>CM046381.1:3530773-3540806 GCA_025413485.1 Ficus microcarpa
GAAACCAACAATAAGAAAGTGGCATTGTTTATTTAGAGTCAAATTAGACTCCTTTGAAAGTAGGATAGATATTTTTAACAAAGATTGTAACATACATGGGATGTTCTAGAAATATTTTAGCTCAAAAAAGATATTTTAAAATATTAGAGTTAATTTCCTTAAAAAATATATTTGAATTAAAAAAATAATTTATAAATTAAATTATCATAAATATATTATTTATCTCTAATATTTTTTTTTTTAAGATCTGCTATTTATCTTATCAAATTACTAAAAAAAAAAAAAAATGCTGCACATCTCCTTTTAGAACATATATTTTAAAATTCTTTACTAAAAATTAAGTGTTTAAGATAAATCATAGTAAAAAAAATTTGAAATAAATATATATATTTTTTACTTTCATATGTAATTTTCCATTCCTTTTATTTTGTCTTAAGAAAAAGACAGGTCACCATTCTTCTTCTTTCTTTTTCTTGCTCATTTTGATTTCTTTATGTAACCTATCTCTCTCTCTCTCTCTCTTTTTTATAATTTGTAATTGACGTAACCTCTCTTAAATTTCCGGTGCAATATTATTACTAGATTAATATGGGTAAACAAATCAAATGTCAATGAGAGTGTACTTAAAATCGAGATCAACATCGAAGGTTGCAGGGGCAAGCTGAGATCGGGTTAGGGGGGTATCGTTGGAGGTCGTGGGGACGAGTGGAGATTGGGGGGGGGGATCGCGGGGAGATCATTGCTAGGTGGGAGGGGTCGAATTTGGTGGGGGTTTTGTCATCTGTGGAGCCAGATCTTGCGTGGGGGGCTCGCCTACAGGTAGAGGGGGCCGGGTCGCGGGCGGGGGTGCCTGGATTATGGCCAGTGTAGGGGGCACCTAGGGGGCCCTTAGGTTGCTGAGGGGCTTGTTGTCCGGTAGGGGGTGTTGGGTTATAGGGGGACTTGTCGACCGGCGGTGAAAGGGCCTAAGTCACATGGGAGGGCCTCATCTGAAGAAGAAGAAGATTTAAAAAAAAACTTTTTTGTAAAATTTTTTTTAATTATATAATACTGTAAAGTAAGATGCAATGTATGTTTTATACACAAGCAATATTTCAGCCGTTGAAATTTATTGAATGGTCATAAAATGAGCTCTACTAATATGATATACAAATGAGGCTCTACTACAGACTTTCCCTATTATTAGTAGTGGTAGTATTTTTATTATTATTATTTGGGGAGTTCTACAATGAGGTCTTTTTTTTTTCACCCCATCCATTGGGTCAAATTTTTTTGACCGTTCAATTGGTTTTGAATGGTTGAGATCGAAAAGATGCACTAAAAATTAATAAAACCTAACACAGTTGATTCTCTTTTACAAAACATTTAAAAAAAATAAAAAAATAAAAATCTCCACCACAACTCTTCTCTAACTTCATCTTCCCCAACTCTGACCATCGCGCCGCCGCCCCTACTTTGAACATCAACAGCCCTTTCCACACCACGCCCACCGCCCCTGCCTTTCTCTTCGACCTATGACCTTTAGCAACGACCATGACCACAACTAACACTGCCATCCTCATTGCCCCCCCCCCCCCAAAACGACGTTTGGCGACCTGCAAAGCCCCCCACCCCTCCGCACAACTCGGATTTGGCTCGCGAGGGGTTACGTAGTGGTGGGGGTGGGGGATTTGGGTTGCCATTGGGGTGCGTGGGGAGGGGGGTTGGAAGGGTTGGGTAGCCATCGGGATGGGCTAGAGCAGGGTTTAGGTCACTGTCAGGGTGAGTGGGCTGAGGCAGGAAATTGATGGTTTTTTTTTTTAAACATAATCATATTTGATAAGATACATTGTAATTTGGTGCCCCTTTGTAATCTAACTGTTCCTATCTGTTAGATCTTTACCCCATTGATAGGGTAAAAAAAGTGCCCATTGTAAAATTCCTTTTATTAAATCTGCCAATGAAATTCATTACCTTAAAATTGTCGACCAGGCATACGGATGAGAGAGGACCCGAGGAAATCAACAGATATTATAAGCCTAAAAAGAAAGAGAAAAAAATGAAAAATACTCAATTTCGAAAGGAAAAATATTTCTTTCTTTAAGGTGAAAGTGCAGTATAATCGCGGTTTATCTAAACATGGTCTTTGACTTTATTGTGGAATCCTATTTTAGTTGTAAATTAATTCAATTCACCTATTTTTTCAATCCCTAATTAGAAAGAATTCCAGAATATTGATTATATAAATGTTAAAAAATAGAATTTAATGTTTTTAAAAAATGTCCCATCTTACGAGTGTAACGACCCGTCTAGCACAGGCCGTTACCATACATACATGCATACATATCGTACTAATTAACTTAGCGTAATTCAGCGGAAAATTTTTTTTTTCGAACGTATTAACATATAGGCAATAACTAAATAAAGATGTTTGTCAAGCGCATACATAATAAGTAAATAACGATGTTCTAACGTCAAATAAAATATTCATAAAATAAAACAAAACTCGTAGCGGTCGACATTCTCACATTTCACAGTTGCTCCGCCACGCTCCCCCATCTTGTGTCACTTATTGCCCATAGGTTGCTTACCTACAGCATAGACGTAAGACGTGAGCTTTCGCTCAACAAGTACAACTTATTAACCCGCGACACACCAATATAACACATAACAAAACTTGGCACTTCTCAACATGTTATAACATAACGGCATAACATACTTAAACATGCATGAGCCATTTATGCTTCATTATGCTTTCTTATACTTCCATAACATGATTGACATCTTAACTTAATTTATCTTGCTTATGGGCCCCTTACATAAGTGTCCGTACCGGACGCGTAACTATGGAGTGGTTGGGGCGGCCAGTCCATTTCCAACTCAAACCATAGTCCAACCTGACCTAATGCGGGTCGGTACGACACAGGCAAGCTCGCTTGCCATCTTACTTGCTTTTCATGATCTCTTTCTTGATCTTGGTCTTATCTTAATCATTGATGAACATGCTTCATGATGTCACACATGTATTCTAACATGCCTCATATTATATCCATGACATACTTTCATCGTAACATAGCTATGATTTTAATATTTCGTATGACATAGCATAAGCATACCTCAACTTTGCCCATCATATAGCATAGCATACATCATATTAAACATCAACCACAAGCTTGGCATGTTACATAACAAATAACATAACATACATCGAACAATATCGCACATTAACATGCTTGAGTAAGCACCACAACAAAAGTCTATGCTGTAGGCGGAGTTGTACTTATCTTGGTTGCTATGTCCACTATATGGTTGCTCCCACCTAGGATGCCAATGCAGGTTATCTCCTGCTTCATTGAAGGACATAGGTATGAGTTCTTGATCATAGGATGTTGGTAATCTAACCAACATTCATACATACTCCTAGTTATATGTCCCCTTCATAACTCATGATAACTTAGTGGGTTACTACAAGTAACCCTAATATTTCGTATCATTAACCTTGGATCATATCCTATTAGGTTACATAGGGTAACCTCGTAAGCTAAGCCCACATATACATGGTTAAGGTTAGGTCATTATCCAATCCTTGGACTATGTCTTAACATACCTAACCCATAACCTATTAGGTTATCATTGGTAACCCTATGTCTTAGCTTGTCTTAAGACTTGGTCTTTTGTTGGGTTATGTTGGATAACCCTTAGTTTTAGTCCATTAATCTTAGTATCATGTTGGGTTACATTAGGTAGCCCTTGGTGTGACCCAACCTAGGTCATTACCCTAAGGCCCAATTATGTGGTATCCTATCGGGTGACTATTGGTAACCTTAGGCTTTGGACCCAGTCCTACAACCCAGGTATCCTACTTGGTTATTGATGGTTATCCTCTAGATTACCCCAATTTTACGACAACCTAAGTCTATAGTTCTATTTGTTTTCTTTAGTAAAAATTTGATGTTTCACCACCTTTTTCACAAAAACTCCTTTCATTTAACTTATGAAAACTTTAGATTTCTTAGAAAAGTATTTTGAAAACGCTATAAAGTGTTGGAACTGCCTTTGGAATAGTCCTCATAGTCAAACTATCAGTTTTTGAGCAAAATATTATTTTCATGTATAGTTTTCAGAAAATCCTGTACAGGAATTTACTGTTTCCTGCATAGTTTTTAGAAACATAGTTTTACTTTAAAATCTATGCTGAATTTGGAAAAGTTGTCTTCATAAAACTTTTATATCTCGAAAAATTCTAGAACTTTTATGTTTTGCGAAAAACCCAGTTCTGACTCTAACCCTTTCGATTTCCCCTCGGAATTCAACTGGCCGTGCATAAAGGTCTGGGCATGTCAGTCTCGGGTTTTCATGAAAACGGAGGCCATTGGAGCCTCATTTTGGAAAACCGTTCATGTTATTCCCTAGGAAAAACTATTTTGAATAACTTTCATATTTTAAGTTTTCTCAAATTCAGCCTCTAAAGGCCTCAAAATCCATTTTCCAGAAAATCGGTCAGGATTCACCCGAACTTGGCAGTTTTTCGGTTTTAAGTTTGTTTTACGTCCTAAATATGAAACTTAGCTCAACCAGCCACCGCGGGAGCTCTAGAACACACATGCAGCGGTTTTCTAATGTAAATTTTCTTTAAACACATTTTCTAACATCATCATGCAAACCTTAATTGACATTGGATCAACCAAGTTTGCATGGCTTAGGTTGCACCATTCAAACCAAGCATACTAATTCAATTTCTAACAACCTAGCACATAATATCCATCCACACATACTAGGGCAGATTTGGGGACATACAACACTAACATTTAGCATGCAAATTAGGAAAATTAAAGCAAACATGCAAATTAAAATCAAACCACCCCTAATTCTAGATCAAGCACAAACCCTAGGTTTCTAACTTTGGGTACCAAAATAAATTGAGCTTATGCTCTTACAAATTCAACTTGAAATACATTTAAATTTCAAATTGAAAACTCAATTGAAAGAGTTTGGGGTTTAGGAAGTTTACTTTGATTTTTCTCAAGAATTGGGGCTAGTGTTAGCTCACAAAATCTTCCCTCCCTTTGGTCACCTCCAAGGCCGGTTCTCTCTACACCAAGTGACACCAAAAATTTGCGTTGATTCTTTGGTGTTGGCTTGAACCTAAACCATGCACAAAACTAATCTAAATTTTTCTCACTCTCTTACCCCCCTTGCAGCGGGCCTTTGGCCTTGAAAATGGGCACCAAAACTGTCCAAATTTTTGCTTGACAACCCTAGTGGAAACCGAACAGTAAAAGCTCTAAAACTCCTTTGATTTTCAAATTTTCTCTTCACTCTTTCTCACCCTTGAATTTCTGAATTTTTGGAGAGGGAAATGGGTAGAATTTGGCTGCTTTTCTCTGATTTTTCCAGCCAAAAACCGACCACCCCTTAGGCCTATTTATAGGTGAAAAATGGGGTTGGTTTGGAATTATTTTTTGTTCAACTTTTGCTTGAAACCCCTTAAAACAAGAATATTTAATAAGTAGCCCCTCCCTTGGCCGGCCACCTCATGCTCTAGATGATTCCAAGATTATCTAATAATTTTCTTAATTAAATCCTTAATGATGTCATAATTCAAAAAGGTGATGACATAAGCCTAATTAAAGTTTGTTTGGCTTTTTCTTTAAAAAGCAGTCTACTTTTAAGCCCACACAGGTATTTTTGGTACTGTGCTCACTAATACACCCTACTATGGCATTGCATTACGGTCCAAAATTTATCAGTGTAAAAATGGACAGTACGAAAAATTTTCTTTTTGCTTAAAACTTTTTGGCCTAATAATTCATATTTATTGTACTTGATTTTTCTATGGTGGTTTTATTTCTCATTTACATCCTCATATCCATAATTTTAGTTTTTGCAGTATATTTTCCATACTGCTCATCATATATCTGTGTGGTCAACCCTTTGACCACCTTTGGTCAACCTTTGACTTCCTTGACCAGCTTTGACTTCCTTGGTCAACTTTGATTTCCTTGGTCAACTTTGACCAATGATAAAATCATGGATTTTCTTCTCCTTTTTTTTACCCAAAAAGGTTGTTTGCTTAACTAAGCAATTCATAATTGAGTCTTATAAGGTCAATAAGAACTCATAAAATCACTCAAAAATCCTAATCAGGGTTTTGCATAAATACCTTCATGGTTCAACTTGAAATTCTCTACAAGAAATCATACCGTTGAAAAATTCAGTTATTACAACGAGTGTGTGTCTTCACGACGTTTTCAGTACCTTGAAAATTATTGTTTTCGTTTCTTTTCAATTCAAAGTAGGAAGAAAAAAAATCGACGTTTGGACTCTACCTTCTGACTCTCTTTTATCGTTTTCATTTTGTTTTGATTTTCATGCATTCGATGCTAGTATGTTGTGTTTGTCGTCAGTGTGATACGAATTAAACTTCTTGTTACATATCTTTATCCAATTCTTTGTTTATGTTTTGTAAACTAGCCCGTTTGAATTGTACATTGCATTTGAATATTCGTTCAAAATTTAAAGTCATATTCTGAGGTAGAATTTGAATTATTTTAATAATTGTAGTTAACGGAAACATTTGAATGGCATAAAATGGAGAAATAAGTGTGTTATAGATTTTTAAAAAGTAAAGATTTGGATTTAAAATTTAAGTCTAATGGTTATAAAATAGTGAAATATTCTAATTGTATCACTCTAATAATGATCCAACTAAATGCGTAACAATAATGTGTTCAAATGGGTCACCATGTTTGCAATATTCGTTTATTATGATTTAGGAATTTGGATTATGTGTTCCAATTAAATGCGTATTTGGATAATTTTTGTTAAAAATAAATATGCTATAGATTTATAAAAAATGACTATTTAGATTTGGATTTAAATTTGAATTTGAATTTGAATTAAATTAATATAAAATATTAAAACATTCGAATAAATGTTTGATTATTGTGGAATAATTTTTCGAATTGAATGCATGATTTTAACAAATCCAAAGCATGGGAAGGTAAAATATAAATTTCTTCATTTTAATTTGTGCTCTCTGACCTCTTTGTTTTCCTTCCTATAACAATTACTATATCAAAGTTGAATCTCCAATTGGAGGGTTGTGTAACTCGATCACACCGGTTTACAGACACATCACCGAGATACCGAACAAGCTGTGGTTGTGAAAAGTTTATTGCTACAACCAATAAGAGAGAAGATGTTTATGAAGAAGTGTTAGGAAGGACAGGCTGTAGTTGTGAAAAGTTTGTTGCTACAACCAATAGGGGAGGAAGATGTTTATGAGGAAGGGTTAGGAAATATTCTACGTCCCCAGACACCACAGTAGCAACAGACGACTTCACTAATCATGAGCAATCTATTTAGACTATCCTTATTAAAGGACCTTCTCAAACTTTGAATAATATCCTGTATATTTGAGTTGGCACTAGAAGGCACATTTGAAGGCACTACTGAAGACTACATCGTTTGCATGAGGAGTTGAGTGGGACTGACTAACGCACGTAGGTAGAGATTTGTTAACTTTTTAGCTTATTTGTGGGAAGTCCCACATTGTTGATGTGTAAAGGGGGTTTGAGTCTTTAGGCTATAAAAAAAGGATTTAGCTCCTCGCTAAAGTAAATGAATTATTTGACTAACTACCTTCATATTTACTAGTTCAAAAACTATAAAATACACAAAAAAGTAAATATAGAATTTGTATTGTAAGACGTGGCCCATATGTTTGAAACAATTAAATAAATGGAAATTATACTATCGAACCACTTCGAACACCAACACAATCACATTTATGTTTTTTTGATTTTATGATGATCTCGGTGCAGCTAATGCAAGGTATAGACTTGAATACAGATTGATAGAAAGGCAGCAAGCTGAGGGCTGTTACACTCCGCAAATTCCACTTCAGTGTTTTGAGGATATGCAGCTCCATTCTCCGGAACTGATGTTGTGAAACAATACCAAGCTCGATTTGTTCCCTCTGTAAACAAGTATATCAATAAAGTCCTAATTACCACATATTTCCGACAAACATTGAGTCGACATCTCATTTGAATTTACCAGAAAATCAGGCATCATTGAGGGCTTTCTCTTCATCTTCTAGGCCAATGAAAGACAACAAACAACTAGTAGCTCTAGGTCATGTGTGGGACTGCCCATTATTCCCTGAGAGACGAAAAGAATTATCAATTATTGCTAACCTTCTTGTGTATTTTTTTTTTTTTAATTGAAATGAGTCAAAGTAGTTCATAGCCATAAATCCTGTCAAGGGATCGAAATTTCTACCCCGCGAATACTGCAAAATAAAGGTTTGAAAACATATCCGAATAATCGCTTGAGTAAAAGTAGTTGGTATATTGCTTCAAACACCAGGTATACTAATCTAGCACTCACTTTGAATATTATGACGACGGCCAAATTGCGCAAAGGTGTTCTGTTTTCGTTCCAAACAAAACTCTGTCCGGCATGGAGGAGCATTCAGCCTAGAAGAAAGTTTCTATATCTCCGGTTTCATGCTGTGGAACAGGATAAGTAGGTTCATAAGTAAGTAAGTTTATCGTGTCCAATTTCCACCTCCACCGAAGTTGAAAACTAAACTGCACTTCCTCGCTATCTTCTGCCTTCTTCGGTATCTCAGGCACCCGATACATGTCTACTTTGTTCTTCCCTTGATCTTATTAGTCTCCTCTATCTTCTACAATCTCCCACATTTTTCCTTTCCCTTTTTCGTATTGTGATGCCAGTGGATTTTGTTCTCCTTTGTCAGTGCCTCTGTATCGCTGTCCTGTTTGCAACTTAAACGTTGGAATAGATGGGTTCTCCGACACAGCACCTTCAAATCATGTCACAAACGAATCATATGCTTTGTGCATGCATCTATATCCCCTGAACCTAAAAATGTTGAAGAAAATAGTAAAGAAAACTCGTAAGCATCTATCGACCTCTTATGAATGATATAACTTTCTCAATTAGGCTTACCTCTTGGAATTGTTTTTTAAATATCGGTTCACAAAGAAACTGATTGATTTCCCCGGGATAGAGATGGTGAGAAGCTGCAAGAAAAGCTGAAATTGCAACTATTGATGGCTTTAATTTCATAATCCATATGCTGCATTGCAAAATTAACGTACTAACTTTTAATTCTGTAGCTCAAACCATTAAAAGTCTTAGTGCTTGAATTAATTTCTGTATAACTTTCTGTTCTATTATAAGCAACTTATACAGAACATACCAATGACAGGTGACTTTTACATAGTAGGAGATTTTACCATCTTGGGCATGTACAATGATCTCGCACATAGTTCTAGGCCGGAAGCATTTTTGGCTTTGAGCTGATCACAAAAAGTATGGCACGAAGCAGAAGGGCGTCACGGCACGCATGTTCCAATTAAGTTCATTGAGAATGCTAATCTCAGTGGAAACCAGTTGCTCTGGGGGAATTTTTGCGAGTTCTGGTCTCTCCGCCTGTTTAAAAACAAAGGCTCCAATCAACTTCGCTTTTTAGAGAATGAAACAAAGGCCACACAGACCTCATTTTAAAGAACATGAAGAACAGAAGATGTTTAGAAATGAATATACCAAAAATCTGGCTATGGAGAAATTTAAATCCTTCATTTTCCGGGCAATTGAGAGACAAGCAAAAGCGATGATATCCATGCCATGTTGTTTTAATCTTCGATAATTCTGTTCAATAACATCAAAGACATCAAGATTGTATAATCCACAACTTTACAGAACAAGTATAGAAAGATTCCAAAATGGTAAGACCAACAAGATTCAAAGATGTTCAATTACTCATACTAGTACAAGATTTTCCCTCGTTATGTAACGATCGAAGTAGTTCGTAGCAAGATACGCTATGAACGGAAAGTTATCACATTGCCCGTACTGCAAAAGATCAAAACAAAAAAAAAAAAAAAACAAAAGATTTCATCAAGTTCTTTTAAAATTCCCCTCAGACCAGAAACTATGGAGAGGTCTTAGATGCAGGTTAGAGAGTCAGAGACACAAGTATATGGATCAAGAAACGAACTTTGGAGATTAGAAGCACAGC
>CM046381.1:3540906-3564906 GCA_025413485.1 Ficus microcarpa
AAGTTTTTCTAATTGAGTTGGTATGTTCCGTAGCACCCATGATTTTTTTTTTCTTAAGAATTTTTTTTTACCATGTTAAATAACTATATCATTATGTCGATTATTTTCTATATGCAATTTTGATTTTGATTTTTAACTCAACAATACAATTGTGTGTTGTTCTGTTCAACAATGCTTGCTTTAATTAACGGTCTATAAGGTCCCAACAATTGGAGGGCGTTTTGGAGTGGCCACTCCAATTGAACTTTTCCAAATGTTTTTTTACCCTTTAAAAACAAACCAATTTTACTATTCACGTCTCCAACTCTTTCTTAAAAACGTAAACTTTAAAATTTTATAACTTTCTTATTTTAGAAAAGAAATGAGCTGATTTTTTTTAAAATAGCTAGAATAATGAGAGAAACGAAAATAATATATATATTACTATTTTTTTCCGAACACATATTTTAACTTTTTACACTTTTTAACTATTACAATTCATTTTCAAGTAAATACACAACTCTAAATATTCAATTATTTTTAATAAAAAAAAATTCCAAAACTCAAATTGAAATGTAGGCTCTAAACGGTACGTTTCTATATGTGGAAGTTTGGGAAATATATTAAATAACTAGAGTGTTACAACTATACACAACATTAATATATCTCACAATTAGGTTGCTATTATAGCTTCATACCTTGTCTGGTACGAAGTTTTCCCCTTTCTTTTTTTTGCTCTCTTTTTTGTGAAATGATTTTTCATATGAAGACGATGTTTTATGATCAGCATTATATAAACTCAAGTTATTATAAAGTCAATAATATTGATATGTTCTCAGCAAAAGGTGGAAAAACACATACTTGATAATAATTAACTAAGTAGCGTACTTCGGTGTTCGTAGCATTAATTTTATAATAAAGGTGACAGAACTATTCATATATCGTTAAAATTAAGAGAAGAATTCAAAATATGATGATGACAACACCAATAATGATATTAAGCTTCCGTTTAATGTTTTAACTTTTAATTTAAAATTTTTTTATATTCAGTTTTTATTTTTTTTTAAATAATACAAATTATAATTAAATTTTAAAAAATTAACTTACTCTAACTTAAAAATTTAAACTTTAACTGATAAATTAAATGCACCCTAAAAGTGAAGAAATTATTGATAGGGGGTATTGTTTTGATATGACAATAACTTATTTGAGTCATGAGCGATAAATTATTGATAGGTGGTACGTGGTGGGGAATGAGCAATAAATTATTGATAGTAGTATGCAGTGGGGATACTTTTTTGACATATATATGGGCTCAGAAAAAATTATCCGTGGCGAGAATGTAGTGGAGCTACTTTTTGACAATATATGTCAGGGCCGAAAATGTCGGCAAAGATATTGGGATTTTGATTTATAGATGATATTGATAGAAATGTCAATATCCATAGATACCTAAGAAAAAAAAAAGTGATTTTTAAAGAAAAACTCATAATTTTTTTTTGCTAGAAGTTTACAAAATATAAAAACAATCAGTATTACTTTATCTAAATTAAAAGAATATATTTTTTAAATCAAATATGAGAGTTATGTTCCATAATGTAACAAAAAATCACATTAATTATGCATTGATTATAATTTTAATATAATCTTACATACTCATTATTCGTTACAGACAAAATATAATTGGAAAATTAATTGTCAAACGTAAGAGAGTATATATAAATTTTGAGTCTCCTTATACCCAAAAAGAGTTTATAATAGGTTGGTGAACATTACATATATGCTTGTCTTCATCTAAATAATGTGTTTCATGCATGTTTCTTGGTTTCTTTCAACTGTCAACCTATAAACTAGCTATTGTTGATTTATCTAACTTGATAAGTAATTTTGTTGGATATACAATGTCATCTCGATACTCGTAATAACCAATTTTTGATTTGAGATTTTTGTGAATTAACAGTAAAGTTCACTAAAATTCCCTATGATATTAGAAGTTTAGGATAAGATTGTAACGTAAGTTTGTGAAATGAAATAATGTAATAATGATGTGATATTTATATTTGATGTCACACAAAAACATGGTTGCAATATATTAGTATAAAGTGACCAAATAATATGAAGTATAATAAACTTAAGAATGCAATTTCATGACAAAAGGTTATAACATTTTTGTAAAAAATAATGATGTAACTTTATCATATAAGATATAATATGATGAATAAATTATGTGACAATTTTATAATATGTTGTGTAGCTTGGTCACCTTCTTTATTCAAGAAATGAAAAGTAAAAGTGACATACTGATGAAAGTCATAGTGTGCGATCAAATCACGTTATGCAGTTGTCCAACAACAGGAGCAGTGTAATAAGGGGAATCCGCAGTTCTAGGCCCACACTAACAGAATTTTACTGGATAAAAAATGTAGTACTAAAATTTAGACATCTAGTTCTAAATCAGATCACGATATATACTTGTATTTTTGCCAGATAAAAATTAGACAGATTATCTTTTAATCATATGAAAATTTGGTTATTAAGTATTGGATCACAGACTAAATTTTTGTTGATCTACTTTATGACTAGAAGAACTTGGAGTCCAAGTTTTAAATTCAGTAAAAAATTATGCCTTTTCGATTTTCAGTTTTGTGCTAGTGGAACATAAGGGAAAATGCTGTTTAGTTTCATATGCAGATCAAAAAATTTCGTACTCTAAGATATCAAGGAAACTCTATTTTCTAAATTATGAGAAAGCGGAATATTTTGATCTAATAATTGAAAGGAGATAAGAACAAGGATCAATGCATGAGGTTGAGCGGGAGCCACTGTTCTTATGTTTCCATAATAAGACGCCAACACCATGCTTAGGGGAAACCGAGTTTTCTCACATCAATTATGTATATCATGGCAAGCTAAAATTTGGGACAATGCCAATGGTGCCCTACTATGATAGAAAGTGGGACGAGGCAGATGATCCAACGGGAGACATCCTAACACCCTAGAATCTGATTAGGAAAGAAGTGAAGTTAGCTTGAATGACAGATCATTTTAATTAGCGAACACAAGTTGGAGAGTTGCACAGGGATCGGTTTGAGGATATGAAGCTACCCTATCTCTTGAGATTGGAAGTGAAGTTTAGTTTTAATGTAAAGTCCTTTTTCTGAGCTAGCTATTGAAGTTTTGACTAAGGTTTGAATTATTAGGTCTTAGGGTCCGTTTGATAGAGTTTTTGCTTTTATTTTTAGCTAGTAGAAAAATATAAATAAAAATTATGACTTCTCAGTAAGTATTTGAAACCAAATAGCTTTTGAGTTTAAAATGATATTGAAAGTTTTCTAATAAGTAATAAATTGTTAAACGAAGTTTATAATATATAATTCAAATTTTATTACAAGTTTTAAAGTTTGCTTTAAAGAGTTTTTGTTAGAAGTCACATTTTTTAGTTTTGACAAGAAACAATTTTGGAGATTGAAAGCTCTTTTGATAGATTATCCAAATACCCAAACACTTTCAAAAGTTGTTTTTGGATTTAGGAAGCCAAAAGCAATTTCTAGCAAGCTTGGCCAAATAGGTCCTGAATTAAGCTAGCTCAAGCTTACGAGGGACGTTAAGCAAGGCTAGGACGCAATTAGCCAAAGTAACCTCTTGTCATTAGTTAGTACCGAAGTTTTTAAACTTAGTCACTTTTTACAAGATAAAAAAAAAAAAAAAAAAAATCCACTTTAGCTTCTTTCTTTCCCACGCTTTCCCGCTCTTTTTCCCACCTCCCAAATGCCACTCTAATTGCCTCCCAAAATCCAAAATTTCTTCAAGTCTTTGTCACACAAATTGATCTTCAAGGTGTATAAAACCTAATTTTGTACTTTTATACTAGACTCCATTTAAAACCCATAAAAAGGATTACAACCATATGAATTTTGCTTATCATCAGTTTGACTCATTTGAGTCATACTATGTCTTCTTTTATATTATTTTATAGTTGCCCCAATATCCTCACCTACTGCCCTATAATGTTGATTTTCATCTTGTGTAGCATGTTGTCATATTCTATTGATATTTTTAAAAAAATGAAATGTGTGACAAAATCTAAATTTTTTGAAAAAAAGAAAAAAGAAAAATCCCTGAATTTTTGGATATTTTGTAGACACATCCAAAGACATCATGGATATTTACCGATATTCACAAATATTGAGGATGTTTTAGAACATTGTAGATATTTGACAGATATTTCTAGAAGAAATATCATTCTCCTTCATTATGCATATCGGAGTTTAAAATATGGATAATATTGTGAAAATGACAATGATATCATGGATATTTCCATCCAAAGTTGGAGATACTTTTTGACAATGTACACTTTCTGAGAAATTAAACTTATTTTAGTTATGAGATTCAAATTCATTTGATTTAGTTTTCATTTTGAGTATAAGAAACATACGAAGGAATAAATAGACTTTTAGATACAAAACTGCATTTATATAAATATTAATTAGGCGTAAGGACCAATATATTTAAGAACAAATTTGTCTGCCGTACATCATCTTCTTTTATCATTATTTATTTTGGGGCAAATTTTATGTTTTATTTATTGAGAATTCTTTTTGTGGGATACGAAAAGTATCCTTCCGGGTTACTAGTACTATGCCGTTTGAATTGAGAAATATGCATTGTTTTTCTGTCAACCAAAAATTTTTATACAACAATGTATGCATATATGTTTCTCAGTAATACGAAAACGAACTCTAATATTTAGACGAATCTCTATAAACTTTAGATTTCTTGTGACTTCATATTCTTCTGCGATTTTGCCCTAACTCCAGTCATGCTGTGGAAAGACCAACTTTGGAATTCAAGATTTGAATCTCATTTAAAGGTCGGGCTTATCATTAATTACATCTATCTGTTTTAAATTTTTTTTTTCAGGAGTAATTTATAATTATATATTCTAATTTCAACTTTTCCCCCCCCTTTTCATGTTTTTCCCCCCTTTTCATGTTTGATACGTAGACGCAGAAGAAGAGAATGAGAGTGTCAAAAATCCAAGGTGTGAGGCTAAAAATTAGAGATACTAGTCGTGACAGTTTGTATAAGTAAATGTTGCTCTAGTAGGGTTGGTTTTTTGCCATGTTTCTCCTCTCTTTAGAGAAAATTAGGTTAAAAGACATGTTTTGAGTGTCTCCGTATAATTTTACCCACTTTAATATTAAAGTCGATAATTTCAAGTGTTATGAAAAATGAAAAACTATCAAATTTAAATGTTTTGGTCGACATAAATATAAGTAGGTGTCAAATTTATGACATTCTTGCATAAGCCATTCTATTTATCGGGAGGAGAGCACATTATCTAGACCCATTTAGAATAAAGATTGGAATCAAAATTTTATGGTAACTTTGGAAAATGAAGGTTTGTTAAAAATAGCCAAATTGAATTATTTTAAAAAATGAACACTAATTAACTTATTTACAAATTTGAACAAAATATAATAATACTTGAGATAACTTTCATTCTTATTATTTTTTGCTAGAAATACTTGAGATAACTTTTTTTGGTGAACAAATACTTGAGATAACTTAACTAGCAATATATATATATATAACTTGAGATAACTTTGTTTTTTTTTTTTTTGCTAGAAATACTTGAGATAATTTTTTTGGTGAACAAATACTTTATGTAACTTAACTAGCAAATATATATATATATAAAATACCTGAGATAACCTTTTTTTTTTAATAATTCTTGGGGTAACTTGACCATAGATAGATGGTGCTAACTTTTCAACAAAAAATTAAAAGAAAATGCAAATCACTGTCCACTGGTACGGAGGTAGCCAAGTAAGAATGCTCTGTGGAAAGTTGTAATTCGCAAAGAAAGGAGAAAGAGACACGAGAAAGAATGAAAACGGATATAGAAAGTTGCCCTTTTTTTATTGTCAAAACCGAAAATAAAATTAAAAATAAAAAAGAATGCCAAAAGTCTGAGACATCCGATCTGATGAGGTTTGAAATTTGATTGAGAAAGTGATTTTGACAACATACCCAATCCATCACTTCCAAGCCCAAAAAATAAATCTTAAAAAAGCGCAAAAGAGCCTGGAGAATGTGTTGCACATCTGCACCAAAAGGCAAAAGCTCTTTCAGTGCATATTGGCTTATTCACCAAAAAAAAAAAAAAGCTCTGTCAGTGCGTGTGGGCACAGAGCATTAACTACAAAAACTTACCATATTAAAAATTTTATTTGGACCCCTCACAAGTCCGTCACTACCTAGTGCGACTGTATGGTTCTACAAAAATTACTCCAACGCATTAGGATTAGAGAAGGTGGTTTTGAACCTGTTGAGTCACGGATTTTGATTAATGTTAAGAATTACGACCCTAATCTACACCATTGGGAGCAGTAAAATCATAAAAGAAAAATAAACAATCATAGAACCCGCGAATCTTTAGACATGTTCTTCTCAATGCCGCGAGACTTTGTCATGTTTCAGCTGCTACAGTAATTCAATATGATGATCAGGAAGTTTACAAAAGGTTGATCCACGTACTATTTTTGCGTAAGACTTTTCTTTATAAGATATTAATTAGGCTCCACAATTTAATAATTAATGTTTTACACCGAGATAGACAATATATAAATTGATCTCTTTAAATTTATGGCTATAAAAGGACAGTTTTATGTAAGTACTTCTATAATCTTGCACGCTCATGTTTGTTGATTTTTCTTAGCTCTTTAATTTAGAATTTGCACCTCTAATTCTTAATAGAACCTCTTTACAACGTATGACTTAACGTTAGCTTAGATTTTGTTTTTGTTTGTTAAGAAGCTTATTTATTTTCAGGAAACGCTTCAAAAAGGAGATAAGGTTGCTATAAAAACTATTTTGCTTCAACTCAAGGACCTTGCTAGACTTTTTGGATGCTGCATTGAAAGAAAAGTACCGATTTTGATCGACAAGCACATGCCGAACAGAACCTTGAAAAAAATTGTTTTTCTTACAGGGTTTGTTCTTTTCATTTTTGTTGGAATTCCAAAAGCAAATACTTCTTTCATGGGGTTGGTGCTTTGTTAAGTTTCAATTAACATCTGTGTAATTTTCTATGTGAGACAGATTCGCCGAGGCACAAGCGTCTAAAATGGCCGATACGGGTTTGAATCATGGACACGAAAAGCACTATAAATCCTGCTGGAACTATGTAAGTGAACTAGCAGAAAATTTTCAATTATAGTCTATTGTTTACACATATTTGTTATATTGCATGAAAAAAACACGAAGCTGCTTTAGAGTTTGAAGCAAATATGCTAATCAAGGCCTCTTCTATGAGAAATCTGATGTCTATAGGGCCGGCTCAATTGGAAGGCCATAATGACAATTTCCTTGGGCCTGACCTCATGTAATTTTTTTTTTTTTTTGAATTTAAGGATGAGAATTTCGAACTGTTCGTAATAGAATCGTCATTCCTGAATTTACTATTAAAATATATCTTACAATCACCCTAAAAGTTATAATTATCTACAATAATTATTGCAGAAACTATAGCAATTAGTATTTTCAGAAAATAATTAAAATAACTAACAGATTTTGAAAATTTATAATGCAGCTTATTGATCAAACTACTAAAAAGTAATTCTAACTGTTAAAATACAGTTTTTATTGATGGTGAAAAATTACCTTCTCCAACATAAATTTTCCCTAAATATTTTTAATCAAACTTGGCTCAATAATATAGTAAAAAAACTATTTTTTTTTAACTTGGGGTTGGGGTAATTCAAACTTTACAATTTAAGATGAAGTCAGATGTATAATTAACGTTAGATAATATGTATAATTATTATATGAAAAAAAATATATATGTGATATAATATATGATCAAATTTGTCTTCCACGTAATATATAATACTCTCAGGTGCTTTTGTTTTTGATGGATTCTACATTTTTTTGTTTGTTTTTTTTGTTTGTTTTTTTGTTTTTTTTTTTTTTTTCGGGTTGTTGCTTTCCCTCCACAGTTAGCTACTTTCTTTTGGAACTTCATATCTAGTACGCAATGAAGTTTGACCCATTTTGGCGAAGGAAAAAAAAGAGATAAAGTTCATTTAAAAAGAGAGAAGTGAAAAGCATGTTTAATACAATGGCGTTGCATGTGAGATGGACTCAACTCAGTTGTATATATACTTCTCACTCGACCAGAAGTATCTAGGCAAAAGGAAAAACAATCTTATGCAAATTAAACAATAATTAAAGTGTTGTTATATAAGGTTATGTTTTTTTTTTTTTCGTTACTAATTAAGCGTCCATGGTTAATGTTATGTTTAGCTCGTGAAACAAGGGTATGTTAGCACTTCATTTCCTACGATTCAAAATGTTACAATACTCATTCTTGGACTTATTATACATACATAATAATTTTATTACTTCTTTTAATAAATCGTCAACTTTTAACAATTTTAATCATAGTACTAACTAGTTATTAATGCAAATATAATGAATTTAAGCAAAGTAGACTTTAAAATATAAAAAAATTAAGAAATTATTGTTGATGCCCACTTTTGCAAAAGACCCAGTCCGATGGGCCCAGGTCCACTATCCACTTTCTATAGTGGACCCCATCTATGGACCTAAGCCACGCTCAGGGAACCCTTGTGGGCTATGGTTTGGTGGGCCATGGGAAGATAAATAGAATCGCTTATTTATTGGCCAAAACTAAGCTTAGTCCTTGATATGATTCCTAGGGACCCCTTCACTTGTGTACACCACCAAGGCGCCTCTTCGAACCTGTAAAAATGAAGGAAAATCACAATAAAAGAAACCACAAGTCTTCTTAAGACATGGGAGGAGAAGATAAATAGTGGTGGAGAAAGGGAAAAGATTACGTGGCTGTCATTGACCGGAGCCCAAAAAGTGCTATGGCCATAACCTAGAACATGCTTTAGCTGTAGCCTGGAATTTACTCTAGTGGGTTCTACTGGGGGTGTATGGAATAATTATGATGAAAGACGATGATTCTAGGATGAATTTCTAGGATTCTAAGATGATTTTGGTAGATTTTTGGTATGGATGAAGAGGGATGTTGGCCTGGAGTGGAAATGAAAGGGTATTTATAGAGGATGAAGGTATTTTGGGGTTGTTTTAACTAGAGAGAAATGGCATCTGGAGAAAAGACAGGTCAGAGGTGAAATACATCTTTAGAAGGGAGATGCTAGAGCACACTATCCCATACTCTGGCGGGGATGCTGTTATAATTCATGTTAGTTTTTGTTAGAAATGAGATTGGTATCTTATTTTGTTAGCTTAGAGGCACCTAAAATGGTATGACTAGATGAGCATCTAGTTTCTTTTGGTTGGCAGGAGCAAGTTCCTCATGGTTATAGATGGTTCTAAAACATGCTCTTCTTATCATGTTTTCATTTAAGGGCTTTGAGATTCCTCCAGAGGATGATAATAAGACTTTATTTCAGGATGGAGGACTAACATGCGTCTAGATACTCCATCAAGGCTGCTGCTAGAGGAAAGAGCATACTCTTTTGTTCGGAGTTCAAAAGCATCCTCCTTTGGCTAGTCAAAGTTTCCTCTAGACACGGGAAGTACACAATGGCTAAAAAGAAACTTGGGTTTAACTTGTGAGACCCAATCTTCCTAGGGGAAGTGGGCTTTTATTTGGGCCTTTTGGATTCGAAATATGGGCTAGGCACATTGGCTTACTAATGGTAGGCCAGTGGTTTACTTCCTATTATATTTAGACTTTTAAGAATTATAATTTTGAGTTTTTAAATGCCAGGGGTAAAGAAGGCTATTTTCTCATAATTTCTCCACCACTTGCTTACTTATGACCAAAATACCCTAGGGATCCCTTAAGTGGGACAAGCTTAGTTTGGGTCAATAAATAAGCGGTTCTATTTATCTTCTCAAGGCCCATCAAACCACAGTCCATTAAGGTTCTCCAAGCGCGGCTTGGGTCCCTGAATGGGTTTCACTATAGAAAGTGGACCTGGGCCCAACAAACTGGGACTTGCGCAAAAGTGGGCATCAACAATTATCAACATAGGGTTTAGTGAAAAACACTTAATTTTCATTTTTAAATGACTCTTCCAAAACATAACATGGAGGTAAGTTAAAATTTTCTTTTCCACTAATCCTTGCCGTTCTCACATTGCTCATATAATTCACGTTCTTCTTCTTCTTCTTCTTCTTCTTCTTTTGTTTTGTTTTTCTTTTTGAACAGCTTTTGTCCTTCGTTTTTTTCTTTTTGTTCCTGAATTGAAAATTTTTTTTCTCTCATGTTGTTCAATTGTTCATGTTGTTTGCTTCAGTGATTGCGTCCTGTACAAAATATATATATATATATATACATATTTATTTATTTATTTTATACATGATAATAAAATCCATTGTATATAGTACGTTGTCGCTAATATTAAGATGGAGAATCATAAAATCTTAGCAATTATACTTAGTAAGATGATACATTATTAAGATATGGAGAATCACGTGGCACTATTAAATATACTTATTCAAAAATAGTAATTATGCTTCTATATTTTTAAAAGTGTACAATTTGCTTTATGCATGAAAAAAAAAAAAGAAGGCTTTATCACTAAGGCTTCAACAAAAAAAAAAAAAAAAAAGGACTAACAGATTGAGAAAGTAGAATATTAAAGAAAACGTGATTGTTTACATAGCCTAGTAATAGCTCGACACTTGATTGTAGGGTTTGAATGCCTTTACCCTAAATCAAAATGAAAAAGAATTGAAAAAGAATAAAAGAATGTATCAAAGAAAATTTTAAAAAAAATGGTAAACCAAATTTAAAACGGTAAAGTAGTATTATATATATATATATATATATATATATATATATAAACATGGATAATTTTGGAATATGTAAAGTGCGTAAGTAAATAAATTTAAATGGTTAAGTATATTTTAGCAGAAATTTCATACTCGACTACATCAGAAGGTGTAGAGTTTGAATTCATTGTAGTTCCAGTTTGAAAAAAAAATAATTATTTTAGAATTAAGAAGTGTCTATTAATTTTTTTGAATGAACATAGAGGTCAAAAATCAGTAGATGCAATAGGACATCCTGACTAGGTCGGCATCCTTCTAGCATCCTCATCACTTTCATATCGCTTCAAAACTTTGTTAATTAAAAAGAAAAGTTACAAAAGATCCATATTGTGTAGGGAAAATAAAATAACAAAATGAAAAACTAGACCGAACCTAGCACAAGAGAAAACTAATCAGAAGGCAGTCTCACAGGATAAAGCCTAAACTCTCATTGAAAGTAACCATCAAATATGCCTTATTTAAAACCCTCAACATAAAGGGAAAAAGCCTAGGGAAGAAAAAGAGTACACATTTACTAAAATGTTTGGCGTACTACAAAGGTTGAAACCCAATAAAAAACGGAAACTCAACAAGCAACTAATTATGAAACCTATAAGAAGGAAGACCAGTTAATCTGTCCCAAAAATTTTCGGTAGCAACTGAGAATATCTTGAAGGCACTTAATATTTTTATTAGTGGCTCTGAAAAACAACAAAACGTCGTCAGCAAAAAGCAAATGGGTGGGGATATTACCTCCTCTAGAATCCATATTTGTAACTTTCATTTTGAATCTCTGAAAGTTTCTTCTCAACATTCTCAACCACTTGAAAAAAATTCCCAAAGCTATTTTTATTCCAGCGTTTTAGATCACCTTTCAACAAACGCAATTTCTGGCAAAGATTTAAATTCCATCCATATATTAGATACCATAGCTAGGCAAAAAATTCTCATCATGACACCACGCCGAAAGGAATCTGAGTGGAGATGGACCAGTAAGAGCCGAATTAGTAGCAGTTAGCATAATCGGATTGTGATTGGAAGCAACTCTAGGAAAGGCAATTGCTGAAACTGTATCCCATAAATTCATCCAACTAGCAGAACAAAGACAGCTATCGAGACGTTTTTCAAATGCTTCTTAACGCCCCTACCATTTGACCAAGTGTAAAAAGCACTAGGAGTGTTGATATCAGCTAATCTGCATGAGTCCAAGCCATCAAACCAAACATCAATCCTTTTCTCCAGATCAAACCATACATCAAGCCATCACGGAAGTTAACACTGTATAGAATTCATTTGTGTATGCTAGTATGTTTTATCGAATTTGTCGTCAGCTTTGGGATCAAATTAATACTTTGAGTAATGGTTGGAATGGCCCCTTTTATAGAATTCATATTGTTGGCGTTTAGCATCTTTGCTTCGTCAAGGAGATCGTGAATGTACTTATGCCGGGATTATTGAGGAATTGAGTGACTTCAACTCTAAGAAAGTATGATAGAGTGAGTAGATATTTAATGGAGAACTTTGCTGCCAATTGTTCTACAAAACGATTTAGATAAGAATGAAATCATGTATATATATATAGACCTAAAGATAAATCATAAAATTTAGTTGTTTGTAGATAAGTAGGTGCGTGATTTGGAATTAACAAATCCCATTGAGAGCAAAAATTTGCAAAGTTTTTATGTACCATGCTTTTGGAGCTTCGTTGGGACCATATATATAGAGTGCCTTTTTGACATATGGGATATATGTGTCGGATTTTATTTGTCGACAAAGCCAGTTGGTGGGGTCATGAACACAACTTCAGATGAATGCATGCGGAGAAAGGCATTAATGACTAGTTTTTGGAGAGGCCAACCTTTTGGCAAGAGCAAGAAAGAAGAAAGAGAACAAGGCGAATGATGGTTGGCGTTATGACATGCCCAAGGGTAAGTTTGTTTCAACCATTTTGTCGAATGAGACAATTCTATTTAGATAGTGTATCCACAAATGTGTTTGGATTGTCTCCATCTTAAATACTCTATTTAGATCGTCCATTTTGAAATTAAGTCTTAATTCCAAAAATCCCCATCCCAAAAAGCTAGTCTGGCCCATTCCAATTTTTGAGACGGACAAATGAAAATTTTCAATAAACTATCCAATTAACATAAACTCAAATGTTGTTGTTGTTGCTCTCTCTCTCTCTCTCTCTCTCAATTGTCCATTCAAATGATTATCCAAATGTCATCATTCCAAAATCTTTTCATCCAAATGTTTATCTAAATGTGAAGATCTAGATGGTTTCCTAAAAGGCAAGCTAAATTACTAGGGATTAGGCTTCAAAAAGTGATGTTTTTGGAGAGTTTGGGATTATTAGTTGGAGAGAAGGAAAAGATGAGAATGTTGGTTATAATTTGGGTGAATTGTGGTAAATATGGACGTTGAAGCGGCGGGATTTTTTTGGGTAATGGGAGGTGATATTTGAAAGTTAGGATTTTGGATTAGTTGTGTACGAGAATGGAAAACAGAAAGTAGTGCAGTTGAAAAATTGATCATGGGAGACTTTACTTTTGCATGGGTCAACGTGATGTGAAATGAGTATAATGACCTCAGATGTTCTTCTAATTGTCCCATTAATTTCATTAACTGATTGAGATTGTTAAAGTACGTGATGATTTGAGGTAATTAGTAAAGTGAAGAAAATGATAGTGTCGGCCTATTATTTTAGTAAGGATATATATTAAAAGAGAAAGTTTTGAAAAGAACTTATATGAATAAGGATATTTAATTTTTAATGAAGGTAAAATAAGATAAATAATAAGTTTTTAAGGGTAAAATTGAAAAAAAAAAAAAAATCAATAAGATAGATATGTCCTCACTGAGCCACATGGGGCTCTACTCCTGAATGGAGGAGTGAATTGGGCAAAACGAGGAAGCATTCGGGAGTGCCCAATTATCCCTGGGATCAATTTTGTGTAGAGATTTTGTTGGTAATTGGTTTTGCATGTATGGGAACGTGTGTGTGAAGAAAAGTGTATTAGGTGCGGGATGCGGGGATGGTGGAGTGATTGGTGCCTAAATGGAAAATATTTTCCGCAAAAACTATAACGTGTCTAAACACATTTTGTTTCGAGTACTAAGGTCAATACAGTGATAATTAGCACTTTGAGAAAGAGTTTTATAACCCAAAAACACACAAGGTTTGGACCTAGTATCAAGTTTAGTTGAGATACGTGGTCGTAACCATGAATTGCAAATTATGGCAACAAAAATATCTTAATTTATAGAGGTTCGGGTTCGGGGCATGACCAAATAGTGTCTCCAAGGGGAGATCATGGACAGATTGACCTTGGTCAAGCCGTTGATGAGATATATACGGCCGTTGCAAATTAAATGCATGAGGCGAAAGGTGAAAAGGAACAGATTCATACAGAGGAGGGTAAGACCAACGTTAGCTATGTTGCGGTGTTGACGTTCAGAAAACCCCTTATGTTCATGAGTATGAGGGGGTGATGTGAGATGGATAATACCATTTTATGGATAGAAAGGATTACAAAGCTCGATATTCACCACCATTATTAGAGTTAGTATTTCCGTACCATCGCCAATAATGATGGTATCGCAGACGGTGTAGTTGGACCATGGGGAGAGTGCGTTGAGGTTGGTAGTAGTCACTACAAGAAAAGTGAGAATCAACGACAACAATTTTAGTGACGACTAAAACTTTGTCGTTGAAAGTGACATTCAACGACAGGTTGTCGTTGAAACTGCGCTATTAACGACAAGATGTAATACAAGCATCAACGACAACTATACTGTCGTTAAAAAGCTTTTATTGACGACACTTTTCTTCATATTGTCGCTAAAAATTTGAGATTTTTGGTGCCAACGAGCTTTGGCACCCTCATATTGACGGGTAAACTTTTAACGACAACTTATATCAATTAGTGACAATCATATGTCATCGTTGAATATGTTCAGAATTAGTTATTTTTAATGATGACCAACTTTGCAGTTAATATACACTTTTTGTCGTAAATTATGAACTTTTAATGACGATACAATTGTCGCCGTTAAAAGTTGTCGATAAAAGTTTTGTCCAATCACATTTAACGACAAAGGTTGTTGTTATTGAAAATCTACTGAATTAGTAATTTTTAACGATGATCAATTTTTTCATTAATTTTCTAGTTTTGGTCATAAATTATCAACTTTTAATGACGATACATTAATCATCGTTAAAAATTGTCAGTAAAAGAGTTGTCCAATTGCATTTAATGACAAAGATCGTTGCCATCATTAAAAGTCTAAATTTTATAAAGGAGTATAATTTTTGTCATTGAAAGCTTTAAATTAAAAAAAATGTATATTTTTGCTTTTAACTATTTTTGGCCAAAAAAAAACTCAAAATAGTCATTTATGTTGCAAAATAATATCAATACAAACACATTTAATGACCTGTTTTATAAAAATAATTGTGAAAGCATGTATTAGGCATAATTGAACAAGAAATTTAAGATAAAAAACAAGTGGATGAAAGTTTCAAATTTTCTTTATATTTAAAAATTAAAGAAGACAAAAATATTAATGAACAAATATAATAATTTAAAATATATATAATAATTAATATTAGACTAAAGAAATTTTAACGATGTTGGCGCTTAGTTTTGCCTCCAAAAGGCTGAAATATTTGAAGAAAGTGCGCCAAATCACAAAAGATCTTTGAAAGAGAGAGGGAGGAAAAAAAAAAAAAAAAAGGAAGACAAAAAAAAAAAAAACCTCCCACAAAAGACAACTTCGGTGGGTTTGGAAGAGATTCAAGTGCTCACCATATCACTTGTTCTTCGTTCACCTCTCACCATCTCTGTTATACGAGTTCTTTTTTCTTTTGTCTTTTTTGTTTTTGCTCCTTGTCTTCTCTCTTCTTAAATTTCTTTGATTTATTTTTTGTGTTTTTCAATTTTATTTTTTCCAGAACTTGAATCGCCTCCAACAGGACATGATGCAGCACTCGCTCTACCACCACCCCGAGGATTTCTTCGGCCTCGCTCTCTCTTTCTCTCTGTCTGGTCATTGCCTCTCTCAAACAGCGCCGAACCCCCAGCCTAGCCGCACTAGAACCCATGCTTTTAAATCTGAAAATCTCAGGGCAAACTGTTGTGAGAGGCATTGCGTCCCATCTCAGCCACCATCGTAGAAGGATTGCAATCCCTCGCTCTCTCTCCCTCAGGTTCATCACGCCGAAGAGTGAGGAAAGGCACAGAGACATTGGTGATTAGGCAGAGGAGCACCACAATCATTAACATTCAAGCCACAGGCGAAGTGGCTTTGAGTTCTCGCTCGGCATTGGGTAATATTTATTTATTTGGATTTGAAGCTTGTTGTGTATACGTGTGGAAGATTGTTTCTATAATTGCTCTAAGGATTTGAGAATCTAGAGAATTGGGGGTTTTTTTTAATGGGAATTTTATTCATTGTGGAATTTAAAGGTTTTATTTTTTATTTTTTCTCTTCCCCTTTCCTAGGTCATAGCAGGGGATTTGAGAATCTAGTGAATTTGGGGTTTTTTTTTTTTTTTTTTTTTTTTTTTTAAGGAATTTTATTCATTGTGGAATTTAAAGGTTTTATTTTCTATTTTTTCTCTTCCCCTTTCCTAGATCATAGCAGGCATGCTGTATGAAGCAGGGGATCTATTGCTGATTATTGACCGAAGTGGTTTCCTTCAATGCGTTTATTTTCTGACTTTGGCTATTCTTGTTCTTTCTCACTATTGAGTATGGCCTTTCTTTGGCTTCTCACTCTTCCGTGGTTACTTGGGTGGTGATTGCTTACTTTCTCCTCTTTTGTAGAAGTCATGATGGTTTATTTATTTCTTGATAGTTACTGATTTTCAGTAAACTTCTGGACATAGGAGTATCTAACAAAATTGTAGAGGTGAGATGATTATTTTAGATTTTAACTGGTACGGGACTCGTTAATTTTCATTCATATTGTATTTGGCTTTATTTGTTGATTCAAGTTACTGTACTATTTGCCAAGTCTATGAATATACTTTCAATTTGATTCTGCTCTGCTTTCGGAAGTGCCATTCATTTTATTAGCATTATGTCTTAAATTTTTCTTACTTCTCAGCCAGCAGACAAGTGGCGTCAACATGGTACCACCTGCTGCTGTCATTTGGGTAATCCAATTTCTGTTGACTTTCCTTTTAAATGACCCCCTGTTTTTTTTTTTTTTTTTGTGGTATTCGAATCTTTTGAAAGTGCTGGTGATTTATTAGAATCATGACTTAAATTTTAGTTGTTTTTCACCAACAGGACAAGTGGCTTCAGTATGAATTATTTTTCACCAACAGGATAAGTGGCTTCAACATGGAACCACCTGCTACTGCCATTTGGATGAGAAGGCAATGTTATGCTTATCAGAGAATGGATTGATTTATTAACCGAGTGCACTTGCTTTTTTCATGCAACAGTTTACTCTTCCCTTGATGCCAGCAAAAGCTATACCTCAATAGGTAGATATCATAAATGAAATAAATATTGCTAATAACAATACATATGTTTTACTCAAGCATGTCACTGAATTATGCTACTTGTCAATAATTTCCAAGTTTTTGTTTCTTATTTTACTATTTTATTTATATGTTCCTCTCCATGTAGTTATCATAAAGTGAGTTTGGAGGGTATTTTAATTCTCCTTTAAGGAATCTGAACCAATTTAAAAGGCTTTCAAGCAGTTGATTCTTTTGTTTTGTTTTTTCTATTTTTTTTTTTTTTTGTTTTGAAAGTTGATTCTTTTGTTTTGTTTTCAAGAACAAAGCATTTAAAACTCTCCATGTTTCTCAGCTGTTGGTGGGAAGCGAGTGGACTGAGGGTCGTCAACGGAGGAGGATACCGTCCAAGTGAGAGATTGGAGAAAGGAAAAGTAAGCCGACGGTTTCTTTTGCCTCCCTCTCTGTAATTTTGTTACTTTTGTTAATTAATAAGATCTTCGTTGCAAAATTGTTTGTGATTCCTTTTTCTTTGAAGTAATGTTAGTGATAATAATCTAACAAGAACTATTACACTACTCTTACAGATTTTCTCAAATTCCTATGGATGATGATTGGATTGAAATTGATGGACATGCACCTGATTCAGAAACTTCCCACGATAGTATAACTTGGGCGAAATTGGAAAAGGAAAAAATTAGACCAAGTGAGCCTATGTATAAGTTGGTGATGATTAAATTTTAGCTATTTTAGATGTTTTTGTGAAATACTTGACAAATAGAGTATATATGAAATTTGTGTATTAGTTTAGTTCCTTATAATATTACTGATAGTAGTCACATCAAATAGTGTAATTTGTTCTACTTAAGTTTATTTATTTTTTATTATTTTCAATGAAAAGTCATTATACAATTACCAATCAAATATTTAGTCACTAAAGGTTTTAAAAGGTTTAGAATGAAATAAGTTTCTGTTACTAGGATTTTGGTTGTAAAAAAAACTTTCAACAACCAAAATAAACAAAATCGTCACTAATTTTTTGGTTGCAAAAAACCATTTTTACATTTAACGACAACAGTAGGTCGTTAAAAATATATTAATTTACTGGTTTAAAAAAAAAAAAAAGAATTTAACGACAACAAGTAGGTTGTCGCTAAAATTTGTATTTTCAACGACGACTATCTTGTCGTTGTATTCTTTTAACGACAAAATGCCATTGTCATCTAAAAGTAATTAACGATGCAAATTGTGCTTAATCAACGACAATTACTTGTCGTAAAATAACACTTTCAACGACAATGTAAGAAAGTCGTCGTTAAAACAATCAACGACACCCATATATAACGACAACTGTTGACAACATGATTTTTTGTCGTTAATAACTTTCAACGACGACTTTTTAATTTTTAACGACAACTTTTGTCGTCGTTAAAAATCGATTTTCTTGTAGTGAGTAATGTGATGTGATACACCAGAATCAAGAAGCTACTTTAATGTAATTCATAATTCTATTTTAATTAATACAGCTTTTGCACCAAAATGTTGCATACTTTAACTTCAAATTTAAAGTTCATCTCCAACCCATCTACTTTAAATTTTATTATAAAAAGAATATTTCCTATATTTTTCTTTTTATTCTAATTACAAAAATTATTTTATTTATGAAAATACTATGCAATTCTTATTATTGTATTTAATGGATAAAATTGTTTCAAGTCTAATGTTTTATTTTCTATATGACATATTATACATTATTTTAGTTTATTTCGTAAATTTTAACATGCATGAATAATAATAAACTTAAAACAGTTAAATTAAACAAAAGCAATAATGTCATAAAAAGATATAAAAGGACGTAATTTTGTGGGAAAATATGCAATTGCGATAAAAAGATAAATTGTTAAACTAATTAATTATTTGGCAACTCTTATTATTAAACAATAACAAAATTATAAAGTAATATTGACGCAACACTGTTCCCCAAAAACCAACACTGTTATGAAGTTCATTTTAGCGCTGGATTGGAGATGGCCTGAGTGAGGTGGAATGAGTTTGAGGTGGCATTTCGTCGTTTCTGGGCATATACTTAAAAGATGGACATTGTTTGACGGAATGATCTTGTTATCTACAAAATTAACACCTATCAGTCCATAGATAGCGAGAAAACACAAGGATCAATTTTATAAGATTATGACTCCGATTTTCATGTTATGGCTTGGTAAATTTTCATCAATATAATAATTAAACTACAATTCACCAAAAAAAAAAAATGTACATATGCAATATTTATTAAGGAAAGAATAATTCACCTATTACAAATCTTCTAAAATACAAGAAGATATCAAGAAATAAGATAAGAAACTACAAAAATAAAAAATAAAAAAAAATAAAAATTGTCAGCTTGTGACTCAACTTTGTGAACTAGTGAGTTGGTCGTGATAAGAAGACAATTGGAGCAAGTAATTAATAAGGAAGGACGACAAGCAGCCAAAAAGAAAAAGGTCAAGGAACGAAAACGATTGACATGGTTTTTAGTGGTGATTGTAATTATTTTTTAGGCGCACTATTTTGTTTTTGTTTTGTTTCTTGTTTTTTTTTTTTAATTGTTTTTCCCTACTATCTAGAAAGGGGCCGACGTGGTCTTGAATAAAATTTGACTCCCTCTTCTGCTATCCTTTTGTTTCTGGAAGAATCCTATGGTGCTGGAGTACATTTACTCTATCTCATTTGATGGAGTAAATGAATTCCAAATTATAATAGAACTATCCACATATAATTTTAATCGGACCTAGACTACAATGTAAATGTATCAAAATAGATCTCTATATCTAATAAAATCAAACATCAATATCTTTTTTTTTTTTTTTTTGTTTGTTTTTCAATTTGAGAAGATCAAGGGTTTCTTTGTTTTCGTAGATTTCGTTTTGAAATATAAGTCATTCTTATTTTAAAGTAAGAAGTCATTTTCGTTTGGTTTTGAATTGGGGTATGCTTGTGCAACTAAAGAAAAAAAAAAAAAAAAGGAGAGATAATTACCAAGGTAATTACCTTTTTTTTTTTTTTTTTTTTTTAATATCTATTAACAAACATAACACAAACTCTCATATTTTGACTAATAGGACACAAAGTTTAGTTAATTTTAGTTTAATTTTGTGTCATGTTAATCTAATTACTAGTACAAAAAGATGATACCACAATCGTTTTTAACCGTCGTGGTATCTTTTTCACGATGATTTTTTAACTATCGTGTTATCTATGATTGTGAAATCTATTTGGATTCCATGACTATTCTCGGAAACCCATCTCCATGCCGTGTTTTTGGAGTACTTTTCATGACTACTTTTTAAAAACAGTCATGGAAGCTCCATCATAGAATTCGCATTTTGTAGTAGTGAATGTTACTTTTTTTATGTCATGTTGGTATAATGAGTTTTAAGTTTATGTCATTCAAGTACTTTCTCCATTAAAGAAGGGATACATTTTATTTTTATCCCCTTAATTTTAATACTCTTCTAACTTCTACCCACTCAAATTTTGAAATGTTAACAAGAATGCCATTTAATTTTAAACTGTTAGGAAAACACTTTTTTGTCATATTTTGGCCCTAAAAACTTTAATTTTACCCTTTAAACTTTAGTACATGTGCAACTTTAGTCCTTGAACAATGAAAATTGATCATGCCTACACCTTTCAAACTTTAAACTATTAGGGGAAAAAAAAACCTTGTTCTGTCATATTTTGTTCACTTAATGCTAATTTGATACTATTTTAGATAATAAAATGTTAGTTTGAACTAAAAATTTTATTCATGCAAAAATAGTCTTAAACATCAATCTTTTTTTGGGGGGGGGGGGGGGGGGGGGGGGAGGAGGGAAGGGAAGGGGGTGTTGGTGTAAAATTGCAAATACACTAAATGATGAGGACAACGAGACTCAAAGGAATTCTCATGAACCAATTCAAGTTCCAATTGGTCTGGTGACGAGAGCTCGAGCTAAAAGATTCAAAAAAGAGCTAAATAACTTAGTTCGAAGAGTTCTACAACAAGAGGAAAATGTGTTCACCACAGATGGTGAACAAAGATTGATTTTACTCATCAAATTTGACCTGGAAGAATGCCAAGACTAATGGACTTTTTTTTTTCTTCCAAGGCTGAATTGGACATTATTTTCTAACAAAGAAATCAAGTCAAGATCACGTTTTCAAGTTTCAAGAAGTTCAAGATTCAAAAGAAAATTCAAGATTTGATTTCTTTGTAATTCTATTTGAGTTTTAAAGTTCTAGTTTAAAATTTGAATTTAGGCACCTTTTTAATTCCGAATTTATTTAGATAATTCTGATTTTTTTAGGTTTTTTTGTTATGTTTATCCTTAGGGGTAAATTAGGAATTTTACAAGTGTAAATTCAGCTATATAAGGGCTAACTTATCAGATTATGGGGAGATAGAAGATTTTGATGTTTATTCATATTGTGAGTTGTTCTTCTTGAGTTATTGAAGAAACTTATCTGAACTTATCAAGGATTCCTTGTGGCGTTCAAGTCGACTTATCAAACGGACTTCCATAACCGTTTGTGGCGTCTTCACCATACCAAAATTCTTGCTTCACTAAGCAACGGGTCGCGGTTTTCATCAAACTTGAAAGATCTTGAGTTATTGTTTTCAGATTTGGTATCGAATTTCGTCACGTTATTGGCGTAGTTCGTATCACTAAAACTCTGGAGCCAAAATAAAGTTTTTATGGTTGAAATAGGATAAAATGGGTGTTTTTACTAAAGGTTTAGGGTCTGTTTCAGGTTATTTTTGGAAATACCTTCTCAAATTTTTTTTTTGGTCATTCACTTTTCTAAACATTTTAAAAAAACTCAAACTTTAAAGTTCATAACTTTATTATTTTAAGTCGAAATGAGATGAATTATTTTTTAAATTATATATAATTTCAAGAGGAAGGAAACATAATCTATATTTTTCACTTAAAACAGTTCATTTTCACCAAATGTACATTTTTAAAACTCGGATCTCTAAAACACCATATTCAAACGTCTCCCCAGCAAGTCCTTAACGTTTGAGTAGTATTCTTGTTAAATATTTTAACAATATCAGTAGAAGTTATTATTTTAATCATGGGATTATATTTCAATGGTCTCATATATGAACGTTTGTCTTAAATATTTAGAGAATAAATGCTGCTCTTAGTCATAATTGAGAACCCATTTTACAAGATTGATAGGAACTATTGTTTTAACTATTGGAGTAATTTTCTTAACAGTTTGATCAAACAGTTGTGCATCAGCGTTGTAAATGAATTTTAACATGAATATTCATTGATTACCCCGTAAAAAATTTATCTTACAATTAAATATAATTTGAATCAATAATCTATAAATATAGAGAAAGGAGAAAAGGAGGAACTGTTTTTGTCCAAAGTGGTTAGTTTTGGAAGAAATCATTTTTTTTTTAAGTCTTCATTTATTTATTTTTTCACCGTAAAATTTTTTTATTAATTTTATTCTATTCCATTTTAAATCAGTTTTTCTTTTTTAGTCCTTTATTTCTTTGTTTTTTCTTTTTCACCCTAAAATTTATTTATTTTTTCATGTTAGTCTTTTTTGATATTGGTGTTTTTTTTTTCCATTTTAATCCATTTATTTTTTTTATTTTTTTTTAATAATTTTTAAATTTTTTAAATATTTTTGTTATTAATTTGTTTTGTTTTCACAAAAAATCCATTGTTTTTAAGCCACTAGCAAACAATAATGGATTTAACTTCGCAACCATTTAAAGTTGGCGTGGAGGAATGAAGACCACAAAAATTTCCATTTAGAGAAAGAGACAACCACTAACCCATCTTTTACTCTGTTTGAAAAAAGTAGGGGGAAAAAAACAAGGGAGAGAGAGAGAGAGAGAGAGAGAGAGAGAGAGCATTAAATGAACTAGTTTTATACCTCTGAATCTGAACAAGAAAATCCATTATTCCAAATTTCTCAACCACAGCGGAATGACAAAGAGAAGTACTCTTTTGACCACCACTTTTCTTCTTCAACATCTTCTGATTTTGTTTTCCCTTTGTTTATCCTCCACCAAATCCTTAACCCGAATTCAGAGCGGCCAATCTCTCAATCTATCAGAGACAATAGAATCTCCTAGTGGAGACTTTGAGCTTTGTTTTTTCTCAACATCACGAAACTGTACCAAATATTATGCCGGAATAAGGTACAAGAAGAATACCTGCGTTTGGGAAGCTAATAGAGACTATCCGGTCCTCACTTCCTCCGCCACTCTGCGCTTCGATTCGAACGGAAACATTTTGATTTCAGATCGTAAAATGCACTACATGGTCACAAACATCACTTCAACAAAAAAAGTTGTTCATGTCGAACTGTTAGATTCTGGTAATTTTGTGCTTAAAGAAACCAATTCGGGGAATGTTTTGTGGCAGAGTTTCGATCATCCTACCAATATCCTTTTGCGTGGTATGAAGCCGAGTGGAGGGACTTTCTCTTTAGTGTCATGGAAAAGTGAAGATGACCCGTTTCCTGGTCGTTTCTCTTTGCAGCTGAATTTGGCCAAGAAGAAGCTAATTTTTAAGGACAATACGTCGGTTGCAAACACTTTGGTGGACAGCAATTCGTTTTTTAATTTGGTTTCGGTTAGTGCCGAGGGGGATTTAATCTTCACTGGAGAAGCGGAATCGGAGATTTCTCTGCTGGAGTTGGACGTGTCAGGACAGCTTAAA
>CM046381.1:3565006-3699006 GCA_025413485.1 Ficus microcarpa
CTTCTGTCATGGTCTCCTAAGATCCAAAATTGGGTTAAAAGATGGCATTCACCTGGTAGGCTCTGTAGTTTTTACATATTTACTTCTTTAATTTTAATTTTAATTTTTAATTTCAGGAATACAAGAAATAATTTTTGCTCTTTTTCAACTTGCAGCATTGAATGGAAGTAGTTCAGGTGCAGAAGATAAGAAAAAGAAAGATAGAAAAATTCTTGTGCGGCTGATTCCGTCAGCGATTGCAGCTCTTCTGATGTCGGGTTTCATCGTATTGTTCTATTCCAGAAGAAAACTTGCAAAGAAAGGTATGTAAGAGATAGTTCGCGGTAGCATTTCGAGAAAATAACGGAAAATTTATCCCATCAAATCCTTTGTTGTACGGAGTAAATTTAAAACCTGTCTATCAAATGATGGAAAGTGTAAAAAATAATGAACTCCGTGGATGTGGCGGTTCGATTTTGAAACAAAGATATCCCACGTAGTTTATGTTGTAATGCCTTTTTCAAGTTTACCACTTTTGAGGAATCACATATATATATGGTTTTTTTTTTCTTTATTTTGTGATTCAATAGGGGAAAATATATTACTATTTGATGTGGAAATGAGCTTAAAACACAGCCACTCCGAGCTTCCCGACCTTTCTCAAGAGCGCAAAAGAGGTAGAAAGAGAAAAGTACCATTCAAGTTGGTGTTTTTCTCACTTGCTAGTGTGACTGCTGCTACAGAAAATTTCTCAGATGCAAATAAGCTTGGAGAGGGTGGTTTCGGACCTGTATACAAGGTACCGGCTTAATCCTGTTTGCTAGAATGCTTTATAGTAACAATGATAGATTTCTTAGACACCGAGGATCATTGAATTCAGGGAAGTTTAAAGAATGGACACGAGGTGGCTATAAAAAGGCTTTCGGAAAAATCTGGTCAGGGAAAGAATCAGTTCAAAACCGAAGCGCATCTCATAGCCCGGCTTCAACATAAAAACCTTGTTAGACTTTTAGGATGCTGTATTGAGAAAAAAGAGCAGATTTTGATCTACGAATTCATGCCGAACAAAAGCTTGGACTTTTTCCTCTATGGTTTGTAGCTTTTCATTTTTTCAACTTTTGTTTCTTGGTGCTCTAACAATTGTGGATAAACATCTGTTTTGTTTCGATTCTAAGACAGATCCAACAAGGCGGAAGCGCCTTACATGGCAGATACGAGTTCAAATTATTGAAGGGATAGCTCAAGGGCTTCTTTATCTTCATCAGTTTTCGAGGATACGGATTATACACAGAGACCTTAAGCCTAGCAACATTTTATTGGATAACGAAATGAATCCAAAAATATCAGACTTTGGAACAGCGAGAATTTTTAGAGTGAATCAGTCACATGAAAGCACTATAAATCCCGCGGGAACTATGTATGTGAAACTTGCAGAAATTTTTCAACCTTTGTCTATTGTTTGAGTACATTACATTACTGAAAAAACAAAAAGACCTGCTAATATTTTGAAGCCGATTATGATGTTCAGAGGCTATATGTCCCCAGAGTATGCTTATCAAGGACTCTTCTCTGAGAGCTCTGATGTCTATAGCTTTGGAGTTTTGTTGTTGGAAATTGTCAGTGGCAGAAAAAATACAGATTCTCATAATGCCGAGACTCGCGGTCTTCTTGCATATGTAAGTTAATCTCTACTATGTTCGTGATGCAAATTTAGGCTTTCGATTTTGATCTCTGAATTTGTCCCCGAGAAAGCCCTGCTTTAGTGTTTGAATTAGGGAAAACCAAGGGCAATTTGAAGATTCTCTGTTAGTCTCTTATTACGTTTTTTTTCTACACGTCAAGGATTCGAAGTTTTCCCCCTAAACTTTGATTGGATTGGAAATTTATGCCTAAACTTTTGATTTGGTAAATTATCGCCCGTGAATTCCATCAGATGAGTTTATGTACCGTACATGAGGGCTTTTTCCTTCCAAAATATGGTAACCGTTAGCGATTTAAGGAAAGCATAGTCATCGCTTATAAGATTAACTGTTTTTGTTTTAGTGACAACTGAAATTCTGTAACTGTCGACTTGCCAACCATGTTATGAATCTTTACAATTTTTTAATACGATGACATGTTTATTTGCCGTGGAATGTTAAGGCGTGGGACTTGTGGATAAGTGACAGAGGACTGGAATTGATGGATCCACTACTGGAAGATGCATCTGCCATGCGCATGATACTGCGTTACGTTCACGTAGCGCTCCTTTGCGTTCAAGAATTTGCAGCCGATAGACCAAACATGTCTCAAGTTGTGTTGATGCTGAGCAATTTGAGTTCCGCTTTACCTTATCCCAAGCAGCCTGGTTTCTTGAAGAGTACCGCTACAAGCCCAAGACTAGCTCAGAGTAGGCAAGAAATAAATCATTCCGTGAATGATGTGACAATTTCAGTTGTTGGACCTCGTTAACAGGTTCCGAAAAATGTCTGCCTTTGCCATCTTGTTTTGTGATGGGGTTGTATGATAAATATCTTATAATCTTGTTCTTATAAACAAGGTTTTCCACATTGTAGATGGTTGTAGATTTGAGTAAGTTGTTGTTTGGTTTCTTCTTTTCAGTCATGAAGTTTGATAGAAATGAATAAGGAGTTTATGCATTTGTAAGAGTCCACTGGCACCTAGAGGCAACAGGACCACGGAAGTGGGACCCGAGGCCCTGCTCCTTTATTTGAAGGTACAAGCCTTATCAATCCACCTCCATCATGTTGTGGTTTTCAATCATTGTTTGTAATTAAAGGTGAATGACAAACTATGAATAAAGTCTTAAAGGTCTCACGTACCCAATCGCAACTTCTAAGATGTACTGAGGGCTTGTTTGGTTGTGTGTTTAGTTTAAATTAAATTGTATTTTTTTTTTTCATGATTTTTATCTTTTTCTGAAAAAGTTTTTTGTCTTTTCCGAAAAAGTTTTTTGTCTTTTCCGAAAAATTACTATTGAAACTTAAAAATCTTAAACTAAACTCATTCACCAAACATCCCTTAATTTGGGGTTACTATATGTTCAAGAATTTTCAGTAGACAGGTGAAAGATGGCGACTAGGGGTGGGGTTAGGAATCTTTTTCAACGAGGGCACATAATATATTTTTTTTCTAAGATAAATCAAATTTTAGTGGGAACCATGTGTGAGTTTTTTATTTTAATGGGTTTATATGTTGATTTTTAATTTTAGTGAAGATAAAATAGTAAAAGGATAAATCATTTTTTTTAATCAGAATTAATCTTGGTAGGGGTTATGAAAGAATTTTTTATTTTTAGTGGGGACATAATGGGAACTATATGAGAATATTTTATTTTCAGTAGGCACAAATTATAAAAATTAGAAAATTCTTAGGGCAAAATTAAAAGAACAAAAAATTTGAATGGGGACTACATCCCTCACTCACCCCCCTCCCTCCGCCTCTGATGGCGACTGTCATCTTTCTGCTTGTAATACCCCGAATTTTTATGACTTAAGATTTCCTTTGAGACAAGGAAAATTTAAAATTGAATCATGTATGACGATATAAAACTCATAATATGAGTTAAATAACAGTAAATGTTTGAGTTCTCATTTAATTAATTATGAGACTCAATAAATAGTTACTTAGTCATGCATAGGGCTTTTTGTGATAAAAGTATCACAAAAATTCATGATTTTATGTTGGTCAAAGTTTGACTGAAAAAGTCAAAGTTTGACCAGAACAAGTTAAAGGTTGACCATAGAGGTCAAAGGTATGACAGTACTGTAATACGATAAGCAGTATCGAAAATATACTGTGAAAAACCGTCATTGCAGACAAGATAGGAAGATTTAGATTCAAAACCACTATAGAAAAATTAAGCGCACTAAGAAGGATAGTAAGGGCAAAAAGGTTTCAAGAAATAATAAAAATTTTTATACAGTCTGACTTTACACAGATAAATTTTGGACTGCAGATCAGTGTAAAATACTGTTATTAGTTGATAAAAGTATTGCAAATATCTGTGTAGCGTAAAAATAGACTATAGATTAAGGAAAAAGCCAAACGAGGCCTAAAAGGTGGATACCTCATCAAGGATAATTATATAATTTTTGGAATTAAGAAAAGGTGGAAAGAAATAAAAAATTTATCCATCAAGCACCCAAGGATGACCAGCCACATGTAGGAGTAAAATTGTAAATATTTTGTCCTTAGGGGCTAAAATATAATTTTTGAAAAATAGGTGATGTAAGCAAGGTTATGTCATCAAGATGATGTTATAATGATACAAGAATTTGCCTTGCAAGATAAGTCAATGGCCGGCTACCTAAGGGGGTGAAATTGCAAATATTTTGTCCTTAGAGGCTAAAATGTAATTTTTGAAAAATAAGTGATGTAAGCATGATGAGGTCATGATTTTGCTTGGAAAACAAGGCCATGGCCGGCCACATGCCACTTGGAGGGCATTTATGCAAATATTTTTGCTTTAGGGGTCAAAATGTAATTTTTGAAAATAAAAATAAATCTAAAAATTAAGAAATTTTCACCTATAAATAGGCGAAGGAGGCAACTGATTTTACTCAGAAAAAATAAGGGAACACCCCAAAACTATGGCCAAAAATTCTCTCACCCTTCCCCCTAAAATCCGAAGCCAGAAAGGAAGAGAAAAGAAAAGAAAAAAAAAAAAAAAAGTGAGGAAGAGATCTTGGACTTGGAGGGTGATCGGATTTCTTGTTGAGGCAGCCAAGGGAATGGCCAAAGTTTTGGGACCCCTAAGCCAAAGAATGGCCGGTCGTGGGAGGTGCCAAAGAGAAAAGGAAAATTGGATCCAAAGCTAACCAAACCCTTGTGTTAATCAAGGTAAATTCCCTTTGATCCCTAAGCTTTTAAATTGAGTTTCAATTGGAGATTTAAGTGTATTTCAAGCTTTAGATGTAAGAGCATAAGCTCATTGTATTCTTATTGCCCTAGATTAAATTTTAGAGTTGTGCTTGATTAGTTGATTAGGCTATGTTGGTGATTTTATGTGCTTATGTATGCATGATTATGTGGTTGTGCTTGCGTGATATTAGGGTTTGCTTGCATATCTTTAAGATGTTTGTGATATGTTTCCAATATGCATAAGAGGTTATAGATCATGCATGATATTGATTAAGCTAGATTAGAAGCTTGAATGATGAATGGATAAGCAAACCAAAGTTTTTCAAACCCTAGTTTGGTGCAAGAATACCTAAGGGTTGCATGAAAATGTTTGGCTATGCATGGATGATACATGGATGCATGATAATGGAGCTTTACATTAGAAAAACGGTGCATGTCTGAATTTTAGACTCCCGCATGTTCGATTGAGTTAGATTACGCGATTAGGACGTAAAACCAACTTAAGCAATAAAACTGCCAGTTTTCGGGTAAAACTTGGCAGCCTTCTGGAAAGTCGATTTTGAGGCCCTTAGAGGCCGAATTTGGAAAAAGTTAAAACTACAAAGTTGTAGAGAAGGGTTTTTCCTAGTGGACAGCGCGCGCAGTTTTCCAAAATAAGGCTCCAATGGCCTCTATTTTTATGAAAAACCAAGCCTGGTCTGCCCAGACCTAGTGTACACGGCCAGCAGGTTTCAAACGGAAACTGACTAAGTTGAAGGCAGAACTGGGTCTTGAGTAAAACACAGAAGTTGTAGGGTTTTGCGAGGTCTAAAACTTTTGTGGAGAAAACTTTTTTGGATTCAGCCCATATTTTTAAATAAAAATTGGATTTCAAAAACTATGCAGGGCACAGGAAATTCCTGTACAAGATTTTCTAAAACAATGCAGGAAAAGGAAATTCCTGCACGTATACTGATAATTGGCAGTGAGAAACTGTTCTAATGGCAGTTTTCAGCCCTTAATGATTTTTATGAGATCCCACTTCAAGTGCCACGAATTTTTAAGGTTTTTGGATTTAAATTATCAAATTTTTCCAAAAACAAAAGAAATTGGATTTTAAGCCAAAGTTTAGTAAACAAGACGATTTCGGGTGGTAACCGGAAGTAAGATCAGAGTTACTGGACCAAGCTCAAAGCCCAAGTATGACCCATAGTATGTTGACCTTAGTTGACCAAAATGTTGACTTGGGTTGACTTAGGTTAACCAACCCAATAGGTTACTTAAGATAACCCAATGAGTTATGGATTAAGAAGGTTAAGGTTTAGGCCCAAGGTTAGGAATGGTAACCTAACCCTATTTATGTGTTTGGGCCGGGTACCCAAGGTTACTTTAAGTAACCAAACAAGTTATCATAAAACATGTAGGGGGGACATATAACTAGAGTTACTCATGGATGTTGATTAGGATACCAACATCGTATGTAATAATTTATGGTAAGATAGGATGATCTTATCTTACACCTTAATTGAAATAGGAATAGAACCTGTTGACGTACCTTATTGGAACACTAAGTCAAGAGCATAAGACCTCAGGTAAGTACAAATCTCACCTATAGTATGGAAAATAGTAAATACTATTTTCAAATATGCTATGTTATGTTATGTTATGCTACATATGCCACGTTTTCAAGAATGCCATGTTTTCAAGAATACCATGTTTATAATAATGCCATGATAAGTTATGTCATGTTATGGTTATGCCATGTGTATATATAATGTTATGATATAGTGACATCATGAGGAATGTTCACTAATGTTAAACCACATGGTAATAACATACAAGCAAGGTGTTGTACCAAACTCCCGCCAGGTGGAGGATTATTCATGTTCATGTTCAAGTTCAAGTTTATGATTCCCAGAATTGTTAGGGACCTTGCAAACCCTAACTTTCTCTGGAGAGCGCGCATTCAGTACGTACACACAAGGGGCTCACATGTAATTAAGATAATAAGTTCAAGTCAATAATTGATCATAAAAGACTCATAAATCAATCATAAATGGATCATGCATAAATTATATGATGTTGACATGTTTTTGTGAGATTATGTTTGTACTTATTGGGCGAAAGCTCATCAGTTTATATTTCATACTGTAGGTATGACGCCTGCAGCTTTACTTGGTGGGCCATGGAGACGATACAGCAAGTGAAGGGCGGTGTGGGATACCACTACACAGATTTTCCACAAATTATTAAGTTGTACATGTATGATTAAGAAACATGTTACGTTTCATATATATAATGTTTTCAAGTTACGATTTTAAAATGAAGTTGAAGAAGAAAAAAAAAATTTATTCTGAAATTTCCCGATTAGTCTAAGCATTAGATTTCGAAACTAAGTTAAGTACGTTAAGTAACGGCCCACATTTACGTAGTCGATTCTACATGGATGGTCGGGACGTTTAAGTTAAGAAAGCATGGTAACGGCCCTACGTACGTAAAGCAGAATTTGGGGCGTTACACTGCTCCCAAATGAGGGACCAAAGTAGCAATGGCCTAAACAACCTGGTTTCTTTGCGATAGAAGTTTGTCAACGTGAATCCAGAAACGAAAAATCACATACTAAAGAATAAAACAAGTACAATATTTTTTGAAGGCAGGTGATCTCAACAAAAATTCGTTTCAAATTTGTGTAATGCACATAATTTGTCATGTATTTTAAATCCGATTACAACTTCAACGCTGGTTAGATTGGGGGTTTAACCAAGTTTGGTGAAAAAATGGAGCATTTTCAAGAATGAAAAACTGGGGAAATGATAATAAACTTTTGTCTTCTATATATGCCAGCCAAACACAGAAATTGGCAATTTTGCAAAACTAATTATAATAGAAAAAAAATTTGATTTTAAAATATTTGAAACTAAAGGGGTGTTTGGTTGGTTAGTTTGAGTTGAAATATTTTAGTTGTAATAGTAAATTTTTTTGAATTTTCAGAAAAGACAAAAAACTTTTTGGGAAAAAGACAAAAACTTTTTGGGAAAAAGACAAAAAAAAGTACAGTTTGAGTTGAAATGAAATATGAAACAAACAAGGCCTAAATAAGAGTAAATAACAAATTTGTTAAATAAGTTATCTATTTAATAGAAGTTAATAAATTATTTACCTTGTAAATTTGTTCATTTACGACTACTTCAATTTTTTTTAAAAATCTTTTATACTAACCTTAATAAGGAGTATGACATTGCATATGTGCATTTATTCTATATTTTTGGCTTTCCTCCACCATCTGGCTCTGTGCCTTCCTTACTTTGATCTGTCTTTCTTTTTAATGAATGGCTGCCTGCCATCTTTCTTGTCAGCGGGCTTTGCTTACAAAGTTGGACAATTTATATATATATAACCCAATTATTGCAATGTTTTTAAAAAATGTCTAAAAACAAATTTCTTTGTGAACTTGAATTAAAACGAAAAATGACCATGTTGTGCTCACAAAAATATCCATGATTCTAATTTAACCAAAAAGGTAGATTTCATCCTAAAATTTGGATAGAATAGAAATTTAAAAATTCCTGTAAATATATCCCTTCATATTCACGTATTTAACCCAAATTCGTTTGTGGATTACAATTTACAGAAAACGCTTTTGACTATTTAACTATACTTTAAAAGCCGGAACCAAAGGACTGAAATAGTAATGCCAGTTTTTGACTCAAGAGGGATAAATAAATGTTATGCTCGGTCACTCCAACAAGTAGCTTCCCTTCTTCTGAAGTGCATTTGTGAGATTATTTGGTAACTACTTCAGTTATAAATCAGAATATATATAAAGATTATAACGAAAGCGATCTGACAACCATCCACAAGTCTTTGGAAGAATCAAAGGCAGATGGGTTGGCATTGGCACTCCAAAACCAGAGCTAGATGGGGTTAAAACACCTTCTCATACGACAAAGTTCATTGCGTCCTTAAAAATTGTTTTTAGAAACATTGTGAATGTTAAGATTCTTAATATGCAGAACTTGACGAAATATGCAAGTACAAAGCTCAAAAGAAGATAGCTTTTATTGCAAGCTTTATAAGTAGGATTTTGAGGCTATTTAATGCAAAAATGTTATTTACTTCACAACTATGCTACACAAGACTTCTAATCTAACCGATGAGAGCCACAAAGCATGATGTGGTCAAGAAAATATTAGGACCCGTTTGGGTAAATATTTGACTTCTGGTTTGAACAGCTTATTTTGATGTTTTCGTTGACTCAAAATCACTTTGTACCATTCACATATTCAAATGTCTTACAATACATTCAAATTTTAAAAGTTTATAATTTTGTTATTTCAAGTCTACATAGGATGATTTTTTTTTTAATTGCATAAAATTTCAAGGAACGAAACAAGATCCTTACTGATATATATATTTTTTTCCAAACATATTTTAAACTTTTTCACTACAAACAGATTTCTTTTTCCTCAAACACTTTTAAAACTATATTTGATTTACAAGTCAAAAAGCATCTTCAAAACCTCCCCCAAATGAGACCTAGTTTATGTTAAGTTTTTCATTCCCACTCATAACCGAATAAAAATAGTTAAAATTAATTTTTTAGTGGCTATATTCATTTGGATTTCAATAGTGAAAATCAATGGTTCATGCCCCACGAAGAGGTCCAAGCATTATTGTTAATTTGTATTTAGTACTTGGGCAAATCATGTTCCTCGAGCTATAACCCATAATTTCCCTAAGATTATCTGTTTGATTGAGCCAAATAGGAACCATTATCTATCTTGGATTTTGTCTCAATGAGAGAAAATTAAAATATGAAAAGGGACCGCAAGATCAAAGGAAAAATGTTCATTTAGCACCCAAGACTGTGTTGATGTAATTTGGATATGCTTTATGGCAGAGTAACGCACTACTACAAAAATTAAAATAGACGACAGAGATTACATAGTGGTTTTATGAAAACCATCGTCTAAAATGGGTCAAAAGCACGGAACGGAGCAAGTTATATGAAAACGGTCGTTAAATATTCAAATATGTGATGACTGTTTAAGACACTGTCCTATAACTCTTTGATTACACAATAGTTTAAGAAAACCAATGTTGAAAGTAGAGATTACACGACAGTTTCAATACCATACCAACCCTAATTTCATTTTGCAAAACAGTTCTGCAATCACAAAAAATAGTAAAGAGACTTGCAAAAATAGGATTTACGGACAAGCAGAAATCACTTATAATCATTATTTATAAGTCATATTTCTGCATAGTTCATCATATCAACACTCTCTTATAATCATTATTTATAAGTGATTACTTATTCTTTTGAGTGGACACGTGTTAAGAAAGTAAAGAAGAAAAAAAGAGTAAAATTTGATGATACATCTGAGTTGATGAGGTTTGAAATTTGATTGAGAAAGTGATTTTGACAACGTATCCAATCCATCACTTCCAAGCCCCAAAAATAAATCTTAAAAAAGCGCAAAAGAGCCCGGAGAATGTGTTGTACATCTGCTCCAAAAGGCAAAACCTCTTTCAGTGCATATTGGCTTACTCCCAAAAAGGGAAGAAAAATTCTATGATTTTATGTTAGTCAAAGTTTGACTGAAAAAGTCAAAGTTGACCAATAAAGTCAAAGGTTGACTAAGAACGGTCAAAGGTATGACTGTGCAAAAATATGATAAGCAGTATGAGAAATATACTGCGAAAACCGTCTTTACGGACAAGATAGCATGAATAGGATTTAGAACTACCATAGAAAAATCAAGCATACCAAGTAGGAAATAAAAGGGCAAAAGGGCTTTAAGAAATAAGAAAAATTTTATACAGTCCATTTTTACACAGATGAATTTTGGACTGCAGTTCAATATAACAGTACTGTATATTAGTGAGCACAGTATTGCAAATGTTTGTGTTAGCATAAAAAGTGAACTGCATATTGAAGAAAAAGCCAAACAAGCCTTAAGGAGGCTTACATCACCTAATCCCAAATTATGACATCATTTATTGGATTAAAGAAAAGATGGAAAGAAATATGGGAGGTTCTAGACCATGAGTTGGCCGGCCACCTAAGGCCCCTTTTGGGCAAATTAATCCTAGTTTAAGGACTTTTTGGCAATTTGGAGAAGTTTCAAAACACCTACAAATAGGTGGAGGGTGTGAACCATTTTGTTCACAAAAATTGGAAAAGCTAGCCAAACTATACCCAATTTTCTTCTCAAAAACCGAAACCAAGAGAGAAAGCGAGAAGAGAGAAAAAACTTAAAAACTCAAAGGGAGAGACTTGTAGGAGTGGTCGGATTTTAGCTAGAACCAAGCCAAGGTTTGAAAATTTTTTTGTACCCATTAGGCTAGGAGGCCGGTTGTTGGAAGGAAAAAGGGAAAAGGAAAAAGTGGAGAAAGGAAGTTGTTGGGAGGGTGGCCGGACTTGTGAAGGACCAATTAAGTGACCAAAAAAATTTTGGAACCCCATTGGTAGGGGAAGGCCGGTTGTGGAGCGCCAAGGAGAAAGGGAGAGAAAGTTGGACCAAACCCTAACCAAGTTTTGTCTTGAATCAAGGTAACTCTCCCTTGGCCCTAAACTTTTTAAGTTGAGCTTCAATTTGAAATTTAAGTGTATTTCAAGTTAAAATTGTAAGAGCATAAGCTCAATTTAATTCTCTTGCCCTAGTTTAGAAATATTTAGGCTTGGTGCCACTACAACAAAAAAGCCCTTTGACGACATTTAAAAAATGTCGTAAAATGGATTCCACGACAGTTTTGAAAAGGTCAAGGAATGGGGGTGCCGTGGAAAGTATTATATTTTTTAGGACATTTTTTTTTATGTCGTGATCCATGTCGTGAATTCTGTCCTCGACATTAAAGTGGTGTCATCTATTACCTTCCGTTTGGTATGTCTTTATATATGACAACAATTAAAAAATGTTGTGATTAGTATGTATCACATCAGTTCAAAAATGTCGTAATAGATGTGTATCATAGCAGTTTTTAAATGTCGTGATTCATACATATTACAACAATAAAAAGATGTCATGATTAGAAACAATTTACGACATTGAAAGAATGTTGTTTTTGAAAAACCATGACATTCATAGGACGACATGGAAATCATTTCCATGACATTGGATAAGTGCCATGTATTCTTGAATTTTATTTTTTTTATTGTTGATTATTTATAATTATAAATACAAATTTTGGAATACACAAATTATTGAAAAAAATAAATTTTACTAAAATAATATTATTGATTATTGATTATTTACAATTGTAAATACAAACTTTGGTTCATATAGTTAAAAAGAATACATTATTACACAAAACGAAAAATAAAACTTTCGTTGTTAATAAATTTCTAAGAGCCGATGTCAATGCATTTGAATTGGAGGTATTGTTCTAGGAATTCCTTGGTTATCTTTTGCTTGTTCTCATCTTCGAAGAATTGCTTCAGTCTTGCCCTTCTTTTTCACCATTTCGAGCAAGCTTCTTTCTCAACTTGGTTCCTCCTTTTGCTGCAATACAATAAAAATCAAATTATTTTCTCTCTCCACATCACATGTGTGCAAGTTCATATGCATGGAAACATGTAATGATACTAGGACCAATACTTCAAGATATGACTTTATCATAAACATACCTCAACATAGCACCGAAATGAAAGCAAGAACTACAAATTTAGACAGAGAATCATTGTATTCAGTTCTACGGAATTAGATGACGTTCTCTTCATGGAATCAATGCATCTTCTAAATTGAGATCAGGGTTCCAAGGAAATATATGGATTCCAGGACACAAATTTAGACAGAGAATCATTGTATTCAGTTCCTCTTTGCTTACAAATGAAATTAAAAGCAAATAAACGAGATGATCCAATCCCTAGCTCACTAACAGCAAACCAGGAACTTACGAAGGCTTTAAATGCTGGCTTGTGCGCTGTATATACAACATCCTGGAAAACAAATTGCATTTTGAACATAAGCCAAGAAGTGACCTAGAATACCACATTTAAATATATAATATATGTATATATATATATATATATTTACATTTACGTTTATATTTAAGAACCCTTACCTAAAGACCAAATATCTGATTTGGAACCATAAGGTATACCAGCAAGTAGTTCAGGACACATATAACTCGGAGTTCCCACAACCTGCAAATGGACCGTTAAGATAGAAACAAGAAATTCAAGCTTGTGGGCAGCTTTATAGACACAGGGGAAAGAAAGAATAATATTCAAATAAGCTTGGCTACTCACAGAGGAAGCAAGATCATCAGAAGTCAACTTTTTGGCAAGACCAAAATCACCTGGATCCATCAGTTGTTTATTACTCTCAGTAAGAATTTAAACAAAATTCTATGATGACAGAGGTACTTGCAATGTCAATTAACAATGAGAGAAGCAAGAGGAAAGAAAACTTACCTAAGCGGATGTCTCGGTCTTTTGCCAAAAATATATTTGAACACTGAAGCAATTAGAAAAAAATCAACATCAATTTGCCAGTTTCATACAAACAGTATAACACTATAACTAAATTTGTATATATTTTTCCCACTGACCTTGACATCACGATGAAGGATATGGTTAGCATGCAAATAATCAAGTGCCATCAGGAGTTGAAACAGCCACTTACAAAGTTTCTACACGATTCAGTTTTAAGAATAAACACGTTACTTTTGCATACAGCAGTCACTGTAACAGCTTATAATAGTAAGAAATTAATATTTCAAGCCAAAAATAAGCTGCGAGGGAACAACCTCTTCAGGAAAATGAACACCATTTGCTCTTTTTATAGCTTCTGCCCTGGAAAAAGAAAACAACAAATAGCAAGGGGAAAAAAACGTCAAAAAAGAAAGGAAAAAAATTAGCATACACCGAAAAAAATTTTTAAAAAAATGGAGAGATCGATTTTCAAGCAAAAAGAAAATAGTTAAAGCAAGATAAATAGCTCACATGTCTCCTGCTTCACAGTATCCTATAATAATGCATACAAAGCAACCCTGCAAGTGGTGCCAAAGAATCAATCACAGGACCCCACACAATAATTGGAAACATAAACTTCTAGTATCACACTGAATCATTGTAACTCAATTATATGGTAAATTCAGGAAAATAAAATAAAAACATAAAATAAAATTCAAATTCAGTGTAGAAAGGAGCGCACCACGGGCTGTAGCAGAGTAAAAGTGTAAATGAGCTTATGGTACGGAAAAAATATAATTTGGGAATTAATTAAGAGTTCTCATAAGATTATGACCTTTTCTACCCATGAATCTTTGTACTCTACAATAAATGGATTCCGAACTTTAGAAATCAGCTCCATCTGCGACATAGTGAAAGAAAACAACTTAATATCTTGATAATGAATAAGCTACATCAAATTTAAATTTAACCAACCATAGCAGACAAGCATGACGGTCTAACGATTTAAAGAGATCAATTTTAACAAACATGAAAGAAAAAAGAGCTGTATCAAGGCCTAGACATCAAGAAATTGAACACGACAACTTGCAAGAGAAAATATCATCGTAATTACACAAGTAGTAGTCATTTGCCATATTCACTAACTCAAGAAAAACAAACAAACAATAACCTCAAAATTTTTATTGTTTATCTTGATTCATTTATTTATATCTTCAAGTATTAACATAAATATGGAAATAAAGAAAATAACCTCTTGGTGTGCCGATCGACGGGTTCTGTCAGTTTGTCGAGCAAGACGGATCTTCTTAAGGACATACCTACGTGGTTGTAAAAAAAAAAGGGAAGAAGAAGAATATTTTACATTAGAGTATATCATCAAACATTCATCTTAGCCATAAGACATAAACTCGAAGTCAAGGTAATCACTGTAGATGCTGGATTGCTACAGTCAAAAATTTAACAGAGATCAGTTAGATTGAACTAATTAAACGATAGATTGGGCCCCTGGCAATCGTTGGTGAAATTCATAAAGCATACCAAAAAAAACTGAAATGCTTATATCAGAAGATAAAACGAAAATAAATGCTTGAATCTGAAATAAACGTGAAATAAATGAACACCAAAAGTTATAGAGGTTCGCCCAATCGGTGTACTACGTCCTCTGAGAGTAATGGTATTGATGTGTGTCGATCTTTTTCACAATACAAGAGATTATGATGTTTTTGGAGATAATTTGGCAGAGTGATCGTATGTTCAGATTTTGGATCAAAAGATCCCCCTGAAGGAGGGGTCTTCTCTTGATTTATAGAGGAATCAATCCTGTTCCCATCCGGTAGTGGACGGTTATCCCTCTTGTATGATGGGACACGTGTCAGCAGATAAGTCGTGCAGTTGACTTAAGCAGTTACCAGATACGATCGTGGGCTCAGCGGTTGAAACGTAGTACTCAGATCGTCAGTTATTGAAGATGATCTGACATGTCATCGATGAGCATGAGTCTAATGGCTAAGGGAGTTTCCCTTGAAGTCATTTATAGAGTCGAACGACGAACGATGGAGAAGAAATAAACGCTCGACGTATAATTCGTGCGTCGTCCACCATTCGTTATACATTTTTAATGTTCGAACGAACGATCAAGTTCGATGCTCGATCACATACTGAAGTTTGAATGATATTATGTGAAAGGCTGGATTGGGTCCGGCCCAATTAATCGAACGATGGATGGGTATCGAGGAGCAGGTTCGTAACTTGGGCATGGCCCAAACATAATCCATCAATGAATCGAGCCTCTGTTTAATGTACGTCCAAAGATTTAACGGTACAATGGGAAGACGAAGTCTAACCCCAACAATCACTGACTTCTTCTTTTCATGTTTGTGCCTCACAAGAAGTGCAGAGCCAAAAGATCCTTTCCCAATCTGCTCCAGAACTTCATACTGCTCCATCTGACCCTCCTTCTCGGCGTCTATTACCTGGAAAGAATTCACAAAAACAACATTTTACATAAGAAAAAAACACACATGCACAACAAATACCCAAAATTAAACCCGAAATATAACCAAAATAGAACAATCCGGTTATTTGAAAACAACCCAAAAATCATTAGAAAATGTTTTCATTTCATCTAATAGCGACAGAACGCAAGAAGATTTTGGGTCGTTGGGGGAGGTGTACCAGCTGACAGTGCCAGCCGACGGAGCCGGGAGAGACGAGCCAAATTTCGACCGATCCATCGTCGCGAGCAGCGGCGACCCGAGAGTCGTCGGGGCTGGTGGCTAGGGCTACTACCGGGGACGGCTCCCAATCGATTGAGCGATTAGTGTAGACTTACAACATGTCCGGGAAAAGGAAAATCCTAACGACAACAGAAAACGCTGGAAATGGCTCCGATTTGGGCGGAATCTGCGGCGGCGGAGACAGCGGAGACAAGCATCCGGAGAAGAAGACGAAGAAGAAGAAGAAGAGTGTTGAGCAGCAAGAGGAACAAGACGGTGTAGGAAGTGTGGAGAGAGAGGTTAGCCTTTTGAGGGTTTTAGCGCGGCGGGATTGATTGAAGTGTTTGGAGCGAAAACAAAGCGGCAAAAATTTTATTTTTCATAATTCATTTAAGCGCCAAATTCAAAATTTTCGTTTATCTCCATTTAAATGCCAACATGTTTTTTTTTTCCCTTTTTTTTTTTTTTTTAAGAATAGCAGCATAACACGTTTAGATTAAAAAAATAAGTATTTAATTATCTAAAAACAATTATTTTTGTGATAAGTTATGTAGGTAGTTACACAACCTTTTCTTTCAGAGATTTTTTTTAGAAGTTTTGTTTTTTTTTTAACTTGTTTTTTTTTTAAAGGAGTAATCTACGTAAAAATATGATTGATAACATAATATAAATATAAATATAAATTTAATAGTAAATATATATATGTGTTGCACTCTTCCGTGCTTTTTTTATGTACATTTTTCACTTTTTTAAAAATTAAAGAGTTCGAATTTAAAAAGAAAAAATATTTACAAAATAAAAGAGTCCGAGGCTTTTTTAATATTTACTTGGATTAAAATAGTTTAATATGTTCGCAAAAAAAAAAAATTTTGTTTTTTTTTTAAGCGATATGATTATATGAAGATGTTTTGCATGATGAAGATTACACATTCAAGATTCAAATTTTATTATTAGGATTTATCATTTCTTTATCTATTTTTTAAAATTTATCTTCATATTTTGATTTTTAAATTCCTTAGGTTTAGCTTTATTATTTAATTTGTTACTATTAGGATTAGGACATTACTGTTACCTATATATTGGCTTTGCTTTTAAATATTATTCAGCTTTTGATTATTTTATTAAAACGTGAGAGTAGTTTTCTTAGGCTACTTTTTTTTTTTTAATCTTTTGTCTAATTACTGTAATCAATCAATTCGGCTGACATTGATAAATAGCTAATCTTTGGGGAACTTTATTTCCTTCACGGTATTAACAATATTTAGAAAATACATGAATATTAGGAGCCAAGCAAAAATGTTATTGATTGTATATAAAATAAGTTATTTTGTTCAAGTTTTCTAAATTCGTTACAAACTAATGTTTTTATGGAAGGAAATATTACTTTTTAAAGAATTAAGAATTATTTTATTAAAAAATTACAAGTAATTAATTAGAATTTAGGTTAAATATTTATAGCAAGTATGACTAAGCATGTAATTTAAGATACAATAACTGGAGAAAAAAATATTAGAAGGTTTTGTTTAGAGATCAACTGTCAAAAAGTCAAATATTAAGTAGATTGGTGTATTACATTAGCATGATGACATGAGACATATGGTTTATTGAATAATTTCTCTTGAGAAAATTAGTAGGTGTTTGTTTAATTAGAATGTATAAGATGTTCATGTTACTCCTCTGAAATGAGACGCATAAATAATGACAAGATTGAATACATCACCATACATTGACAATTGACGAATATATTGTAGTCTATTCAAGTTTACTAATTTTATTTCTCATTAACTCTAAGAAACAAAAATTATTCTAATATTGTCAATTTTTGTTTTTTGTTTTTTGTTTTTTTTTTTTCCTTTTAAACATTACGATGATAAATTCTAAATTTTTAGTTAGTTTGATCTATATTTTTTAAACTTTTATTCCAAACTTGAGTAATTATTACAAGAAATTACATGATTTCTATATATATTTATTATTAGTTAAGTAAACACCAAAAATTACACAGAAAAAGTAAATATCAAAAGAGAAGGTGTATATGTGATATGCATATGAACTACTATATCAGTTAACTTCTACATCGACAACAATGCCCTTACTATCATCTTTCTCATTTTATGTTGAAATTTGGACCGACACTCAAAGGATGAGCAACATGAATATCGTAATTATTTATGCCACAACAACAAAGTGAATTATGTACATCTAATTAGAACAAAATGTCAATCTTGATTTGTAGCAATAAATAATAGTACACCAAATTGTAACACTAAGTTTAATAGGTAGTAGTAGTTTAGTTAATACATATTATTAGTTAACTTTCCAATTAAATGTAATTTTTAATATTTAAAATAACACTGAGAGAAAAAGATAATCCTAATTATGTTGATATATTTTTATTTTATTTTATTTTTTACAAAAAGGAGTTTAAAGTTTAAAAAACAAAACCGATTCTGTTAGGGAGGAAAAAAAATTTTCCGTAGATAACAAATAATTGGATTCCTTTTTCTAAAATGAGTAATTAATATATATATATATATATATATATATATATATATATTAGAAAAAGGAGTTTAAAGATTAAAAAAATTTTAAAAAAACTAAAATTTTGTTAGGCAGGAAATATAATCACGCACAATCAGATAAAGCATAACATTAAAATTAGAAAATAAAAGATAAAGCATAACCAAAATAGAAACGATATGTTGATATATTTTTATTTTATTTTATTTTTTACAAAAAGGAGTTTAAAGTTTAAAAAACAAAACCGATTCTGTTAGGGAGGAAAAAAAAATTCCGTAGATAACAAAAAATTGGATTCCTTTTTCTAAAATGAGTAATTAAAATATATATATATATTTTAGAAAAAGAGTTAGTTTAAAAAAAATTTAAAAAAAAAACTAAAATTTTGTTAGGCAGGAAATATAATCACGCACAATCAAGCACATTATCTTTCTCTTATTTATCAACCTTCCCTTTCTCTTCCTCACAATCACGCACATTCTTTTATTATCTCTAACTGAGTACCATAAGCCAAACGGCCAAAGAAAAAGAGAGAAAAAAAAAAAAAAATTTGCCTCCTTTTTGTGTTGCCTACAAAAATTTAAGGATCAAGGAAGTGGTCATACTCATACACAACTTTTGTTATGGCAGAGGTACGGTATAATAATCTTCTTCATAATGTTTTTTTTTTTTCCATCATTGATTTTATATATGTTAATGTTATTATATATTTTTAACATATAACCTTTTTGAAGACCTCTAAAAAGGGAAAAAAGAGACAAAGAACGCAACTACAAGCTGCTATATTTGCTGCTACAAGTAACAGAGATGGAACTTTAAGAATCCGTGAAAGTTCAATTCCAAACAACAGGGAGAATCAAGAAAATTTTAGGAATGCTTCAAATAAGGGGAAGGAAAAAGCTCATCTAGGCAAGCGAAAGGGCAAGAGAAAAGAAATCTTAGTTGAACAAGATACAAGTGACTCAGATGCAGATGATGGAAATAATGATCCGACTACAAATAGGGGGAACATAGAATCTGGAGATATTGATGAAGACTCGAGTCAATCTAAGGAAACTGACCAACCTGATATAAATAAGAAGAAAAAAGTTAGAGGAGTAACGCGACTAGATATACTTCCAGTGGGTGAAAATCAACGCCAAACTGTTGAATGGAACGAAGTAGGACAACCTATTGGGAAGGCATCTGTCAGGTTTAGTACTGCACTTGGGGTACTAGTTAGACAATATATTCCAATTAATGTAGACAATTGGAAAAAGGTAGATGACCAGAAGAAAAATGAGTTGTGGACCCTTCTGCTGGTATGAATGCTTTTTAGTTTTTGTTCCATTTTTATTTTGTTTTATTTTTTTTGTGTTCTGATTCCATTTTTTTTAATTCATGTTGTTTGATGCTTTTAAAACATTATTGTTATGCTTACACTTTTTTCGTGAAATTAAATGCAGCAAAAATTTAAGATTTCTTCATGCCACAAGAAATTCGTTATGAGATTGATGGGAAAATCGTGGCGTAATTACAAAAGTAATCTCAGCTCAATAATAAAACAGTTGGCTAACTGTCCAAATATAACAGAAGAACTTGCTCGTAAAAAGCCAATAGACGTGGATTGGGATGAGTGGCAGGAGTTCTACAAAATTAGGACGTCAAAAGAATTTAAAGTATTTGCTTAGATGCCCTTTTAATATTTTTATTATTATCATTGTCATCATCTTGTGAAACCATATATAAAATTTATGTGCCTTTGTTTTTTTGTTTTTTTGTTTTTGTTTTTTTTTTTTGTTTTTTTTTAGGAAAAAAGTGAGAAATTGAGTAAAGTTAGAGCAAAGCTAAAATTCCCACACACAACTAGCCGAAAAGGTTTTGCAAGATTGGAGAATGAACTGGTAAGTATACAAAGAAAAGCCTATAATGATCTATTTTGTTTGTTTATTTATATAATATATGATATTTTCTTTTATTTTGTTATAAGTGATCTATTCCTTATTTGATCCGCAGCAAAAAAAGAACAAAAAATCCAAAATTCCCAGAGTCGAATTGTGGCTTGAGGGACATAAGCACAAAAATGGAAAACCTATAAATGAAGCTACAGAGGAAGCAATATTGGTAAAACTATTCAAAACGTTTATTTCTTAATCAAAATGAGCAATAAGCTCATAAAATTATCTGCATGCTTTTATTGTCTGCTTTGACATGTAATAGTTATCAAAAAAATATCGTAATTTTATTTGTTTAGAGAGTTGAAGAAGATTTTCAGTCCGATGAGGAATCACTCACCATAACAGAAGATGCACTAGCTAGAGTTCTAGGTCCTGAACAACCTGGATGTGTAAGAGGCCGGGGATTTGGAGTGACATTAAAAACTCTAGAGGCTCAGGGACTGACTACGACATGGAGGAAAAAAATGGAAGACGAGCTGCAACAACTCAAATTATGGAAAAGACAAATGGAGGCTTCAAGTTCTATTCCTAACAAAGTAAATTTCTAAATTCATTAATTTGCTATAATAGAACTTATATTTTTTCTCTCAATTTATTTTAATGTTTTTTTGATTAAACTCTTAAAATATAATTATTAGTGATTAATTCTAAAACTTACATTTATTACGTGCTAAATTATACATAACCAAAATGCCATGATGCGAGATGATGTAAATGATGATGATGAGTCTTCACGGCAGGTATATTATTTATATGAGTATTGAGTTAAAATTATTATTTTTTAAATGTAAATTATTGTTATATATATCATTTGACTTTTTTTAAATGTAAATTATTATATGACTTTTTTTTTTAAATTAAGCTTATTTTAAGATTTTAATTGTATTTCAAACTGATTGTTATTGATTTCGTTTTCTTTAAGATTGCTTAGCCATGACTGTTTGACTCAGTCAAATCACCTTTTTAATAAGTGAAAATTTTATAACTATAATTTTTGGTATTTTTCCTATTCTCCTTTTTCTTTTCTACTTCTTCGCTCATTTTTCTGCACAAAAGAGGAGCAAGACTACCTAAATAATCTTATGATACCGTACAAACATAAAGGAAAAATAAAATATTTCACCTACAATCTTTCCAAACTCTAAAGGAGTCCATTGGGCATAGGGGGCAACTACCCCCAGGTGCAAGGCAACTTCGCGCCCCTAGTCATCTCTCAATTGCGAGTCTTTAGTTGCCGTTGGTTCACAACCCTCTGGTTGCCATTCTCTTATAAAGGAAAAGAAAAACAAAGGATTTAGAAACAAAGCTAGAATTAAAGATGACAAACGCATATAAATATATATTAACAAAACATTTTATGAAAATAAAATAAATATAACTATCCTATTTATTGACAAATCTTAATACATCTCTAATTCATAATTTCTCAAGAAATTTGAATTTAGATGGTGTACTGTTTTAAAACAAATTGAAATACAACATTTATTTATGTAAATATCTCTATATATTTTTTCTATGAACAATCCTTAAAAATAAAGATAATCCTAACTACTATATAACTTTAAATTCAAAATATTAAAATCAACTAATCTAATCCTATTTGGACTCACTATTGGACCGAGCTAAATATTTTATTTTCTACGTTTCTTCTATACACATATAAATTACATCTTTTTTTTTTTTTTAAATAATAAAACACATTTGGAGCTAAAAAATAGTCATACAATATCAATTCACTATCTAACTTTATTATATTCACCACCAATGTTTTATACTGGTATTATTTCTTTTTCTTAAGAATCCTTCCCCTAGTTATTTAAATTTTCTTCGTCACATTTAATTTTTCATTTTCACCTAATTTTTTAAATAAAAAAGCACATCTTCTCATCATTTATCCACTTCTATCAAACACTTTTTTTTTTAATCTTTCTTCTTTTAGAAAAGTTTGAAAATTAATTTACAATATCTCTCTTTTGAATTACTTTTTTTAAATGCTCTTTAATATATATATATATATATCCTAGATTTCTTATGTTCTTTTCAATTTTATTTACTTTTAAAGTAAAAAAACGTTTCAATCAAATTTTAAATAAAAAATCTTAAAAAAAAAAAAAAAGCCATTTTAATCTACCAGATCCTTCTCAAACCTCATAGCTAAAGAGAAATAATGATAATACTAAGAACGGAACTCCCAAAACCGATGTCTTAGGCGCATGAAAAAAAATAAAATTAAAAAAAAAAAATCCATCGAACCCGCCAAAACAAGCAGCTTTCCAGTGCCCGCCAAAACAAGCGCGCCAAAACATCAGTGGGATGATCTCTCTTATTATTCCCGTCCTCTTTCTAAACTTTCTCTGATCATATGCGAAAAAGGTGGAGGAAAACCACCCACCCTGAAATTGAAAGGCCACGATTGAAGCTATCGCCATGTACGACTGGTGGCAGTCGCACACAACACAACACAAGCCGCCATCTCTTCCAACTCGTCGCACTTACCCCGTCGCTGGCCATTCATTGCACAGTACAGTAAGAAGGGCTATGGTTATCAGCTCTCCATTCCCCTCTCTTTCTCTTTCTCACCATTTTCTCGATATCTCTCGTTTAATTTAGTTTTCCATTAATTATTAATCTTATAATCTAAATAATGATTCAAGATCTTTTTGGATCCGTAACAATCATATTTTTCATCTTCGCTTTTCCTCTCTGGTTTCTGTGTTTGTTTGATTTGTATAAATCATAGCCAGTTAATTTATATTGTCTAGTAATTCGCCTTCTGTTTCATGCTAACTACCAAGTGTTTGTGTTAATTCCTCTGATGAGAAGAGACGGTAGAAATAGGTAGAAAAAGTGACGGACACGTCACCTTGCGTTGGCAAAACATGTTTAGAGTTTCCACATTTGAAGGGGGTTGCTTGATGGTGCTCTGTTATTGTCCATGTTTATTTGCCATTCAACTAGTGACTAACGTCCATTGAAAGAACTAGCGGTTAAAAAAATTGATTCATTTGTTTTACCCTTTGAACCAACTATTTTATCTAGGTCCGTGATTAAACCTGTAAAATGCCTTTTGTTGTGAGTTGGAATCTTGGGCATTATAAAAGCTTATTATGTACTTGATTTGATTTTTTTTTTTTTCTATTTAAGGTCGATCACCATTTCTTATTGGAAACATATTTTATCATCTGTTTCTTCAGCATTGCTTTTCACTTGTAAGTAGAAATCTGTGTTCTTGTGTTAAGACGATGCTTAGTATAGATGCTTGTGTTTGCTTCATGATTTTCCCTATAGATTTGAAGTTGTTGGTACACAACACAACAACACTTGGAATTCTTCCCATCACCTTAGAATACACACAACCACACAGACATATTTGCAAGGCTTTAGGAAGTACTCAAGAAAGGAATTTTAAAGTATGTTGCATAGCTACAGATATTATAGTTGTATTCTTGTGTTTTGCAACATACCTTGTATTCTTGTGTCATTCCATGTGAAGGATGTAAAGTCATTTCTGATATATTGCAAGAGATAAATGAATAATGGGTATCTGACAAGACTCATTTCTGCTATTATGATTTGAAAAGGCAGAGACTAATGACCCTCTAATTGGTGGTGCTGATGGGTAGAAGCACCATGTTTTTTGGGCTACAAAGAGGACACTAGTTTGGAAATCTTCTTCTTTAACGGGAAATTAGCTAATATTCTTAATGATTTACAAATACAGTAATGGATTTGCATGAAAATTTACTCTGTTTTTAACCAAGCCCATACCACAGAATAACAGGTTAATACATTTTCAGAAACTGAGATTTCCGTTTTGTGAGTAGAAGAACTGTTTCTCGTCCTTTCTTGAGGGGTATGCTTTGTTCTCTATTTTGTTGCAGGGCTTATCTCTTCCTTCTTATGTTTTCTAGTCAGAAGTTTATTGGTATAGAATTTTAATTCTGTTTTTGTACTTGCTAATGATACACACTTTTATCTACATAAGGTTGTTTCTCTTTTGTGATTTTGGCAGTGTTCAAACATTATTTCATCAATCCAAGCTCGTTATGCCAAGCCTATTGGCGAGAAAGGTAACTACGGTCCTCAATTACTTATTTATTGATCTTGGAAATTGATAAAAGATGTGTTTCTCATTACAAAAGCTATTCTTCTTCTACAAGCAACTGGTTTCCAAAGTATCATAATAAAGAACTTCACAGCAGTATTGTTTTTTAATGACATTTTTTCATTAAATGTCGTAAAATATACTTTTTAATGACATTTTTCTGTTTAATGTCGTCAAATGATCTCTTCTATGACATTTAAAAATAAAATGTCGTCTTAAAGATACTTTGACGACACTTTCAGAAAAATGTCATAAATTTTGTGTCGTTAAAAGCACTTTTTGTTGTAGTGTGCTTGATTTAGGTGTTAGGTGGTTTATTTTGCTAAGTTATGCTTGATTTTATGCTTTGGTTGCATGAATTAGGGTTTACATGTTTTATGCTTGATATAGTTGTATGTCCCCAAATATGTGAATGATAAAGACTATGCATGATAGGTTGTTAGAATTGAATGGAATGGTTTGATCAAACCTAGAAACCATGCAAACCCTAGTTGGTGCAATTTCAATAATGGTTTGCATGGATATGTTGGATGATGTCCATGATGGGTTGATATATTAGAAAATACTGCATGTCTGTTTTCTAGGCTCCCGCGTGTTCGGTTGAGTTAGATTGCGCAAATTAGGACGTAAAACCAACTTCAGCACGAAAACTGCCAGTTCGGGTAAAACTGGCCAGTTTTCTGGAAATCTGGTTTTGAGGCCTTTAGAGGCCGAATTTGGGAAAACTTAAAACATGAAAGTTGTAGATAAGGGTTTTTCCTAAGAGACTGCATGGACCGTTTTCCAAAATAAGGCTACAACAGCCTCGATTTTTACAAAAATCCGAGCCTGACTGTGCTCAGGTTTCATACAGGGCTAGGTGGGTTCAACAGGGAATAAGAGTGGGTTAGAGTCCGAACTAAGTTTTGTGCAAAACATTAAAGTTGGAGGATTTTTTGAGAGCTAAAACTTTCATGAAGACAACTTTTTCTAATTCAACCCAGATTTTTAAATATAATTGGATTTCTAAAAACTGTGCAGGAAACAGGAAATTCCTGTACAGGATTTTCTAAAGTAATGTAGGAAAAGGACAATCTTGCACCAGCATCGATAATTTGACTCTGAAAACTGTTCCAACGGTAGTTTTCATCACTTAAGAATTTTTACAAGCCCCACTCTAAGAACCACAAATATTTTTAAGATAAATAAAGGATTTTTGGATTTAAATAGCCAAGTTTTCCAAGATAAAGGAAAATGAATTTTTAAACCAAATTGTCTTAGAATTTGGTAACAAGACAATGACGGGAGGTAACCGAGAGGAATACCCGAGTTACTTGGCTTGGCTTAAAGCCCAAGTTTGACCCCATAGAAGGTTGACTTTGGTTGACTAAGTTTGACTCCATAGGATGTTGACTTTAGTTGACCAAGGTTGACCACCTCAAGGGTTACCCAATGTAACCCGATAAGATACCTAGTTTAATGATGGGCTAAGACCTAGGGTTACTTGTAATAACCCAATAGATTATGGACTAAGGATGTTAAGGCATAGGTCCAAGGGTTAGGATGGTAACCTAACCCTACTTGTATGTATGTGGGCTTAGTACCTAAGGTTACCCTATGTAACCTAATAAGTCATGATCCATGTTTAGTTAGCCTGGAATTTTAGGTTTACTTATTGTAACCAAGTAAGTTAACATGTACTTATACATGGGACATATAATTAAGGCTATGCATGAATGTTGGTTAGGTCACCAGCATTTTATGGTTATGATTATAAATCCTTACCTATGTCCTTATTATAGTAGGAGGTAGCCTGCTGTTGTGTTCTGACGTGGAGCAACATAGTATTGGACATAGTAGACGAGGTAAGTACAACTCCGCCTACAGCATAGGCTTTTGTTGTGATACTTGCCTAAGTATGTTTTGTAACGCCCCGACCTGGCGCCGGATCGTTACCTTACTTATCTACTTACATACATACGTGAACTTACTTATACAAAGCTTACTTGCTTAGTTGAACTACATCAACGAACTTACTTACTTACTACATGAAACACAGCGGAATTTTTTTTTTTTTTTGTACAATGCTAATTTGCACTTAACTAAACTGAAGGAACAATTTCAAATAATATATCTAGGAGATCAAAACGCGTAACGGCTTCCATTCCCCATATTTCACAGTGCCCGGCCACGCTCCTCCATCTTGTATCATCAAATGCTGATAGGTAGTTTACCTACAGCATAAACTTAAAACAATGAGCTTTCGCTCAGCAAGTACAACTCCTATACCGCAACAAATACACTACTAACATCTCAATACATCATAACTGCATTTAACATATACTGGCAACTACTACACTGAACTACTACTGCATTGAACATGTACTGATAAACATATGTATGAACCGGTTATGTTCATATTATGCTCTGTTATCTGCTGCTAACTTACTTACTGTCTTTCTAACTTAATCTGCTAATGGGCCCCTTATGAGGTGAATGTACCCGGCGCGCAACCATGGACTTACACTTGCCATAGCCCGACTCGCCCTGTGACGGGGAGTACGACACCGGCAAGTACTGCTTGCCGTCTGCCTACTGATCTTCTAACCATGTTATACTTACTCTGGTCATTCTTATTAGAACTAGTGAGCATGCATCATGATGCTACTTATTCTTACTTCATAAACATCTGACATTCTTAGCTTGACATGTGATCATACATATCATAACATACTTCATTGCATAAACATAAATCATGTTTTGATATGCCCCGTAGCATATCAATTAACACTTAGCATATCAGCGTATCACATAGTACATAGCACATCAACTTTGTCTAGATAAAAATATCCTAATAGCCTATGCTGTAGGCGGCGTTGTATTTACCTCGTCTACGTCCGATACTAAACTGCTCCGCTTCTGGGTTCAGCTGCAGGGTACGTCCTGCTTAACCGAAGGACATATGTAAGGTCTCTAATTTCGACTATAATATGTTGGTGTTCAACCAACATTCATGTAATGCTTTAGTTATATGTCCCCTAACTAAAACTCATATTTTATGTGGTTACTACAAGTAACCTTATCACTTTGGGTTATATTTCATAACCCCATAAAATCGTATACCATAATCTAATAGGTTACGTTGGATAACCTTTTATGCTAACCCTTATCCCATAGCCTGATGGGTTACACTAACCCATGGGATAATTCGTCCTACATCTTACTAGGTTAACCCTTGTTAACCTTTAAGGTTACTAAAGTTAACCCTCTTCGGGTCAACCTCGGGCTTTGGGGCTAAGCCCTGTAACTCGGGTGTAATTCCCAGTTACGTGTCGTGTGATACCTAGAATTTTCATGATTGCCATTTTTCCTCTTTTAAAGGAATTATGAGCATATGTGACATGTTTACGGAAAAACTCAGTTAAGAGTTTTTCACACGTTTTACGAAGTCTTATGGCTCAATAAGACTCAGAACAGATTTTTAAGGTTAGAAAACGCCCTTTCAGGTCGAAAAGGACAAAATAGGACGAAGTTCCGAAAAAGTCAAAGTTTGACCGAAAAAGTCAACTTTGACCAAGAAAGTCAAAGTTTGACCAAAAGTGGTCAACGGTTGACTCGACAGTGAAAAATGATGCGGTATGAGAAAATACTGCAAAATATGTCAGTATGGGCGAGATAGCCCAAGTAGACAGTAGAAAATAAGAAAGACCCTAGAAATCAAGCATCCCTAGCATTAGTTAAGGTCAAGAATGACATATTTAGTCAAGAAATCACCCAAGAGGACTAATCTAAGTCAAAGGACAAAAATGTCAAAATTTTCACTTTTGGGGCAAAAGTGTAAATTTTGAAAAATATGTGAAGTAAGTTAAATGACGTCGTTAGATGATGTCAATATAAGGTATTGAATTGCCTTGCAAGAAGAAATTAAGTACCAGCCACTTTTGAGGGTGAAATTGCAAGAATTTTGTCTTTCGGGGCAAAAATATAATTTTAGAAAATATGTGATTCAAGTATAAGAAAATCACATAAAATTATGAAAAGAATGATATTTACATGGAAAGCAAGCATTATGACCAATTTTGAAGTTTAGGGGCCTAAATGCAAAAATTTTCACTTTTGGGGCAAAAGTGTAAATTTTAGAAATTTGACGATATGAGCGTATAAAGTCACCGAAATGCTTATATCATAAAATAGGATGGGTGTGTTAATTTTTAAGATAATCGGACACCTAGAGGGCATTTTTGCAAGAATTTCCATTTTCAGGGGGGCAAAAGTGCAATTTTAGAAAAGTTGTGAGGTAAGCCATGACATCAGCCATGACATCAGCCCTGAGGTCAGCAAAGCCAGCTGCTGCTGGGCTGGAAGACAGCCGGCCACCCTTGGGTCACAAGTCAAAAGTTTTGAAACTTTTGGGGTCAAAATACAATTTTTGAAAAGTTTGAAAAAAGTCTATAAATAGACCCATTTGATGCAGAAAAAAATGGAGAAAAGCAGCCAATTTCTGGCCAATTTTCCCCAGAAAATCCGAGTGCCATGTGGAAGAGAAAAGGGAAGAGAAAAAGTTGGAAATCTCATGTGAGATCCATCCTAGGTGTGCACGGTTTTGTGCATGAAAAACCCAGCCAAAATTCTGGAGTTTTGGGGCCAAAATCTGATCAGTGGCCGTGGGAAGAGAAGAGAGAAAGTGGAGAAAATTTCAGGCCAAACCCATGTGTGTGCCGAGTAAGAAGAAGGAGGAGCCAACCATGAGCCAAGGGTGAGTTTTTGGTGCCTTGGTGGTGGCTGTTTTCAGCCAAGGGTATGCAGCAAGTTAGGAGCCGAAAATTTTGGTTTAGAGCAGCCAAGGGGGTTCGGCCATGGCAGCTAAGGTTCACCCAAGTTGGTGAAAATTTTTGGTGCAATTTTGGGAGCCAAAACCGAGTATGGGGGCAGCCAACCAAGGAGACAGATTTTCGGTTCACAAGCCCTAACCAAGTCAAGGGTAAGTTAAGGTAAACCCTAGAATTTTTAAGTGAAATTTCCATGCAAGATTACATGGTTAATTATGGTTATGTGTATGTGTTCATGGCTGAAAAATGGAGCCCATTTGGTGGGGGAAATCCGGCTGCAAAGGGACAGCCAAAGCAGTGAGAGGTTCGGCTCCCATAGGTGGAACCAACTTCCGGTTTTGTGAGGTAAAAAGCCCTAACCCTAAGCTTTTGGTTCAAGCTTTAAATTGGGTATTTATGGTGTATTTTCAAGCAAGAATGTAAGAGCTTAAGCTCATTAAGTTTTGGTTATGCTAGGGCTAGAATGTGATGCTTGATTTAGGGTGTATGGCTAGCTAGTTAGTATGCATGGTTTATGTTTATGTGCTATGGTTTTATGCTTGCATGATTGCATGTTTTGCATGGTTGTATGGTTGATTATGTCCCTGCCCTAGGTGCAGCCATGTGTGGCATGAATGCTAGGGTGTTAGATTTAATTTCGGTTTGGTTTGTTGATGCCGAATCCATGTGATGCAAGCCCTAGAATGCAATGCAAACCTAGGTTAAGTTCCGGATTGGTTTGCATAGCCACGAGGGGGTGACATGTCCAAAGCATGTGGGACGTTAGTTAACATTGCATGTGATTGATTTAGGCTCCCGAGTGATCGGTTGAGTTAGTTCGCGACTTAGGACGCGTAAAATAAAAGTAAACCGAAAACTGGTAGGTTCGGACTAAACCTACCCAGTTTTCGTAAACAAAAAATAACAGGCCTTTAGAGGCCGAATTTGGAGAAATGTAAAACACGAAAGTTGTCCGGAACAACTTTTTCTAGGGGGATACGCGAGCTGTTTTTCAAAATAAGGCTCCAATGGCCTTCAAAAATGCCAAAACCCGTGGCTAAACATTTAAGCTCCCAGACCCAGTTTCGTTTCAGGGTCAGCCAGTTTCAACTCAAAACTGGTACGTTTCTAGGCCGAATTAGGATTTGCGTAAAACACGAAAGTTTTAGCATTTTTCGAGGGCTAGAACTTTTGTGAAGAAAATTTTTTCAGATAACGTACCGATTTTAAAAGAAAAATTGTTTTATGAAGGGTGCTCAAGGAATCCGAAATTCCTGCACCATAAGCTTAACAAATGATTTTAGAAAATTGGTTTTTCAACCTTAAATGAGTAATTTGGCCATGAAAATTGTTCCAAAGACGGTTTTCAACCTAAAATGAATTTATAAAGTATAAAACCAAGAGTTTGGATTTTATGACTCAAGTTATGAATTTTTACACAAAATGTGAATTTTGGAATTTTTCCTAAGTGTTTTTCCAAGATTGGAAAAAGTGATTTTCAAGATAAGTTATAGCATACGATTAGTTCACGTGTGGTAACCGGGTGTTAGACCCAAGTTGCCGGGTCAAGCCCGAGACCCGAGAGGTTGACCTTAGAGGGTTGACCATGGTTCACCAAGGTTGACTTTTGTTGACTTTTGGTTAACTAATAGCTTTAAGTTAGTTTATCCTCACGGGTTATCCAAAGTGACCCCGACGGATACCGATAGCTACACTAAAGGGTTATCAGATATGACCCGATAGTTTCGGATTAAGTTATTCGACCTTTAGAGGTTAGTTTGGCTTAGCACGCCAGGTTACCAACGGTAACCAAGTTAGATGCTTTGCACGTAAGGGACATACAACCAAGATCATGTAGACATGTTGGTTAGTTTTCCAACATTTTCACGATATTAAGTAGATCATGTCCTATGTCAAGCAGGCAGAACCTGCAGCTGTACCAGGAGTGGAACAGCACTAGGAAGGGACAGTTAAGCATGATGTATGACGGAAAGGTAAATACAATTCTGCCTACAGCATGAACATGTTTGTTTGCATAAGTTGTGTTTAGAAATCATGAATAGGATTTCATGAGTCATGTTGTTATGCAGTATGATATGATAAGTCAAGTAGTATGCTATGTATGTTTATGTGTTATGTTATGTTATGCAATATGTCATGTAGTATGTGTATGTATGTCATGTTATGTAGTATGTGTATGTTATGTCAAGCATGTAGTATGTTTTATGTTAGATTTGTGACATCACGAAGCATGTCCACTAAAAATAAGTCACATGGTAAGCAAGAGTTAAGTCAAGTAGGACATGTTGTGTTGTACTAGCCTGCTTTTGTGGTAAGTTTAAATGGCATGTTCCATGGTTTGACTTGATAGGGAAGGGCTGCCTCCACTACTCCATGTTAAACTTTGTGTTTCATGATTTGAGTTGGTTTGGTCGGACCGCCTTTAATCACTCCATGGTTACGTACCGAAGTACATACACACATGTTATAGTAGCAAGATAAGATAAGATCAGTTCCGTAGAGAAACCATAATTGATTTTAAAATAAATCATAATTGGTTCACGTTGTTGTGCATTAGTTGTATGCGGATAGGATGTTGTGCTTACTGAGCTTTTTAGCTCATTGCTTACGTTCATGCTGTAGGTAAATTTCCTACCGGCACTTCCTGATACAAGCTGTGGAGAGATGGCGCAACAGAATGTGAAATGTGGGTATGGACTACTACGGGATTTCCGAAGTGCGTTTAAATGAAAATGTGTTCTCATTACGTTTTCAGCATGTATGTATGACTCAGTTTATGTATGTATGTATGGAGCTTTCCGTTCAGGTGAAAGCTCAGTACTCTGTGAGTACATCAGAATCAGTTAAGGTTTTATAAAAGAAAAAAAAACAGTTTTTAAGTTTAGTTTAACTTGTGTTAAAGTTTTATGATTTCCGCAATAAAGGTTTTCTAGTAACGATTTTTAGAAAAGAAGAAAAAAAAAATTTACTCTACAAATTGGGTAACTTTATTTTTCAATCAAGCAAGTAAGTTAAGTAATGTCACGGACCGAACGCTCCAGGTTCGCGCGGTCGGACTCCGCGTGGGTCTTAGGGTGGCTAGTAGGGTCGTGACATGTCGTAACTATCTACCTAGCAAACCTTGAACTTGAAACTCTTAAATCTTTTCTTTATCATTGAAAAAGTTTTTGGCTTAAAAACCGAAAAACTGTTATACTTCCCCTTAAAAATCCTTGAATTTTAAAACATGGTTTATAAAATGTTTGAAGGCTAGAAACTGCCTCTGGAACAGTTTCCAGGTTCAAAACAGTGTTTAAGACATGAAAATCTATTTTTCCTAACTAGTTCTAGAAAATCTCGTGCAAGAATCTCTTGCTTCCTGCACGGTTTTCAGATTTCAAGTCGTAGTTTAAAATCCCTTTGGAATTGGAAAAAGTTGTCTTCATGAAAGTTCTAGCTCTCGAAGAGATCTAAAACTTTTGTGTTTTACAAAAAATCTCATTCTACTTAGTTTAATACCAGTTTTGATTTGAACAAGCTGGTCGTGTAAAACTGGGTCTGAACAGACCACCTTTGGTTTTTCGTAAAAACGGAGGCCATTGGAGCCTTAATTTGAGAATCGGTCCACGTTACCCCCTAGGAAAAACCCTGATCTACAACTTTCATTTTTTACATTTTTACCCATTCGGCCTCTAAGGGCCTGCAATTACCACTTTCTTGCGACTGGCCAGTGTGGAACCCGAACTGGCAGCCTTAGCTAATTAAACCGGTTAACGTCCTAATTCGTGGGTTCTAACTCGACCGATCATATCGGGAGCTTAATAACAAGACATACAACGTTTCTAACGTCCCGCATGTTCTAACATGCCTTCCCAACGTACCCATGCAGCCCTCTAATCCGGTTGCACAAAACCTTGGCTGCATGGTCCTATCTCCTAGCATACATCAACCATTCCATACAATATCATTCCATATCATCACATCTAGCATCCTATCATGCATTCACATTCTTAAACACATAATTGGGGACATATAATCTTAATCTAGCATGCAACCTATTATCACACAAGCACATGCATAAAGGAACCAACCACCCCCTAGACTAGCAAATCAAGCACCATGCACTAGCTAAGAGTACAAAATTAAATGGTGAGCTTATGCTCTTACAAACCATAACTTGAAATCATTTAAACTTTACTTTAAACGCTTAAATGAAAAATAGATTTAGGGTTTTGAAAAATACCTTGAACTACTTCAAGGATTGGCTTTAAGGTTGGATCAAAACCTTCCTAGCTTACACTTGCTCCTAGGTTCGGTTTCCACACACCAAGTGGCTCCAAATTGGCTCTTTTTGGACTGAAAATTGACCTCCTCCTATGGCTCGGCCATTCCAAGATTTTGCACCCAAAATCTGAATTTTTTTCTTCCCTTTTTCCACTCAAACCTGTGGCTGCACACAAGGGAGAAATTGACTCCAAAACTAGCTTCTAACTTGGTTTCGGTTGGTGAAATCAAACCCGAATTCTCTCCTAACTTCTTCCCTCAAAATTTCTGATTTTTCTTCATGGTTCCACTGCTCCTCTAACCCACGGCAGCAGCTAGGATGGGCTGAAAAAAAATTTCTAGCTCTCCCTAACGGTTCCTAGAGCAAACCGAAGCAAAACCCAAAAATTGGTTCAAGAAAAATTTTTGTTTTTCTTCCTCACTCTCCCTTTCTCTCTCTCGTTTTTTCTTGGCTGAAAATGGGCAGAATAAGGCTGGAATTTCTGATTTAAAAAGGGTGGAAGACACCCCTATTTATAGGCAATGTGGGACACAAAAAAGTTTACAATTTAGTCCCTAAATTTTTTGGAAATTCACACTTTTTGGGGGGGGGGGGGATTAGGTGGCCGGCCATACTTGGAGAACAAGGAAATGATGTCATGGCTTACATCATGGCTTACATCATCAAATTTTTAAAATTGCACTTTTGCCCCAAAAATGAAAATCTTGGCATTTAAGCCCCCTAGGTGGCCAAAACTTTTCTTGGTGATCAAGCAAGGATTTTTCTAGAACAAGACACTTGTCTTGCTTAGATTTGTTCTCAAAATATTTATGAGGTCATAATTCAAAATAGTGATGATGTCATAAATCAAAAAGCCTTGTTTGGCTACTTTTTGTAAAAACAGTCTAATTTAAACTAAACACAGATAAATCTAATACTGTGTTGTACTAATGCACAGTATTAATATTTTATACTGCAGTAAAAATTTCATCTGTGTAAAAATTGGTCTGGAAAAATTTTTCTTTATTTTCTCAAACTCTTTTGCACTGTGCCTTAACTTAGCGTGCTTGATTTTTTTATAGTGGTTTTTGATCTTATCTATGCTATCTTACTCATAAAAATGAGTTTTCGCAGTATTTCTTCCATACTGCATATCACAAAACTATACTGTCATCATGTTGACTATTCTGGTCAAACTTTGACTTTCCCGGGTCAAAGTTGACTTTTTCGGTCAAACCTTTGACCGACCTAGAATCATGCAAATATCGTCCCTTTTCTTCCGAAAAGGCTATTTTCTACTCTAAACAATCATCTTTGAGTCTTATAAAGCTATAAGAACTCATCACGCAGAATAAAGTTCTAAATCGAACTTTTTCATAAAATGCCCTTATGGCATATATTCAAGCTCTTTCAAGAAGAAAGAATAACATAGCAAAAGTCAGGTATTACATGTTTGATGTATGCTATGATATATGTTATGACATATGCTGTGATGTACAATATATCAAGTTCATGATACATGCTATGTTAAGATTATAGTATGGCTAAGATATGATTGCAAATCATGTATGTGTGACATCATGAGGCATGTTCACCAATTCTTATGATAAGAACAAGATCAAGAATAAGATGATGACAAGTAAGCAAGATGGCTAGCAAGCTTGCCTGTGTCGTACCGACCCGTGTTAGGTTGGGTTGGACTATGGTTTGAGTTGGAAATGGACTGGCCGTCCCAACCACTCTATAGTTACACGCCCGGTACAGACACTCATGATAAGGGCCCATAAGCAAGTTAAGATATGATATAAGGTTATGAAAGAATAAGAAAGCATAATGAAGCATAATTGGCTCATGCATGGAAAATGCTATGATATGTTATGACATGTTACAATATGTTATGCTATGTTATGTTATGACATGTTATAATATGTTACGCTATATTATGTTATGACATGTTAAGTTAGGTTTATGTTGTGTTGCGGTATATAATAGTTGTACATGCTGAGTGAAAGCTCACTGTCTTACGTCTATGCTGTAGGTAAACAACTTACGGGCAACCTCTGATGCAAGATGGGGGAGCGTGGCAGGGTGAGCTGTGAAATGTGGGAATGATAGCCGCTACGCATTTTGTTATTTTATGTATATTATTTGTCATTCGAACAACTTTATTTAATTATCAATATATGCTTGCACGCTTTGTATAAAAAATTTTTTTTTTCTGTTATTTCGATAAGTAAGAAATTACGATATGTAAGACACGCTACGTTATGTATGTATGTATGGTAACGGCCTGTGTTAGGTAGGTCGTTTCAATAATAACACCTTTTTTGTGGATGGAGGATTGACATGTGTCCAAAGGCTCCATTAGGGCTGCTTTAGGAAGAAGAAGCATACTCTTTTGTCTGGAGTTCAAAAGCATCTTCCTCTGGCTAGTCGAAGTTTCCTCCGGATGCAGGAAGTACACTATGGTTGAAAGGAATCTTAGTTTTAACTTGTGGGACCCAGTCTTACTAGGGGAAGTGAGCTTCTATTTGGGCCTTTTGGACTCAAAGTATTGGCTATCCACATTGGGTTACTAAAGGTAAGCTAGTGACTTGCTTCCTATTATATTTGGATTTTTAAGAATAATACTTTTGAGTTTTTAAGTGCTAAGGGTAAATAAGGCTATTTTGTGATAATTTCTCCACTACCCACTTTCTTATGGCCAACAAATAAGCAGTTTAATTTATCTTCACATAACCCACCAAACTACGGCCTATGAGCGTTCTTTGAGTGTAACGACCCGCCTAGCACAGGCCGTTACCGTATATACATACATGCATTCATACATAGCTTTTACAACTTACTTAATCATTACATAAAACACAGCGGAATATACATATACGAAACATAAAACATAATTAACAAAACGCGTAGCAGTCCCCATTTTCCACCATTCACAGTGCCCGGCCACGCGATTCCACCTTGCATCATCAAATGCCAGCAGGTTGTTTACCTACAGCACAAACTTAACACAATGAGCTTTCGCTCAGCAAGTACAACTCCTATACCGCGAATCGTGACTTATAACAAAACATATCATCACTCTACTGCATATACTTCAAGACATATAGTATGCATGAACCAATTATGTTCATATTATGCTTATTTATTTCTGCATCTATTATTCTACATAGGGGCCCTTAACATGTGTGTTCATACCTGGCGCGCGACCATGAATTGGTTGGGGCGGCTAAACCAACTCCAACTCAATCCACAGTCCAACCCGACCTGATGCGGGTGGCACGACACAGGCGACGTATCGCCTTTACTTACTTTTCACCTTGTCATTCTTAATCGTGTCATACATGATCCCATTTCATGAACATCTCGTTCGATGTCAATTTATTATGATTCAAATGCACATAATATATTTCGTAAGCATACGTTGCTTACTTAACACATTTCAAAGCATAAACTTACTACATACATATAACATAACATCACATCACAATACATAGCACAACAATAACATCTAGGCAAGTATACAACTACTAGCCTGTGCTGTAGGCGGCGTTGTACTTACCTTGTCTATGCCTGGTGATATGCTGTTCCACCTCGGGGCTCAGCTGCAGGTTATATCCTGCTTAATCGAAGGACTAGTTAATACTCTAGCCTATGACCATAATAATGTTGGTTATCCACCAACATTCATGCAATGCATTGGCTATATGTCCCCCCTATCTTAAAACATTTTATGTGTGGTTACATTGGATAACCTTTTTTATCTATCACGTGTGAGAGCGTATAAAGGTTAGGCTAACACCTAACCTTAAACTTATCATTATCCTTATCCGAATCAGGTTAACCGAAGTCAACCTCTTGATTACTAAAGTCAACCCTCCGTTGGGCCAACTTCGGGCTTTGGGGCCAAGCCCTGTGATTCGGGTATAAATTCCCGATCACCGTTTGTCTTAACTTTTTACCTAGCAAACCTTGAACTTGAACATTTTAATCCCTTGTCTTTATCTTTGAAAAAGCTTTTGGCATAAAAGCCGAAAAACTGCTATAATTCCCCTTAAAAATCCTTGAATCTTAAAACTTGGCTTTTAAAACATTTGAGGGTTTGAAACTGTCTTTGGAACAGTTTCTGTGTTCAAAACAGCGTGTTAAAACAGAAAAACAATTTTTCTCTATAGATTCTATAAAAATCTGTGCAGGAACATTTTGCTCCCTGCACAGTTTTCAGCTTTCAAGGTCTAGCTTAAAATCCTTTTGGAATTTGAAAAATTTTCCTTCACCAAAGTTCTAGCTCTCAAAGAGATCTAAAACTTTCGTGTTTTACAAAAATTCTTATTCTGCACCGATTAATACCAGTTTTTATTTGAATCTCGGTGATCCTAAAAACTGCGTCCTGATGGACCATTCTCAGTTTTTCATAAAAACAGAGGCCTTTGGAACCTCAATTTGGGAAACGGTCCGCGCTACCCCCTAGGAAAGACCCTGTTCTACAACTTTCGTGTTTTACGTTTTTACCCATTTGGCCTCTAAAGGCCTGCAATTACCGATTTCCTGCGACTGACCAGTGGGGAACCCGAACTGGCAGCCTTGCTTACTAAGTTTGGTTTACGTCCTAGTTTTTGGTTTCTACCTCAACCGATCACATCGGGAGCTTAAGGACATGTCATGCAGCGTTCCTAACGTCTTGCATGTCCCAACATGCAGCCCTAACCCGTTCATGCAGCCCATAGAACCGAATCCTATCCTAGGGTTGCATGGCTAGCATAGCATATCCATTCATTCCATGCATTCATCACATACCAAAATAAATTCAAACCATTCATGCACATGCTAATTCATACTCTAAGGGACATATAACCTCATGTAATACTTCTAGCATGCAATCCTAGCATACCAAATAAACATAAACATATTAATGAACATAAAGGAACCAAACCACATCTAGCAACCTAATCAAGCACATTTAAGCGCATAAACTAAATTAGTGAGCTTATGCTCTTACAACCATTAGCTTGAACAAATACATTTAAATTTGAACTTAAAAACTTGATTGGAAAAAGATTTGAGCTTTTGAAAAATTTTACCTTGAAATGGATAGGGTTTGGCTCTAGGACTTGAACCAATCTCACACCCCTTTGTCTCTAAACTTGCAAACCGGTTTGGCTCACCAATTTGACACCAAATGGGCTGTTTTGGCTCTCAAATTTGTCCCCCACCTAGTGCACGGCCACACCACCCCTTAGGACTCAAAATCTAAAAATTTTTCCCTTAAAATCCTGCACAACTAGCGGCTGCCTGCAGGGAGGAAAAAGACTCCAAAACTTGCTCAAATCTTGTTTTCGGTTGGTAGAAACACACTCGAACTTGCCCCCTAAAGTTTCCCTTAAATTTCTGAATTTTTTTCACTCTTTCCCCTGCTTGCTGCACATGGTTACAGCCAAGAACAAGGGCTGGAAAAATTTTTCCTCTCTTTCTCTTGCTCTCCCGCACAAACCGAACAACACACTAACTAGTTGGCTCAAAATTTTTTTTTCAGATTTGCTCTCACTTTGCTCTCGGTTTTGGCTGAAGAAAAATGGGCATAATAAGGCTGCTTTTGCTGATTTAAATGGGGGAGGAGGCAGCCCTATTTATAGGCAATGTGGGACACAAAATGTTTGCACTTTAGTCCCTAAAATTTTTGAAAAATTGCACAAAAAACCCATGAGGTGGCCGGCTGTTTTTGAGTGGATGCCAAGCAAGAAAAAGCTAGAAGGGGACACATGGCTTGCATGGATTTGCTCTCCAAAAAGTGGGTGATGTCATAATTCAAAACTTTATGATGTCATAAATCATAAAGGGCTTGTTTGTCACCTTTTCCAATAAACAGTATAATTTAAACTTAACATAGATAAATTTAATACTGTGTTGTACTAATACACAGTATTAATATTTTATACTGTCATAAAAATTTTATCTGTGAAAAATCGGGCTGAAAAATTTTTTCTTTATTTTTCCAAACCCTTTTGCCCTGTACCTTAATTTTGCGTGCTTGATTTTTCTATAGTGGTTTTAGTTCTCAAATATGTCATCTTATCCGAAAAATGGGTTTTTCGTAGTATTTTTCCTATACTGCATCTCATAAAATTGTACAGTGAGGGTTTTGACCATTTTGGTCAAACTTTGACTTTCCCGGGTCAAAGTTGACTTTTTTGGTCAACCCTTTGACTTTCCTAAAATGATGCAAAATTCATCTCTTTTCATCCGAAAAGACCATTCATCAATCAAAACAAGCATATTCGAGTCTTATAAAACTATAAGAGCTCGTAACACATATTGAAGTTCTAAAGCGAACTTTTCTCTAAAATACCGGTATGGCATACATTCAATTCCTTCTAGAAGGAAAAATATTCACATAGAAAAGCAGGTATTACATTGAGCATGGCTTAGGTCCACGAATAGGGTCCACTATAGAAAGTGAACCAGGGCCCATTGGACTAGGCCTTGTGCAAAAGCGGGCATCAACAATTATCAACATATGGCTTTAGTGAAAAAACATTAATTTTCACTTTTAAATGGCTCATCCAAAACATAAAATGGAAGTAAGTTAAAATTTTCTTTGCTACTAATCCTCGCCGTTCTCACATTGCTCATGTAATTCATGTTTTTTTTTTTTTTTTTTTTGTCTTTAACAGCTTTTGTCCTCCGTTTTTTCTTTTTGTTTCTGAATTGAATTTTTTTTCCCTTATGCTGTTCAATTGTTCATGTTGTTTGCTTCAGTGATTGCGTCCTGTACAAATATATATATATATATACATTATAAATGATTATAGAATCCATTGTATATAGTACTTTGTCGCTAATATTAAGATGGAGAATCATAAAATCTTAGTAATTATACTTAGTGAGATGATACATTAGTAAGATGGAGAATCTGTAATGACCCGCCTAACACAGGCCGTTACCATATATACGTACTTACAATCATGAGAATACTTATACCAAACTTACTTACTTAATACGTAAAACACAGTGGAAATTTTTTTTTTATAGTGCATATATAAAGCTACGAAACATACAATATAAACAGATAACAGTGTTCATGCGTATGAGCATTAATATAACTAAGTAGCAGTTATTAAACATCTTATAATATTCATATCAATTTCGAAACACGTAGCGGCTTCCATTTCCCACATTTCACAGTGCCCGGCCACGCAACTCCACCTTGTACCATCAACTGCTGGAAGGTTGTTTACCTATAGCATAAACTTAAAACAATGAGCTTTTGCTCAGCAAGCACAACTCCTATACTGCGACACATATTCATGACATACAACATTTCATAACATAATACATCATTACATATAGCATGCATGAACCAATTATGTTCATATTATGCTTTCTTATTTAGTCATTTCTTATCTTACTTAGGGGCCCTTAACATGAGTGTTCGTACCTGGCGCGCAACTATAGATTGGTTGGGGCGGCCAGTCCAAGTCCAACTCAACCCATAGCCCAACCCGACCTTGGACGGGTGATACGACACAGGCGACTTGTCGCCTTTCTTTACTTTCCATCTTGTCATTCTTAAACTCATTATTCTTAATACCGTTAGTGAGCATACAATCTGATATCACTTATTCATGCTTCATAATCATATCATACTCTTAGTTAAGCATACATTGCTTACTTAGCATATATTATAACATAGACTTATCATATAACATAACATGGCATCTGATCATAACACATAGCATATAGCATCCAAGAATATCTAGGTAAGTATACAATCATTAGCCTATGCTGTAGGCGGCGTTGTACTTACCTTGTCTATGCCTGATGTTACGCTGTTCCACTTCGGGGCTCAGCTGCAGGGTACTTCCTACTTAATCGAAAGACTTAGGTAAGATTTCTAACCTATGACCATAGTATGTTGGTTCTCCACCAACATTCATGCAATGCTTTGGTTATATGTCCCCCTATCTTAGATCATGTTATGTGTGGTTACATTAAGTAACCTTATCACTTTGGGTTATACTTAATAACCCTATTAAATCGTATACCATAACTTAGTAGGTTACGTTGGATAATCTTTTTATGCTAAATCCTTATCCTTTAACCTAATGGGTTTTACTAACCCATTAGATAATTTGTCTTAAGTCTTACTAGGTTAACCAATGTTAACCTCTAAGGTTACTAAAGTCAACCCTCTTCGGGTCAACCTTGGGCTTTGGGGCTAAGCCCAGTAACTCGGGTATAAGTTCCCGGTCACCATCCATCTTTTCTTGCTTTTATAACTTAGCTAAAAAATTTCCTTTTCCTTTATCCTTGAAAAAGTTTGGCACTTAAGCCTAAAACTTCCTTACTTTCTTGTAAAAATCCTTGATTCAGGAAATATGATTTTATAAAATGTTTGAGGGTTGGAAACTACCTTTGGAACAGTTTCCATATTCAAAATAGTGTTTTTTAGACAGAAAAACAATTTTTCTAAACTGGTTATAGAAAATCCTGTGTAGGAATTTCTTGCTCCCTGCACAGTTTTTAGAAATCAGACTATATTTAAAAATCCATATTGAATTTGAAAAACTTGTCTTCATGAAAGTTCTAGATCTCGAAGAGTTCTAAAATTTTCGTGTTTTAAGAAAAATCTAATTCTGATTATATTCATGTCAGTTTTAATTTGAATCTGGCTGGTCGTGGAAACTAGGTCTGGGCAGACCAGCCTTGGTTTTTCGTAAAAACGGAGGCTATTGGAGCCTCATTTTAGGAAACGGCCCACGACATCTTTTAGGAAAAGTCCTGTTCTACAACTTTCGTGTTTTACGTTTCATCCTATTCGGCCTCTAAAGGCCTGAAATTTCCACTTTTCCAAAACTGGCCAGTTCTAGATCCGAACTAGCAGCTTTGGTTATTAAATCCGGTTTACGTCCTAATTCATGGATTCTATCTCGACCGATCACTTCGGGAGCTTACTTGACAAACAGACAGCGTTTCTAACGTCCCGCATGTTCAAACATGCAAACTCAACGTACCCATGCAGCCCTATAAAACCGGCCATACTAACCTTGGCTGCATGGTTCTAATCCTAGCATGCAATCAAACCATTCATGCCGTACAATTCAATTTCATTTCATCTAGCACCCTAACATGCTTTCATAGTTTCAAACACATAATTAGGGACATATAACCTCATTCAAGAAGTCTAGCATGCAATTTATGATTCAACCAAACATAAGCATAATAAATCATAAATTGAACCAACCACCCCTAGGAAATCTAATCAAGCACCATAAACTAAGTAAGGGCACAAAAATAAAATTGTGAGCTTATGCTCTTACAAACTTTGCTTGAAATACATTTAAACTTCACTTTAAAAGTTTGAATGGAAATAGGGTTAGGGTTTTGAAAAATACCTTGAATTAGGTTAGAGTTTGCACCTAATTTCCACCCTTGGCCCCTAGCTCCACAACCGGTTTTGTAACGACCCGACTTTTCGGACCGTTAACAAACTTACTTAAATCTTAACACTTATTTAAATTCGGTTCTAAAAAGATACTAAATTTTTTTTTTTTTTATATCGTATTCATACTATAAAAATTAGAATTATTAATATTTTTATATGTGGGAATTAAAAACCACTAGTAAATAATTATCCTATTTAAATTCATGTTTAAATAATATTTAAAAAGCTATAACTTCATGTTGATTAAAGCAAAAGAGTCAAAGGTCTTTTTCTCATGGAGTACTCATACTAATTTAGTAATTCCAAAACATTGGGACATAACTATAATTACGGTCGTTACAAAATAAATTACGAAGTCTAAATGCGGAAATTAAATTTCGTGGTGGTATCCCACTCCCTTCGTTCACCGCCTCCGCATAGCTTCGCCTGTCCATAAGAACATCTAAGTAATAGGCTGCTTACCCGCGTTACCTACAGCACGAACACACACGTATGAGCTTTCGCTCAGCAAGTACAAACAATATCTCACAAAACATTTTCATAAGTCATATCATCACATGTAATTATCAAGAATGTTCAAAATGCATGGAATCATGCGTGTCCAATTATGCTTCATTATATACATATCTTGTCTACTTAGGGCCCCTATGTCGTACCCATATGCGCGCAACCAATGGGGAGTTAGGGGAGCGACCCTCTAACAACCTCCAAGGTCATATCTTATAATTTCGTTCTTATCATATCCTCTCACTAATTGGAGGTTGGTACGACACTTAATCCTATCTTTCATTAGCCCCATTCTTATTATTTGTGACAATGTGTAGATTTACATGTCACTATGCATTTATCATTACGGCATACATATCTGTGAGGCATGTCAATTATATTAGTGCAAGAGAATTTATGCACATCAAATACTTAATCAAAGCAATACGTATAATTTATAGACTCATCACATCATCAAGTCAAGTCATAACAAACGTTGAGCATCATCAAAGAAAACATTTTGTTTCATGCTGTAGGTGAGGTTTGTACTTACTTGTCTTATGTGCTTAACTTCGGGAGTTGTATCTCCTACTATGCGGATTTGAGAAATTATCCTGATTTAACAATAACTCATTATTAGATAAAATCATGGTTATATTACTTTATTCAATTATTCATTTATTTTATAAACTAGAGTGAACTTAATTTACTTATATCATAATTAACCTTAATAATTATTATTAATTATTAAACGCTAAAATAAATTTCTACTAATTATTATTAATTATTAAACGCTAAAATAAATTTCTACTAATTATTATTAATTAATTAATTTAATTAATTAATTAATTATATTAATTAATTGAATTGATTAAATAATATTTAATTATTGCATTAATTAATTGAGTTATTAAAATTAAATCATATAATTTTAGTTGACTTAATAATAATTAAATTATTAATAATTGTTACTTAAATATTCTTTCTCATATAATAATTAATAATTATTAATTCTAATATTAATAATTAATAATTTGATTAATCTGATAATTAATGTTTGATTAATCTCTAGTTAATCATCCTTAATTATTTTGATGATTATATCAATGATTAATGATTAATTAATTTATAATTAATCATGTATTATAATTATGTAATTATTTAACATAATAATCCTGATTATCATATATTAACTCTTATAATTAATTAATTAATTAATAATTAGTTAATTAATTAATTCCTTTATTAAATTACATTTGGTTATGAATGAATGAATGAATTAATTAATTAATTAATTAAGAAATTAATTAATAAATCAATTAAGGTGATAAGGAGTCACCTAAGGATATACCTCTATTTTACTATTGGGCTAGTCCAATTCTTTAGTTATGTTCATTTAGTTGGGCCAAGGTAGTCTCATGGAATAGGCCCAGTAACCCTCTAGTGTACTCTAGTTTAACCCATTAAAACTTATGATTTAATTTATGAAATTAGGATTTTTCACATTATTTGTTCACACACTTAAAATCAATTCATTTCATAACTAAATATATTCATATGTTAGGATTTACTTTTATGTCACCTTTTAATGTTTAAATCATTTTATCGGTGTAGGATTTTAACTTGTAGGATTTATTTAAAATTGAGTATAATTCCATTTTGGACACTTGATAACTTGTTGGAAAGCTTGAAACATCTAGTTTCTGTCTTTATAATTTGTTTCCTCAGATTCCAAACATTTCAAATATTAATGTGGACGTTTTCTTAAGTATCTTATGGTAAAATCTCAGATTTCCAGATTTCAATACAATCTTTAAGGATTTATTAAAATTCATATACATAACCGTTTTAAACACATGATATCTCATTTTGAAGCTTAAGATGTCTACTTTACAGTGGTAAAGTTATTTCTTTTAGTACTTAAGCATTTCATACCATAAACTTAGGTTTTGTCACTGTTGGTCCCACGTTTGCACCACCAGTCCAGATTTATGAGTAAGATTTGAAAATCCATAACAATTTACTTACAAGTCCAAATAAGACAAAAGATATGTCATTGGAAAGCTTATAATGTCTATTTTGTATGACAAAAACAGTTTTCTAAAAAGTTATGGTTTGCTAAGTCAAAAACAACAAAACCCGTAGCTAGTACCGGGTTCCAGCAAGGTTTTTCGGTTCAAAGACCAAACTTGTAAAATTCACCAAAAATCGTACATTTATCCAATCAAGGCGTATGATACCTTGTTAGAAAGCTTAAAGAATCTAGTTTTTAGTTCTCCAACTTATAAACCAAAATTTTGAGTTTAAAAGGTTCGGAGTATAAAAAACCCGTGGCTGGTCAGTGGCTCGGAGGTTCATTTCTTCCCTAGTTTTTTTGTCACAACTTCAAATGCACATAACTTTATACATATAAAAGCAAATCAAGTGATTCCAAAGCCTAAAATGAAGCTTATCCTCTGTAGAATCTTAATATATAATTTATTTTTCATACCAAAGCTTCTAATGCATGCTATATCACCACAACAACTACGACCTTCAACAAAGTTCACAAATCTTACCGAAATGCTCCGGGGATCCTTCAAGATCTCGAACCTCCCGAGTTCTTCTCAAAACTTTTTCCTAGGTAAGAAAAATCTAATATTAAGATCATAACTAAACATCATATTTTTTTTTTTCCAACAAAAATAACTAAAACTCGAATAACACCACTATGTTACCTCTAGTAAAACGTCCTCTAACTCCGTTCGCACTTCTTCGATCTTGGTGTTGGGGTTCCTTAGACCTTGAAAATGGATGGAGGAGGTGCTTGAGGAGTGTTGGAGATGGAGAGTAGTGTTGGTGGTTCTTGGTTTTGTTTAGAGCTTGGTTTGTGTGAGAAAGAAAATGGGGTGTTAAGGGTTTGTGCTTAGCTAACTTTGGCCTTGAGAGAGTTGTCTTTTGGGAGATGAAATTTGAAAAATATTGGCTGAATTAGCCCTTCAATGGCCGGCTGTCTTTGGGAGCAAAAGTGAGTGAAATTTGGTTCAAAAAGTTGAGATGAAAGGTCACTATCACTTGCTTCTTCTCTGGGGTCAAATTACCCAAAGAAACCATGCCATTTCTTACTTGTGGTTGCATGCATGCACCACTTTCCTCATTTCTCTTTTGTTCACAATTTTTTCCTTGTTTCTTGTACCAACAAAACCGACCCCCCCCTAGGCTTCCTTTTTTTTTTTTTTTCTTTCTTTTAATGTCCACCATTGATCCAAAGTTATCATACTTATTCTCACCCATTGGATCTTCCATCACACCAATCCTTAATCTAAGTTCTCATTGGTCACTTATTATCCAAGGTTTGGCCATTGATTTGCCTAGGATTCTCTAGCATCAAATCTACACCATTGATTACAAATCAAGCACAATTCTTGATTAATCTCCCACCTTTGGATTTCCTAAGAGTAAATACTAATAATTCATTTCTATCCATGTGACACATTAAATCCCCAAACATGCTCTCAAATCTTGACTATTAGTATGCTCAAAATAAATACTAAGATCATTAAATCGATCTACTAATAAAAATCGGGGTCCTTCCGAAAAATTATCGCTACACCTCTAATACGACATAACTAATTTCTTACGTATAAATTTTTATGTTGTTCATCACACGTTTTATGTATTTAAAATTTCTCATTTAAATAGAGAAACTCAACATTATTAAATCATCGACATCATCACACCGAATGATACATATATTATCAGTCATGATCTTGAAATTTGATATTCATCAAAATAATTCACTAAAAGCATATTAATGAATAAAATCCATAATAATAATTCATTAATTAAGCTTATGAATTTCTAGGGCATCATAATCTACCCTCCTTACAAAATTTTCGTCCTCGAAAATTAGAATAAGAACGGATAATTTTTCCTCATTTCATCTTCACGTTCCCAAGTGGCTTCCTCGATCTTGTGATTTCGCCATAACACCTTGACAAGGGGTATGGTCTTGTTTCTGAGAGTCTTTTCTTCACGAGCTAGAATTTTCACCGGCTTTTCTTCGTAAGTGAGGTCCTCGTGAACTTGAATTGGTTCATGTTCTATTACGTGAGACGGATCTGGGACATATCTCTTCAGCATTGAGACATGAAAGACATTGTGCACTGTTGACAACTCTGATGGTAATGCTAATCTGTAAGCTACCTTACCAATGCGTTCTGTGATCTCGAAGGGTCCTATGTACCTCGGGCTCAACTTGCCCTTCTTTCCGAATCGCATCACACCCTTCATTGGTGCTACCTTCAAGAAAACAAAGTCTCCCTTTTGAAATTCGAGGGGCCTCCTTCGCTTGTCGGCATAACTCTTCTGTCGACATTGAGCTGCTTCCATTCGTTGTCGTATTTTCTTGACTGCTTCGGTGGTCTTGATAATGAAATCTGTGGTTTCCAATTGCTTCTCCCCTGTTTCGTGCCAGTGTACCGGTGATCGGCACTTCCTGCCATAGAGTGCTTCATAGGGTGCCATCCCGATAGTCGCCTGATAACTGTTGTTGTAGGAGAATTCAATCAATGGTAATTTCTTATTCCATGCACCCTTGAAGTCCATAACGCAAGCACGAAGCATATCCTCTAAGGTTTGAATGGTTCGCTCGGATTGACCGTCCGTCTGAGGGTGAAAAGCAGTGCTAAACTTGAGCTCAGTTCCTAACACTCGATGAACATTTTTCCAAAAAGTGGAAGTGAAACGGCTATCGCGGTCTGAAATGATCGATAGAGGAATGCCGTGCAGCTTAACGACATTAGATACATACAATTCCGCCAACTTTTCCAGGGAATAAGTCACTTTAATTTCTATGAAACGTGCTGATTTAGTCAAACGATCTACGATTACCCAGATGGCGTCATAACCTTCACTAGTTTTCGGCAATCCGACCACAAAGTCCATAGTGATTTGTTCCCATTTCCACTCTGGAACTTCAATAGGTTGCAATTCTCCAGCTGGTCGCTTGTGTTCCGCCTTAACTTTCTGACAGGTTAGGCATTTACTCACGAATTCAGCCACGTCGTTCTTCATCTTGTTCCACCAAAAATGCTCCTTCAAGTCCTTATACATCTTAGTCGCTCCGGGATGGATGGAGTATGGAGTGTCGTGGGCCTCAGATAGGATCTGCTTTCGAAGTTCTTTATTGTTAGGCACGCATAATCTATCTTTAAAATGAAGGATACCCTCATCTGACACACTAAAATTAGTTTCTTTTCCTTCCATAGCTTCCTTTCTTATCCTGACCAAACTAGGATCAAGTCCCTGAGCTTCCTTGATTTCACCAAGGATTGTAGGTTGGACAGTTAATGAGGAAAGTTTTCCTGTAATGAGCTCAATTCCAAGCTTGAGAATATCTCCCTGAAGCGGTTGTGGTAGTGCTTGAATTGTCATAAGGGTGGCAGACGACTTCCGACTTAGTGCGTCAGCGACTTTGTTGGCCTTTCCGGGATGGTAAAGAATCTCACAATCATAATCCTTAACCAATTCCAACCATCTTCTTTGTCTCATGTTGAGTTCCTTCTGGGTGAAGATGTACTTAAGACTTTTATGATCTGTAAAAATCTGACATTTAACGCCATAAAGATAGTGTCGCCAGATCTTAAGGGCAAACACCACAGCTGCTAGTTCCAAATCATGGGTCGGGTAGTTTTTCTCATGCTCCTTCAATTGCCGTGAGGCATAAGCCACGACTTTCCCGTTCTGCATCAAAACTGCACCTAAGCCCATCTTGGATGCATCGCTGTAGATATCAAACTCTCCTTCGTCTGATGGAATCGTGAGAATAGGAGCACTAGTGAGTTTCTTCTTCAATTCTTGGAAATTTGCCTCGCATTTCTCCGTCCATTCATACTTCTTTCCTTTCCGAGTAAGTGCGGTAAGAGGTGCGGCTAATTTCGCGAATCCCTCGACAAATCTTCTGTAGTAGCCGGCTAGACCTAAAAAGCTTCGCACTTCAGTCACATTCTTCGGTGCTGGCCATTTGCTCACAGCTTCGATCTTGGATGGGTCGACAGATACTCCATCCTTGGAGATCACATGTCCGAGAAATTGAACCTTGTCAAGCCAAAATTCACACTTAGAGAATTTTGCAAAAAGCTGGTGGTCCTTTAGAGTCTGGAGAGCGATCCTCAAATGCTCTTCGTGCTCCTTTTGGGTCTTTGAATAGATCAAGATGTCATCAATGAACACAATGACGAACTTGTCTAAATATTCCTTAAATACTCGATTCATCAAATCCATAAAAGCCGCAGGTGCATTCGTCAATCCAAATGGCATGACTAGGAACTCATAGTGACCGTAACGTGTACGAAATGCTGACTTTGGGACATCGCTTTCCTTAATCTTCAATTGGTGATAACCCGAGCGTAAGTCGATCTTAGAAAAGACTGATGCTCCTTTAAGCTGATCGAAGAGGTCGTCGATTCTTGGAAGAGGATACTTATTCTTGATGGTCGCCTTGTTGAGCTCACGGTAGTCAATGCACATCCTTAACGTACCGTCCTTCTTTTTGACGAATAAGACAGGCGCACCCCAAGGTGAGTAACTAGGACGTATGAATCCCTTGTCCAGAAGTTCTTGAAGTTGGGTCTGCAGTTCTTTGAGTTCAGCTGGGGCCATGCGGTATGGAGCCTTTGATATCGGTGCTGTGCCGGGCATCAATTCGATTTCAAATGAAATCTCACGATTAGGAGGTATTCCAGGTAAGTCTTCTGGGAAAATCTCGACAAAGTTTCTGACTACCGCCACATCTTCCGGTTTGGATCGTTCTTCTTTTGTCGTATCTATGATATTGGCTAGGTATCCAACGCATCCGCTATGTAGCATCCTTCGCGCCCTCATGGCAGAAATCATCACTCTCGGTTGTTTCTCAGAAATGTTGACATATTCGAACTCTTCTGCTCCATCAGGTTTAAATGTCACCTTACGTGCCCGACATTCAATGTTCGCATTGTATTTTCCTAGAAAGTCCATCCCTAAGATGATATCGTAGTCGAACATTTCTAAAATAATTAGATTAACAAACAATTCTCTACCAGCAATAATTATTGGCACATGACGTAACCAATAACTTGACAGCAGAGTTTGTCCTGAAGGCAAGGCCGTTCTAAAGGTCTGATTGATTCTATCCGTGAATTGAGTAAGCTTCCTAGCAAGTGTATGTGATGCAAAGGAATGAGTTGCTCCAGAATCAAATAAAACATGGGTATCTTGGTTGGCCACAGAAAGCTGACCTGTCACCACATTCGAGGTTCCAACTTCGACATCATTCCTTGTGTAGGCAAAAATGCGAGCGTTCGGTCCTGGCGGGGCCTCCAAACGTCCCTGGTTAATCTGCGGACCCTCGATCTTGGCTTGCATGTTATGGAGTTGGGTCCCTTGTGGCTTCAACTGGTTCTGTTTGTTGGTGTAGCAGTTTTTGGCAAAATGACCCTCCTTGCCACATAGATAACAAGTATTGGAGCCAAGTTTGCATTCACCTGGATGTTTCTTCCCACACTTAGAGCATGTAGGGTAGACAGTACTGTTCTTCTTCTGGGGATGGTTTTTCTGGTTCTTGTTCCCATTGAAATTCCCCTTTCGCTTGTTGTGGTTTTGATTGGAGTAATTGCCATTAAGGTTGGATCTGTTTCCTTGGTTGTTCAGTTGATTTCCTTGATTTTGCCTTGATTGTGACTTCTCTTTCTTCTTCTCTTCAAAGAACTTGGCCCTCTCTTGTTTAGCTTGAGCAAGACGATACTCAGCGCGTAGCGCTCTTTCGACACATTCAGCAACAGTCGTAGGCGGTTTCTCGCCACTATCGATCACTACCGCAATCTCAGGGCGAAACATGTCTAACATCCTCCTAACCCTTTCATCCTCAGTTGGCACAAGGTGTGGGCAGAGTCGTGCCAGTTGGTCGAACTTGCGGACAGCCTCAGTTACGGACATAGTGCCTTGCTTGATGTTGTTGAATTCATTCTGCTGTGCTTTCATAGCCATCCGATTGTAGAATTTGTCGTTGAATTCCTGAATGAAATCATTCCATGTCATCTCAAGTACATTCCTCCTCATTTGCACGGTCTCCCACCAATAGCGAGCATCCTTCTTCATGACATAGGAAGCACAAAACACTTTTTCTTGATCTGTGAGATCCATAAAGTTCAGGACTATTTGAAGGGAGGTTAACCATTCCTCAGCCTCCAAAGGATTGGTGGATCCTTCGAATTCTGGTGGTTTCATACGTCGAAACCTCTCATACAACGGCTCCTGTCGGACCACAGGTTGGACGGCTTGAGCCGCAGGCACAGCTGGTGCTGCTGGTTGAGCTGGGACAGCTGGAGGAGGAGGTGGGTCTTGATTTTGTTGAGCAAGCTGTTCACGAAGATTCTGCATTTCACGCTCTTGGTCCTCCAATCTTCGCTGAAGGTTAACGACCATTTCAGCTAGGTTCGCTTCTTGTGGTCGTCTTGCTGCTGCCGCTCGAGGACGTACCATGACTTTATATATAACTCTAGTGTTCAACCTAAAAGAATCATACTTGTTTAATATTTCGGACAAAGTTATTTTAACTTAAGCGAAATCTTATGATGTGAGTTTTATTTAAACATAACGATAGAGGTACAATTCATAAATCATGGCACATCATATCTTAAAAGTATCATGTCATAACATCACATAATCATAAGTTCACATAACGATCAACCATACTGGTTATAATTAGTCATAGAGAATACATAAATCATAAAGACAACACAGGCGTCATCAATTACATAAGATAGATAATAGATAAAACATCCACAACAACAGCAAACTATTAGATAGTAAACTACAACACTCAATCTTCTACTAATACTCATGGGCCATCGGTCTCGTCATCTTCTCCCTCAGTGAAAACCTCAGTGGGGTCCTCCTCTTCTGAACCAATACGAGCATCATCATCTCCCACGGCTTCTGGTTGGTGTGGGGCTGGTGCCTCAACATGGCTACTAGCGTCCTCCGCATTCTCTAATCCCCTTGATGGGGGAGTATCTTCTCTTTCTGCTCTAAGATGCATCTCGGCGTAGATGACCTCTGAGCATAGGTGGTCGTAGTCCGGGTACGGTCGAGGAAAGTACACAAGTGCCCGTATCTCGGGGGAACTCCTTGCCAGAACAACTCACATGCGTCCTCTTGGCGTAGTTCATAAGGGCACTCGACTAGGAGGTCCTCTTCAAATCGGCGTTTGTACTCCTGCATGCTCTCGCCACGAACAGGTGCCCATCTCGCCGCCCGAGTAAAGAAGCGACGTCCTTGTGCATAAGTCAATTCAGCCCTCCTCTCTCGGTAAAGGAAAGGACCTACAAAATACTCCGTAATGTTGCGGCAAAAATCTCTCCAATGTACGAGGTTCAGGTCTTGCCCAATAGACTCCCACCAATGCCTAGCAGCACCCCTCAGCTGGATTACTGCTAGTCTCGACCATGCTCCTCGTGTTATGCCACATGAGCTGCATAAGGACTCGATATGGTGTAGCCAATCTCCCGGATGAGTTTCTCCGTAGTAGTGATCTGGTCTGGCTCTCCGAAAGGCAACCGTTATTTTGGCACCGAGCTCACTAAAAAGTGTGTCTTCGGATGATGAACCTCTAATTGGTGGCATGATGATAATATAGAGATGCCTAATTTTAAAATTAAGGTCAATAACAACAACAAAAAAAAAAATAATAATAAAATTCTAACTTACTTGGACAGGCATGAAACTGATGTGGAAACGACGTAAGGTAGGATGGCAGGATACCGCTCTGATACCAACTGTAACGACCCGACTTTTCGGACCGTTAACAAACTTACTTAAATCTTAACACTTATTTAAATTCGGTTCTAAAAAGATACTAAATTTTTTTTTTTTTATATCGTATTCATACTATAAAAATTAGAATTATTAATATTTTTATATGTGGGAATTAAAAACCACTAGTAAATAATTATCCTATTTAAATTCATGTTTAAATAATATTTAAAAAGCTATAACTTCATGTTGATTAAAGCAAAAGAGTCAAAGGTCTTTTTCTCATGGAGTACTCATACTAATTTAGTAATTCCAAAACATTGGGACATAACTATAATTACGGTCGTTACAAAATAAATTACGAAGTCTAAATGCGGAAATTAAATTTCGTGGTGGTATCCCACTCCCTTCCTTCACCGCCTCCGCATAGCTTCGCCTGTCCATAAGAACATCTAAGTAATAGGCTGCTTACCCGCGTTACCTACAGCACGAACACACACGTATGAGCTTTCGCTCAGCAAGTACAAACAATATCTCACAAAACATTTTCATAAGTCATATCATCACATGTAATTATCAAGAATGTTCAAAATGCATGGAATCATGTGTGTCCAATTATGCTTCATTATATACATATCTTGTCTACTTAAGGGCCCCTATGTCGTACCCATATGCGCGCAACCAATGGGGAGTTAGGGGAGCGACCCTCTAACAACCTCCAAGGTCATATCTTATAATTTCGTTCTTATCATATCCTCTCACTAATTGGAGGTTGGTACGACACTTAATCCTATCTTTCATTAGCCTCATTCTTATTATTTGTGACAATGTGTAGATTTACATGTCACTATGCATTTATCATTACGGCATACATATCTGTGAGGCATGTCAATTATATTAGTGCAAGAGAATTTATGCACATCAAATACTTAATCAAAGCAATACGTATAATTTATAGACTCATCACATCATCAAGTCAAGTCATAACAAACGTTGAGCATCATCAAAGAAAACATTTTGTTTCATGCTGTAGGTGAGGTTTGTACTTACTTGTCTTATGTGCTTAACTTCGGGAGTTGTATCTCCTACTATGCGGATTTGAGAAATTATCCTGATTTAACAATAACTCATTATTAGATAAATCATGGTTATATTACTTTATTCAATTATTCATTTATTTTATAAACTAGAGTGAACTTAATTTACTTATATCATAATTAACCTTAATAATTAATTATTATTAATTATTAAACGCTAAAATAAATTTCTACTAATTATTATTAATTATTAAACGCTAAAATAAATTTCTACTAATTATTATTAATTAATTAATTTAATTAATTAATTAATTATATTAATTAATGAATTGATTAAATAATATTTAATTATTACATTAATTAATTGAGTTATTAAAATTAAATCATATAATTTTAGTTGACTTGATAATAATTAAATTATTAATAATTGTTACTTAAATATTCTTTCTCATATAATAATTAATAATTATTAATTCTAATATTAATAATTAATAATTTGATTAATCTGATAATTAATGTTTGATTAATCTCTAGTTAATCATCCCTAATTATTTTGATGATTATATCAATGATTAATGATTAATTAATTTATAATTAATCATGTATTATAATTATGTAATTATTTAACATAATAATCCTGATTATCATATATTAACTCTTATAATTAATTAATTAATTAATAATTAGTTAATTAATTAATTCCTTTATTAAATTACATTTGGTTATGAATGAATGAATGAATGAATTAATTAATTAATTAAGAAATTAATTAATAAATCAATTAAGGTGATAAGGAGTCACCTAAGGATATACCTCTATTTTACTATTGGGCTAGTCCAATTCTTTAGTTATGTTCATTTAGTTGGGCCAAGGTAGTCTCATGGAATAGGCCCAGTAACCCTCTAGTGTACTCTAGTTTAACCCATTAAAACTTATGATTTAATTTATGAAATTAGGATTTTTCACATTATTTGTTCACACACTTAAAATCAATTCATTTCATAACTAAATATATTCATATGTTAGGATTTACTTTTATGTCACCTTTTAATGTTTAAATCATTTTATCGGTGTAGGATTTTAACTTGTAGGATTTATTTAAAATTGAGTATAATTCCGTTTTGGACACTTGATAACTTGTTGGAAAGCTTGAAACATCTAGTTTCTGTCTTTATAATTTGTTTCCTCAGATTCCAAACATTTCAAATATTAATGTGGACGTTTTCTTAAGTGTCTTATGGTAAAATCTCAGATTTCCAGATTTCAATACAATCTTTAAGGATTTATTAAAATTCATATACATAACCGTTTTAAACACATGATATCTCATTTTGAAGCTTAAGATGTCTACTTTACAGTGGTAAAGTTATTTCTTTTAGTACTTAAGCATTTCATACCATAAACTTAGGTTTTGTCACTGTTGGTCCCACGTTTGCACCACCAGTCCAGATTTATGAGTAAGATTTGAAAATCCATAACAATTTACTTACAAGTCCAAATAAGACAAAAGATATGTCATTGGAAAGCTTATAATGTCTATTTTGTATGACAAAAACAGTTTTCTAAAAAGTTATGGTTTGCTAAGTCAAAAACAACAAAACCCGTAGCTAGTACCGGGTTCCAGCAAGGTTTTTCGGTTCGAAGACCAAACTTGTAAAATTCACCAAAAATCGTACATTTATCCAATCAAGGCGTATGATACCTTGTTAGAAAGCTTAAAGAATCTAGTTTTTAGTTCTCCAACTTATAAACCAAAATTTTGAGTTTAAAAGGTTCGGAGTATAAAAAACCCGTGGCTGGTCAGTGGCTCGGAGGTTCATTTCTTCCCTAGTTTTTTTGTCACAACTTCAAATGCACATAACTTTATACATATAAAAGCAAATCAAGTGATTCCAAAGCCTAAAATGAAGCTTATCCTCTGTAGAATCTTAATATATAATTTATTTTTCATACCAAAGCTTCTAATGCATGCTATATCACCACAACAACTACGACCTTCAACAAAGTTCACAAATCTTACCGAAATGCTCCGGGGATCCTTCAAGATCTCGAACCTCCCGAGTTCTTCTCAAAACTTTTTCCTAGGTAAGAAAAATCTAATATTAAGATCATAACTAAACATCATATTTTTTTTTTCCAACAAAAATAACTAAAACCCGAATAGCACCACTATGTTACCTCTAGTAAAACGTCCTCTAACTCCGTTTCGCACTTCTTCGATCTTGGTGTTGGGGTTCCTTAGACCTTGAAAATGGATGGAGGAGGTGCTTGAGGAGTGTTGGAGATGGAGAGTAGTGTTGGTGGTTCTTGGTTTTGTTTAGAGCTTGGTTTGTGTGAGAAAGAAAATGGGGTGTTAAGGGTTTGTGCTTAGCTAACTTTGGCCTTGAGAGAGTTGTCTTTTGGGAGATGAAATTTGAAAAATATTGGCTGAATTAGCCCTTCAATGGCCGGCTGTCTTTGGGAGCAAAAGTGAGTGAAATTTGGTTCAAAAAGTTGAGATGAAAGGTCACTATCACTTGCTTCTTCTCTAGGTCAAATTACCCAAAGAAACCATGCCATTTCTTACTTGTGGTTGCATGCATGCACCACTTTCCTCATTTCTCTTTTGTTCACAATTTTTTCCTTGTTTCTTGTACCAACAAAACCGACCCCCCCCTAGGCTTCCTTTTTTTTTTTTTTTTTTTTCTTTCTTTTAATGTCCACCATTGATCCAAAGTTATCATACTTATTCTCACCCATTGGATCTTCCATCACACCAATCCTTAATCTAAGTTTCATTGGTCACTTATTATCCAAGGTTTGGCCATTGATTTGCCTAGGATTCTCTAGCATCAAATCTACACCATTGATTACAAATCAAGCACAATTCTTGATTAATCTCCCACCTTTGGATTTCCTAAGAGTAAATACTAATAATTCATTTCTATCCATGTGACACATTAAATCCCCAAACATGCTCTCAAATCTTGACTATTAGTATGCTCAAAATAAATACTAAGATCATTAAATCGATCTACTAATAAAAATCGGGGTCCTTCCGAAAAATTATCGCTACACCTCTAATACGACATAACTAATTTCTTACGTATAAATTTTTATGTCGTTCATCACACGTTTTATGTATTTAAAATTTCTCATTTAAATAGAGAAACTCAACATTATTAAATCATCGACATCATCACACCGAATGATACATATATTATCAGTCATGATCTTGAAATTTGATATTCATCAAAATAATTCACTAAAAGCATATTAATGAATAAAATCCATAATAATAATTCATTAATTAAGCTTATGAATTTTTAGGGCATCATAGGTTTTCCTCATACCAAAGTGGCACCAAAACTTTTTCTTTTTGACCTCAAAACTGCCCTCCACCTATGGCTCGGCCACACAACCCCTAGACACCATAAATTTCAGCCTTGCCACTGCTTTTCCTGCACCAAACCCGTGGCTGCCCCAAGGAAGAAATTGGCCCCAAAAACTTGTTCCAAGCTTGGTTTTGGTTGCTTGGTTGAAACCCGAATTTTCCCCTAAGGTTTCCCTTAAAATTTTGGATTTCCTCTCTTGTTCCCCTGCACACCCACACACGGCAGCAGGCCTAGAAAAGGGCTGGGAATTTTTTTCAAGCTCTCCCTCTTGATTTCCTAGATGAAATCCGAACCTAACCCTAAGATTGCTCAAGAAAATTTTTGGTTTTCTTTTTCCCTTTCTCTTCCTCTCTCACTCGGATTTTGTGGCAGAAAATTGCAAGAGTTTAGCTAGGATTTTCATTTAAAGTGAATAAGGCTCACCCCTATTTATAGACAAAGGGAAACTTTTGAAAAATTAGAATTTGACCTCCAAAATTTTAAAAATTTATGCAATTAGCATGTTAGGTGGCCGGCCATTGCTTGGTGGAGAAGGAAAAAATTTTCTAGAAGCAAGACACTTGTCTTGCATGGCTTGGTTCACAAAAAAAATTATGATGTCATAATTAAAAAGTAGGTGATGTCATAAATATAAAACCTTGTTTGGTTACTTTTTTGAAAAGCAGTCTAATTTTAAACTTAATACAGATAAATCCAATACTGTGTTTTACTAATACACAGTATTGATATTTTATATTGCAGTAAAAATTTTATCTGTGTAAAAATAAACTGTAAAAATTTTTTCTTATTTTCTCAAGCCTTTTTGCCCTGTGCCCTAACTTAGCGTGCTTGATTTTTCTATGGCGGTTTTAGTTCTCATTTATGTCGTCTTACCTGAAAAATGGGTTTTCGCAATATTTCTCTCATACTGCATGTCACAAAATTACATAGTTATGATTTTGACCATTTTGGTCAAACTTTGACTTTTCCGGGTCAAAGTTGACTTTTTCGGTCAACCCTTTGACTTTCCTAAAATCATGCAAATTTCATCTCTTTTCATCCGAAAAGACCATTTGCTAATCAAAACAAGTTTATTTGAGTCTTATAAAGCTATAAGAACTCATAACACATAATAAAGTTCTGAATCGAACTTTTTCGTAAATGCCGGTACGGCATACATTTAATTTCTTTAAGAAGGAAATAGTAGCATAGAAAAAGCAGATATTACAGAATCACGTTGCAATATTAAATATACTTATTCAAAAATAGTAATTATGCTTATATATTTTTAAAAGTACACAATGTGCCTTTTTGCATTAAAAAAAAAAGGCTTTATCACTCAAGTTTCAACCAAAATATATACATATATATATATATATATATATATATAAAAGAGTAAGAGATCGAGAAAGTAGAATATTAAAGAAAATGCAATTGCATACATAACTTAGTGATAGCTCGACACTTGATTGTAGAGTCTGAATCTCTTCACCCTAAATTAAAATGAAAAGAAGAAAAAGAATATATTAAAAAAATTAAAAAAAAATGGTAAACCAAATTTTAAACGGTAAAGTAGTATTAATTTTATTAAAAAAAAAAAAAAGACATGGATAATTTTGGAATATGTAAAGTGTGTAGGTAAATAAATTTAAATGGTTAACTATAGTCTAGTAGAAATTTCATATTCGACTACATCAGAAGATATAGAGTTTGAATTCATCGTAATCTCAGTTTGAAAAAAAAAAAAAAATAGAATTAAGATGTGTCTATTTATTTTTTTTTTGACTAAACATAAAGGATAGAAATCAGTAAATGTAATAAGATATTCCAACTAGGTTGACACCCTCTCTAGCACCCTCACACTTTCCTATCGCTCTAAAATTTTATTAATAAAAAAGAAAAGTTACAAAAGATCATTACTGTGAAGGGGAAATAAAATAACAAAATGAAACAACTAGACCCAACCTAGCGAAAAAGAAAACTAACTAGAAGGCAGTCTCCAGGATAAATACTAAATTCTCTCCTTGAAAGTGCTTTCAAATATGCTTCGTTAAAAAAACCTTGAGGTAAAACCCAAAGGAAAAACGCCTATGAGAGAAAAAGAGTACATATTTACCAAAATGGTTGATATTTTACGAAGGTTGAACCCCAATAAAAAACGCAAACTCAACAAGCAACTAATTGTGAAACCTATAGCAAAGAAGACCAACTAATCTGTCCTGAAATTTTCCCGTAGCAACTGAGAATATCTTGAAGGCACTTAATACTTTTATTATTGGCTCTACAAAACAACAAAACGTCATCAGCGAAAAGCAAATGGGTGGGGATATTACCTCCTCCAGAAGCTGTGATTGGGACAATACCTCCCTCCTCCAATTTTCTATTAATCAAACAGCTGAGAAAATCTTCAGCATGACAAAAAATGATTGGAGATAGTGGATCGCCCTGTTGAACACCTCTTCGGCAACTGAAAAAACCCTCAGGAGTCCCATTTATGAGTGCCGATAGTCTAGCTGATATGAAAATCTCGTGGATCCAATCACGGAATTTGTTGGAAAAGCCAAAAGCTTTGAGCACATGAAGAATAAAGTCCCCGTGCATCGTGTCAAATGCTTTTCTGATGTCAATCTTAATCGCCATATCCACCAAAAGTTTTTTTTGTCCATAGCATTAACTCCTTCAGAGGCGAGAGCAATGCAATCTTGAAACTGCCCTGTAGGAATAAAACTGAACTGATTCGAAGAAGCAATACGCTGAGCAATCTTTCCTAACTTGTCAGCAATGATCTTGGTAGTAACTTTGTATAAGAATTTCCAAGCACAATTGGACGAAACGATTCAACAGACAATGCATCTTTAATTTTAGGAATGAGGACAATAAAGTTAGAGTTGAGGTTTCAAGGTACATGACCAGTGATAAAGAAGCTGCGGACAAAGTTAATCGTTTCTGATCCGACAATATTCCAGCAATTTTGAAAGAATAAACCACTAAATCCGTTCGGTCTTGGGGTGCTAGGTGGATCAAGGAAAAAAACAATATCACGAAGCGCCTCTGCCGAGGGAATACCAAGAAAATCGTTGTTCTCTTGAGTAACTTTTCTCTGCATAATGGCATTAATGATGGTCAAATTTGGATCTTCTTCCTGATTATAAGAGAACAAAGTCTAGTTGAAATTTATCACATGAATTTAAATCTCCTCCTGGTTATCTACTAGATCATCATTGATTTGCATTACAGCAAGTGGTTTTTTAACCTTCCAAACTCGAAGCAGCGCATGATAAAAAGTTGTAATACGATCCCCATCTCTAGTCCACTTGACCCGAGATTTATCCCGCAAAAGGTCCCTTGGATTTTGGGCTTATCTTCTAAATCTCTCCTGGCAGCAAATTCGGAATTAAAAAAACTCTTCAGTGAAATCCATATTTGTAATTTCATTTTGAATCTCTGAAAGTTTCTTCTCAGCATTCTCAACCAGTTGAAAATTTTTATTCTAGCGTTTTAGATCACGATTCAACAAACGCAATTTCTGGCAAAGATCTAAATTCCATCCACATATTAGATACCATAGGCAAAAAATTCTCTTCATGACACCACGCGGAAAGGAATCTGAATGGAGATGGACCATTAAGAGCCGAATTAGTAGCAGTAAGCATAATCCGATTGTGATCGGAAGCAACTCTTGGAAAGGCAGTTGCTGAAACTGTATCCCATAAATTCATCGAATTGGCAGAACAAAGACACCTATCAAGACGTTGTTCACATGCTTCTTAACGCCCCTACCATCTGACCAATTGTAAAAAGCACCACGAGTGTTAATATCAACAAATCTGCATCAGTCTAAGCCATCAAACCAAACGTCAATCCTTTTCTCCAAATCAAACCAGGCATCAAGCCATCACGGAAGTTGACACTGTTGCAGCCACTTCTTGGGCGGATCAGGTGGAAGAAGACACTAGTGAGAGTGCATTCACGTTGGTACAACCGAAGAAGCAGGGAAATAGAATGTCCACCAGGACCCGAGGTAATAATAAACATTTCCATAAATGAAGGTCCTTACATTGGAATATTAGGGGCATAGCACAAGAAAATTCTCAGTATGCCCTTCACAATATTTGCCGTAAACATAGGCCGGATTTTGTTTGCATTGCTGAGCTGTGGATTCCTATTGACAAGATTTCTGCGAATTATGGGAGATCTCTTACCCTGGTTCATGTTGCATCGAATGTTTGATCTAATAAATTGCCGAATATCTAGTTATTTGCCTCCAACAATATAGATCAAGTTAATATCATTGATGCTGACTCTCAAAAATCACAATTGAATTATTTGATCATGATGTCATGCATATAATTTCATTTGTGTATGCTAGTATGTTTTATGGAATTCGTCGTCAGGATCAAATTACCACCTTGAATAATGGTTGGAATGGTCCTTATTGTTGGTGATTTCAATGAGGTTTTGGACGGGTCCATTTAGAAATAGAATGTAAAATATTAAAAAAAAAAAAGTGCGATAATAGAATCAGTTTTTTAATTTTTAATTTTTATTTTTAAGAATAGTTAAGAGAGAGAATATTCTCCGTCGGTCTCCAATACATGAGATAAGGTTATAATCATGATTAGAAGAAAATAGACAGATCAGTTAGTGAGGGGTACAAACCCTTCATGATTCTTTTTTTTTTTTTTTTTTTCTTTGTTGGAACCCTGCATAATTCTGTTTTTGTGGATGGACAAATAAGGTCCCATGTTCTGTCATCATCTCGTGTTTCACATATTTTATAAGAGAAAAAATAAATAAATAAATTGAAATCACCAACCGAAAAGCTTGTTTTAATAATGCGCATGACTTCTTATACAGAATGGACAAATAAGGTCCCATTTTCTGTCATCATCTTCTGTTTCACATATTTTGTAAGATAAAAAATAAATAAATAAGTTGAAATCACCATCCGAAAAGCTTGTTTCTATGTGCATGACTTCTTATAGTTTATATATACACACACGCTATATAGAGTAAGTGACCTAAATAGTCTCTGAACTATTTTAAATATGATAATTTGGTCTTTTTTTTTTTTTTTTTTTTTTGTGGCCGAGATGATCCTAAATTTCTATTTTCTTAGCCTTTTTAGTCCTCTTCTTTAAAAAAAAAAAAAAAAAAAAAAAAAAAAAAAAAAAAAAAAAAACTAATTGGTCACATGAGTAGCATGTTTTAAGTTTTTTGAAGGTCAACTAGGTAATTTTCCTAGGGTTTCCCACCAAATTTTTGAGATTGCCGGTATCTAGAGAGAGAGATCTAGGGGGCCGGGGCGGGGGGCGACCTGTGAAAGAGATTGGGACCTAGTCGCAGGGGCGACCTAGTCATGATGGAGGGTGGGGCCGAAGAGAAAGATCGAGGAAGGGGGGGGGGGGCAACTCAATAGTGGCAGTGGGTGGGGGTGAGAAAGGGGGAGAGTGAGAGACTATTGTGAAGATTGGAGGTTATATATTTTAGTTTTTTTTACTACAAAAATGATTAGTTGAGTAAGATTCTGTTAGAAATTTAACGGAGTTTAACGGAAAAGATTGAAACGGCTAAGAAAATAGAAGTTTACGGTCATCTTGGCCAAAAAAAATAAAAATAAAAAGAGACAAAACCATTACATTTAACAAAGTTCAGGGTCTATTTAGGCCAATTACTCATATATGCATTGAAAAATAAACACTTGTATTCCAGTGCTAAACTACAAAGGTCGTTTCATATATGTATTGGCAGCATATAATAATTCGTTTGACAATAATTATACGGTATGTTTTTTGACCTTTATGAGAATTGTCCTATAATTATTGTTTATAAATGTTAGAAGAATTTGTAAACTAACACGATATATGAGCGTTTATTAATGAATTTAAGTTGTTTTTAATCATGAAGTACTACTATATATAATCAAGTGTAAAATTCACACATTAGCTCTTCCTAAACATCCTTTTGGTGAAAAACTTGAGAGAACCAGGAATATGTAGCTGTTTGGTGACCGGTAAAAAAAGGGTGAAAGAAGTGGATAACATTTTTACAATAAGTAATTAAAGTAAATAATATTTTTAAAAATAATATTCAAAGCAAAAAATAAATTTAATTATTAGATAAGTAATGTTTACTAGAAGTAAATAATAAATAAACTACGTTAATTACTGTAAATTTGTTATTTATTTTGAATAAATAAACGTTTTTACAATTTCTGAGGAAAAAAAGTACAAAGAATGAGAAATTTGTATTATGGATGGGCAAATTTTCATTACTGTAATAGATAAGAATAAATACATACAATGTTAAAAATGAAGGAAATTATAATTCACCTATTCTAATGGACCATTTTGGGGAAGCATATGAATTGAAACATTTGTGATAAAAACATTTGAATGGAAGATTTTGAACAGAAGCATTTTAAATGCATTTGGAATTTTAGTTATCTGAAAAGACATAGAGCGAGTTTGTCATTTAAGAACAAAAACCTAGAGGACATTTGGATGCTTCATTTCTAATTATTTTTAACAAAATGCATATTTTTAATTATCCTTCAAATGGAATTCCCCCAACTGGTTCCAAACGGTGCTCCAAATGGTAGCTAAATCCCCTAAGTTTAGGAAATTATCAGGAAAATAAAAATGAGAAATTAGTAAAACCTTGTTGGGAACAGCTCAACGACTATGAGTAGGAGTTCTCAGGTTCAAATCCCGTGAGTGTTTTTATTATTATTATCATCTATAAGTTAGAGTCATAGGCCCCGGTGTTGGTGAATAAAAAAAAAAAAAAAAAGATTAGGAATTATTAACCTGTGACTCTCCAAAGTCTGTAGTGTACCCCAATCAAGATGGTACTCACGTCGAGAGCGTCACTCTTGGCTATGATAAACTCTGTCCATTGACATGATAGAGGTTTGGTAAGAGCTTCAGATAATTAGTCAGTAGATGAGACAGGAGAGAGGCGTGGTTCACTGTGTTGAACCTTATCACAAAAAAAATGGAAATTCATGAAAATATGTTTTAGATAAGAATGAAAAATAGGATTCGCAATTGAATAGGTAGCACCAATATTATCGCTTTAACAATGATTGGATCCTAATAATTATCGCAACAGAACGATGCTTTTTCAAAGTTCAAGAAACGACATTATGGCTAAGGAATAACATTTCAACACCAGTAGATGTGCGATCATCGATGTTACCTTCATACGTAATCTGCGTTAGAGAGATAAAAGCATGGAGTAACAAGGGCGAATTATACTGTAAAAAACAAGCCGTTGATAATGCGTACCTTTAAGATAACGAAGAAATCGTTGCACAATGGACCAATATGCTGAAGTGGGACAATGCATGAATTGGTACAACTTATTTACCGAAAATGCAACATCGATCTAATAGCATGAGTGAGAAATTCTGAAGACCACCCACAATAGAACGATAAATTCGTGGAATTATTAAGAGTAGTGTAGGCACTTTCGAGGCATACTGGTATATTCATATTGTTGGCGTTGAGCATCTTTGCTTTGTCGAGGAGATCGTGAATGTACTTATGCCGGGAATATTGAGGAATGAGGTGACTTCAACTCTAAGAAAGTATGATGGAGTGAATAGATATTTAATGGAGAACTTTGCTGCCAGTTGTTCTAAAAAACGATTTAGACAAGAATGAAATCATCTACATATAGACCAAAAGATACATCATAAAATTTAATTGTTTGTAGATAAATAACAAGGTGCGTGATTTGGAATTAACAAATCTCCAATTGAGAGAAAAAATTTACAAAGTTTTTATGGTACCACGCTTTTGGAGCTTGCTTGGCACCGTATATATAGAGTGCCTTTTTGACATATGAGATACAATTGTCGGATTTTGTTCGTCGACAAAGCCAGTTGGTTGGGTCATGAACACATCTTCAGATGAATGCAAGTGGAGAAAGGCATTATTGACTAATTGTTGGAGAGACCAACCCTTTGGCAAGAGCAAGAAAGAGAACAAGGCGAACTATGGTTGGCGTTATGACATGGCTAAGTGTATATTTGTTTCAACCATTTTGTCAAATGAGACATTTTTTTTATCTAGATAGCATATCTACATGTGTTTTGGGTTTTTTCTATCTTAAATACTCTATTTGGATTGTCCATTTTGAAATTGGGTCTAAGTTCCAAAAAACCCAATCTGAGGAAGCTAGTCTGGCCTATTCCAATTTTTGAGACTGACAAATGAAAATTTTCAACAAACTGTCCAATTAGCATAAACTCAAATGTTCTTTTTTAAAAGTTAACATTCAAACGTCCATTCAAATGATTATCCAAATGTTATCATCCCAAAATATTTTCATCCAAATGTTTCCATCTAAATATAAAAATCTAGATGGTTTCCCAAAGGCAAGCTAAATTTCTCGCCGTAGTCAATGTTGGGTCATTGGAGAAATCCTAGGGGTGCTTACGGAGTATTTGGGATTAGGCTTCAAAATGTGATGTTTTTGGAAAGTGTGGGATCATTAGTTGCAGAGAAGGAAAGGTGAAAATGTTGGTTATTATTTGGGTGAATTGTGGTAAATATGGACGTTGGGTCGGTGGGATTTTTTTGGTGGGGAATTATTTTGGGTAATGGGAGGTGAAATTTGAAAGGTAGGATTTTGGATTATTTGTATACGAGAATAGGAAACGGAGAGTAGTGGAGTTGAAGAATTGATCCAAACGGAAATGGGATTCCATAAAAGGCTGCTCCAAACAGTAGCTAAATCTCTAAAATTGATGAAACTCTCGGGAAATAAAAATGAGAAACTACTAAAACCCTGGGGCTAGCTCAACGACTATGAGTAGGAGTTCTCAGGTACAAATCATATGAGTGTTTTTATTATTATTTTTAATCAGTGAGAGTCATTGGTCTCAATATTGTTAAAAAAAAAAAAAAAAAAAAAAGGAGGAGGAAAAAAGAGAGAAACTTAAAAAAAAAAAAAAAAAAATTGATTACGAATTATTAACTTGTGACTCTCCACTTTCCTTGTTATAGGGGATTGGTAAGACCGTCAGCCAATTAGTCGGTAGATGAGACATAAGAAACGTGTAGTTTACAGCGTTGAACCTTATCGCAAATAAAATGAAAATTTATGACAATATGTTTTATATAAGAATGAAAATTAGGATTTGCACTTAGATAGATAGTACCGATATTGTCACGATAAAGCAACGAGATGCCAAGTTCAAATAACAATGATTAAATCCAAATAATTTTAGATACTTTGTCCTCGGTGGAAGACCATGCAATAGACAGTTGGTGTTTCAAACTTTCAAGAAATGACATTATTGACTAAGGAATATATATGCAATCATCGAATTTACCTGCGTGGTCTCGGCCGGTGGAGTAACAAGGGTGAATTGTATCGTAAAAACAAGCCGTGATTGATAATTAATGAGTACCTTTAAGATAATGAAGGAGTCCATTCACAACGGGCCAATTACGTACGGAAGACGTTGTATGAACCGAGACAATTTATGTAATGAAAAGGCAACATCTAATGATGGCGTGAGTGAGAAATCATGAAGACCACCTACAATATAGAACGATAAATTTGTGTCGTTAATTAGAGAAGTGCCGGTCAGTGAGTGTACGTAGCACATTGTTTGTAGATAAATAATTACGGAGGTGTGTGATTTGGAATTAACAAATCAAGTTTGCAAATTTTATGGTACCATGCTTTTGGAGCTTGGCTTGAGACCATAGAGTGATACGTGTGTGGAATTTTGTTTGTCGACAAAGCCAGTTGGTTGATACTATCACGAACACATCTTTAGATAAATGCATGTAGAGAAAGGCATTATATTGGAGAGACCGACCTTTGGCAAGAGGGACGATTTACATATATAGCCATTTTACAGACTTTGGTTTAAAAATTATCCTGTAATGAACTTATTTGCAAAAATGAACGAAAGCAATAACTGCCTATTTCATATTTCATATTGACTAATATACCCATTCATTTTAAATTAGGAAAGAAAATATCTTATTCCCTCCTAAAAATTAGCACTTTATTTTCAAAAAATTAAAAAAACAAGGTTGGAAAATCCCTTGATTTTTACATTCATACAGAAAACCCAAAGCCATTTTTTCCCATTTCTCCCATCTTCCACAGATCCATTTTTCCCCATTCTCCCATATCCGATTAACTCAATGGAAAAGGAGCCTTCATTTTGTGAAAATGGCAATGGAAGAAAACCTAGAAAAGCCACCATGGTTTGAGTAGAAGCATGTACCTCCATCACCGAGGCTTTCTTTGCAGATCACATCAGGGTTTAAGCACCCATCATTGATTCCATCAATGTCTAAGTATGGAGATGCTGAAAAGGTACATATTGATTTGGTCATTTTCTGTTAGATTATTTTTCTAGGATTTGAGGAAGTTTGGTTTGTACTATGTCAAAATGTTGTGGATTTATTAGTTTTAGGGTATTGCATTGGAATGGTATAGATTGTCTGGTTTTAAGATTTTGAGTCAATATTTTATATATTTCGTTTGGAACTGATATTGATTTGGTCATTATATATTTGATTGTTAATTTAGGGTTTTGAATTTTTGGATTCTATATATTGTTTTTATCTTTTTGTATTCTTGTCTTTTTTCCTCAAAAACTATCACATGCAAATGTTTTCATTACAGTTTTTTCATGTAAGACATGTAAGTACTGTTTTGAGTTTTTGTGGTCCATAAATAATTGACTTGGTCTTTTGGATTTCAAAAGACTTGGTCATTTTTCTTTTTTTCCTGTTATGAATTTCGTAAGACACGATCATTATGCTACGGATCTCTTAATGTTATTGTATTCAGTCAATATATTTGAGATTGATGTTGAGACTCTAATATGGTCATTATACTATGGAATATGGTAATTATTTTTGTCAATTTAGGGTTTTGAATTTTTAAATTTTCTATATAATATTGACTTTATCCTTTTCTGTTATCGTCTTTTTTTTTTCCAAAAAAAAAATTATATATATATATATATTACATGGGATTGAAAACTATATCCTTTAAAAATTTAAGATAAAAATCATTGTTATCAGTATATATTAGTGTTTTAGTGTTCAATCCTTACAATATTGATGACATTCACACTTTCGGTTCTTTTTGCTGGACTCAGTCATTAATAATGTTTGTAACAGATTTGTCATGTTGGTGATTAAATTGATAATAAGGATTCAAAGTTCATAAAGTGAGCATGATTTTTTTTTCCTTCTGTATTTCATTAAAGTTATGGTTGGTCCTTATATTATTTACGTACTGCCAATTGAAGGTTCGTGGTTTATTCTTTTTCATAATTGCCCATCTTAATGTTTTTTTGATGTGTTATTGACTCGGGTTTTTTTTTTTTTTTTTTCTTTTTTCAATTGAGTTATGCAAATAGGGATAACTTTTGAAGCAAAAAGAGTAATGGACTAACAAGAATATCGAACTCCACTACAAAGTAGAAGTTATTAAGATATCATATTGATGAGGTTAATATGTTATATAACTATATTTTGTTGAGAATATCATATTGATGAAGTCAACGTATTATGAGGATCAACTTTCACTTTAATATGTTTTGTTATTCATAGTTTATTTTATATATTCATTGTTATATCATATTGATGAGGTTAATATATTATGAACCTATATTTGGTTTATGTGGAATATTTTAACGGACAAAGTCAATTTGATAATGATTCAAAAAATTTTTTTTTTGTCAATTTGATAATAATTCAATTTTTTTTGTGTCTTTATTTTAATTTCGTCTTTTGATTTCTTGTCAATTGAAATCAATTTATGTTGATATGAATTAATTAAATTGATAAATATAATTTTATCAAATAATGTAGATGCAATCTCGTAAATATAAAATGGTTTTAAAAAAAATCACACATCCCACAGAAATTGTAAAAAAAAGAACGCCCTCTTTAAAAACCAAAAGACCCGCAATAATAAAACACTGTTTTTAGCAAATCTAAACCTTCATAACGTACTATGAGATAAAGCACAAAAAAAAAAAAAAAAAAAAAAAATCTTCCTCCCTTAGAATTGGGGAAAAAAAAAACTACCTAAAATAGCTAACTAATTTAAAATTGATATATATATATATATCGATATTTAAATAAAAAAACATGCTTTTTTAATTTTAGGAGTTAAATATGGTGTAAACGAAAATATCAGAAAAGATTTTTTTCCATAAAAAGATAAACTGAATATTAAAATGAAAAACATGTCAGAAAAATTAGGAAGGGCAAATGTGGAAAAGAAAGATAGTGTGATTCAAAATTTGTTCAAAGTTGCAACTAAGTTTCAAAATGAGACATATTCCATCTAGATGGCCTATCTACATATGTGTTTGGGTTTTTCCCATCTCGAATGCTTTATTTGGATTGCACATTTTGAATTGGGTCAAAGTTTCAAAAAACCCATCCCAAAAAGCTAGTTGCATTCCAATTTTTGGGACTGGCAAATAAAAATTTCAACAATTATCTAAATATAAATTCAAATGTTCTTTTTTTATATGTTAACATCCAAACATCTGTTTAAATGATAATACAAATGTTACTATCTCAAATATTTCTCTCAAAATGATTCCATTTAAATGTAAAAATCTAGATGGCTCCTCAAACGTGACGCTAAATTTCTCACGGTAGTTGGTCAATGGTGAAATCCTAGGGATGCTTACGGAGTACTTGGGATTAGGCTTCAAAATATGATGTTTTTGGAGAGTGTGGGATTATTACTTGAAGAGAAGGAAAGGTGAGAATGTTGGTTATTATTTGGGTGAATTGTGGTAAATATGGGTGTTGGGTCGATGGGATTTTTTTAGCTGGGAATTATTTTGGCTAATGGGAGGTGATATTTGAAAGGTAGGATTTTGAATTAGTCGTGTACGAGAATGGGAAACGGAAAGTAGTGGAGTTGAAAAATTGATCTTGGGAGACTATACTTTTGCATGGGTCAACGTGAGTGTGAAATGAGTATAATGAACCTCAGATGTTCTTCTAATTGTCCCATTAATTTCATTAACTGATTGAGATTGTTAAAGTACGTGATGACTTGAGGTAATTAGTAAAGTGAAGACAATGATATTATTTTAGTGAGGATAAATAATAAAAGATAAAGTTTTTAAAATAACTTATATGAATAAGGATAATTAATTTTTAATGGAGGTAAAATAAGATAAATAATAAGTTTTCAAGGGCAAAATTGAAATAAATAAATAAATCAATCAATAAGATAGATATGTCTTCACTGAGTCACAAGTGGGTCTACTCCTGAATGGAGGAGTGAATTGGGCAAAACGAGGAAGCATTCGGTAGTGCCCAATTATCCCTGGAATCAATTTTGTATAGAGATTTTGTTGGTAATTGGTTTTGCATGAATGGGAACGTGTGTGTGAAGAGAAGAGTGAAAACAAGAGTCAAATGTATTAGGTCCGGGATGGTGGAGTGATTGGTGCGTAAACGAAAAATACTTTCCGCAAAAACTATAACGTGTCTAAACACATTTTGTTTCGAGTACTAAGGTCAATTTAGTGATAATTAGCACTTTGAGAAAGAGTATAATAACCCAAAAACACACAAGGTTTGGACCTAGTGTCAAGTTTATTTGAGATATATATGAGGTCGTAACCATGAATTGCAAATTATGGCAATAAAAATATCTTAATTTGTGGCGGTGACCAAATAGTGTCTCAAAGGGGAGATCATGGACAGATTGACCTTGGTCATGCAGTTGATGAGATATATACGGCCGTTGCAAATTAAATGCATAAGGCGAAAGGTGAAAAGGAACAGATTCATACAGAGGAGGGTAAGACCAACGGTAGCTATGTGGCGGTGTTGATGTTCAGAAAAACCCATTATGTTCATGAGTATGTGGTGGTGATGTGAGATGGATAATACCATTTTATGGATAGAAAGGATTACAAAGCTTGATATTCACCTCCATTATTAGAGTTAGTATTTCAGTACCATCACCAATTATGATGCTATCGAAGACGGTGTAGTGGGACCATGGGGAGAGTGTGTTGAGGTTGGTATTAGTATTGTGATGTGACTCTATTTTAATGCAGCTTTTACATCAAAATGGTCCAATTTTAACTTCAAATTTAAAGTTCATTTTCAACTCATCTACTTAAATTTTATTATAAAAATAATATTTCCTGTATTTTTCTTTTTATTCTAATTACAAAAATTATTTTATTTATGAAAACACTATGTAATTCTTATTAATGTATGTAATGGACAAAATTGTTTCAAGTGTTTTATATTCTATATGACATATTACACATTATTTTTAGTTTATTTCGTAAATTTTAACATGAATCATAATAAACTTAAAACAATTAAATTAAACAAAATTAATAATGTTATAAAAAGATACAAAAGGAAGTAATTTTGTGGAAAAATATGCAATTGGGATAAAAAGATAAATTGTTTGAGGTGGTGTTTGGTCATTTCTTGGCATGTACTTAAAAGATGGGCATTGTTTGACGAAATGATCTAGTTATCTACAAAATTAACACCTATCAATATAGTTTCTTGATATGTGTTTAAAAAACAGGTATCGTTGGGCAAAGTGGCCTAGTAGTCCATATATTTGATACTTGTCCAAGTTATTACATTGGATAGGGAGAAAAGACAAGGATCAATTTTATAAGATTATGACTCGTTTGTAACATCATCAGTCTGATTTTCATGTTATGGCTTGGTAAATTTTCATTCATATAATAATTAAAGTATTATTCACCAAAATAAAATAAAATAAAATAAAATAAATACATTTGCAATATTGATTTAGGAAATAATAATTCACCTATTACAAATCTTCTAATGAAATACAAGAAGATATCAAGAAATAAGATAAGAAACTACCAAAAAAAAAAAAAAATGAAATTATTACAAATTGTCAGCTTGTGACTCAACTTTGTGAATGGTTTTAGTGGTGATTGTGGTTACTTTTAGGTGCACTACTTTGTTTTCTTATTTTGTTTTATTTTGGTTTTTTTTTTTTTTTTTTTTTTTTTTTTTTTTTGTTTTAATTGTTTTTCCCTACTATCTAGAAAGGGGCCGACGTGGTCTTGAACAAAATTTTAGTCCCTCTTCTGTTATCCTTTTGTTTCTGGAACAATTCTACGGTGCTGGAGTACACTTACTTTATCTAATTTGGAGTAAATGAATTCCAAATTATAATAGAACTATCCACATATAATTTTAATCGGACCTAGACTACAACGTAGATACACCAAAATAGATCTCTATATCTAATAAAATCAAACATCAATATCCCTCTTTTTTGTTTTGTTTTTTTTTTTTTTCGTGTTTGTTTTTCAATTTGAGAAGATTAAGGGTTTCTTTGTTGTCGTAGGTTTCGTTTTGATATAAGAGTCAATTCTTATTTTAAAGTAAGACGTCATGTTTGTTTGGTTTTGAAATGGGGTATGCTTGTTCAACTTATTAAAAAAAAAAAAAAAAAAAAGGAAAATTACCAAGGTAATCACCTTATTTTTTTTTTTCATCTATTAATAACACAAACTCCCTTATCTTGACCAACATGACATAAGCTTTAGTTAATTTTAGTTTAATTTTGTATCATATTAGTCTAATATTAATTTTTTGTGTCATGTTGATATAATGAGTTTTAAGTTTATGCCATTCAAATACTTTCCCAATTTTAATACTCTTCTAACTTATACCCCCTCAAATTTTACAATGTTAACAAGAATGCCATTGGAATTTTAAACCGTTAGGAAAAATCTCTTTTGTGATATTTTGGTCCTAAAAACTTTAATTTTACCCTTTAAACTTTAGTACGTTTGTAACTTTAGTTCTTGAACATTCAAAGTTGATCATGTTTACACCTTTCAAACTTTAAACTATTAGGGGAACAAAAACCTCGTTTTGTCATATTTCGTCCACTTAATGCTAATTTGATACTAGTTTAGACAATAAAACGTTAGTTTGAACTAAAAATTTTATTTATGCAAAAATAGTCTTAAACATCAATTTTCAATATTCCAAGAGGGGTGACATCAATTTTCAATATTTGCGTGGGGGGGGGGGGTGATTTTTGGAGTAAAATTGCAAATACACTAAAGCTACTGGGCCAAAATAAAGTTTTTATGGTTGAAATTAATAGGATAGAATGAGTGGCTTTACCAAAGGTTTAGGGTCCATTTTGGGTTATTTTTCGAAATACCTTTTAAAATTTTTTTTTTGTCATTTTCTTCCAATCTTATGATATATTCACTTTCCTAAACATTTTGAAAAAACTCAAACTTTAAAGTTCATAAGTTTATTGTTTTAAATCGAAATGAAATAAATTATTTTTTAAATTACATAAAATTTCGAGAGGAAGGAAATATGATCCATATTGCTATTTTCTTTTCCAAACACATTTCAAGTTTTTATTTTTTTATTTTTTTATTTTTTCGCTCTAAATAGTTCATTTTCACCAAACGTACATTTTCAAAACTTAAACCTCTAAAACATCATCTCCAAACATCTCCCTAAACAGGTCCTTAAAGTTTGAGCTGTAGTCTTGTTATATATTTTAATTATATCAGTATAAGTTATTTTAATCATTGGATTATATTTCAATGGTCTTATATATGAACGTCTATCTTAAATATTTACAGAATAAATGCTACTCTCAGTCATAATCGAGGACCTATTTTACAAGATTGATAGGACCTATTATTTTAACTATTGAATTAAATTTGTTAATAGTTTGATCAAACAATTATGTCTCAGTGTTGTAAATGAATTTTAACATGGATACTTATCTTACAATTAAAAATAATTTGAATCAATAATCTATAAACAGTTATGGATTTAACTTGCGCGAGCATTTAAAGTTGGAGTGGAGGAATGAAGACCACAAAAATCCCCTTTTAGAGAGAGAGAACCACTAACGCATCTTTTACTCTGTTTGGAGCAAACAGTAAAGACAAGCCTTTTTTTGTCAAAAAAGTCGGGGGGAAAAAAAAGAGAGAGAGAGAGAGAGAGCATTTAATGAACTTGTCTTATACCTCTGAATCTGAACTAAAAAATCCATTATTCCAAATTTCTCAAACACAACGGAATGACGAAGAGAAATATTCTTTTGACCGCCACTTTTCTTCTTCAACATCTGAATCTGAAACTGATTTTATTTTCCCTTTGTTTATCCTCCACCAAATCCTTAACCCGAATTCAGAATGGCCAATCTCTCAATCGATCAGAGACAATAAAATCTCCTAGTGGAAACTTTGAGCTTTGTTTTTTCTCAACATCACAAAACTCTACCAAATACTACGTCGGAATAAGGTACAAGAAGAACACCGACGTTTGGGAAGCTAACAGAGATTATCCGGTCCTCACTTCCTCCGCCACTCTCCGCCTTGATTCGAACGGAAACATTTTGATTTCGGATGGCAAAATGTACTACATGGTCACGAACATTACTTCAACAAAAAAAGTTTATGTCGAACTGTTGGATTCTGGTAATCTTGTGCTTAAAGAAACCGATTCGGGGAAATTTCTGTGGCAGAGTTTCGACCATCCTACCGATACCCTTTTGCGTGGTATGAAGCCAAGTGGAGGAACTTTCTCTTTAGTGTCATGGAAAAGTGAAGATGACCCTTTTCCTGGTCGTTTCTCTTTGCGGCTGAATTTGGCTAAGAAGAAGCTAATTTTTAAGGACAATACGTCGGTTGTGAACACTCCGCTGGGCAGCAATTCGTTTTTTGATTGGGTTTCGGTTAGTGCTGACGGGGATTTAATCTTCACTAAAGAAGAGCAATCGGAGATTTCTCGGCTGAAGTTGGACGTGTCAGGGCAGCTTAAACTTCTGTCATGGTCTTGTAAGAACCAAAATTGGGTTATAAGATGGCATTCACTTGGTAGGCTCTGTCGTTTTTACATATTAACTTTTTATTTTTATTTTTAATCTCAGGAATACAATAAATAATTTTTGCTCTTTTTTTCAACTTGCAGCATTGAATGGAGGTTGTTCAGGTGAAAAAGATAAGAAAAAGAAAGATAGCAAAATTCTTGTGTGGCTGATTCCGTCAGCGATTGCAGCTCTTCTGATATCGGGTTTCATCGTATTTTTCCATTGCAGAAGAAAACTTGCAAAGAAAGGTATGTAAGAAATAGTTCGCGGTAGCATTTCGAGAAAATAACGGAAAATTTATCCCATCAAATCCTTTGTTGTACAGAGTAAATTTAAAACCTATCTATCAAATCATGGAAAGTGTAAAAAATAATGAACTCTGTAGATGTGGTGGTTCGATTTTGAAACAAAGATATCCCACATAGTTTATGTTATAATGCATTTTCCAAGTTTACCATTTTTGAGGAATCAGATATATATTTGGTTTTTCTTTTCTTTATTTTGTGATCCAATAGGGGAAAATTTATTACTATTTGATGTGGAAATGAGCTTAAAACACAGCCACTCCGAGCTTCCCGACCTCACTCAAAGGCGCAAAAGAGGTAGAAAGAGAAAAGAACCATCCAAGTTGGTGTTTTTCACACTTTCTAGTGTGACTGCTGCTACAGAAAATTTCTCAGATGCAAATAAGCTTGGAGAGGGCGGTTTCGGACCTGTTTATAAGGTACCGATTTAATCCCGTTCGCTAGAACGCTTTATAGTAACAATCTTATATTTCTTAGACACCGAGAATCATTGTTTTCAGGGCAGTTTAAAGAAAGGAGACGAGGTAGCTATAAAAAGGCTTTCGGAAAAATCTGGTCAGGGAAAGAATCAGTTCAAAACCGAAGCGCATCTCATTGCCCGGCTTCAACACAAGAATCTTGTTAGACTTTTAGGATGCTGTGTTGAGAAAAAAGAGCAGATTTTGATCTATGAATACATGCCGAACAAAAGCTTGGATTTTTTCCTCTATGGTTTGTAGCTTTTCATTTTTTCAACTTTTGTTTCGAGGTGCTCTAACAATTGTGGATAAACATCTGTTTTGTTTCGATTGTAAGACAGATCCAATGAGGCGGAAGCGCATTACATGGCAGACACGAGTTCAAATCATTGAAGGGATAGCTCAAGGGCTTCTTTATCTTCATCAGTTTTCGAGGATACGGATTATACACAGAGACCTTAAGCCTAGCAACATTTTATTGGATAATGAAATGAATCCAAAAATATCAGATTTTGGATTGGCAAGAATTTTTAGAGTGAATCAGTTGCATGAAAGCACTGTAAATCCTGCAGGAACTATGTAAGTGAAACTTGTAGAAAATTTTCAACCCTAGTCCATTGTTTGAGTACATTACATTACTGAAAAAACAAAAAGAACCTGCTAATATTTTGAAGCCGATTATGATGTTCAGAGGCTATATGTCCCCGGAGTATGCTTGTCAAGGACTCTTCTCCGAGAGCTCTGATGTCTATAGCTTTGGAGTTTTGTTGTTGGAAATTGTCAGTGGCAGAAAAAATACAGATTCTCATAATGCCGAGACTCGCGGTCTTCTTGCATATGTAAGTTAATCTCTGTTATGTTTGCGATGCGAATTTAGGCTTTGGATTTTGATCTCTGAATTTGTCCCCGAGAAAGCCCTGTTTTAGTGTCTGGATTAGGGAAAACCAAGGGCAATTTGAAGATTCTCTGTTTGTCTCTTATTACGCTTTTTTCCTACACGTCAAGGTTTCGGAGTTTTTCCCCCTAAACTTTGATTGGATTGGAAATTTACACCTAAACTTTTGATTTGGTAAATTATCGCCCGTGAATTCCTTCCAAATTACGGTAACCGTTAGCAATTTGAGGGAAATAGTCATCGCTTATAAGATTAACTGTTTTTGTTTTAGTGACAACTGAAATTCTGTAACTGTCAACTTGCCAACCATGTTATGAATCTTTACAATTTTTTAATACGATGACATGTTTATTTCCCGTGGACTGTTAAGGCGTGGGACTTATGGATAAGTGACAGAGGACTGGAATTGATGGATCCACTACTGGAAGATGCATCTGCCATGCGCATGATACTGCGTTACGTTCACATAGCGCTCCTTTGCGTTCAAGAAATTGCAGCCGACAGACCAAACATGTCTCAAGTTGTGTTGATGCTGAGCAATTTGAGTTCCGCTTTACCTTATCCCAAGCAGCCTGGTTTCTTGAAGAGTACCGCTACAAGGCCAAGACTAGCTCAGAGTAGGCAAGAAATAAATCATTCTGTGAATGATGTGACAATTTCAGTTGTTGGACCTCGTTAACAGGTTCTGAAAAATGTCCGCCTTTGCCATCTTGTTTTGTGATGGGATTGTATGATAAATAGCTTATAATCTTGTTTTTATAAACTAGGTTTTCCGCCTTTGGTTCTGTTCAATCATGGAGTTTGACATAAATGAATAAGGAATTTATGCATTTGTACGAATCCACTAGCACCTCAGAGGTAACAGGACCAAGGAAGTGGGACCCGAGGCCCTGCTCCTTCATTCGAAGGTACAAGCCTTGTCAATCCACCTCAATCATGTTGTGGTTTCCAATCATCGTTTGTAATTAAAGTGAATGACAAACTGCCAATAAAATCTTAAAGGGCTCACGTACCCAATCACAAGTTCTAAGATGTACCAATTGGGGATTGCAATGTGTTCAAGAATTTTCAGCAGACAGGTGAAAGATGGCGACTAGGGGGGGGGGGACCAGGATTTTTTTTCAGTGGGGGGTGCATACTATATATATTTTTTAAGATAAATCAAATTTCAGTTGGGGTCATATGAGAATTTTTTATTTTAATGAGTTTATGTGATGATTTTTAATTTTAGTGAGGACAAAATAATAAAAGTATAAATATTTTTTAATTGGAATTTATCTTAGTAGGGGTTATGTGAAAATTTTTTTATTTTTAATAGGGACATAATGGGAACTACATGAGGATAATTTATTTTCGGTAGGTGCAAATTGTAAAAAATAAAAAATTCTTGGGGCAAAATTAAAAAAACAAATAATTTGAGTGGGGGCTCCATCTGTCACTCACACCCCCCTCCCTCTGCCTCTGACGGCGACTGTCATCTTTTAAAATTCTACGGCAGACGCTTTTGACTATTTAACTTTACTTTGAATGCCTGAACCAAAGGACGGAAACAGTAATGCCAGCTTTTGACTTAAGAGGGATAAATAAATGTTATGCTCGGTCACACCAACATATAGCTTCCCTCCTTCTGAAATGTATTTATGAGATTAGTTGGTAAACTACTTCAGTTATGAATCAGAATAAATATAAAGATTATAACGAAAGTGATCTGACAACCACCGACAAGTCTTCTGAAGAATCAAAGGCAGATGGGTTGGCACTCCAAAACCAGAGCTAGATGGGGTTAAAACGCCTTCTCATACTAAAAAGCTCATTGCGTCCTTAAAAATTGTTTACAAAATATGCAGGAACTTCACGAAATATGCAAGTACAAAGCTCAAAAGAAGATAGCTTTTATTACAAGCTTTATAAGGGGTCGTTTGGGGCATCAGTTTAGACTGATGATTTTCAGTTCAAACTGAGCTGAAGCCGTTTGGTGTCTTAGTTCAGCTTGAACTAAATATTGAACCGTTATACAGTTTTTCAGTCAAGTTCACTGTAGTGAATTGACACCCACGTGCACCTCGTTCGCCGAGCACTAAAGAGAAGAACCACGGCCATCTGTGGCGATGCAGGAACGACCAGAAGGTTGGTCTGAGCAGATTCCACGCCTTCTCCTTCAAGGTAGCTGGCTTTAGTTTTTTTTTTTTTTTTTTATCTCTCCCCACCTTAAACCATCTGCTCTCTCCTTCTCAAACTTACAGTTTCCTTCCTTAGCCCATCTGGCGAACAAATCCACCCTTTACCCATCGACAACGCCTGAGCCGCAACCGTCGGAAACTCTCCCATCAGCTGAGCCAAGCGACGGTGCCCGTAGAAAAATCGGCCTCCAACCCCATTGGTGAGTTATAAATTTTTTCTTTCTCTCTCTAGTTTCTCTCTCTTGTTTCTCTCTCCTGGGTTTTGGCTTTGGGTTCGATTTGTGTTCTGCAATATTAACAGGAAGAAAAAAATTTGAGCGAGAGAGAGAGAGAGCGAGGGAGGCCGCAACCCCGTGGTGTCTGGGCAAGGGGCTCCGCCTGGTGGTGGAGGCCGATCCCTTGTCTTGCTTGGTGTAGACAACAGCAAGAGAGAGAGAGTGAGAGAGGGATGCTGCTGACCAAAAGTTGAAACTGAACCCAAAAAGTCCGAAACACACTCCAGAAACTGAAAGATAGGGAGGACCGAATGTTGGAACTGTACCCAAATTAGAAAAACACTCCACAAACCCAGTGAAGAACAGTCGATTTTTTCTAAAAGGAAAATCTTGAGATGACATGCCCCCGAAATCAGATAAACGTTTAATGGAGTTTATTTGTAGCTTTCTTTTTCTTGCTCTTCTGAACTTTGAAGAACTAGATTTCTTCGCAAAAACAGAGCTACAAGGATTGTACGAAAACCAAAAGAAATGGAGAGTCTGTGTTGAAGCCTTCAAGAGAGATAAAGAGGAGAGAGAGAGAGAGAGACATAGAGAGAGAACGTGAAAGAGTATGCCCAAAAAGTCCGAGACTCTCTGTAGAGAGAGAGAGAGAGAGAGGAGAGAGAGAAACTTTCTTCAACAATTTTTGTTCTGTTTTGTTTTTCATATATGCTCTAAGTGTGACGCCCCCTTACTACGTGGGGCCGTCACGCCTTACCTTACTTACTTACTTACTTGAAAATTAGGAATATTTTTTTTTTTGAAACATACTTATAAAAACATTTGCCATCAGTAATATATCATTACTACTTGAGTAAACGTTTACTTAAGGTATTTAGTTCCAAAATACCGTAAAGCATAATTTGTCTTTACCATACATACTTATATGTACAAACTTCTTTACTTATCAAAAGATTTGCGGAAACCATGCGTAGTGGTATCCATACCGCCTTCGTCTGCCGCCACACCGCTCCAGCAATGCCCAGCATTAAGCTGCGGGTTTCTTACCTACAGTGTGAAATATAACTTGATGAGCTTTCGCCCAGTAAGCACAAACATAATCTCACAAAACATTTAAAACATCATGAAAACATTCATCATCATATGCATATGCGTGAACCATTTATGTTCCATTTATGCATTTCTTTAACTTTCTTATCTTTCTTATGGGCCCCTTAGTGTACGTACCCTTAACATATAGCGCGCCTCTAGATACAGTTAGATGGGATTACAAGTCCCTAACTGCTCCAGGAAACATAAGTGATTACACCCTCTTTCATAAACGAGAGGACGAATCCATAATTTTATCATAAAAATCCTCCACCTTGGTGGAGGTTGGTACGACACTTTACTTGTGATTTATTACCATGTTATTTATCTTTAGTGAACATACCTTATGATGTCACTATACGATAACATACTTTGTATCTCATTAATAACATGGCATGGCATTCTTTTCATTCATGGCATTTGCAAACATGACATTTTCATAAACATGACGTTTTGCAAATATAGCACTTTTATAATCTTTTGCAAAAATAGCACTTTTTATCAACATAGCATTTTACGAAAATAGCACATTTTATAAACATGGCATTTCGTAAAAATAGCACTTTTCATAAAACATGACATTTCATAGATATAGCACACAACATATTGCAGCATATTTGAAAACCACATACTTGAACATAATTTACTAGTTTTCATACTGCAGGTGAGGTTTGTACTTACCTCTAGTGCTGTATCCTTAGAATCGCGTTCCTTAAGTTGTCGGTAACGGCAATTCACTTTCCTGATATACCAAAAATATAGGATCAGGATCCTTTCGTAAGGTGTTGGTGACCTACCAACACTCACATTTACTTTTGGTTGTATGTCCCCTACACATGATATCCATCTTGGCCACTTCAATCCCCATTCTTTATTGAATTTCGATTAAATCCTTAAGAGGTTACGTTAGGTAACCCTTTTGGTTTAGAGCCTTGTTCTATTAATGGGCTTTGCTCATACATCCTTGTTATTGGGTTATTTCCTTTAACCCATTAAATCTTAGCCCAATATACATGTGGGTATCCCTTAGGGTTATATTGGGTAACCCTTAAGGTTAACCTTAATTAACCTTGGGTCAACCTTTTGTCAACCCTTGGTTATCCGTGGGTTTGTAATTCGGATATAATATCCGGTTACCGTTCGTAATCGGCTTGCTTACCAATTTACTTTAAAATTCCTCTTCCTTATTTTTGGAAAATCTTGTGTGATTAACTTTCAAAAATCTTTCATTTTGCTTGTAAAAATTCTAACCCTTTTTAATTAGAAAATTCATTGGCTTAAATTTCATCATTTTCTTTAACTTGGAAATGTTTGGTTGAAACCCTATTTTTCTTTACTTTATGGGAAAATGTGAATTTCAAACTCGAGCCCTTAAAATTCATGGTTTTCGAAATAAATATTTTATAAAATCATTTGGGGTCAGAAACCATCTTTGGAACGGTTTTCGAAGCTAAAATAATCATTTAAGAATACTTCATGATTTTTCTAGAAAAGATTTTCGTGAGACTCATTTGCTAGATTTCAGACTCTCTGCGCGTCTCTCACAAAATGCGCCCAGTTTAAAAATCGGCTCGGAATCTGAAAAACTTGTCTTCACGAAAGTTGTAGCTATCAAAAAATGCTAAAACTTTTGTGTTTTGCACAAAATCTAGTTCGGCCTAGATCAGTACCAGTTTTTATTTGAAAACGGGTTAACTCTGAAAAACTGTGTGGAGAACGTCCTAGGGTTCAGCCACGGGTTTCAGGTAAAATGGAGGCCTTTGGAGCCTTATTTCGAGATTCTGCCCATGTTGTCCTCTAGGAAAAGTTGTTCCGAACAACTTTTGTGTTTTAACTTTTACCTCATTCGGCCTCTAAGGGCATGATATTTTCATTTTCCAGAAACTGCTCAGGTTCGAAACCGAACTGGCAGTTTTGAGTGTTGTTTTCAGTTTACGTCCTATTTCGCGGAACTAACTCGACCGATCACATCGGGAGCTTAGACAACATCAAGCAGCGCCTCTAACATCCCATTACAACCCATAAATCCATCTTATTCTACTCATGCAACCCCAAATCCGAAAGTTAAAAGACTAGGGTTACATGGTTCTAGCTCATGCATCATCTCATACCTTCAACACAAAATCCATCCCTAAGTCTAGCAAGCTCTCTTGGCTGCCAAGGGCAGATCTTTTGGCCTAAACTTATGGGACATACAACCTATTTTCTAGCATGAAAAATCCATCATTTTCAAGCACAAATTTTAAAGCAATCAAGTATTAAAATCAGCCAACCAACCTAACCTTATCAAGCACACACACCATAGATGAGGGCAGAAAATTAAATGGACTTATGTCCTTACAAACCATTCCAAATCACCATTAAAAACCTTAAATAAAGCTTAGATTCAAGGTGGTTTAAGAGATTTTACCTCAACCCAAGTTAGGGTTTTCGAAATCCCAAAGTTTTCCTTCCTCCCTTGGCTTGCTCTTAGCCCACGGCTTTGACAAAGAAAATGCATCCAAAATTTTTTTGTTAGCCCTTCTTGCTTCTAACCAAAAACCGTGCATCATAAGGAGAAAAACCAAAATTTCTCTTACCTTCTTCTCTCCTTCCTTGTTCCTCTTTCTCTTGCTCGGTCAACACACTCAAAGCTCACCAAACTTTTTCTCACTTTTCTTTGCTCTTTCTCTCTAGAAACCGAACTCACCAAGGAGATGGAAGACTCCAAAAATCTCTTTGATTAACTCTCTCTCTCCCCTTCCTCTTTGCTGCCGAAAATGACCAAGAAAGAGTGAGAGTTTTTGGCTCTCTTTTTCCCACAAAAGGCACAAGGAAAGGGAGGACTTGTGATGTGACTTGGTGGTTGGTTTTTTGCCCTTGATTCAAGGCTTTGTGTCAAGTCTTTCTCTTCCCATTGCAGCCGAAATTAAGGGAGTGGAAGAGGGGTTGTGCAGCCGGATTTTTGGGGTGGAAAGGCATGGGTTTGACTCATTTTTGTTCAACCAAAAATGACTAGAGTGAGGGGACTTGATGGACAAGAGTTGTTCAATCTTTTTCCTTGATTTTGGGCTTTAAGTCTTGTCTCTTTTCCTTCCTTCATTGAAGCCGAATCCAAGGGGGATATTGGGGGGTTGAGTTGCCGGATTTGGTGGAGAGAAAATGGGTAGGTGGCAGCCCATGGTTGGCTCTAGAAAGCTTCTAGAAAAATCTAATACTTAACCCACCTTTTGGGTCCTTATTTTATGGCTTTATGTCGTACCTTCTTGTCCCCTTTGATTTTCTTTTCTTTCTTTCTTTCATGGGGTAGCCGAATATGGGGAGAGGGAGGACAAGCTCAATCTTTGGTTAGTGGAGAATGAGGTCACAAGCATGGGCATGTGTCCTTGACTTGGTTGGCTTTCAAGTCCTTATTGGTTTCCAACTAACCAATTTCTTTTTCTTTCTTTTCTTCTAGTTGCCGAATTTTTTTATAAGAAAATGGGGGAGTCCACATGTGTAGCCTTGGGTTGGTGGAGGGTGATGTCAAGAGGTTGATGTCACCTTCCACTAGCTCTCTTAATGCCTTGTTTGGCCGTCTCGTTCTTTCACGGCTCCTTTTGCGCTCTACAGTTATTTCCAACACTGTGATGAGCATTCTTATTTTATATTTTTGTCCAAAAATTATTCCATGTAAATTTGGACCGAAACTCTCTTTCTCCAATTTTTCGGAGACCTTTTTGCCCTTAATTCTTTTTCGGTGTGCTTGATTTTTCTAGGGTGGATTTACGGCTTATAAAACTCCATTTTCAGAGATTTTTTTTCATATTCCTTCATCATACTTGTAAAGTCGACGTTGTGACCCGTTACGGTCAAACTTTGACTTTTTGGTCAACCCTTTGACTTTTTGGTCAAAGTTAACTTTTTGGTCAAACTTTTGACTTTCGTGAAATTTCATCCTTTTTCGTTCTTTTTCCTTGAAAAAACTTCATTCTTGGTCCGTAAAACATTAATTGAGTCTCAAAATCATTAAATGAGGACTCGAACATCGTTTAAACAAAATTACGAATTTCTCATTATTATTCATAATTTTTCATATAACACTTCATAAATACATAAATTAGACTCTAATTCCTTATGAACAAGGAGATTACAAGTCTTCAAAATTTCGGGTCTTACACTAAGTTCGTGGGATATATTGTTGTAATTAACATCGAGAACCTACACTGTCTGATTTATTAAACTCATCAACTCAAACTTTTCAACTCAAACTTTTTACCAAACACTCATCAACGCAAACTTTTCAACTCAAACTTTTTACCAAACACTCAACTTTTAAACTAAATTTATTTTAACTCAAACTAAACTAAAATATTTCAACTCAAACTATCACACCAAACTCCCCCTAAGTAGGATTTTGAGGCTATTTAATGTAAAAGTGTTATTTACTTCACAACTATACTACACAAGACTTCTAATGTAACCGATGAGAGCCACAAAGCATGATGGTCAAGAAAACATTAGGATCCATTTGGGGAAATATTTGACTATTGGTTTGGAAAACTTATTTTGACTTTTTCGTCGACTCAAAATTACTTTGTACCATTCACATATTCAAATGTCTATAATACATTCAAATTTTAAAAGTCTATAACTTTGTTATTTTAAGCCTAAATAAGATTTTTTTTTTTTTTTTAAATTGCATAGAATTTCAAGGAAGGAAAAAAGATCCCTATTGATATAAATTTTTCCGAACATATTTTAAACTTTTTCACTACAAACAGTTTTATTTTTCCTCAAATGCACATTTTAAAACTATATCTCATTTTCAATTCAAAATGCATCTCCCCCAAACTAGACCTAGTTTATGTTAAGTTTTTCATTCCCACTTATAATCGAATATAAATAGTTCAAATTAATTTTTTGGTGCCTATATTCATTTGGATTTTAATAGTGAAAATCAATGGTTACATGCCCCACAAAGAGGTGCAAGCATTATTGTTAATTTGTATTTACTACTTGGGCAAATCATGTTCCTCGAACTATAACCCATAATTTCCCTAAGATTATCTGTTTGATTGACTTAAATAGGAACCATTATCTGTCTTGGATTTTGTCTTAATGAGAGAAAATTAAACTATGAAAAGGGATGGCAAGATCAAAGGAAAAACGTTCATTTAGCACCCAAGACTGTGTTGACGTAATTTGGATATGCTTTATGGCAGAGTAACACACTACTACAAAAATTGAAATAGATGACAGAGATTACATAATAGTTTTGCAAAAACTAAACCTTCATCTAAAATGGGTCAAAAACATGGAACGGAGCAAGTTAGATGAAAATGGTCGTAAAATATTCAAAGATGTGATGACTATTTGAAACACGTCGCGTAAGTCTTTGATTACATGATGGTTTGAGAAAACCAATATTGAAAGTAGAGATTACACGACAGTTTCAATACCATACCTGTAAGAACCCGATGATTAATTTATGATTTCCTTTGCAATAAGGAAAAATTAAGATTTAATTATGTATGATGATATGAAACTCATGATCTGAGTAAATATCAGTATATGTTTGAGTTCTCTATAAATTAGCTACGAGACTCAAAAATAGTTTGCTTTGGCAAATATAGGCCTTTTTGAGAAAAAGGGCAAAATAGGAACTTTGATTTTTATTTCGGTCAAAGTTGACCATTAAATTTGACTTGGCCACCAAGCAAGTCTCCCTTGGTCGGTCACCTTGTATGGATTTATGGGAAATTACTTCTCTTTGGAGGGATTAATGTAACGACCCGTCTAGCACAGGCCGTTACCTTACATACGTACTTACTTCCTTACTTATATAGCCAAAACACAGCGGCATTTTTTTTTATACAATATTTAAAAACGTTCGACTTATAAAAGATGTCTTGAATAAAATATTCACATAATACAAGTACTTAAATTCAAAACGTGTAGCGGCTTGTCTTCCCACGATTTCACAGTGTGCCCCTCCACGCTCAGCCACCTTGCATCATGCATTGCTGACAGGCTGCTTACCTACAGCATAGACGTAAGACAGTGAGCTTTCGCTCAGCAAGTACAACTGTCTTATCCGCGTCGTGCACACAATCTTATAATGCACAATCTAACTTAACATACATAACATCACATTTTAACTCATAGCATCATTCATCATGGCATAACCTAACAATGCCTAGCATATGCATGGTCCAGTTATGCTCGTATTTTACTTTCTTTACTTAACTCATTTATCTTTCTTTTCTTTCTTTCTTTTGGGCCCTTACTTTAGTGTTCGTATGTAATGTTCGCAATTTCAATGTACATGTTTCATTTCTAAGGAATTATTTTCACCTTATGAAAATATTTGTGAAAAAGCTTGGTTGAGGGCTTTTGAAAGATTTTGTGAGTTTTAATGGGTTGAGAAGACTCAAAATTGATTTATAAGCTCAAAAACGGACCTTTCAAGTCGAAAGGGCCGCAACAGTACATGTTTTTACGAAAGTCAACTTTGACCGAAAAAGTCAAAGTTTGACCGACAAAAAGTCAAAGAGTTAACTTTACGAGAATTTAAAAGTACAGTCCGGAAAGAGTTCCGAGAATAATGTTTTGTGATCTAGATAGCAAGAATAGGCCGTAAAATGACCCTAGAAAATTAAGCACACTAAGTTAAGTTTAAAGGCAAAAAGGGTTCGGAAAAATTGAGAAAAAATATTTTTTCGGTCCAAAATTTACACAGATAAATTTTGTATTTTAGTACGATATAAAAATATTGTGTTTTGGTGAACCACAATATTAGAATTATCTGTGTAGCACAAAGAAAAGAAAAAAGAGTTTTGGAGAACAAAAATGGCCAAACAAGGCCTAATTAGGTGAGGACATTTTGCCCATACCTCATGATCTCTGTAACGACCCGCCTAGCACAGGCCGTTATCCTACTTACATACATACAAAACTTACTTACTTAATACGTGAAACATAGCGAAATTTTTTTTTTTTTATATACAGTGCTATCTAGCACATAACTAAGCTGAAGAACCATTTCTGAATAATATATTCTGAAAGATCAAAACGCGTAGCGGCTTCCATTCCCCACATTTCACAGTACCCGGCCATGCTCCTCCATCTTGTATCACCAAATGCTGGCAGGTTGCTTATCTACAGCATAAACTTAAAACAATGAGCTTTCGCTCAGCAAGTACAACTCCTACACCGCACACATAATCTACATACACTATAACTTAACCTCATCATAACATGTCATTCCAACACTTAACCTAACCTTACATAACATATGCATGAACCAATTATGTTCATGTTATGCTTTCTTATTCCATCTTAGCTTACTTTCGTAACTTATCTTATCTATGGGCCCTTACTTGAGTGTACGTACCCGGAGCGCAACTATGGAGTGGTTGGGGCGGCCAGTCCAAGTCCAACTCAATCCATAGCCCAACCCGACCTCGGACGGGTGGTACGACACAGGCAAGTTTGCTTGCCATCTTGCTTATTTTTCATCTTGTCATGTCATACTTGCTCTTATCATTCTTATTAGAATTAGTGAGCATGCATCATGATGCCACTTATTCTACTCCACAATCATCTCACATTCTTAACTTAGTATGTATTCATACATATCATAACATGTTTCATAACATAAGCACAGATCATGTTTTGACATGCCCCATAGCATATCAAATAACACTTAGCATAACAACACATCACATAGCACATCAACCATTTCTAGGTAAGAATACCCTAATAGCCTATGCTGTAGGCGGCGTTGTACTTACCTTGTCTATGTCCGATGCTAAGCTGCTCCGCTTCTGGGTTCAGCTGCAGGGTACTTCCTTGAACAAGCAAGGATTGGCCTTAGGATTTGAACCAAAACCTCCCTATCTCCCTCTTGCTCCTAGGACCAGTTTCTCCACACCAAGTGGCTCCAAAATTTTTCTTTTTGACCTCTAATTTGCCCTCCACCTTTGGCTCGGCCACACAACACTTTGACACCCAAAATTTCCACTTTTTTTCCATTGATTTTTTTCACAAACCCGTGGCTGCCCTAGACCCAAAAATAACTCCAAAAACTTGTCATAAGCTTGGTTTTGGTTGCTTGAATCAAACCCGAATTCTTCCACCAACTTTTCCCAAAAATTTCTGATTTTTCCTCTTGGTTCCACTGCTCACTCACCCACGGCAGCAGCTAGGAATGGGCTGGAAAAATTTTTCAACTTTCCTTCTTGCTCTCCTAGCTCAAAACTGAACACTCCCTAGGGTTGGTTGAAGAAAAATTCTTGGTTTCTCTCTTGTTTCTCTCCTCCTTTCTCTCTTGGCTTTGGGGTGCAGAAAAATGGCAAGAGGTTGGCCAAAATTTCTGATTTAAATGGATAAATGACACCCCTATTTATAGGCAAAAATTGAACTTTCAAAAATTGGATTTTGACCCCAAAACTTTAAAAATTCACACTTTTTGGGGGTGAGGTGGCCGGCCACTTTACTTGGAGAACAAGGGAAGATTACCTCATCATGATGACATCATCCAGATGACATCATTATGCTTACATCACCAATTTCAAAATTTACACTTTTGCCCCAAAAGATAAAATTCTTGCAATTTTACCCCTTAGGTGGCCGGTTGCTTTCTTGGAGATCAAGCAAAAATTTTCTAGAACAAGACACTTGTCTTGCTTGGCTTGGTTCACAAAATATTTATGAGGTCATAAATCAAAAAGTGATGATGTCATAAATAATAAAGCCTTATTTGGCTACTTTTTTGTAAAAACAGTCTAATTTTAAACTTAACACAGATAAATCCAATGCTGTGTTCACTAATACACAGTACTGATATTTTATACTGCAGTAAAAATTTTATCTGTGAAAAATCGGACCGAAAATTTTTTTTTCTTATTTTCTCAAGCCCTTTTGCCTTGTGCTCTAACTTAGTGCGTTTGATTTTTCTACGACGGTTTTAGTTCTTATTTATGCTATCTTACCCGAAAAAATGGGTTTTCGCAGTATTTCTTCCATACTGCATGTCACAAAATTATACAGTCATGTCGTTGACTATTCTAGTCAAACTTTGACTTTCCCGGGTCAAAGTTGACTTTTTCGGTCAAACTTTTGACCGACATAGAATCATGCAAATTTCATCCATTTTCATCCGAAAAAGCCATTTTCTAATCTAAACCTTCATCTTTGAGTCTTATAAAGCTATAAGGACTCATCACACATAATAAAGTTCTAAATCGAACTTTTTCATAAAATGCTCTTATGGCATACATTCAAGCCTTCTAAGGAGGAAATAGTAACATAGAAAAATCAGGTATTACAATCTACCCCCCTTAAAAATTTTCGTCATCGAAAATTTGAACAAACTAGTGTAGTTCTCTCCGATTGACCATTAGTTGAGGGTGAATTGCTGTACTGAACTTTAATTTCGACCCATGGTAGTGTGAATACTTATCCAAAATTGAGGAGTAAAGCGTCCATTGCGATCCGAAATGACCGATTTTGGTACTCCGTGTACACTAACAACCTGAGCTACGTAGATTTCTACCAACTTTTCTACCGAAAGGTGGCCTTAATCACGGATAAGTGGGCCGATTTGGTCAATTTATCGACAATGACCCAAATCGTGTCGTTCCCACTTGTAGTCCTAGGTAGTCCTACTACGAAATCTATCGTAATTTGCTCCCCTTTTTCCTTCAGGAAGCTTGATCTTCTGCAGTTTGCCTCCAGGATGCCGAGGTTCCACCTTAACTTTCTGATAAGTTAGGTGTTTCGACACGTATCCTGCTACTTCATTCTTCATGTTGGCCACAACTAATTTTGTCGGAGGTCCTTGTATATCTTGGTAGCTCTTGAATGTACCAAATATGGCGTCTTGTGGCCCTCTGACATTATCTGATCCTCCAAAATTTTCCATGTCAAGAACGTAAATCCTCTCCTTGAAGTAGACTACGCCATCGGCTGAAATCCTAAACTCCTTGCTTCTTACGTGCTCTAACCATCTATGTTGCCTTATGTGGTGTCCCGCAACTGTCCGTAACGGTTAACCTTTCCTTATCATAATAGCTAACGTCCCACGACGCTCTTAGCAGTCAAACTTAGCGTTGTAATAACTTAAGAAATTCACTTCTAAGATCACATCGAAATCCTAAAGCTTGATTGCGATGAGATCTGCAAACAATTCTCTGCTATAGATAATTATGGAAGCATTTTGCATTCAAACATTTGATTACAAAATCTCCTCAAAATGCAAAGAGATCTTTAAAAACTGTTTTAGCTGTCTATGCTACTTACTAATTTCTGGGCACACTCCATAAATACAAACAAGTCTGCTGCACCAGAATTATATAATACAATACTGTCATACGTGGCGATAGAAGTCTATTTTGTCACCACATGCGAAGTTCCTGCTTCAGCATCTCCATTGGTTTAGGCATAAATCCTGGCCTGGGGTTCAGGAGCCTCTAACCTTCCTTGCATAATTGCGGGTCCTTCAAGCCTTGCCTGGACTGCATGCAACTGGTGACTGTTGATGTTCCGGTTCGGATACGGAGGGTTCTGGTTGTGGTTGTTCAAGGGACAGTTCCTTGCATAGTGCCCCTCCTTGCCACACTGAAAGCAAGCGTTTGACCCCATCTTGCACACTCTCGGATGTTTCCTCCCACAAGTTACGCACACCGGGTAGTTAGTGTTAGTATCTTCATTCCCTCGACTGTTCTTCTTCTGAGGAAAATCCCTTTGTTGGTCCTGGCCAGAGGAATTTCCTTTTCTCTTGTTCCTTCCAGATTGTTTGGAATCTTGCACGGGGTTGTTCGCTTGACCTTTTGAGTGCGACTCTGATTCTTGTCGAGGTTGAGTTTGCTTTGCTCCAGCCTTCTCCTCCCTTTTAGCCTTGAAAAATTGAGCCGTAGCCTCCTTGTCCTGGTTAATCCAGTATTCGGCTCTTATTGCCCGACTTATACAGTCGGACAATAAGATAGGCGGGCTGCTGCCAGCACTTACTTGCTTGGCAATATCCGTTCGGAACATCTTCATCATTCTTCGCATTTTCTCTGTTTCACTTGATATCAACTACGGACACAATCGGGCTAGTTGTTCGAATCTCCTGACAGCTTCCATTACCGTCATTGACCCTTGTCTAAAGTTAGTAAATTGGTCCTGCTGCACGGTAAGGACCTCTCTGTTGTAGTACATAGTGCGAAACTCGTTCACAAAATCTTGCCAGGTCATGGCCATGACGTCTCGTCGCATTTGCACGGTCATCCACCAGTGCCTCGCATCCTTCTTAAGAGCAAAGGAAGCACAAAGTACTTTCTCTTGCTCTGTGAGTCGCATGAAATCCAAGATAACTTGGATGTCGATCAGCCAGTTATCGGCTACGATCGGATCTGTAGGCCCCTCGAATTCGGGCGCCTTCATTCGTCTAAAGCGCTCGTATAGTAGATCATCCCTAACAAGCGGCGGGTTTACTTGCACTCCAGCGGGTGCCATCGGAATTTTAGCATTCCGAGGGGCTTCTAGCGGAACATGCGGTTGAACTTCTGGTTGAGCATTGGGTACTTGAGGTACCACTGGGGGTGCCTGTGGAGCTTGGGGTGGGACCTCATTGACCTGCGACCCTTGGTTCATTCGAGCTAGTTGCTCGCGAAGCCTCATCATTTCTTGTTGTTGTTCAATCAACTGTCGCTGTAAGTCGGCTACTACGGTCGCTAAATCCGACTGGGGCGGATTTATAGGTATGTTTCGGTGCGTGCGAACCATCTTCTAACTTCCTATTTTAAGAAAGGATATTGTCGTACTATCAGTATCTTTTCTTTCATGCAGATCTTATCATATCACATCTTATCATACCATAACTTAATGGTATCATTGTACTAGACATACATAATCAATACTATGATGGAAGTGTCTACCACTTTACCATCACATATTCGTATCATCCTATTGTTAATAGAATAATCTAACGGAAGTCGGTCCTAAATCTAGCCTATGAGATCGATCGAGACCACGAAGAAAGTGTTGAAGTCTGCATCCTACTCTTCATGGTTGAATACAGCTCTATCCGGGTCGTCTTTAGCATCCGTGTTAACTTCTGTCTCTTGTGGCGGTATCTCCTGTTGTGAGTTGCCGAAATTAGGTCCTTTGAAAGCACCAGGCCTGTCTAGTGCAGTAGCTTCCTTATTCTGGCGTTGTTGACAACATTCGTCAATCGTCCATACCATACGGTTTTATACCACCATGGCGATGATGACATTGTCTGTCACGTGTCCTTGCATACCATAGGTTGCAGCCTATGCTAAGACATCGCTGCATCTCGATCTTCGTCAACCCGATCGGGTTTCCTTAACGTTGCGTCGATCGTAACATAATCATAAAATAACTATTTACGCATATTAATAAAACTATAAACTTACGTACAATGATGGCGGCGATGGCAGGCAGACTGTGAAACTGTATCGCAGGGAACCGCTCTGATATCAACTCTGTAACGACCCGCCTAGCACAGGCCGTTACCCTACTTACATATATACAAAACTTACTTACTTAATACGTGAAACACAGCGGAATTTTTTTTTTTTTACAGTGCTATCTAGCACATAACTGAGCTGAAGAACCATTTCCGACTAATATATCTTGAAAGATCAAAATGCGTAGCGGCTTCCATTCCCCACATTTCACAGTGCCCGGCCATGCTCCTCTATCTTGTATCACCAAATGCTGGCAGGTTGTTTACCTACAGCATAAACTTAAAACAATGAGCTTTCGCTTAACAAGTACAACTGCTACACCGCACACATAATCTACATACACCAAACTTAACCTCATCATAACATGTCATTCCAACACTTAACCTAACCTTACATAACATATGCATGAACCAATTATGTTTATGTTATGCTTTCTTATTCCATCTTAGCTTACTTTCTTAACTTATCTTATCTATGGGCCCTTACTTGAGTGTACGTGCCCGGCGTGCAACTATGGAGTGGTTGGGGCAGCCAGTCCAAGTCCAACTCAATCCATAGCCCAACCCGACCTCGGACGGGTGGTATGACACAGGCAAGCTTGCTTGCCATCTTGCTTATTTTTTATCTTGTCATGTCATACTTGCTCTTATAATTCTTATTAGAATTAGTGAGCATGCATCATGATGCCACTTATTCTACTCCATAATCATCTCACATTCTTAACTTAGTATGTATTCGTACATATCATAACATGTTTCATAACATAAGCACATATCATGTTTTGACATGCCCCATAGCATATCAAATAACACTTAGCATAACAACACATCATATAGCACATAGCACATCAACCATTTTTGGGTAAGAATACCCTAATAGCCTATGCTGTAGGCGGCGTTGTACTTACCTTGTCTATGTCCGATGCTAAGCTGCTCCGCTTCTGGGTTCAGCTGCAGGGTACTTCCTTGAACAAGCAAGGATTGGCCTTAGGATTTGAACCAAAACCTCCCTATCTCCCTCTTGCTCCTAGGACCGGTTTCTCCACACCAAGTGGCTCCAAAATTTTTCTTTTTGACCTCTAATTTGCCCTCCACCTTTGGCTCGGCCACACAACACTTTGACACCCAAAATTTCCACTTTTTTTCCACTGATTTTCTGCACAGACCCGTGGCTACCCTAGACCCAAAAATAGCTCCAAAAACTTGTCATAAGCTTGGTTTTGGTTGCTTGAATCAAACTCGAATTCTCCCACCAACTTTTCCCTAAAAATTTCTGATTTTTCCTCTTGGTTCCACTGCTCACTCACCCACGGCAGCAGCTAAGAATGGGCTGGAAAAATTTTTCAACTTTCCTTCTTGCTTTCCTAGCTCAAAACCGAACACTCCCTAGGGTTGGTTCAAGAAAAATTCTTGGTTTCTCTCTTGTTTCTCTCCTCCTTTCTCTCTCAGCTTTGGGGTGCAGAAAAATGGCAAGAGGTTGGCCAAAATTTCTGATTTAAATGGATAAATGACACCCCTATTTATAGGCAAAAATTGAACTTTCAAAAATTAGATTTTGACCCCAAAACTTTAAAAATTCACACTTTTTGGGAGTGAGGTGGCCGGCCACTTTACTTGGAGAACAAGGGAAGATTACCTCATTATGATGACATCATCCAGATGACATCACTATGCTTACATTACTAATTTTTCAAAATTTGCACTTTTGCGCCAAAAGATAAAATTCTTGCAATTTTACCCCTTAGGTGGCCGGTTGCTTTCTTGGAGATCAAGCAAAAATTTTCTAGAACAAGACACTTGTCTTGCTTGGCTTGGTTCACAAAATATTTATGAGGTCATAAATCAAAAAGTGATGATGACATAAATAATAAAGCCTTGCTTGGCTACTTTTTTTGTAAAAAACAGTCTAATTTTAAACTTAACATAGATAAATCAAATACTGTGTTCACTAATACACAGTACTGATATTTTACACTGCAGTAAAAATTTTATCTGTTAAAAATCGGACCGGAAAAATTTTTTTCTTATTTTCTCAAGCCCTTTTGCCTTGTGCCCTAACTTAGTGCGTTTGATTTTTCTACGGCGGTTTTAGTTCTTATTTATGTTATCTTACCTGAAAAAATGGGTTTTCGCAGTATTTCTTCCATACTGCATGTCACAAAATTATACAGTCATCTCGTTGACTATTCTGGTCAAACTTTGACTTTCCCTGGTCAAAGTTGACTTTTTCAGTCAAACCTTTAACCGACATAGAATCATGCAAATTTTATCCATTTTCATCCGAAAAAGCCATTTTCTAATCTAAACCTTCATCTTTGAGTCTTATAAAGCTATAAGGACTCATCACACATAATAAAGTTCTAAATCGAACTTTTTCATAAAATGCTCTTATGGCATACATTCAAGTCTTCTAAGAAGGAAACAGTAACATAAAAAAATCGGGTATTACAATCTCACTTCGCACTAACCAAACTTAAAGATGTGGAGCCTTCTCCTCCACCCAAAACTTTGGTAGCCATAGGAAGGAAAGGGAAAAAGCCACAATTTTGGGGTCAAAGTGTGATTAACCAAAAGCTCCCTATTGCCTATAAATACCCCCCCATTCTTTCCTATTCCTTTTAATGTAAAAGTGCAGCCAAACTCTTGCAAAATCTGCCTAGGATTTTCGGCAGCCAAGGAGAGTGAGAGAGAGGAGTAAAAATCAAGTTTTTCTTGAGGGCTTTTACTTGTTGAGGAGTGAATTTGAGCTAGAAGGAAGTTAGAGAGAGTTTGAGAAATTTTCTTATGGATTTTTGGGAGGTGGCCGAACAAGAGAGGGAGGAGAAAGGGGTGAGCAAAAGTTGAAATATTTTTGGGGTTTTTGGTCAAGGAGTGCTCGATGATCTCCATGTCCGGCCCGGCCGCGGTTTTTGCCTCGATCTCCTCATCCTCATCATCACTGAGGATGATAACCACTGGAGGGTCCTCAGGTATGTCGATGACTATCACCACATCGTCGGCGTCCTCATCATCGCCTCCCATGTGATCCTCAGCCTCCATGGGGTCCTCGGCCTCCTCCTCCGGAGCCGGCCGCTTGGGAATGTCAGAAATCGGATCCTCGGGAAAAACCAGACCCGGCTCATAAACAGGGCTCGCCTGACCGGCATCGTCGTCTGGCATTGGGTGAGGGTGCAGGTAGGCAGTAGCCTGAGCCATATGGGCAATAACCTCTGCGTCCAAAATGGACTCCGTAATGTCCTCCATCGTCACTCCCGACGCGGGCTCCATGACGTAAGGTCGGATCGGAGGTGGAACTCCGTTCCGCAGTAGCACGAAAGTATGAAGCTGGAGATGTGGTAGATCCTGGGGGATGTGGGGCGGCATAGCCTCCCTAAAATGCTGGCAGTAATTTAGCATCGACTCGTACGGATAAGCGTGCCACTCGGTAGCTATACTCTGGTAGCGGCGATATTGCATATCTCTATAGATCTCGTGGTCTCTGTATGGCACATCGTCTCCTGGTCCCTCAGTAGGGGCCGATCCATACCGCGTCAGCACTAGTGTGCGAAAGTGTGACCATGTCCTGTTGGGCATCTGACGCTCACCGTCTGTCATCCACCACAGTCGGGCGTCAGCGATGAGACATCGGCTCGCCAACAGAACCCGCAGAGGGTTCACAATATGGCGGATGCGAAAGATCGTCTCCATATCATATAGCCAAGCTGCTATCGAGACTGACTGTTCTATGCCGTCGTAGAGCAAAGGTCGTGCTCTGTAGAACACCTCGGCTGCCTCACGATCGGCGTCGATCAAATCCGGATCCATCTCACGCGTCTAACACAATCATAATCTCATACATAAATACTGGCGCATAAAAATAAATATAATAAAAACTTAACTTACAATGGTGGCAGCGATGGTTGGCAGACTGTGAAATCTTATCGCAGAGAATCGCTCTGATACCAACTCTGTAACGACCCACCTAGCACAGGCCGTTACACTTACACTTACATACTTATAAACCAGGTCAAAACACAGCAGAAATTTTTTTTTTATACATAACTAAAACTTGCACTTAAAAGATGTCTTGACATTGACATATTTACATAATAATGAGTACTAAATTTTTACAAAACGCGTAGCGGCATTTCTATCCCACGATTTCACAGTTTGTCTCGCCACGCCTCGCCACCTTGCATCACGCATTGCTGATAGGCTGCTTACCTACAGCATAGACGTAAGACAGTGAGCTTTCACTCAGCAAGTACAGCTGTCTTGTCCGCAACATACATATGACCCTATCGAATACATTTCTAACTTAGCATACATAATCACAGATATCCATTTTTAATCTCATAACATCATTCATAATTGCATAATCCAACAATGCCTATACATGCATGGTCCAATTATGCTCAACTATACTTTCTTTGCTTATCTTGCTTTTAGGGCCCCTACCTTGGTGTTCGTATCCGACGCGCAACTATGGAGTGGTTGGGGCGACCAGCGCTATCCAACTCAAACCATAGTTCTACCCGACCTCGAACGGGTGGTACTACACCGGCAAGTTCACTTGCCTTCTTATCTTTTCTTAACTTAATCTTGAGTTCATTAGTCTTTTTGGGATTAGTGAACATGCATTGTGATGTCACAAAATCCTAATTCATACTAGCATTCACATGATGCTTAACATTGAAATCATACTTATTCATGCTTTCTATAATTCAACATATAACATGGCATATTAACACCTATAGCATGGCAATTAACACATTGCATAGCATCACATAGCATACCATTTCATACACCCTTAACATACATCTATTCTTGCTTTGGCAAGCATCAACTAAAGTCCATGCTGTAGGCGGAGTTGTACTTACCTCTTTTACTATATCCTCGCGATCGTCGTCCTAACTTGGAGTACCGCTACAAGCCCTCTCATGCTTGAGAAAGGACATTGGTGAGATTCTGTTTCTAGATGTAGAATATTGGTACCCTAACCAACATACCTACTATAACCTAGTTGTATGTCCCCTTCAGATAACTGACTTGTCCAATTTGGCCTTTTATTGATTGGGAATAATTTGAACCTGATTATCCCCTCAAGAAGCTACGTTGGATAACCTTTTGATTAGATCCTTGATCTTCTATTGGGTTTCTTTAAAACTTTGGGCTCTACTCTCTTTTTCTTCTTAGTTTATTGGGTTAATCTTCTTAACCCACTTTTTATGGCCCATTTCAAATTTATGGTAGTCCTTAGGGTTACGTTAGATAACCCTTAAGGTTACTCTTTTTCACTTGTGGGGTCAACCAAAGTTAACATTTGGTCAACTACTGGTCAACCCTCGTCAATTCTGGGCTTTTGGGCTAAGCTCGCTAGCTCGTGTCCTATTATCGGCTACGGCCCGTAATCGGCTTGATTACCAATTTTAATTATAAAAATTCATTTTCTTACCTTAACTTCATTTTCTCTTCATAAACTCTATTTTATTACTTTTTGTGTTTTTAAAAGATTTAATTTAAAAATCCTTAAAACTCTTTATAAAATTTCGTTCTTTGAAATAACTCTTTGTAAATGTCATTAGGGGTTGAAAACTGTCCTTGGAACAGTTTTCGTAGTTAAAATAACAGTTTAGAACACTTTACAATTTTTAGAAAACATTTTATAAAGGCTAAGGTGCAGAAATTTTCGGATTCCCTGCGCACCCTTCGTAAAACACACTCAGTTTAAAATTCTGTTGATAATCTGAAAAACTTGTCTTCATAAAAGTTGTAGCTCTCAAAAAATACTAAAACTTTCATGTTTTGTGAAAAATCTAATTCTGCCTGTATCGATACCAGTTTTCATTTGAAAACTGCTGATCCTGAAAAACTGAGTGGGATCAGCATGGGGTTTTGCTAAAAACGAAGGCCGTTGGAGCCTCATTTTGATATTCCGTTCACGTTGTCCTCTAGGAAAAGTTGTTCTGAGAAACTTTCGTGTTTCGAGTTTTATCCCGTTCGGCCTCTAAAGGCCTTAAAATTTCACTTTTCCAAAACTAGTCAGATTCTAATCCGAATTTGGCAGTTTTGGGATTTACTTTCGTTTTACGTCCTATTTTGCGAATCTAACTCGACCGACCACTTCGACAGCCTACGATTCAAGCACACAGCATTTTCTAACGTCCCATGACTGTTCCCATGAATCCGTGCAACCCAAATTCAAATCATAAACCTAGGGTTGCTTTAGTTCTACTTTGCATTCAATCACAAAAATGCATCAAAAAATCAGCCCTAACTAGCATGCATCAATGGGGGCTGCAAAGGCAGATTTTCGGCCATAACTTGGGGACACACAACCTAAATCTTCTAGCATGAAATTCAATCATCAATCAACATAACTCAAGCAAAAATTTAGCCAATCAAACCCTAGATCTAGCAAACCAAGCACATACCAAAAATTAGGGCATAAAAATGAAATTGGACTTACGTCCTTACAATCCGATCGAACCTCAAATTAAACTTGAAATTAAGCTTAAAATTAGAGGTTTAGGGTTTAGAAAATTACCTAGAACCAAAGCTAGTTTGGTTACCTAAGAATTTCTCCTTCTCCCCTTTGCTTCAAGACCTTCGGCCACACCCAGGGAATGGGCACCAAAACTTTGTTTTTGGTCTCTTGGTTGCTCCTCCTAGAACCCGAACTCCTCTTAGAGGAAAAGCCCCTAAATTTTTTCAAGTTTCTCACACTCTTTTCTCTCCTCCCTCTTCGGCCACAAGCCCTAAAACCCACTAAAAATTTCTCAACTTTTCTCTTTGCTCTCACCCTTGAAAACCGAGTACCCAAGAGGTGAAAACCCCAAGAAAATTTCTTTGGATCTCTCCTCTCCTTCTCTCCCTCTTTGCTGCCGAAAATCCTAGGGTAAAAGAGCAAGAGTTTGGCTGCACTTTCACAATAAAGTGAATAGGGAAATGGAAAGGGTTTTTGATAAAAAAAAGGGAGTTTGGAGTGGTTGGTTACTTGCCTTAATTTGTGGCTTTTCCCCGTTCTTTTTCCTTGCTGCTGCCGAAGTAGGGGGGTGGAGGACAAGACTCCACATGTGCTAGCTTATGCTAGTGGATGATGAGCTCATGGGTATGGCAAGATGTCCTTACCAAGTTAGGCTTTGTTTGGCCAATTTAGCTCTGCAAAACTCATTTTTCTTTTCCTTTATGCTACACAGATAATTTTAATATTGTGATTCCTCAAAACACAATATTTTTATCTCATACCGAAGTACAAAATTTATCTGTGTGAATTTAGATCGAAAAATATTTTTCTCAAATTTTTCCGAACCCTTTTTGCCCTTAAACTTTAACTCGGTGTGCTTGATTTTCTAGGGACGTTTTACTGCTTATTCTTGCTATCTAGTTCACACAACATTATCCTCGGAACTCTTTCCGCACTGAACTTTGAAAATCTCAAAAAGTCAACCCTTTGACTTTTCGTCGGTCAAACTTTGACTTTTTTTGTCAAAGTTGACTTCCGTAAAATCTTGCACTGTTTCGGCCCTTTCGACTTGAAAGGTCCGTTTTCGAGCTTAGAAATCATTTTTGAGTCTTCTCGACCCATTAAAACTCATAAAATCTTTCAAAAGCCCTAAACCGAGCTTTTTCACAAATATTTTCGTTAGGTGAAAATAAATTCCTTCAAAGAAAAAAATGTATATTGAAAATATCGAACATTACACTAAAGTCAACCATCCCTTTGGGTCAACTTCGGGCTTTGGGGCGAAGCCCTGTGATTCGGGTATAATTTCCCGATCACCGTTCGTCATTGCTTGATTTTATAACTTAACTTGAAAAATTCCTTTTTTCTTTATCTTGAAAAAGTTTGGCACTAAGCTTAAAAACTTCCTTAATTTCTTCTAGAAATGCTTGATTCTTGAAACATGATTTTATAAAATGTTTGAGGGTTGAAAACTGCCTTTGGAACAGTTTCCATGTTCAAAACAGTGTTTTTAGACAGAAAAACAGTTTTTCTAAGCTGGTTCTAGAAAATCCTGTGCAGGAATTTCTTGCTTCCTGCACAGTTTTTAGAAATCAGATTATATTTAAAAATCCCTTTAGAATTAGAAAAAGTTATCTTCACGAAAGTTCTAGCTCTCGAAGAGATCTAAAACTTTCATATTTTACAAAAAGTCTGATTCTACCTAGATTCATACCAGTTTTAATTTGAATCCGGCTGGTCGTGGAAACTGGGTCTGGACAGACCATCTTCGGTTTTTCGTAAAAACGGAGGCCTTTGGAACCTCATTTTGAGAAACGGTTTGCACTGTCCCCTAGGAAAAACCCTGTTCTACAACTTCCATATTTTACGTTTTACCCCATTCGGCCTCTAAAGGCCTGCAATTACCACTTTTCTAAAACTGTCCAGTTTGGAACCCGAACTGGCAGCTTTGTTTACTTAAACCGGTTTACGTCCTAATTCGCGGGTTCTACCTCGACCGACCACTTCGGGAGCTTACTTACAAAGCATGCAGTGTTTCTAACGTCCCGCATGTTCCAACATGCAAACCCAACGTATCCATGCAGTCCATAAAATCAGAACACCCTAAACCTAGGGTTGCATGGTCTAATCTAGCACATACAATCCATACATACAATCATCATTCCAAAATAAATTCCTAGCATACATTCACATGCTCAATCATACTATAGGGGACATGTAACCTCATATAAAAATTCTAGCATGCAATCTTAACATACAAATCAAACATAAGCATAATAAATGACATAAATAAACTAAACCACCCTTAGGTAACTAATCAAGCACCAAACTAAACTAAGGGCATAAAATAAATTTGTGAGCTTATGCTCTTATAAACTTGGCTTAAAAAAAATACATTTAAATCTCCATTTGAAAGCTTGAATGGAAATAGAGCTAGGGTTTTCGAAATTTACCTTGAATAGGTAGGGTTAGACTTTAGGGTTGAACCACAAATTTTCCTCTTGGTCCCTAACTCCTAGAACCGGTTTCCATTCACCAAATGGCTCCCAAAAACTTGGCTTTTTGGACTGAAAATTGACCTTAAACCTGTCCTCCTCCTAGGCTCGGCCACTCCAATATTTTGCACCCAAAATCTGAAATTTTTTCCACTGTTTTCTGCACCAAAAACCGTGGCTGCCCACAGCCACAGGGAGAAATGGACTCAAAAACTTGTTCCAACTTGTTTTCGGTTGATGGAATCAAACCCGAATTTGTCCCCTAAGGTTTCCCCTCAATTTTCTGATTTTTCCTCTTGGTTTCCCCTGCTTACCACCCCACGGCAGTAGCTGGAAAGGTGACTGGAAAAATTTTTTCAACACTCCCTCTTGCTTTCCTACTCAAAACCGAACACACCCCTAACCTTGGCTCAAGAAAAATTTTTGGTTTCTCTTCCACTCTCTCACTCGGATTTTCTTGAAGAAAATTGTCAAGAGTTTAGCTATGTTTTCTATTTAAAATGAATAGAGGTCACCTCTATTTATAGGTAATGTGGGACTTTTGAACTTTAGATTTTGACCCCAAAATTTTTAAAATTTCACACAAAAGGTGACATAGGTGGCCGACCACTTTGCTTGGAGAACAAGGAGGAATTGTTTAGAACAAGACACTTGTCTTGTGTGGATTTGTTCTCAAAAAGTTGATGATGTCATATATCAAAAGGGTGATGATGTCATAAATCATAAAGGCATGTATGGCTACTTTTTCAAAAAGCAGTATAATTTAAACTTAACACAGATAAATTTAATACTGTGTTGTACTAATACACAGTACTGATATTTTATACTGCCGTAAAAATTTTATCTATGAAAAATCGGGCTGAAAAATTTTTTCTTTATTTTCTCAAACCCTTTTGCCCTGTGCCCTAACTTTGCGTGCTTGATTTTTTTACGGTGGTTTTAGTTCTCATTTACGTCATCTTATCCGAAAAAATGGGTTTTCACAGTATCTTTCCCATACTGCATGTCACAAAATTGTACTGTTAGGGTTTTAACCATTTTGGTCAAACTTTGACTTTTTTGGGGTCAAAGTTGACTTTTTTGGTCAACCCTTTGACTTTCCTAGAATCATGTAAATTTCATCTCTTTTCATCCGAAAAGACCATTTATCAATCAAAACAAGCATATTTGAGTCTTATAAAGCTATAAGAATTCATAATACATAATAAAGTCCTAAAGCGAATTTTGTCATAAATGCCAGTACGGCATGCATTTAATTCCTTTAAAAAGGAAATAGTAACATAGAAAAATCGGATATTACATATTTTTAGATTTTTCCTAGTCAAACATTGACCGGAATAAAATTATACATACATTCTAATTTTGATAAAATCAGATTAAGCATTTCATATAAACATACATAACACAAACTTTGATTTCAAGAGCAGAAATCGTAATTTGTACAAAAATGGGTTATTACAAGATCAGAGGTTTAACCACGTTGGGTGAAAAAGGGGTCGCATTTTCAAGAAGGAAAAACTGGGGAAATTGTGGTATAAACTTTTGTCTCCTATTTATATACGAGCAATTAGAAGAACGGAAATGTGGTTAAAAAATTTACAAGACTGAATGAAGAAAATCTTGGAGACGGTAACTTACAGAAAATTACAGATATTATTATCCGTCTAGGATTTAGTCGTAATGAGAAAGAAAATTAAAATATGAAAAGGGATGGTAGACATTAAAGTTTTTAAGATCAAAGGAAAAATGATCATTTAGCACCGAAGATTGTGTAACTTGGATTTGCTTATGGGCAGAATACGGATCTAAGGTACTTGCATCAAGTCCTTATCCTAAACGAAAAGTGAAACGGACCTTTACGGGTCCAAAACACTAAAAGACTAGTAATGACAAAGGGATAAGGAGGGAAAATGGGTAATAGCATTTTTTTAAAGGGTAAGGAAAATTATAGCATATTTTTTAGACAGTAGAAAATAATATCCAAAAATACCCCCGCCCTCCCCCCCAACTCTTTCTCTACCCCAGACCAGCCAAACGTCCCTGGTGCCGGCGTAGTCTACACCGACTTCAACCTCATGCTCGGAGGTCCACGTTAGTCGCCATCCACACTGTCGTTGTTGTCGCCATCGAAGATTGCCGGTTGCAGGAGAGCCAATGAAGATCGCTATCACCCACGACCGCGCATGAGATTTTTGGCCCTTGCTCTCCTGGAGGGGTTGTCTTCTTCAGTGATGGTAACCCCTGCATCATCTCCGATCGCAAGAATTCCAAGGAAAATCGCAAGTTTCATCCTCGCTGCCAGTAGTCTGCCAACCAAGATCGCAGCTCTGGCCATCCCCACGGGGGCTTTCGTCGTACTTGCAGATCACCACGACCTCGCAACCTTGCCGTCACAGCACCGTCATCACCGTCAACATCAAAACCGCGATCCTTGGCACAGCAAAACTCCCATCGGAGGGAGAGATAGATTCAGACCAGATGGAGGAGAGAGAAACAGGCAATAATAATAATAATAATAATAATAATAATAATGGAGGAGAGAGAGTAAATGAGGAGAAAGAAAATAGATCTAACTAAAAGGGTAAAATGGCCAAATGATAATTTATTTTGAAAAGAAAAGAAAACATATGCTATAATTTACTATGATTTTGAAAATATGCTATAAACTTCAAAAGTATACATAAAATATGTTATATGTTGCTATTTCCCAGTGAAAATAATAAATGTGTGATTTTGAGGATTACTCTTGAAAAAGTACATCATTGGAACATTACCCTTTAAAAAGCACTCTTTGGGATACTACCTTCCATAAGATAAGTTAAATATCAATATAATATATTTTTTTTCCAACCTTATCTCTGACCAATTAAAAAGGTTGTAAGGTAGGTAATCTACCAGAATACTCTCTGACAACGGGAGTCAACTAGGACCATCGATGTTTTCTGGTCGCCGGTGACGGTCACAAGTTTTTTGTATCCCGGCCTATTGATTTTTTTTTAATAAATATTTTGCCATTCAATGTTTACTCAATAAGTACAAAGTTCTTTTTTACTTAATATTATATTTGCTATTGGATGACTAAAGTAAAAAAAAAAAAAAAAAAAGAGTAAAATAAGAATATAAAGAAAGCTTGTGCCTTAAGTTAATGACGTTTAAAACATAAAGAACGTTCATATTATACTTAATATTATAATACGTTCATATTATAAGAACGTTTAAAACATAAAGAAAGCTTGTGCTATTGGATGACTTAGCTTTCTTTATACTTAATATTATATTTGCTATTGACGAAGGTAACAAAAAAAGAGTAAAATAAGAATATAAAGAAAGTTTGTGCCTTAACTTAATGACGTTTATAACATAAAGAACGTTCATAAAGTCGAGAAAAAAAAATGTTACACTGACGTGGTTCCGGGAAATTCTTCTTTTCTCTGAACTTGTCAACTCACTTGAGTTGATTAAAGGGAAAACGACCGTAGTATTTAATAAGTTAGATTATTGGAAGATTTTTTAAGGCATTGCTTCGGCTTAATCTTATGGCATCAGTTTCTGTTTTAGCCTGGATGGGATTTTCCATTCAAATTGTAATCTATTGGTTTCTTTACTATAAACTTCTGTTTTTTCCATTTATTTTAATAAGTTGAATTAGAAACTTAATGCGATATGAGTTAAGGTTTTGGTTGTAAACCTAATTAAGATGCTTAATCTTTACCTTAATATCAGTTGTTTCTATTCTTCATTTTAAAAGGAAAAAAAAAATGGTTAGATCATTGGGAATTTTTAATATTTATCTTTCTCCATTTTGTACTTCGATGCTTGCTTTCTTCTTTTTTTCCCCCAAATAAATCTTGCTTTTTTTTTTTCATCTTTAAAAATGTTCTCCTTATTATTTTTTTTGTTGACCTTTTGTGCTTCAATGCTTGTCGTTTGTTTGTTTGTTTGTTTTTTTAAATATGCAATTAATCAGGCATTTTTAAATGCTTTTTCATTAAAAAAATTAGGTAATTTTATCTTATTATTTTTTTTAATAATTATCATCAATATATATATTTTTATCAATCTACTTAAACAATTTTCCATAGAGTAAATAAATTTTCTCAAATACATATTAATAAATACTTTCTCCTAACCAGCCAACTGTAATAATCTTTCTTAAACGGTTAATTCCCCATTAGTCCCTAAACTATTGTATCAGTAACGTTTTAGCCCCCTAGCTAAAATGACCTGGCCGAATAACAGATTGACTTAGTTACTCGGTTTGTTCCTAAGCTATTACCTTCGTGATGTTTTGATCCTCATTTTTTTTATAGTTGAAAATATCAATTTATTTATTAGATTTACTGAACTAACATTAAGAAAATAAAAAAAATAAAAAAAGGTTAAAAAAGAAAAAAATCAGGAAGAGAGGAACGATCTTGATTGGTTGCAAAGAGGGTTGGCATCAGAGGGAATTGGTGGTGGATAGAGATCGAGAGGGGGAGAGGAGAGGAGAGAGGGAGATCGAGAGGGGAGAAAGAGAGATTGAAACAGGATCCACTTTAATTTTTCTGTATTCTAATTTTTATTAATGTCAACATAAAAATGACAAATTGACTTGGTCGCCCATCATCATGTGTATTTACTAAATAAAAATTTTCAAGTCACTACCCGGGAAGTGTATTTTTTATTTATTTTAAAATGAAATTCAACTCTTGAACAGTATCGAGTTGATTAAGGGAAAAAGTTTATAATATTTTATGACAAGAGATAAGGTTTTTGATAGATTACAATAAGAGATAAGTTAGATCATTGCCAATGTTTAATGTTAACCGTTCAATCTGTAAAAAGCTTTAGCTTTGTCCATTTTTCTCTTATGTTTATATGCTTCGTTTCTTTTTCCTCTCGACTCCATAGTCCTTAAATTCTTCTTTGTTACTAATTTCTTCATCAACCAAAGCTTTGTTTGGATTTGCGTGGGAACACTCAGCATCTTTTCTGGTAAGTTTATATTGTTCTTTTTCTGCCTGTTGGACTCCCAAATATTCAATCTCTGGCTCCTAAGAAAATAGTGAGTAATTTGACCACAAAAAATATACTTCAGTTTTACATAAAATTAGTAAAAATTGGACATTCATGGAAAAATTGAAAGGAGAGTTTTAACTCATAGGAATGTGAACTTTTTAAAAACCTGAAAAATGATATATTTTAGTCTTATATAACATACATAATGTATGTATGTCTATCTAAATAGTGTACTATTATCCAAATAGTCGAGATCTCTTATGTTCATTGTTTCAAAAACCCATTTATATGTCCGTATGAACGGGTCCAGGGTTATTTAGAAAAATGTCACTTGTTCATGCCTTGCATTGATTTTTGCCACATGAGAAAAATTGTCACAAACAATTCCATAACACGTCATCACATAATATTTATTTATTTGCATACGATAAAATACTATGATACCTTAAGTTGCCAACTTGTATCTATGATGATACCTTCATCCATGATGAATACGTTCAGTAAATGGTCACCGGCTGGTTACTATCCGGTCTCCACAAGATACCATTTAGTAACCACCACCACCAGTTGGTTACTAGTTGGTAACCAACTCAACCGACAAGATGTCAGACGGTTGCCTAGTGGTAACCACCTTCACTGGTAGGATACTAGTTGGGACTGAAACCATCTAAGCTGGGAGGGTACAGATCAATAACCACCTCCACCGACAGCAAAACAGTTGTTTATCGGTCGATAACCACCAAATTCATTGTATTTTATCACCGAATTGATAAGAAAAATATCATAAAAATTCATCAAAAATAACAAAAGCTAGCAAACACCAAAATAAAGAAAACAAATCTAAAAAAAAAAATTACATATGGGAAAAAGAAATTGTAATGATTAGAGACCACCTCAACACCGTCACCACCGTCCCATGTAGAGAAGATTTGACCTCCTCCACAGGGCCACTGCCGTACGTGACTGCAGCTCGAATGGAGAGATCTGCCCCATTGCTGGAGGAGGAGATCCACCAAGCTCTTTTGAGTGGCGGAGATATCTACTTGTTCGTGACCTTACATGAGTTAGGCACGGCTGGTCGGTGCTTGGCCATATGGCCATTTCATCTCCTTTGGTGTGCCTGACAAATTTCGGACACCAAACCTTTTAAAATTTAACCACAAAATTCTGAAATATAGAAAGACAAACTTGGAATCCTTTCATCCTTTCCATCTTTGGATCTTCATGGTCTCCATCCCCAAAGAATTAAATAAAAAATTCCTTTATCATTTCTAGCATTCCAAAATGCTAGAATAGCAATAAAGGACTTGTAGGGAAAATACAGTCATGATAGATCGCCCCTTTGACATTACATTTCTTAATAAATCCGATTAAACTACGATTCATATTTAAAATACATTTCTCAATGAATTTTGAATCTTTTTACTGCAAATAGAAATTGAAACTAACATTTAAAACATATCATGAAAGCCCATGAGATATGACACATATTGGGTTTAAGCTACATAATCATTTACTGTAAGTTTCGCCAAACACTTTCATTGTTGTCATTGGGATCCCAAATGTTGCTATCACTTATATCCCTTTTGGGACCAATCTGTGGGTATCAATTCGTTCCAATGACACTATTGTTGTGGGGTTACCACATTAGTAAAATTATCATCATTTCATAGGCCACATCTAGAATTGCAAACCTTTAAAACGTTATAAACATGTTTTAAAACCTTTCAATAAACCATATTTTTTTTTTAGCTTTCACACTTGCAAATCATACTCTTTCCAATAAGAGGAAACATTCTATCTATCATCTTATTTTAAAATATTAAACATGTGTCAAAAATAATAAAACGTTATATCATATACTTTTAAAGTTTCTATGGCACGTTAAATAGAATTTCTACTCACCTCTTTTAAAGTTGAACTATTGCAGAGAAGTTGATTCCACTATTTTGAGAAAGCTAATTATGCTTGTTCTAAGGTTCATGATCAAGTTATTTTACATTTATAAGTATCTTCAATCGATCAAAAGTCTTATAAAATAGAAAATATGTATTATAATATCATTTTTCAATGTTTTAGACCATTTAAGGTCCTTTAAGGACAAGTTATGAGTGCAAATAAAGTCTTTACATAGTTGCTGCTACAAATTTCCAGCTACAAATTTCCAGCAACAATAGCTTTGAAAATTTACCAAAAATCCAATTTACAACATTTTTACCTGAAATTTTGTGGAGAGCAAGCTTCATATGCTTACTTTAAAGCCACAAAATATCAGCTTCAAATACCAAGTATAAGTAGAGAAAACAAACTTGTCCTGCTGCCCTGTTATAGAAATCTTAGTTTTCTCATTCAAACATTTTCACAAGCACCTTCTATACAACTTCATAAAATTCTTTAAAAAGAATAAAAAAATCTTTTCCAATCAGACCTCACAATGTTTTACATCTTAAATAACATAAAACCACAAAGAATCTTGAATAAAATCAAAAGCTACACACTTGGAAGAAAAATCAAAGCACACTTTTATTGTGAAAGCATATCAAGTAAATTAAATCGGAGAACAACTTAAAACCTCATATCTCTAGCTTCAAATAGCTTCAAAATCCATTAAAAATCATAATTTAAACTAACCTTAGGTATTCGGATCCCAAAAATGATGACAAACTCCATTTTGAGCTCAACTAATCTGAGAATGAGCTTTTAAAGGAAGCTTAGTCTTGGTTTGTTTTGTGATTTAGGAGGGGAAGAAGGTCTTGTTTGGCTTTGGTTTTGAAGAGGGCAGAGCTTCCTTAGAAGATTTGACAATGAAGACCCATTTCATTGAGGTTTCTTTTACTTTCTAAAGAAGTTATGAAATATCTACATAGGACTTGAGCAAATAAGCTCTCCATCATATTTTTAAGCTAGTGTTTGGTTTGCTAGTTAGAGATGAAATTTTTAAGTTGAAGTTGATTAACTTTTCAAAAAATAATTATAAATTTTATTGATTTTTTAGAAAAAGACAAAAATTGATATGAAGAAGTACAATTTAGTTGAAGTTAAACTGAAACGCCAAAGGAAGCATAAGTCTTTAAGGACAAGATTAAGGCTCATAAAAGGACAGCTATAAAATGCAGTTTCTAAAATTATGAAAAGTGCCCCTGAAAACTCGAAAACTCACTAGAGTCATGATAAAACATTTTCATTGCAATTGAGTTCATAGAAAATACTAGAAAGTGACTCATTATTATAATAATTAAAATAAAAAAAAGGTAATAATAACATACGGACTAAACGAGATCACCAGTTTCTCTTCCACAGTTGTCACCTCCTTTCTGCTCGGTTACTTAAAACCATATAGGTAAATAAATTCAATCTAGCATTATGTGAAAATTCACTTTATATAAAACAATAAACATTACTATAACTGCAAAACATAGTAAAAATTATTTTTAAGTAAACAACATATTTATTCAAATTTGGTTTATGAAATTAATTAAGCTCGGTATTACAAATTAATTACATCATCACAAATTCACAGTGGTGCAGACAATTATTGGATTAGAAGATCACTATCCTAGCAGATCAAGAAGAATATAAGTATGGTTGTCAAGAAGTTGCTAGTTATTTTTGTAGCGTGCGTATTGGCTACATATGCATTATCAGCATCAGAAACACCACTCCAGATTGCCAAGGATAACTGTGAACCGCAGTGCGGAAACGTGAAAATCCCATTCCCTTTCGGGATCGGCTCTAATTGTTCTCTTGACAAATGGTTTGAGATATTCTGCAACAAATCTACTACCCCTAATAGACCTTTCCTCAAACACACCCAATGGGAGGTGCTTGACATTTCGGATTTTTACACAAACAGCTCCAGCGCCTCAGATGATCAGCAATTTCAGGTCAAAAGCCCGATAAGTTTTTTCAATTGTGCAGACAAGCTGGAATTAACTCGAGAAGTGGGGATCAATTTAACAGGAATGCCATTTGATTTCTCTTCCGGAAATACTTTTGTTGCAGTGAGTTGTGGGGTTCTTGCAAAGATTGATTCCAGATCAGACAACATTTACTCTCAAACAGGGTGCACATCGATCTGCTCATCAAGTTCCAATAGCACTGCAAGTAATAGTTTCTTTTGCGATGGAGTAGACTGCTGTCAAACCTCGAATATTGACATTTACGACGCCTTTGAAATCTCATTCGACAATAGTTCCGTTACCGCAGCTGAACAAGATCAGGATGGGAGAGAAAACCAATGCAAATTTGCATTCATGGTGGATGGTGACTATTGGTATCGCCATGAGAACAGTTCTACAACTTTTACGAGAATCCGTAACTCGGATTATCTTCCTGTCAACCTAAGTTGGTACATAAATTATACAGACATGGAAATGTTTGGAAAAAATATGTCAGCAAGTACAAACCGCTTCCACTACTGCGATTATGGATACTCGTACTCGTCGACTTACACACAGTATCAGCTAAGATGTTACTGCAATGGATTTTATGGAAATCCGTATCTCATTGGGGGATGCAGTCAAGGTATGATAGGCCTTTTTATTTGTGCAATCCTAAAGGACACCAGTGGTGTTAAACATTATTCACTAATAAAAGATAGAGTCTCAAGAAATGAGATACATATAGGACTCGCTTTCTATTAATGATGATGCTTAATGTCAGAGGTGTCCACAAGCATTTGTTATTTTAATATCGAAAATCTTTTCAATCATGCATGTCGACTCTCCAAAAAAAAGGCATACATCATTTTATCGACATAAATTCGTGAATCGAACATCATAATACAAAACACAAAAATGGTGTTCTTTTGAACCTACCATACATATAGTATCTCAATTTTCAGGAAATTTATAAGTACTTTTGTGTTCTAAATTCGTCACTCTTTCGATGTCAGATACTAATTTTAAATGACATGGATACGCCGTAATCTATACGTCCTGTTTTAATATTATCACATGAGAGTTGTGTTTTTCAAAATTCAAAACTAACTTTTTTTTTTTTTGGTGGTTTTACTGCTAGATATCAATGAATGCGAGGTCCATCCATCGTACTGTAAGAAACGGGGCACTTGCGTGAATACTTATGGGGACTACTATTGCAGTAACAGGCACAAGTTTATACTCGTTGGTCTCTCTCTCTCTCTCTCTCTCTTCATTAGTAGTTTTGACTTCTGGCGTTAGTAGGGAAATATCCAAAAGTAATTATCAAATAATTAGAAAGAGCAACAAAACTATCTTTAAAGAAAAAATCAAAGAAAAGAAAGAAAGAACAATGCCCTAAATTTGTCTTTCTTTCGCAACTTACTCAAACTTTTAACTCCCGAACTTTCTGAATTGATGCAGTATCTCATTTTTACTGAATCCATGCAATCTTTGAATTGAGTCCTACAGGTGTTGGTTCTGCTGTCGGAGGATGGCTTGTACTGTCACGTACATTGGGCTTGTACACGTTCATAAAGAAGACTAAAGACAGGAAACGAAAGAAAAAGTTTTTCATACGGAATGGCGGGCTGCTGTTACAGCAACAGATATCTACCAGTGAAGGCAATATTCAGAAAACTAGATTGTTCAACACGAGAGAGTTGCAGAAGGCCACTGATAATTTTAGTATTGATAGAATTCTTGGTCAAGGAGGTCAGGGCACTGTGTATAAAGGAATGTTAGAAGATGGAAAAATTGTTGCCATAAAGAAGTCTAAGATGGTTGATGTGGCCCAACTCTCGCAATTCATTAATGAGGTTGTCATCCTATCACAAATCAATCATCGGAACGTGGTTCAGTTGTTGGGATGTTGTCTAGAGACCGAAGTTCCTCTTCTAGTCTATGAATTCATACCAAATGGAACCTTATCCCAATGTATTCACGTGCAAAATGATGAGTTTCTTCTTACGTGGAAAGTGCGTTTACAAGTTGCAGCAGAAGTTGCAGGAGCGCTTTCTTACTTGCATTCAGCTGCGTCTTTTCCAATCTACCACCGAGACATCAAATCTTCAAATATACTCCTTGACGAGAAATATAGAGCAAAAATTGCAGACTTTGGCATATCAAGAACAATTTCCTTAGAGCAAACTCACTTAACTACTGAAGTACATGGAACATTTGGTTACTTTGATCCAGAATATTTCCAATCGAGCCAATTCACAGAGAAGAGTGATGTTTTTAGCTTTGGGGTGGTTCTTGTTGAGATCTTAACCGGACAAAAAGTATTATCTGTAACGAGGTCAGAGGAAGACAGAAGTTTAGTAGCATATTTCAATAGGATAATGGAAGCTGGCAGCTTGTTCGAGATTGTTGATTCCCAAGTTCTTGAAGATGCACCGAAAAAAGAGATCAGAGCAGTTGCCAACCTTGCACGGAGATGCTTGAATTCCACCGGAAGAAATCGGCCAACAATGGGAGAAGTCGCAATGGAGTTAGACAAGATACAAAAGCCTGATAGAGCCTCTTCAACTGTTCAGTCAAATCATGATGAAGAGGTTGAATATGTAAGAACTAGGGGCATCGGGCCTTGGGATGCAGTTTCCACTTCAACGGCATCAACTTTCGAGGAGACCGATAATGTCGATGCTTCAAAACTGCTAGAAATTTCACTGTTGTCTTTTTGAATCACACTGAAACAAAATTTCCCTTGTAATTAATAGGAGGAACGTACCTGTTTTTGTGAGTGCCAGATTAAATGTGTCGACATCAGTTTTCTTCTAAGCATTAAATGAATAATCGAGTAGAATTAGAACTTAAAACAGTTGCATACTTGAAGTTAGCATTTTAATTTAATTAACTACGCATGTTTATATTATGTGTGTATGTAATTAATTTTTTGAATAATATTTGTATTCTGATACTACAAAATACAACTGCAAATGGCGTAAACCTTATGCATGAGTGGTCGGATGCCTCATTCCTTTCTGTAGACTCGCATTTTATACAAACACATGACTTTATTTTGGATTATATGCAAATATATATATATGTGTGTGTGTGTGTGTGGAAAAATTAAAAAAATATTCGTACTCCATCCTCCCAATTTAGAGCCGTAGATCTTGTTTACTCTAGCTAGTCTTCTAGGTTTTTCCTTTGTTTTGTTTTTATTTTTATTTTTTGTTTTTAATTGAAGAGTAGAGAACACCAACTAAGGAAACTTTCACCTACATTTATCCCAAAAAGAAAAAAAAAATCAAAGAAAAGAAAAAGAAAAAAAAAAAGGGGACAGAATAAAGTTATGACCACAATCCGAACTAAAGAAAAATACTTGAAAATCTGAAAAGACTTAAAATCATAACTACCAAAGAATAAACTTATGAATGGTTATTTTGTATAGCAATCTGAGAAGTATCTCATGTGGTAAAGAATAAATAGGTTACAAGTGTCTCTCAGGTTGAAATAGCTTTTGTCTCAAACAAATATGAACAGCATCAGAATTTAAACAGGAATTCTCGCATCTCCCAACATCTGTAAATAAGGGGAGATTGGTGGTAGAAAGGTATTTTCTTATATTTGAATTCACATACCACTAAGCCTAGTATTGATCTCTGGTTGACTTGAGCGTCGAAGAGTTCTTCTTAACCGAAAACCCATTTTACCAAGTGGATCTCAAAGAGAGTAAAAGGTAAAGTAGTTCTTGATGATATTTTTTGTTCAGTGCATGATGTGATAATCAGTTGTCTTAATGTTTTTTTTTTTAATTTTTATTTTGCTGGTTGACTTGTCCAAAATATATTACTTTTGGGCGGCTTCAATTTATTATTATTATTATTTTTCCTGCTAAAAATACAATACCCCTTTTCTTGCCCACCACACAAAGCCTTTTCAAGTCAACCATACTTTGTATCACGTCATAGAATCCCACTCCCACATTGTTATTTATTTATTATTATTATTGTTTACAGAATTTCTACATTAGGGTCTTTTATTTGGTACTATTGATATATGACTGTCCGCATAAAAATTTGCAACGCGCCTATAGAGCTGCATTAATCATCTATCATATTGTTGAAAAATTAATCCAATAATTTCAACAGTAGTATCCATTGGTAGTGCAAAATAGGAAATGACACCATAAAATTCTCTACTTTTAGTAGCCACTTGTATGTTTAGTTGGATAAAACAATTCTTTCTATTAGATTTTCGGATCATTCTAAGGGTATGTTGGGTTGGGGAGACGAGTGGAGGGAGATGAGGTGCTCCCGCTTTGGGCTCATCACTTTAGGCCCATCATTTTGAATTATTTTATTTACGGAATGATTAAATAAATCCATCAATATCTAGATAAAATAAAAGGAGCATTTTACTCTTATAAATGAATTATTAATAAATAATAAAATAGATAATATTGTAATTAAATAACTATCACTCATCCTTTCAACTCTCCTTTCATCTTACCAAATAATATAAGAAATTGATATAATCCTTTCCATCCTTTACAAAATATATCCTTCCTTTTCTCCGTCCCTCTAATAACCAAATGGAACCTAAGTGGCAGGACATCAGTTTTTTACCGTCATATGGTCAAAAAATTTAGCTAAATTATTACTCTTTTCTTCGTATGATATCATCATCAGGTGATCTAATAATACCATAGAATTCTAATGTGTTTTTAGCATCTTATAAGTAGCCAATTTTGGTTGGAAAAAAAATAAAAAATAAAAAATAAAAAACAAAAAATAAAAAACACAACTGCAAAGAAGTCGTCTTACATTTGGTAAGCTTTCACACTTCCAACAAAGATCTTTCCCAGAAGTTGCGTGGTCAAAATATCACATAGTGGCATGGTTTCGTATCTCTGACGTTTGACTAATGCCTTTGGTTATTATCAATTATCGTAATGATAATTACTTAGATGACAAGTTTTCACCTACTGCATAGATGACAAATTAATGTCGGGACCTACCATAGGGACTATTGATTTCCACCTTACCTTTAATATGGGTGCAACAGTGCAATCCGAAAAATCATGGTGTAGATATCCATTCAATCTCCTTTTAAAAAACCGATTGATTTAAATCATACGGTTGCAATCAATGTCCGCCGATGTAGCCCTATGGTGAGGCGCCCCGTAGAGTACTACTAAATTGATATTTGGTTTTGACTAAAAGAGGGGGGAAAAAAGAGCTTTCTACTTCTATCTATTTTGCAGAATTGAAGTTCAATGAACCATGTTAGCTTCACTTTCCATACTTGGCCATGGAGAGAACATCTTCCTTGGCATTGTTGTTCTCTTTCATATCGGCATCAATCTTCCTAAAATCGGCCATTGCAGCCGATACAATAGCTTCGAAACAGTCCCTTAATGACACCGAGACTCTAGTTTCCGCCAATGAAGTCTTTGAACTAGGCTTCTTCTCTCCTGGAAACTCCAAGAACAAGTACTTGGGAATGTGGTACAAGAGAACTCCCGGCAAAGTCGTGTGGGTCGCAAATCGAGACAACCCGATTACTAACTCGTATGGAGAACTAGTTGTCAGCGAAAACGGAAACCTTGTTCTTCTTAATCAAAGTAAGAGCACTATTTGGTCTTCTAACATATCAAGTGTGGCCAAAAGTCCTGTTTTTTTGCAGCTGCTTAATTCGGGAAATCTCGTTCTAAGGGACGATACAAGCTTAAATTATTTGTGGCAGAGCTTTGATTATCCATGTGACACGCTTTTACCGGACATGAAGATAAGCTGGGACAAGGACAGCGGTCGAGAGAGGTATCTGACTTCATGGAGAGCCCCTGATGATCCATCAAGTGGAGACTCGACTTATAAAATCGAACACAAGGAGTTACCGCAATTAGTACTTTTCTTGGGATCGGCCAAAAGGTACCGGACGGGAGCTTGGGACGGTGTTCGATTCACTGGTTTAACACCTATACCCAATTCCGTTATCAAGCCTTTTGCAGAATCCGATGGACATGAGTGGTCCTTCTGGTTTGAGCCGAACAAAAACGAATTTTTCGCGACGGTGATAGCAGTGACTCAGTCTAGTTCTGTGCAGCGCCTAGTGTTGAAAGACGAGGGCTCCGAGTGGAACGTTCTGTACTCGATTCCAAATCAACCTTGCAACAATTATGGAAGCTGCGGTGCAAACGGTATTTGTAGGCTTTCCAAGATTCCAACGTGCGAGTGTTTGCAGGGTTTTGTTCCGAAGTCGGACAAAGAATGGAAAGCGTTTACTTGGACTAGTGGATGTGTACGAAGGACTCCATTGGAGTGTCATGGCGGGGATCGGTTTTTGCATCTCATGGTGGTCAAGTTGCCTGATCTGTTGGAGTTCTGGGTCAACAAGAGCATGAATTTAGAGGAATGTAAAGCCAAGTGTTTGAGTAATTGTTCTTGCACAGCCTATGCTAATTCGGATATTAGAAACGGGGGAAGCGGCTGCGTATTGTGGTTCGGAGATTTTATTGACTTGAGAGAGTTCATACAGGAAGACAATGAGCAGTCTATCTATATAAAACTCGCATCTTACGAACTTGGTAAGGATTTCTTTCACTTGAAATCAACTATGAGATAAAATTTACAATGGCCTGCTCTTCTTGAAACAGAGGTGTCTTTTATTTCCTTTTTGTTTTTTTTTTTTTGGTTCATTTTTCTTGGTTTCAGAAACAAGTGATGAAGCGAAAAAAAAGAGAATATGGATAACCATTATAGCGGTTGCAATAACATCTGGAATTTCTGTCTTGGGCCTCACAATCTGGTGCACAATTTGGAAGAGAAGAGCAAACAAAAGAGGTAAGAATGTCCATCAAAATAGATCAAAACGTAGTGCATTTTTTATAAAGTTTCATTAAAATTCTTGCTAAAGTATTAGCTACTGCAATTAGTAGGATTGGAAAGCAAGAACGAAAAAATCGACTCGCCTCTATTTGATTTGGCCACCATTGCTACTGCTACCAAGAATTTCTCAGACGCAAGTATGCTCGGAGAAGGTGGTTTTGGTCCTGTTTACAAGGTAACACTTTCTTTCATAAACAAGGTCTTAATTTTCTTTAAAGAGGATACTAACCTCGAATGCACCTTCTACTCAGGGAAAGCTTTCATCAGGACAAGAAATAGCGGTCAAGAGGCTATCAAAAGATTCATGTCAGGGTCTCGAAGAGTTCAAGAATGAAGTATTTCTGATTGAAAAACTTCAGCACCGAAATCTTGTCGGCCTTTTGGGATGCTGCATCGAGGGACAAGAAAGGATGTTAGTCTACGAATACATGTCCAACAAAAGCTTGGATCATTTCATATTTGGTTCGAGAATCTTGGCTGTTATTTTCTCTACTTCAATCACTTAGTTGTTGCTTGATAAGTTGGTGAAATATCCGAATTCTTTAATGGAACTGATTTGCAGGTCATAGCGGAAGTGCACCGTTGGATTGGAAGACGAGGTTTAGTATTGTGATGGGAGTAGCAAGAGGCCTTCTCTACTTGCACCAAGACTCAAAGCTTCAAATCATTCATAGGGATCTAAAAGCAAGTAATATTTTGTTGGATGGCAATATGAATCCCAAAATCTCTGACTTTGGCCTAGCAAGAACTTTTCGTGGTGATGAGATTGAAAGAAAGACAAAGAGAGTTGTTGGTACTTAGTAAGTGCAAAAGGATCATATTTTTGCATATATCTCGTTAGTATTCATTAGAGACAGATACATTTTAAACTGATATGTTTCTATGTGCAGTGGCTACATGCCTCCGGAGTATGCAGTTGATGGGAAATTTTCTGTAAAATCCGATATTTTTAGTTTCGGCGTGGTTTTATTAGAAATTATTAGCGGGAGAAGAAACAGGGGATTCTCTCACCCAGATCACCACCACAACCTCCTGGGACATGTGAGTTCAACAAAATGACATCCTGTGATGCCATTTTCACTTTTAATCACAAGTTGAAGTTATTTTTATTTTTTTTGGAGAATTACAGTGACATCGATCTATTTCATCAAAATTACAAAGACATCCGTTGGGAAGAAAAATTATATGTTGAAACCCCCTCAAACGAAGTCTATTAACTTTTTCATATAACAGAAACAAAATTCCAAAGCACCCTCATCCATTAATATAATATATAATTTTTCCTTATCTTAACCCTTCAGTCAAAAACCCTAACATATTAACACCAAATAAACCCTTTTAACTTGGGAGGTTGAGGATCTAAGATTTATAGTTTTAGTAGAGTCAGGTATTAAATTACTTCTAAGATATGCCTGTAATCACGGTTCTTTCTTATTATTGCAGTTGCAGAGAAAAAGCCACAGACTATTATACTCTTACTAAAAAGAAAAATAAATAATCCCTTAATATAAATAACTCCAACACCTGCATGCAAGCCACAGCCGCAAGCAATAGATTTTTCTAATTCTGAAAGGGGTGTTGACATAAAATATTTAGATTAACGGGGTCTCTTTGTAATTTTTGTTAAAACACATAAGCACCGGTGTACTTCCTTTTTATTTTTTTTTAATTTAATTATTCGGGGAATACAAGTTAAAGTGAAGTACCAACCATAATGATTTCAGTTTATTTTTTTAGGCATGGTTGCTATGGAATGAAAGCAAAGTCTTGGACATAATCGATCCATCCTTGGAGGATAATTCATACATAGAATGTCAAGTTCTAAGATGCATTCAAGTCGGTTTATTATGCGTTCAGAAATTCCCAGCGGACAGACCAACAATGGCTTCCGTGGTTTCCATGTTGGGAAACGAAGGAGTGAAGTTGCCTTTGCCAAAACAGCCTGCTTTCTTCACAGAAAGAAGTTCTTTTGGTGCGGATACGATGTCAACTAGGAAAGAGTCGTATGTTAAATGTGACACAACCATGACGTTGTTTGAAGGTCGATAGATTGAGAACTTATGCAATGTTTTACACAATTACTTTTATATACTAATTTTGTCGTTCATTTATTCAAAACGAATAAAAAATAAAGCAAATATGCATTATTTCACTTTCTTTTCGATGGAGAAAAAAGGGATTTTTTTTTTCTTGTAGTTTGGGATGGGGGAGTTGAATTTTTCACTTTTTGATTGGTATGGTTTTTTAGTAAGGCTGTCAATTTTGACTACTGTTGGAATTGTATCAGGAATTGTATAAGGGAACTTAAGAGAAATGCCAAAAAATCAAGCATTGTATTAATGCTTTTCACACACAAAAAAGCTCTTGTAAAAAATATCATAGCGTGATATCATAAATATTTATATATTTATTTTAAAATATCAATTTTAATTACTATCTTTATCGTGGATTACTAGTTGGTTATTAACCACCAGCGAGTCAATAGTTGGTTACCACTTCTTTACAAGTTGGTTACCAACCAGTAACCACCTCCATCGGCAAGAGACTGGTCGGAAACCGTTAAATTCCACATATTTTAAAGAGTTTATCACCTTGTAACTAAAAAAAATTAAAAATTCATTGCAAACACAAAATATCCATTAAATTTACAGAAATTGATCCAAATCAATCCACATAAAATAGAACAATATCCAAAAACTCATGACAACATTCACAAAAAATTTGAACAACATCGATAAAATATACAAATATAAGAATAAAAAAACTAAAAATCACCCATGGGAGTCGCAAAACAAGTCATCCACAGAGACTGGCTACAACAGTGCAGAGAGAGAAAGAGAAAGGGGGCGGTGCAGGTGTGACGACCCGACTTTTCGGACCGTTAACTAGCTTACTTATTCTTATTTAATTTAGTCTTAATGTAACACCCTAAATGCTAACTAACAATAATATTAGGAAATTAACATTAGAGTTAATATTGGTAATGTAATGAGATAGAAACTTCTGAATTCTAATGTTATGTTGAGTTACTTTTCACAGGTTACGCAACGAGAACTCGATGTGCTAGAACAAAGTTCATGCCAAATTGATGAATTTCTTTTATGATGCCTTGATAATTTTGTGTGATGGCTTAAATATATATATATATATGGTATGTAGTATTTGTGATGATGTTAATGTTTAAAAAAAAAAAAAAAAAGAGGGAAAGTATATTATCCAAAAAAGACATATTCTATATGATGTTAATTTCCAACTCCATTATAAATCTTTAAATGTCAAAAATTATTCTGCAAATTAGATAAACTTATAAAGCTTTTCATATGCTTTCTAACGCTTACTCATTTGTGCAAATCCGAACCAGAGCAAGAAGTTATGACTAGTATACTATCCGGATATCTACTAGTCACCAACCAGTTTCTCATGTGCGACTTTAAGTGCAAAAATTCTAAAAGTTAACCTAATTGTTTCCTTTTCCTTCCACACTGTTTCACACCCTAATGACAGCCATTCTACAGATATTAAGAGACAATTAAACCAAAGAATTCAATCCTAATTAATTTCAAAATAAAGTCCGTAGACACAAGTTCTTTCTCTGTTGTCTTTTATCAATGGACTGGAGATCTACACCTTCTCCCATACAAAGGTTCATAAGGAGCCATTCCAATTGAAACTTGGAAACTGTTGTTGTACGAGAACTCAATCAAGGGAAGCTTCTTATCCCAAGTTCCTTTGAAGTCCATCGCGCATACTCGTAACATATCTTCTAGAGTCTGAATGGTCCTCTCTGAATGTCCATCCGTCTGAGGGTGAAAAGCCATACTACAAGTAAGCTTTGTACCCATTGCTTGATGTACACTTCTCCAAAATTTAGAAGTGAAACGACCATCACGATCTAAGATAATCGATTTTGGAATCCCATGATAGCGAACGATCTGCGCAACATACAGTTCCGCTAGCTGGTCTACTGAAAAGCTAAGCTTAATAGCTAAAAAATGCGCGGACTTCGTCAATCGATCAACAATCACCCAAATAGCATCGTTGCCACTGGGAGTTCGAGGTAGACCAACCACAAAATCCATCATCACTTGGTCCCATTTCCATTCTGGGATGGAAATTTTTTGTAATTCTCCCCCTGGACGTTGATATTCAACCTTCACTTTTTGACACGTAAGGCATTTACTGACAAATCTGGCAACGTCATTCTTCATTTTGGGCCACCAAAAACTTCCCTTCAAGTCTTTGGACATCTTGGTGGCTCCAGGATGAACGGAATATGGAGTCTCATGAGCCTCTTTCATGATTTGCTCCTTCAACTCGTCCTCATTAGGAATGCATAATCTATTTTTCTGATAGAGTATGCCCTCATCAGATATGTTGAAGTCCGACTCATTTCCTTCTAAGACTTCGTTTCTCATCCTAAGTAGCGAGACATCTCCTTCTTGACGCTCCTTCATGTCATCCAAAATGGTAGGTTGGAAGGTTAAGGCAGCTAAACTTCCCGTAATAAGCTCTATTCCAGCTTCCACTAGCTCCTTTTGAAGGGACTTGATCAATGACTGAATTGACATCAACAAGGAAGACGACTTCCGACTAAGGGCATTGGCTACTTTGTTAGCCTTCCCAGGATGGTAACGGATATCTATGTCATAATCTTTCACTAGTTCGAGCCATCTTCTTTGTCTCATGTTAAGCTCCTTCTGTGTGAAGATATACTTCAAACTCTGATGATCCGTATAAACTTCACACCTAATACCGTAAAGATAGTGTCTCCAGATTTTGAGCGCAAACACTACCGCCGCAAGTTCCAAATCATGCGTCGGATAGTTCTTCTCATGATCCTTAAGCTGTCGTGAAGCATAAGCGATCACTTTTCCCTTTTGCATGAGAACAGCTCCCAATCCTATCTTGGAAGCATCGCTATATATCATGAAGTTCGCTTCCTCTACAACTGGTATTGTGAGGATTGGAGCACTATTCAACTTATTTTTTAGCTCTTGAAAGTGTTCTTCACACTTTGCAGTCCATTCGTACTTCTTTCCCTTCCTTGTAAGTGCAGTGAGCGGCGTTGTGATCTTAGCAAATCCTCCGATGAAACGTCGGTAGTAGCCTGCTAAGCCAAGGAAACTACGCACTTTGGTGACATTTTTCGGAGCTGGCCATTTACTTACTGCTTCAATCTTGGCCGGATCTACAGATATGCCTTCCTTAGAGACCACATGTCCTAAGAAATGGACATTCTCCAACTAAAATTCACACTTTGTGAATTTAGCATAAAACTGGTTTTGCTTTAGAATCCGTAAAGCAATCCTTAGGTGCTCCTCATGTTCCTCCTTTGATCTTGAAAAAATCAAGATATCATCTATAAAAACAATAACGAACTTGTCCAAGTAATCCTTGAACACTCGATTCATCGGTCTATAAAGGCAGTTGGAGCATTTGTCAATCCAAATGGCATAACGAGGAACTTGTAGTGTCCATATCGCGTACGAAAGGCTGTCTTGGGAATATCTCCTTCCTTAATTCGGAGTTGATGATATCCTGATCACAAGTCAATTTTTGAAAAAATTGAAGCTCCTTTCAATTGATAGAACCGATCCTAGGCAAGGGATACTTATTTTTGATGGTAATCTTATTCAATTCACGATAGTCAATGCACATCCTAAGAGTGTCATCCTTCTTTTTAACAAACAAAACTAGGGGTCCCCATGGTGAATGGCTCTGACAAATGAATCCTTGATCCAAGAGCTCTTGCAACTGAATTTGCAATTTCTTAAGTTCGGCGGGGGCCACCCTATAAGATGCCTTGAATACTGGTGTCGATTTAGGAAGCAATTCAATCTCAAAAGAGATCTCTCGCTCTGGTGGCAATCTTGGCAAATCTTCAGGAAAAATCTCCATAAAATCCTTGACTATCGGTACTTCTTCCAGCCTACTCTTGGTTTCTTGCGTCTTATCCACTATGTTGGCTAGAAATCCAATACATCCTTCTGCCAACAACTTTCCAGCCTTTAGCGTATAAATGAACATTTTCGGCTATTTTGGAGTTGATCCTCTAAAAATAAACTCCTCACCTCCAATTGGCTTGAACGTGACAATATCACGTTGATAGTCTATAACTGCGTTGTATTTCCCCAGGAAATCCATATCCTAAATGACATCGTAGTCATATAGGTCAATGATGTTCAAATTGACATACATTTCCCTACCACATATGATTATTGGAACGTGACGTATCCAATAATCTGACAACAAAATTTCCCTGGAGAGTAATGCAGTTCTGAAAGTTCTTCCGATTCTATCACTTCCTCTTCCTAGTTTCTTAGCGAACTTAGGTGATGTAAATGAATGCATAGCTCCAGAATCAATTAACATGTATGCATCTTGTTGGGCAAAAGGAAGTTGACCTGTCACCACTGTGGATGGTCCAGCTTGGACATCTTCCTTAGTGTAGGCGTAAATGCGTCCTTGAGGTTCTGGAGCTTCAAGTCTGCCTTGAGAGATTGCAGGTCCTTCGAGCTTCATCTGTGCTGCGTGAAGTTGATATCCCTGACCTTTCTGATGGTTCTGCAGATTCTAGAAATTAGCATTGCAGTTCTTAGCATAGTGGCATTCCTCGCCACACAGATAGCAGCGATTGGTTCCAGCACGGCAATCTCCCGGGTGCTTCCTCCCACATTTCTGACAAGTGGGATTACTGTTGTTATTAGGAGTATTCTTCTTCTGGGGAAAATTCTGTTGATTCCCCGGTCCTCCTGCATACCATTTCCTCTTCTGTTGATTATTGCCATACTGCTTGTTGTTGCTGTGTTGACCAAAAGATCCTCCTTAACCTTTATGCTGCGGAGTTTGGCTTGGTCTTGCCTGATTCTGCTTAGCTTGGGCCTTTTCTTCATTCTTATCCTTAAAGAACTTAGCCCGTTGTGCTCTGTTTTGTCCTACCCAATACTCCGCTCGAATTGCCCGACTGACACATTTAGCAACGGTGATTGGTGGATAGGGGCCACTGCTAATTACTATTGTCAAATCCGAGCGGAACATCCTCATCATCCTTCTTACTTTGTCCCTCTCGGAATTGATAAGGTGAGGACAGAGACGTGCTAGCTGTTTAAACTTTTTGACAGCTTCAGCTACGGACAGATTTCCTTGGCGAAAATTATTGAACTCATCTTGTTGAGTTTCTGTAAGACCCGAAATTTTGTAGACTTGTAATCTCCTTATTCGTAAGGAATTAGAGTCTAATTTATGTATTTATGAAATGTTATATGAAAAATTATGAATAATAATGAGAAAATTCATAATTTTATGTAAACGATGTTCGAGTCCTCATTTAATGATTTTGAGACTCAATTAATGATTTACGAGCCAAGAATGAAGTTTTTAAAGGAAAAAGAACGAAAAAGGATGAAATTTGATGAAAGTCAAAGGTTTGACCAAAAAGTCAAAGGGTTGACCAAAAAGTCAAAGGGTTGACCAAAAAGTCAAAATTTGACCGTGACAGGTCACAACGTCAACTTTACAAGTATGATGAAGGAATATGGAAAGAATCTCCGAAAATGAAGTTTTATAAGCCATAAATCCACCCTAGAAAAATCAAGCACACCGAAAAAGAATTAAGGGCAAAAAGGTCTCCGAAAAATTGGAGAAAGAGAGTTTCGGTCCAAATTTACATGGAATAATTTTTGGACAAAAATATAAAATAAGAATGCTCATCACAATATTGGAAATAACTGTAGAGCGCGAAAGGAGCTGCAGAGGAACGAGATGGCCAAACAAGGCCTTGGAAAAGCTAGTGGAAGATGACATCAACTCTTGACATCACTCTCCACTAACTCAAGACTTCAAATAGCAGCCCCCTACCTCCCATAAAATTCGGCCAACTAGAGAAGAAAAAGTAAAAGATTTGGTTTGTTTTGGTAACTAGATGACTAACCAAAGTCTAACCAAGCAAAGGACAATAGCCCATGCCCATGACATCATCCTTTACTATCTTAAGTTTACTTGTGCAGCCATCTTTCCCTCCCTCATAGCCGGCTGCAACCCAAACAAAAAAAGAAATTGGAACAAGACATAAAGCCATGATTTAAGGACCAAAAAGTTGAGCAAGCATGAGAGAAAATTTTTGAGATCTCTAGGACCAACCAAGAGAGGACACATGTCCCTCCTTACCCTTCAATTTTCGGCAACCAAGGCAGCCAATCCCCCTCCCTTTGGTCGGCAACAGCTGGGACAGCCAAGAAAAGAAAAAAAAATGGGAGCAAAGGCTAGACATCAAGCCTTAAATCAAGGAAAAGGTGCAACCACTCTTATCCATCAAGTCCCCTCACTCACTAGTCATTTTTGTTAAACAAAAATGAGTCAAACCCATGCCTTTTCTCCCCACCAAATCCGGCAGCTCAACCCCCCCTTACAGCCCTTGGATTCGGCCAGCATGAAGAAAGGAAATGACAAGACTAAAGCCTTGTTTCAAGGCAAGCAAACCAACCACTAAGTCACATCAACAAGTCCTCCCTTTTCCTTGTGCCTTTTGTGGGAAAAAGAGAGCCAAAAGCTCTCATTTCCCTTGTGATCTTCGGCAGCAAAGAGGAAGGAGAAAGGGAGAGTGAATCAAAGAGATTTTTTTTGGAGTTTTCATCCCCTTGGTGAGTTCGGTTCTAGAGAGAAAGAGCTAAAAAAAGTGAGAAAACTTTTGTGGGATTCTTCAAGGGTTAGCCGACCAAGAACAAGAAAGAAAGAGGAAAAAGAGGTGAGTAACTCTTGATAAATTTTTGGATCTCCTTCTTGTGATGCTCGGTTTTGTTAGAGCAAGAAAAAGTTAACAAAACTCTTTTGGGTTCCACTTCCTTGTGCGAGACCGTGAGCCACCAACAAGGAAGGAGTTGAGAATTTTTTTTGGTGAACTTTTGGGGAAGGAAACTGAGCAAGAGGAGGAGGAGAAAAGGTAAGAAAAACTTGGTTTTTCTTCATGAGATTTTCGGTTTGTGGTTAGAAGCAAGGAGAGCTAACAAAAAATTATTTTGGATGCATTTTCTTGGAAGAAACCGTGGGCTAAGAACAAGCCAAGGAACCAAGGAAGATTTTGGGATTTCAAAACCCTAACTTGGGTTGAGGTAAAATCTCTTAAACCACCTTGAATCTAAGCTTTATTTAAGTGTTTTTGATGTTAATTCAAGTGGTTTGTAAGGACATAAGTCCACCTTAATTTCTGCCCTTATTATTGATGGTGTGTGTGTGTTTGATAAGGTTAGGGTTGGTTGGCTGATTTTTAACGCTTGATTGCTTCCAAATTTGTGCTTGAAAATAATGGATTTTTTCATGCTAGAAATTAGGTTGTATGTCCCATAACATTAGGCCAAAGATCTGCCCTTGGCAGCCAAGAGAGCATGCTAGACTTAGGGATGGATTTTGTGTTGGTGTTATGTGATAATGCATGAGTTAGAACCATGTAACCCTAGTCTTTTTAATTTTCGGATTTTGGGTTGCATGAGTAGAATGAGATGGATTTATGGGTTGTAATGGGGCGTTAGAAGCGTTGCTTGATGTTGTCTAAGCTCCCGATGTGATCGGTCGAGGTAGATTCCGCGAATAGGACGTAAACCGAAGAGAGGAACCGAAACTGCCAATTCGGATTCGAATCTGGCCGGTTTCGGGAAATGGTAATTTCAAGGCCCTTAGAGGCCGAATGAGGTAAAACTCAAAACACGAAAGTTGTTCGGAACAACTTTTCCTAGAGGACAACGTAGACAGAATCTCGAAATAAGGCTCCAACGGCCTCCTTTACCCAAAACCCGTGGCTGAACCCTGGGACGTTCTCCACATAGTTTTTCAGAGTTAACCCGTTTTCAAATAAAAGCTGGTACTGATCTAGGCTGAACTGGATTTTGTGCAAAACATGAAAGTTTTAGCATTTTTCGATAGCTACAACTTTTGTGAAGAAAAGTTTTTCAAATTCCAAGCCAATTTTTAAACTGGGCGCGTTTTGTGAGAGACGCGCAGAGAGTCCGAAATCTAGCAAATGAGTCTCACGAAAATCTTTTCTAGAAAAATTATGAAGTGTTCTAAAATGGTCATTTTAGCATCGGAAACCATTCCAAAGGCGGTTTCCGACCCCAAATGATTTTATAAAATATTTATTTCGAAAACCATGAATTTTAAGGGCTCGGATTTGAAATTCACATTTTCCCATAAAGTAAAGAAAAAGAGGGTTTCAACCAAACATTTCCAAGTTAAAGAAAATAATGAAATTTAAGCCAATGAATTTTCTAATTAAAGGAGTTAAAAAATTCTACAAGCAAGATGAAGGATTTTTGGAAGCTTATTACACAAGATTTTCCAAAAATTATGGAAGAGGAATTTTATAGTAAAATTGATAAACAAGCCGATTACGAACGGTAACCGGATATTATATCCGAGTTACAAAATCAAGGATAACCAAGGGTTGACAAAAAGTTGACCCAAGGTTAAATAAGGTTAACCTTACGGGTTACCCAATATAACCCTAAGAGATATCCACATGTATAATTGGGCTAAGATTTAAAGGGTTAATGGAAATAACCCAATATCAAGAATGTATGAGCAAAGCCTAATAAGAGAACAAGGCTCTAACTAAAAAGGTTACCCAATGTAACCTCATAAGGATTTATCAAAGTCCAATAAAGAATGGGGATTAAGTGGCCAAAATGGATACCATGTATAGGGGACATACAACCAAAAGTAGATGTAAGTGTTGGTAGGTCACCAACACCTTACGAAAGGATCCTGATCCTATATTTTTGGTATATCAGGAAAGTGAATTTGCCGTTGCCGACAATTTAAGGAACGCGATTCTAAGGATACGGCATTAGAGGTAAGCACAAACCTCACCTGCAGTTTGAGAACTAGTAAATTATGTTCAATTATATGGTTTTCAAATATGCTGCAAAATGTTGTGTGCTATATCTATGAAATGCTATGTTTTATGAAAAGTGCTATTTTTGCTAAATGCCATGTTTATAAAAGGTGCTATTTTCGTAAAATGCCATGTTTATAAAAAGTGTTATTTTTGCAAAAGATTATAAAGGTGCTATAATTGCAAAATGTCATGTTTATGAAAATGTCATGTTTGCAAATGCCATGAATGAAAAGAATGTCATGCCATGTTATTAATGAGATAAAAAGTATGTTATCACATAGTGACATCATAGGGTATGTTCACTAAAGATAAATAACATGGTAAGAAGTCACAAGTAAAATGTCGTACCAACCTCCACCAAGGTGGAGGATTTTTATGATGAAGTTATGGATTCGCCCTCTCGTTGTTGTAAGAGGGTGTAATCACTTCTGTTTTCCTGGAGCAGTTAGGGACTTGCAACCCCATCTAACTGTATCTGGAGGCGCGCTATATGTTAAAGGTACGTACACTAAGGGCCCATAAAAAAGATAAAAAAGTTAAAAGAAATGCATAAATGGAACATAAATGGTTCACGCATATGCATATGATGATGAATATTTTCATGATGTTTTAAATGTTTTGTGAGATTATATTTGTGCTTACTGGGCGAAAGCTCATCAAGTTATATTTCATACAGTAGGTAAGAAACCCGCAGCTTAATGCTGGGCATTGCTGGAGCGGTGTGGCGGCAGACGAAGGCGGTATGGATACCACTACGCATAGTTTCCGCAAATCTTTTGATAAGTAAAGAAGTTTTGTATATATAAGCATGTATGATAAAGACAAATTATGTTTTATGGTATTTTGGAACTAAATACCTTAAGTAAATGTTTACTTAAGTAGTAATGATGTATTACTAAAGACAAATGTTTTATAAGTATGTTTAAAAAAAAAAAAAATAGCCCTAATTTTCAAGTAAGTAAGTAAGTAAGACGTGACGGCCCTACGTAGTAAGGAGGCGTCACAGCTTCGATAACCTCTGTATTGAAGTATTTCTCCTTAAATTCATCAACAAAGTCCTCCCAAGTCATTTGAGTAACATCTCGGCGGATTTGGACTGTTTCCCACCAGAGACGAGCATCTTTCATTAGCATAAAAGATGTACAAAGGACTTTCTCTTGATCATTGAGCCTGAAGAAGTTTAGGATAACCTGCAGGTCAATCAATCAATTGTCGGCTTCAATCGGGTTTGTTGACCCTTTAAATTCTGGTGCCTTCATGCACCGAAATTTGTCATATAATTCTTCCAGAGTTCGAACCAGGGGTACTGGTTGAACAGCTACAGGCGCAATAGGTACTTAGGGGCTATAGGGTTTTCTAGAATCACTGGGTCAACATCAGGAATTTCTGGTGCAGCATGCTAATTTACAGGTGCTGGTGGTACCCTAGTATCGGGAGGTCCCTGATTCTGCTGAGCCAATTGAGCTCTAAACCCACCTATCCTTGTTGTTGGGCTAACATCATTTGTCTTAGTTCATTTATCTGGGCCGCAAGATCAACGTCTTGGGTTTGTGCCATTCTACGTTTTGGTGGCATGGTTCTATACAGAAAATTATGAAATAAACTTCTTGTTTTAATCAATGAAATCATGTCTCTTATACAGAACTATAATCTTAATTCCATATTACAGTATAACATGGAACATATCTAAATCCATCATAACCTTGTTCATATCTGCTTCATAACATGAGTACATAATCATAACATTTAGGAAGGTATAAAACTTTCCCATCATGTTCGTGCATTACTTAATTGCCACCACCAAGCTAAGGCACTGCCCAACATCATCCTCGTACCCAACATTATTCTTATGTGGGCAAATGTTCCACAAATACAACATTTAACTTCCATAATGTTGATCCAATTCCTTAGTGCGAGAAATTCCCAGCTATCACCATACCAAGGTGGAGTAGTTCCCTTAAAATACCAGGCGTATCATTTTCCAGCGCGACCATTGAAGAAAGATGCTTACTACGCACGTAAGATCTTAACTAATTCTAATTATAAGGAAAATAACTTAACTTACTTGGGTCGTTGCGAAAACGATGTGAAGTAATGTGCAGTAGGTTGACAGGATACTGCTCTGATACCAAAATGTAACGCCCTGACCTACGTAGGGCCGTTACCATACATACTTGCACTACATATTGGTTTTAATAATTTAAACTTACTTGAAAGTTTGAGAATAATTTTTTTAAAAAAACATATATAAATAGATTAGCTCACATAGTAAACTTGTCATGCATACATATTGAAATGAAAAGACATTCTCAAGTCTTCAACTCCATATATACTGTATAGCATAAATTTTTTTTTTTAGATTTATATATATACATATCAACCCAAAAGTGCTTGCGGAAAACTTGCATAGTAGTATTCCACACCGCCCTTCACTCCCCACATCGTCCACATGGCCTACCAATTAAGCTGCAAGCTTTTTACCTACAGTATGAAATATACTAATGAGCTTTCACCCAGCAAGTACAAACGTAATCTCACAAAACGTAACAAATATCGTGCAACTTATGCATGAACCAATTATGTTCATTTATGAATCTTTTATGACCAATTATTGACTTGAACTTATTATCTTACTTTAACATCTGGGCCCCTTGTGTACGTGCCAAATACGCGCAATCCACAGAAAGTTAGGGTTTGTAAGGTCCTTAACAATTCTGGGAATCATGTATACCTTCACGATCTGGCGGAAGGCCTTGGTAACTTGAAACTTGTAATCATCCACGATCTGGCGGGAAGTTAGTACGACACTTTACTTGTCTTAGTTTAGTCTTAGTCTTGTTACTTTACCAAAACTAAGATTCTTTACATGTGATCTCATTAGTCATGATGCATGTACTACATAGACATGGCATGACTTAAAGAAGAAAAGCATAAAATAACTTGTGGCATGTTTATTTCTTACAACATGACATAATCATAAATCATGGCATGACTGGACATATCATGGCTTAACATGACTTAACATAACATGACTTAACATGTCATAAAATGACTTGACATAACATAACATAGCATAACATGAATTGACATAACATGTCATGTACTTGAAAATAGTTTACTATTTTCCATACTGTATGCGAGGTTTGTACTTACCTAATATGCTATGTCTTAGGTTTTGTTGCTCCAAATCAAGTCGTAATAGCAGGTTATTTCCTGCTATTTAAAGAACATAGGATAAGGATCCTATAAATCATAATCATAAAATGTTGGTAACCTAATCAACATCCCTGCGAAAACTTAGTTATATGTCCCACATACATGTCTATGACAACTTACTTGGTTACTAAATGTAACCCTAGGGTTTTAGGCCCAACTGACATACTTAATATCTTGTTAGGTTACATTGGGTAACCTTTGATGTGAGCCTAGGTCAAACTTGGATCAATCTTTTTGGGTTGCTAACTCCTAAGTCATATCCTATCAGGTTACTATAGGTAACCTTGGGCTCTAAGCCCAATCCAGTAACTCGGATATCTTTCCCGGTTACCAATGGTCATCCTTTTGTTACCAAGTTATTAAGATAACTTGTGGTCCATGAACTTATTTTTCTTTGCTTTGGAAAAACTTAGTCTTCCTTGTCCATTTCATATACAAAAATCCTTGTTCAACTTGTGAAAAATTATAACTCTTGGAGTAGGGTTTGTAAAAATTATCAACTGTTGGAAACTGCCTTTGGAACAGTTTCATACTGCCAATTATCAATGTATGTGCAGAAATGTCCTTTTCCTGCACTGTTTTAGAAAATCCTGTGCAGGAATTTCCTGTTTCCTGCATAGTTTTGAAATCCAATTTTTATTTAAAAATCTGGATCGAATCTGAAATAGTTTTCTTCATGAAAGTTTTAGACCTTGAAAAACCCTACAACTTTTGTTTGGCTCAAGACCCAGTTCAGACTCTAACCTACTCATTTCCTTTGTTGAATCTGCCTGGCCGTGCATGAATTCTGGGCATGGCCAGTTTCGGATTTTTGTAAAAACCAAGGCCATTGGAGCCTTATTTTTGAAAACTGTATGCGCTGCCCCCTAGGAAAATCCTTCTCTACAACTTTCATATTTTGAGTTTTTCCAAATTTGGCCCCTAAGGGCCTCAAATCCAGCTTTCCAAAAAACTGGCCAGTTTTACCCGAACTGGCAGTTTTCTTGCTTAAATCCATTTTACGTCCTATTATGCACATGCTAACTCAACCGATCACACCGGGAGCCTAAAATAGATATGTAGCGTTTCTAACGTAAACTTCCATCATATATCCATACATTCTCAAACATATTGGGGACATACAACCATATCATAAAGCATACAAGCAAAACCTAGAATCATGCAACCCTAATCACATAATCATGCATAACTTGTGAATCAAAACCACCTAATCACCTAATCAAGCACAGATCTAAAAATTTCTAAACTAGGGTAATGGAAATAGAATGAGCTTATGCTCTTACAATCCAACTTGAAAATATACTTAAATCTCCAATTAAAGCTTAAATTGAAAAGCTTAGAGTTCTAAAGGAAATTTACCCTAATCAACCACCAAAATTGAACTAGATTTGGTTCACACTTTTTCTTCCCTTGCTCTCCACCACAACCGGCCTTCCTTGGCTTTGTGGGTTCCAAAATTTTCGGCCACCCTAGTTGGTGTTTCACCAAAAATCCGACCACCACCTAGATCAATTCCTTCACTTTATTTTTTTTTCTTCTCTCTAGTGTTCCGCTTATAAGGGGAAGAAAAGGTGAGGAGAAATTTGGCCATAGTTTTGGGGCAATTTCTCAATTTGTGAGGCAAATGAACCACCCCCCATCATCTATTTATAAGTGAAATTTATTTAATTTTCGGATTTATTTTTAATCCAAAAATTGCTTATGAGCCCTTGAGAAAAAAAATATTTGCCCATATAACCCTACATGTGGTGGCCGGCCATTGCTTATCTTGGAGAGCAAGTTGATATATATATATATATATATATTTTTTTTTTTGCTTACATCATCATGCCACATTATCATGACATCATCATGCTTACATCATCATGACATCATTATGCTCACATCATCGTGACATCATCATGCTTACATCATTATGACATCATCGCTTACTTTTCTAAAAATTACACTTTAGCCCCGAAGGACAAAATATTTATAATTTAGTCCCTGTAGGTGGCTGGCTTTGAGTGGAGCCACATGGCTTTCAATTCATGCATAATCATCCACTTGATTCCAAAAATCCTTTAA
>CM046381.1:3699106-3737731 GCA_025413485.1 Ficus microcarpa
TATAATTATGCAGTCCATTTCCTTACTAACTTAGATAATATCAATACTGTTTTTTGTCAAAACAGTATTGTCATACTGGACTATGGTCCAGAATTCATCTGAGTAAAAATTAGACCGCGTATGGGATTTTCTTAAGACTTAAAACTACTAGGACCTTGTTGTCCTAAATAATGTGCTTGATTTTTCTAGGGTGGTCTTGAACCTTATTCTTGCTTATTCATCCGTAATGACAGTTTTCCGCAGTATAATTTTCATACTGTTTATTATACTGCAATACCATCTCAGTAAACCTTAGGTCATCTGGTCAAAGTTTGACCGGAATAAAAATCATAAATTCCTATTTTGCCCTTTTCATCAAAAGGCCTCATACATGACTAGGCAACTTACTTATTGAGTCTCATTGCTAATTAAATGAGAACTCAAACATTTACTGATAAAATTATGAATTTCACATTGATATTCATAATTTTCATGAAACATTACATAAACACATAGCACGGACTTAAATTTCTTTACATACAATAAAATCACGAGTTCGTAAAAATTTCGGTTATTACAGTTACATTTCTCGCATAAAGGTAGAACAAATTATCTGCATTCAACATAACCTTCTTGTTGAGGACATTGAATAGTATCAATCAATGTTTCATAGTTGTGTCACTTTCTTACTCCTTTGCCCACCAAAATCTTCTAGTCATTAAGTGCCCTAATAATTTAACAAAGTTCAAAAAATTAAAACAAGAACAATGTAACATCAAATCGCAATTTGGAACATAAAAATTTACTTACAACTTAATTAAGTCAAACATGTAATATGCAAAAGCATAAATCACAAAATCAACAAATTTTTCCGGAAAACAGTCTAAACCAAATCCTTACCCAAACATTTTAAATCAATCTAAAACTAATCATCACCCAAACATGTAAATATCATATAATCGGGCATTTTGTCGAACATGTAATATGCAAAAGCATAAATCGCAAATCAACACTTTTTTTCCAAAAACAATCTAAACCAAATCCTCACCGAAACATTTTAAATCAATCTAAAACTAATCTTCACTCAAACACATAAATATCATACAATCGGGCATTTTGTCGAACATGTAGTATGGAAAAATATAATCAAGTTATCAAAACTTTTTTGTTCCGAAAAACAATCATCCAAAATCACAAACACAATTAACAATCACCAAAAATCACAAACATAACCAACCAAATGGTCTAAAAAATCATAATATGTGCGGTGCAAGAGAAAGCAAGAGAGAGAGAGACTTACCAATTCCACGGGCGTGGGTGCGAGTGGCACTATAGTGGGTTAGGCAGCGGAGGATGGGTTTTGAGGAAGAGATTGGATGGAGGAGTCGTGGTGGAGATTGGAGGCGAGAGAGAGAGGCAGAGGCACAAGAGAGAATGAATGGTGGAGTCACGGCTGGCAAAGATTGGAGGCGAGAGATAGAGGGTGAGGGGCGAGAAAGAATGGAATGAGGGTGGCAGAGATTGGAGGTGAGGTAGAAAGGGAGAGACGCGATAGATAATGGAGGGACGAGTCACGGAGGAGGAGATGGGTTTCAAGGGAGAGACTGGAGGCGAGAGTGAAAGAGGTGTGAGCGAGAATGGGTTTTAGGAAGGAATGATGTTTTTTTTTTTTTAAAGTAATTTATGCTCTAAGACCCATGGCCAAAAATCTGAAAAAATAATAATAATAATTAAAATTTGAAAATTCATGTTTCCACAACCATTTGTGAAAAAACCCATTTTTGCACCATGCTTTTGGCGTACTTTTCATGACCGTATTTTAAAAATGGTCATGGAATCTATGTCATGGAATCCATATTTTATAGTAATGGACTATAGTCAACTTAGGACACCTCCAATACATTTTCGAATATAGTTTATGTAATGACCTAACCACGTAGGGTTGTTACCATGCTTACATACCATACTTAACTTAAATACTTAACTTACTTAAACATACTCTTGTTTTTTTGTAAAAATATGGAAATATTATTTTTTTCCTTTTTACACTCAAATTCAAAACTTAACTTATTCTCATACTTATTTATCTATACTCAATTGAGTACTGAGTTTTAAAACCATCTGAACACATTTGATAAAGCATGTTAATTACCGTAGTAGTAAACACTATCCCAATACTAAGTATTTTAAGTACTGGTACCATTATATTATCATATCATAACATAAACATATTTTACAAAATACGTGATAGGGTCCAACCCAAATTTCATAGTCTGTAATGCCATCTCTCCATAGTCTTGCATCAAGCTTGTCCAGTAGGTTGCTTACCTACAGTATGAACGTAATTTATGAGCTTATGCTCAGTAAGTACAACTTTTTATTCCTACAAAAATCATTTTATTAAAAGAATACATGAACCAATTGTGCTTTATTATGTTAACTTAACATGAGTCAATTATACTTTATTGTTTTAACTTAGTTTTGAGCCCCTTACATAACATGAACATGAGTGTACATATCGTGGCACGCAGTCATAGATTAAACATAAACCCGCCCATGTGGCAGGTCGATACTAGACAAGGCAACTTGCTTGCCTTCATTATTGAAAACTTGTTCTTACTTTGATCATACTTGAAAACTTATATCTTTATTATTTCTTACTTGAAAACTTGATCTTATACTTGTCGTGTGATTTATTATTAGTGAGCATGCTTACATGATACCACAATAATAAAACATAAATCATATGCATCATATACATTAACACATGATGGTTTGAAAAATAGGCAAAGTAGTAAAAACATTTAAATCAATGCATAAGTTTTTGAAAAACATACAAAGCAATAAAAACATTTTGCCTATGCTGTAGGTGGAGTTGCACTTACAAATTGTCCTATGCTCTTGATCTATCATTCCAGCAAGGCACGACAATAGGTTATATTCCTGTTTTCAAACAAGGCGTAAGATAAGAATCGTTCTATCTTATTACAAACTATAACATACTAGATCGGTATCCAATCCGATTACCATTGGTAATCGTAGATACAAATCTTGACATAATTAATCGGTATCCAATCCGATTACTATCCGTCATAGAATTGTTACTTATATTCATAAGTAACTTCGGTTTAAAATTCCCTTTTTATTTAAAAAAAAAAAAAACCTTATGTACTTGGAAAATATCTTAACTTTACAAATCAAGTATTTCTTAACATAAATACTTGAAATTTCATGAAATTGCCTTTTGTAAGACATAATATGTATTAAAATTAACTTGTAAAATTCAAATGGATTTAAACCTTTTTTGAAAATTTGAAACTATTTCCATTAAGCCATAGTTCCTTTGTAAGACTGTAAAATCTTGAAAACTGCTTTCTAAACTGTCTTTTAATTTGCTTGAATGTATCTGTGTAGGAAATTTCCTATACCACGTACGGTTTTGAAAATCCAGTTTTGTCTTTAAATTGGTTTAGAATTTGAAAAAGTTTTATTCATGGAGTTGTAGATCTCATCGAATCTTACAACTTTCATGTTCTTCTTAAAGCTCAAATCTGCCTTTAACTTACTCGTTTTTCTCCTTGAAAATTACTGGTTGTGTATAGTACCTAGACCAGCCAGTTTTGAAAACTCATAAAAACAAAGGCCTTCGAAGTCCTTTTTTCAAAAACTGTTCATGTGACCTCCTAGTGTTTTCTGTTCACTACAGCTTTGTAGTTATAACTTTTTCCAAATTCGGCCTGTAAATGGCTCAAAATTGGGTTTCTGAAAAAGTGCCCCAATTATTTTTAAAAATCGACAGTTTGTATTTTGTAGATTCTTAGCTTAAAAATCTGCACACACTACCTCAAACAGTCAAAGCCGTGAGCCTACATCAACATGTAGCATGTTGGTTTCATTCTTAAACTTCAATCATTCACTTGTCCATTTAATTGAAAAACACAATATTGATAACCTTATTAGCTTACCAAGTTGTGTTTTTAGGTTAATTTATTAACCAACATGCACATAATATTTACATCATCATCATTCATAAAATTTCCCTACTCAAACATGTGAGTGCATAATCACAAACACATAGTGAGCACACATAACTTTAACACTCATCCTAGAGCATAAAATCAAACACATGCTTAGAGCTAGCAAACAAAATAACCTAAGTATAGATCTAGTATAAACCAACCATGAAGGACCATAATATGAGAAAAATAAGAAACATGAGCTTATACTCTTACATCCCATAACTTGAAATACACATAAATCCTCGAACCAAACTTAATAAAATTCTTAGTTAGAGGAACAAGACTAATACGTCTAAGCTTGGAAAGGTTGCTCTAGACCTTGGGATGAGAGAAATTTTGCTCCACCACCTCCATCATACCAACAGGCCATCATGGCGCTCTCTCTCTCTCTTTTAAGCCGAGAGAAGAATAGTTGAGAAAGAACTAGAAGTTGAGAGACTAACTAAAATGGTTCAATTCTCATAGCCTACCTCTATTTATAGGTGGAAAATTCATAATTTTCCACAATTATTTCTTTTTCTAAAATTCTCCTTGAGTTACACATTGGCCCTAAAATGTAAAATTTTTGCTTTCCAAGTCCCATAATGGCCGGCCATGTGGAGCATTTTGGGCTAAAAATCCTTTCATAATTATCCACTTAATTAAAAATTCCCAAAATTACATAATTATCTCTAATGTGTTGTCCCCAAGTAAGGCCATGTTTGGCATTTCTCCTAATACGCAGTTCATTTTTTTAATAATCCAGATATTACCAATACTATTTTAACTATTAATAGTATAATATTGCTGGACTGCAGTCCAGAATTTATCTGCACTTAACTGGACCGCGTATAGATTTTTCTTAGGACTTGAAACTTCTTAGTCCTCCTTACTCCAAATATTATTCCTGATTATTCTAAAGCAATCTCAATCCTTATTCTCAATTCTACCTCCGTAACGATAATTGGCCACAGTATAATTCAATACGGCTTATTATATGGCAGTATCATTTTAATCATGTCATAAATTATCTTGATCATTCATTGTCCAAAACAAAATCATAAATCATGTTTCTGCCTTTAATCACCATAAGGCCTCATACTTGATTTAATAAACTATCGTTGAATCTTATAACTTGTAGGGACTCAAACATATTCTGATAAATCAAATCATGAACTTCACATTGTCATACGTGATATAGACTTGGATTTCTGTTATTTCTAAGGAAACCATAAGTATGTCAAAAGTTGGGTTGTTAAAGTTTCACTCCTTCTCTTCCTACTTTCGTGTTGACTGTTTTTCCCGTTCTACAAGTTTGTCCAGTTGACTATTCGACCAACCAAAAAAAAAAAAAAAGTGCCTGTCTTTTGACTGGTGACAGGACAGGTCATTTGGCCAATGTTTAGTGTAAACTATGGTTCAAAGAAAAAGGTCGATGAAAATGTTTATTATGGGGTCCACAGATGTATAAAGGTCTTGGCATATAGAAAATAATTTGTGTAACGCAAATTACGAAAAGCGCCCCTAACGAGTATTGTATTAGTACGAGAGTATCTCTAATGTAATATTAAATTATTGTAGTAATGATAAATTTTGATATTTGAATGAAAAACCTCTTCAATGTATTGCTTTTTTTGATGTTAAATTTGTCACATGCTAAAGTTTGTAGAAAATTTGCAATAAAATATAACAAATGTCCAATTTAATGTTTGATTATTTTTGATTGGTGTCTATTTTTTTCATGTAATCATTAAAATATACAAATAGATATAATCTTGAAAATAAAGTTATAAAATATTTGTTAATCAACCAGTTAATAAAACAAAAATGAACAACGACAATTCATTAATTAAATAATTTAATTAATTGATAACCGGCAAATAGAGTTTTGAGTACAAAGGCCCACCTGGACCCATGCAAGCTCTACATTTCTCTTGCTAAAACATAAGAATATTGTCAGCTAATTAGTTGGTCATAACATCTTAGAATCGTTGCTGTAAAATTAGTTATTGACGGGATAATTTTGTATTGTTGAAAATTGCCTAAAAAAAACGCCGGGACATCTGGATGACAGTTACCATATGACATTGAATTTATATTTTATGTAACAAATTAAATATCAGTTGTGCGGGGCAAACATTTATTTTATAGGATAAAACAAGTAGTGTGTAGTAATTGATTTTTATCGGTTTGATGAATATTAATCACAGGGATTATAAAAAATTATTATTTATTATTTCAAACAAATAATTATGAGTTTTTAATTAATGGTAGTATACATGGTGAAAAATAATTGGAGTAAACTGCACAGTAGTTGTAGTTGGAAAACGACACGTGGCACCTGCTGTGCCACATGTCACACGCACATGGGAATGTGCGTGAGTCTACTCCTCCCCTAGACTGGTATTAATAAAAGGACCTTAACTAGTGTCTCCTAGTTCATATTATTTTTTACGACCATCTAGGATTCCGTCTCTCCCTTTTACAGAAAAGAAACCTCAACCATTAAGGATTGGATGGAGAAAACTGATAACGCGAGAATTGCCTAGTGCCCACAAACCGTTTTTTCTAAGTTGAAGAGAATAATGTGGAAGGTTTTGGGTTGAGAAGCCTTCGAGGATCTACCGCCCTATGAGGATTGTTCGTTGTGTGAAACATTGACGGAACACTGCATATAAATATTATCAATAGAGTAAGTTGTGCAGTCTCACATCTTTTGAGAATAAATATATTTGATGGTTCATAAGTTAAAAAACAACTTCTTAATAGTATTAAACCTTTATAGGGTAAAGCTTAAGAGCAAAGCCGTGCAGGTCAATGCCCAAAATGGACAATATCATAACAAAGGGAGGTATATTACAAATAGAATTAGAACTTGTACTCAACCGGAAGTATGGCCAATAAGGACATTGGTCTTTAAAAGGAGGGATGATGGTAACAGTTATTTGTCCATATAAGAAAAAGAGTAAGCTGTATAATTTCACATTGCTTTGGAATGGTTAACACCCAAGTATTCATTCAATTAGTTAATAACTGTAGATTTCCTAAGTGATCATAGGGCCTAGTATATATTGATATTGCTAACGTGTTGTTAAGTTAATTGTAGGTGACAGTGACAAGAGCTTCAATACGCTTAAGAGTTCGTGTTTTAGGTGAAAGATAAGTAAAGAAAGAATTATAAAGTTTTACGTTAGTTTTATATTGATTATTAGATGATAGATTACCTATGTATAATTGATTTGGTATAAAATGGGTTAAGGTATAAATAGATGAGTGCGAATGCTGCTAATTAGAGGCTTGGACTAGCCTCGGGCGCTATGGCACTCTGGGTGCTCTTTTGGGCTAAAATCCGAGCCCAGAGCGCCGCGACGCTCATGAAATATGTGTTTATGTATGTGGACAAGAAATTAGTTTGGAAAAATATCCAAATTCTTTTATTTATTTATTTTTTTTTTTTTGAGAATGAAAAATAGTCGACTCTAATGTCAATAAGCATATCTAATAGAATCAATATTAAACATACGGTTAATTATACTTCCGTTTGGAATACAGATTTGAAATGAAATTTTTAAGTTGAAATTGGTTAATTTTTCAAAAACTAGTTTTAATTTTTTGTTAACATTTCAAAAAGTACAAAAACTGCTATAAAAATTTTAAATTTGGACTTGCGAACCAAACATAAGCCAAGTATTTGATATAAAGTCCACATCATATGAAATTAAAGAAAAATTTCAAAACCATATAGGCGTTATTACCATATATACCACCAGCTCCTTTTATTCTTCTGAAAAAAAAAAAAAAAAATTTTTAAAATTTAAAAAAGAAACTCCAGTAACTATTCCTTTTCACTTTGGCAATGAATAGCCTCGAAGTGTGAATTTGAGAAATAACACAAGTTTGTTAAACTTTTCTCACGTAGAACGGCACTCTTAGCCTCGGAAGGTACATGGAACTTTTAGACATACTACGACAAATGATGATCGTTTAAAAGTATGCTTTGTCTCTCTATTCTTGAAGTGACAACTTTAATTACAATATTCTACTTTTTAACAACAGTTTACCTAAATGACCCTAGTCAAACGCTACTAAAATTTGAAAAAGAAAAAAGAAACAAAAAAACAGAACGCTAAAAGCTACGTCTTTGCTAATCAACACAATACGATTTTCCTCAAAAAAAAAAAAAAAAAAAAAAACCAGAATACAGGTAGCAGTTTTTTAAAAAATCACATTTACAAATCATCAAAATTTTTTTGTGAAAGACAAATCATCAATTTAAGTAGTACAAAATCTAATTAATTAATACAAATAAATGTGTACACAAATCCAAACAATGATTAAATACAAACACGATAACACAACAATGAAAATTTCAGGTCAAACATGACATGACACATGATTATATTGGGTCAGGCTAAGCATGACTGAGGTGTATAGGTCATGCTAGGCTCACAATCACATGATGAAAAGGACCCTTCATTGCATTATGTTGGAAGGTTGTTAAGGACTCATGGTACTTTAAATCATCTTAGGTGAGTTTGCTCGTGTACACAAGGGATTCAGATCCTCTATCTAATTTTTATTGTCTTAAATACAACAACATATTAATGGAAACACTATATCTCATAACACCACAACATCACAATATCTTCATTGCTATTGAGTTTGGATCCATATATATATATATATATATATTTTTTTTTTTTTTTTGTTGAAAAAGATAAACTATTTACCACTTGGAATACTGAAAATTATTATAATTTCTGAATAGAAAGCTTCAGCACTTCTTGACTTTGGGCACTTAGTACTCGAACCCCTTTCCATTAAGAAACCAGGCCGCTTAGGCTGAGGCAAGATAGCTCCCTCCAATTTTTTTTTTTTTTTTTTTTTTTTGGGAAAAAGATAAACTATCTACCACATGGGATACTAATAGTCATCGTATTTTCTGAGTGGAAACCTTCAGTACATCTTGCCATTGAGCACTCGGTACTCGAACCCCTTTCTATGAAGAAACCGGGCTGCTTAGGCTGAGGCAAGATAGCTCCCTCGTTTTCCAACATGAACACGACCGATGACATTGTTGGCCTGTCCCGAGGGAACTTTTGGACACACAATAAACCGACTTGAATGCATCTCAATACTTGAGATTCGACGCATGAATCCTTCAAACAAACATCTAGTAGATCTAAGGCTTTCTCATCATTCCACAACAGCCATGCCTGAAATATATTATTCTTTGCCATTAGGTAAAACTGCTAAGATCAAAATAAAGCTGGCACTAGCATATATGTGGAAATGTTTTTTAATATTTCTTACATGTCCGAGTAGGTTATGGTGGTGATCTGGGAAATTGAAGCTTCTATTCTTTTTTCCGCTCACAATCTCCAGCAAGACAACACCGAAACCAAACACATCGGATTTTATGGAGAACTTCCCATCAACTGCATACTCTGGTGACATATAACCACTGCCAGAAGTGTACAAATTTGTGTTATGGTGAGTCAGTAATCCAACCTCCAATCCAATCCATTTTAAGTAAAGACCGATCCATCATGATAAAAATAAAATAAAAATAAAGAGAGAGAGAGAGAGCTAGCTTCATAACTTACTGTGTTCCCACAACTCTCCTAGTTTCAGCTTCTTTTTCATCATCTCTAAAAATCCTCGCCAAACCGAAATCTGAAATCTTAGGATCAAGGTTGATGTCTAACAAAATATTACTTGTTTTGAGATCTCTATGAATGATTTGAAGTTTAGAATCCTGGTGGAGGTAAAGAAGACCTCTTGCAATTCCTTTAACAATATCAAAGCGCTTTTCCCAAGGCAATAATGAACTTCTTTTACTATCTGCATATAGAACATTTGAACAAAAGTTAACTTTTAAAGTTTCATTAGAAATCAATGAAAAATTTGGTGTGGATTTTATCAAGAGGCCCAAACCAAAGATAAAGTGGTCCAAGCTTATGTTCGGCATGTACTCATAGATCAAAATCCTTTCTTCTCCTTGAATACAACAACCAAGAAGAGCAACCAGATTCCTATGTTGAAGCTTTGCAATTAACTCGACTTCATTCTTAAGTTCTTTAAGACCTTGTCCTGAAGTCTTTGATAATCTTTTCACTGCAATTTCTTGTCCTGTAGAAAGGCTTCCCTGACCAATGCGATGGATATGAATATTTCAATTTACTTTTGGCGGAGAAAATAAAAATACTAGATTCGCCAAAAGAATAAAAGAAATTACAAATTACCTTATAAACAGGACCAAATCCACCCTTTCCTATCATGTTTTCCATTGAAAAATTGTTCGTAGCAGAAATAATGGCGGCCAAATCAATTAGAGGCAAATCTATATCTTCATCCTTGCTTTTACCTGCTAAATTTGACATGTAAAATCCCAAACATAACATACTTCATAAATGAGAATTAATGAGCACTTTTTTTTATTGCTTTTTTCTTACCTTTTACCCTTTTTCTTAGTTTCCAAGTGATGCACCAAAATGCAATAACACAGATACAAATTCCGGCTATCACTGAAGCTCCTAAAATGAACTTCAGTGGTTTCCTCTTATCTGCATCTCTGAGTGATCCTGAAATAAGGCAGAGCAACAAAAAGTATAACTTTCAATACAAATCTTAACACACATGTCTATTTAGTATTGAACTTAAATAAAAGTAGGAAGTTGCAAGCTAGACTTACTTATATCCGAGGCAGATAATCTAACGTAGATGTTTTGTTCACTGCCTTTTACATGGATTTCTTTAACATCGATTAGATCTCTGAACCACATCAAACAGCCACTGCCTCCTCTTCTGACATCTGAATTTGCATAAGCTACACAAGAACAGTTCTTCAAGCAAGCCACCTCGCATTCTTTAAGGCTCATATTCTTGTCCAACCAAAAGTCCAACATGTCTGGCAGTTTCACCCCTACAACCTTCACAAACCCCTCACCCTTCTCACAATCCAAGGGCTTCTTTCTCTTGCATCCACTGGACCAATTGAACTCATTCCATGCTTGTTGGGATTTCGGCGAATAGCCTGGAAAACACTTGCAATATGGAGACTCAGTGACCGTACAAATAGCATTAGCCCCGCAGGATGCATAATTCTCACATATTTCACTGGATGGCGCAGAGTACGTGATAGACCAGTTAGTACTCCCTTTGTGCAAAATGAGATGCTGAACCACCCCCGAATAATGTATCCTATCGATTGATACAACTGAGTTCACAGTGGGTTCAACCACCCTAAGATACGCCTCATCATCAGTGAACACATAAACAGACTTGTAAATTGTTTCGGAAATCAATTTCAGACCACCGAACCGAATTCCATTCCAAGTCCCCGTCCGATACTTCCTCGTTGATCCCATGTCAAGTACCACTTGAGGCAGCCCTTTCACACTCATTCTTAAAGTAAAGTCCCCGGTGGACGGATCATCAGCGCTCTTCCATGATGTTAAATATCTTTCGAAGCCCGTGTTCAAGTCCCATCCCAGCTTCATGCCTCTCAAGAGTGTGTCCGTCGGATAATCAAAGCTCTGCCATACATAAGCCTCGGAGTTCACACTTCCTTTCTCTTTAAGGACAAGATTTCCCGTGTCCAAAAGCAGACAAAATGGATTATTATTCGCCACGTCCCTCGACACATTCGAGGACCAAACGACACTCCTTGTTCTGCTGAGAAGAACAAGGTTTCCGTCTCCGATGGTCACCTCGCCATTTGAGTCGTTAAGTGGGCTATTTCTGTTGGCAATCCAGACAACCTGGTCAGGTGTACTCTTATACCATATTCCTAAGTACCTGTTCTTCGAATTTCCGGGGGAGAAGAAGCCTAACTCGAAGGTTTGGCCGGTGGAAACCAAAGTAGTAGCGTTGCCATCATCATCAACGATTGACCGGATCGGTGTTATGGTGTTGATATGAGCCGCCCTTGAGAATTTCAAGAAGGATTGGAGGGAGACAATGGCATGGAAGATGGTGAAGAGATGAAAGGCTACCATTGCAGTTGTATATAAGGGAAAGAAAGACACTGCAATTATAGGACTTTGAAATGAATCAATTGAAAGGAAAGAATATTATAGGTTAAATTTATGGACAAGAAATTAGTATGGAAAAATATCCAACTTCTTTTTTTTTTTTTTTGATTGAAAATATCCAACTCTAATGTCAATATGCAAATCTAATAGAATCAATATTAAACAGACGTTTATTAGCGTCCATATCATATGAAATTAAAGAGATGGTTCAATATTTTAGCCCAAAAAAAAAAAAAAAAGAAGAGATAGTTCAAAATCATTTTTCTTTTATTTTTATACATGTTCTTATCATAAGTGTCGTCATTCTCATTTTGTTTTTTTGAATTTAATTTAAAAACTCTTACTTTGCACTTATCTTGAATTTTGAATTTGTTATTCAAAATATTCAAAATGGGCGTGCTGCAAAAAATGACTTTCAAGTGTCAACTACAAGAGAAAAGGTCCTCACTACGGTCCACAAAAGAAATAAAAACCCTTCTGCAAATTTGCTCAAATTGATGACAATTGAATAATCCCGCTAAAAGCTACCATTATAAAAAAACAAATTGCTTAATTGAAGAAAAATAAAATAAAATTCTGGACTCTAGTTTACTTTGTAAAAAGAGGACAGAACACCTAAAAAAAATAATTATTAAAATAAAAAAAAGAGAAAAACAATGGCCGCATCTTTGTCTTTTAAAAAAAAAAAAAAAACAAAAGAAAAAAACATATCTGCAGGTATAATAAAAATTGAAGAATGGCGACGAGTTTCTTTGTCTTCCTCACAAATTTCAAGAAATGAGTAATTTAACCAATGAAAATGATTAGTAGTCTTACTTGACTTTGCATACAAAAAATTAAAAATGAAATAAAAATCATGATTTGACATCGGAAGCTAATTATTTAATACTGGTTTTGTATTGAAAAAAAAAAACCAGCATTAAATAACTAGCTTCCGATGTCAAACCCACTTGAATGCGTTTGTCGGTTGCGTGTGAATTTTTAGACACAACAAACCCAACAAACCCACTTGAATGCGTTTGTCGGTCGTGCATGTGCGAATTTTTGGACACACAACAAACCCACTTGAATGCATCTCAACACTTGAGATTCGACATACGAGTCGTTGAAACACACATCCATTAGATCCAATGGTTTGTTTTCATTCCACAACAACCATGCCTGAAAGAATGGATATTGTTAAACATTAACCAAACCAATATATATGACAAAAATTTGAGTTATTGTTCTTATACCTTCATGCCGTTGCTTTTACCTACTAAAATTAACAACTGAAACCCATATTTTATATACGTTGTCTTCGATGTTTAGAAATAGAATTACGAAAACGAGCGGTGAGGGAAAGATTTGCTTCCCTTTCTTTAGTTTCCTAGTGTTAGAAAGAAAGAGTTCTCAAAGAAAGAGAGAGAGAAAGAAGAGAGAGAAACAAAATCTGAGAATGAAGATATTTTCTCGTTAGACTAAAGTTGGTTATAGCTAAGAATAAATACTCTATACAAGCCTATCAATGGTTACCACGTATACAAACTATAACAAATTTATAACAAATCTAACAGACACATCAGTAACCACAAAGGCCTAACACATAAGCAGCCACGTAAGCATGCTCTGCCACATAAGCAGTCTAAGTCTTATTCCTAATACCTAGTTATGCACCACAATGCGACCCCACAAAGGCATGTGCCAGAGGTCAACGAAGCCGATAAGATGATATAAAGTTTTTTCCTTTTATCCGAATCGTGGATTGATTCTACGATAGACAAGGCAATATCAAGACCTCAAATTATTTTGTGCAAGCTTTCCTAATCAATTCGACTACGTTACAAGATGGTCGAACTATATTTACTTATTTCTGATGCACATAGTCGTATATAGAAATCTTGTTCACTTCCTTCCACATTCGCATCCCAGACATCAATCAAGTCTCCAGACCACATCAAACAGCCATTGCCTCCATTCGTGACGTTATAATTAGCAGCCAAAGAGATTTGCAAAAAAGGTAGGCGTGGGAGTATAGAAGAGATCAAAACGGTAAAGGGATGAACGGCTTCCATTGATGGGACATTAGAGGTTTGTTTTCGTACTTGGTTCTTGAAATAGGTTGTAATTGATCCTGTACTGAGAAATTATAGGAAATAGTGTTTGTACATAAATAATTGGAATAAATATTAAGATTTTAAAATATTTGAATTAAATAGTATATTTTATCAAGCAAATGAAAATTTTACTAGATAAAGTACATAAACATTTATCTAATAAATCAATTTTTTGTTCCAAATATTTTAAAAATTTTCTACTCATTTCCTTTTTTTTTTTTCCTGCTGAAAACTGCTATTTATTTGTTTATCCGTAATACATATAAGGGCATTAGACCATTGACTCATGATGAAAGTTCAATCCATTGAAAGTTTCAAAGTTTACAAGATTAATGGGTTCAGAATTTCTAAAATGAGGCATTTGTTTTTTTCCTAGCAGAAACAAAAGAAAAAAAAATTCCCAAATTTCGCATGCGACTCCGGTCTACTTAGGACACTTCTAAATTCTAGTACATGTTCCTTTTCTTCCTGCTTTCGTGTTGACCGTTTATCCCGTTCTACACTTTTGTTTTGACTGGCGACAGGTCATTTTGTCAATGTTTCGGGCAAACTGATTCGAAGAAAAATGTCCATGAAAATGTTGATCATTGGGTCCACAGACGTGGAAAATAATTTGTGTGACGCAAATTACACAAAGCACCCCTAACGAGTATTGTGTCGATGTAAGAGCATCTTCATTTATTATATCAATGATAAATTTTTATATTTTGATGAAAAAATGTAGTCTTCAATATATTTATATTTTTTATGTTAAATTTGTCATATGCTAAAATTTGTGAAAAATTTACAACAAGTTATTGTCAATATCAAATTTAATGTTTGATTCTTATTTGTTGGTGTTTTTACTTTTATATGTAGCTATTACAATATGCAAGTAGATTTAATCTTTAAAATAAAAGCATAAAATATTTGCTCATCGACCAGTGAATACAAGTGAATTAGTTAACAACAATAGTTAATTAACCAAATAGTTTACTCGATTAATAATCAGTTGTAAGAGTTTTGAGTACGTAGGTCCACTTGGACCCATGCGATATTTCAAGGTCTACATTTCTCTTGCTTGAACATAAGAATTATTTCAACTAATTAATTGGTCATAATGTCTTGGAGTCGTTGCTGTAAAATTGATTTGCGATAGGATAATTTTGTACTATTTATAATTGCCTATAAAAATGTAGCATCTCTAAGCTAGTAGGTCAATGTTAATTTATTCATTATTGGCTAGTTTAAAAGGTGCCACATCTATAAAAGAAAAATATAAGAAACAACAACTTTAATCTCAACTTTTGAGTATCAACCTACGTGATCTGTTAGTTGTCATTCTTTTTATTGACAAGTGTTTAAAGCATTGTTATATTAATTGATTGCTTCTACCAATGAAAATATGAGACGTAAGTTAGTACTCAAGAAGTTGGGATTAGAGTTGACATCCCTAGCATTGCTCCTCCAAAAAGTCAATAAAAACAAAAATAACTTCCAACAGATAACACTTGCATTTGCATGGGACTTATGAATCTCGTATTTAGTCAACCTTTTGAGTTCTCAAAAGAAAACTTGTATCACAAGAAATTAACTGAGCCAAAGCTCAGTAAGTATAAAAATATGCATGAATACAATCATGTATAAAATCCTCAACTTTTAATTGTACCTCAAGGGATGTCGCCAATAATATCTAGGTCCGACAATCCCTCCGACATTCCTTGCCTACCCAAGTTGTAAACGATACTTCATACTTTATTTTAAAATAAGAAATAAGGGTACAATAGCTTTTCTGTCTATAAACATGCATTTAAACCAATGTCATGAATGCACAAGTTAATTAATAGGCTATGCATGTAACGACCCAACTATGTAGGGCCGTTATCGTACTCACATACCCTGCTCACTTAACTTAAATACTTAACTTACTTAAATATTCTCTTGCGTTTCGTAAAAATATGAAAATATTTTTTTCTTTATACATTTTAAATTCAAATTTAAAACCTATCTTATTCTCATACTAATTTATATGTACTCAATTGTGTATAGAGTTGTAAAACCCTTTGAACATATTTGATAAACCATACTAATTACCAATGTAAAAAACTTTAAATGATGTCCCAGTGCTAAATATTTTAAGTACTGCTACCATGATATTATCGTATCATAACTTAAACATATTTTACAAAACACGTGGTGGTATCCAACCCAAATTTTACAGTCTGTAATGTCATCTCTCCATACTCTTGCATCAAGCTTGTCCGATAGGTTGCTTACCTACAGCATAAACGTAAATTATGAGCTTATGCTCAGTAAATACAACTTTCTATTCAGCAAAATAATTTTAATAAAAGAATGTTTGAATTGATAATGCATGAACCAATTATGCTTTCTTATGTAAACTTGGTTTTGGGCCCCTTACGTATCATGAACATGAGTGTGCAAACCGTTGCGCGTAGCCAGGGAGTGGTTAAAGCGACCAACCTTGTCCAACTCAAACCATGAACCAAACCAAAATCCACCCATGTGGTAAGTCAGGATGACATGAGAAACTTGCTTCATTACATGAAGACTTGTTCTTGTTTTAATGATACTTGAAAACTTGAATCTTAACTGTTTCTTACTTGAAAATTTGATCTTGTTCTTGTCGTGTAATTTATTATTAGTGAGCATACTTGCATGATGCCACAATAATAAAACATAAGCATATGTACCTCATGTAAATCAATGTATGATTTTTGGAAAACATGCAATGCAATAAAAACATTTTGCTGTAGGCAGAGTTGTATTTATAATTTATCCTATGCTCTTCATCTATCGTTCCAACAAGGCATGACAACAGGATATATTCTTGTTTTTAAACAGGGCACAAGATAAGAACATTCTATCTTACTACAAACTATAACATACTAGATCGGTATCCAATTCAATTACCATTGGTAATCACAGATACAAATCTTAAGATAATAAATTGGTATCCAATCCGATTACTTTTGGTAATCATAAAATTGTTACTATATTCTTAAGTAACTTAGACTTAGTTTATTTTTCTTCCTTTTTCTTAAAAAATATATTTTTTACTTGAAAATATCTTAACTTTACAAATCAAGTATTTCTTAACATAAATACTTGAAATTTCATGAAATTGCCTTTTGTAAGACATATTATGTATTAAAATTCACTTGTAAAAATTCAAATGGATTTAAACCTATTTGAAACTATTTTCATAAAATCATAGTCTTTTTTAAAGAGGTCATAAAACCGTAAAAATTGATTTCAAAAGACACCTTTAATTTGCTTGAATGTATCTGTGTAAGAAATTTCTTATACCATGCACAGTTTTGTAAATCCTACTATATCTTTAAATTGGTTTAGAATTGGGGAATGTTTTCTTCATGAACTTGTAGATCTCATCGAAACCTACAACTTTCATTTCTTATCTGAAAATTAATTTTACCTTTAACTTACCCATTTTTCCTTTTGAAAGTTCTAGCCGTGCACAAAACTTGGACCGACCAGTTTTGAAAACTTATAAAAACCAAGGCTTTGGAGCTCTTTTTTCAAAATCTGTCTACATTGCCCCCCTAGGATTTTCTATGTTCTACAACTTTGTAGTTTTAACTTTTTCCAAATTCGGTCTCTATGGGGCTCAAAATTGAGCTTCCAGAAAACTATCCCAATTATTTTCGAAAACTGGCAGTTTGTATTTTGTGAATTCTCAGCTTAACAATCCGCACACACTATCTCAAATGGTCAAAGCAATGAGCCTACATCAACATGCAGCGCGTTGGTTTCATTATTAAAATTCAACCATTCACTTTTCTCATGTTCTGGAAAAACACAATATTGATAACTTACTTGTTTACCAACTTGTATCTTTAGGTTAATTTTTTAACCAGCATACCCATACTATTCACATCATCATCATCATCTTCATCATTCATAAAATCTCCATACTTAAACATGTGAGAACATAATCACAAACACATAGTGAGCACACATAACCTTAACACTCATCTTAACGTATAAAATTAAACCCATGCTTAGAGCTAGCAACCAAGATAACCTAAGCATAGATATAGCATAAACCAATGATAAAGGACCATCATATAGGAAAATAAGAAACATGAGCTTATACTCTTACATCTCAGAACTTGAAATACATTTAAATCTCGTAAACTAAAACTTAATGAAAATCTTAGTTAGAGGATCAAGATTATACATCTAGAGCTTGGAAAGATTGCTTCGAGACCTTGGATGAGAGAAAACTTGCTCTACCCCTTCACACCCCAACTGGCCATCACCTCTTTCTCTCTCTCTCTCTCTCTCTCTCTCTCTTTCTCTCTGTTTTTTTATTTTTATTTTTATTTTTTAAGGCTAGAGAGGAATAGTTGAGAAAGAACTAGAAGTTTGAGAAGCCAACTAAAGAGTGCAAGTTTCTACTACCCACCCTTATTTATAGGTGGAAAATTCATAAATTTTCACAATTATTTTTTTTTTCTTAAATTCTCCTTGAATTCCATATGGGTCCTTAGTGACAAAATATTTGCCTTTCCAAGTCCCCCCTAATTGCCAACCAGGTAGAGTATTGGAGCCAAAATATCCTTTCACACTTATCTACAATTACTTGGCCTCCAAGTAGGGCCATGTTTGGTATTACCTCTTTATATGCAATCCATTTTCTTAATAATCTAGATAATATCAATACTATTTGAACTATCTGTAATAACTAGCTTTTACGATATTACGTTTTCCTTTTTAAAGGAATTTAAGCTGCACCGTGAAGGTGTTTATGAAAAATCCTGATAAGGGTTTTTATTTAATTTTGTGAGTTTTTATGATTTTATAAGACTCAAGAATAATTGCTTAGTCAAGCATATGACCTTTTGAGCAAAAAGATAGAAAAAATTTTATGATTTTATAATGGTCAACATTTGACCAAAAAAGTCAAAGTTTGACTAAAGAAAGTCAAAATGTTGACTATGACGGTACTGCATGTACGCAAGCCGTATGGAAAATATACAGCGAAAAACCGTCGTTACGGACAAGATAGTAAGAATAAGATTCAAAACCACTAAAAAAAAATCAAGCACAATATTTAGGATATTAAGGGCTAATTGGCTTAAAGCTAGAAGAAAAATTTTTATGCTGTCCAATTATACACAGATAAATTTTGGACTGCAATCTAGTGTAACAATACTGTATTATTAGTTAGAACGGTATTGGAAATATCTGTGTTAGCATGAAAATGAACTGCATATTAAGATAAAAGTCAAACAAGGCCTAGAGGGAGGATACCTCATCCAATAGATAATTATGTGAATTTTTGGAATTAAGGAAAATTGTGAAAAGAAATCTTGGCTTGTTCTCCAAGGTTATGGCCGGCCACCTAAGAAAGCTAATGGGCAATTATTTTTGCTTCAAGGACTTATGAACAATTTTTGAATTAAAAATAAATCCAAAAATTTAATTATTTTTCACCTATAAATAGGTGGAGGGGGGCTCATTTGGTTTTCAAAAATGAGAAAACACCCCTAAACTATGTCCAAAAATTTGCTCACTCCCTTCTCTTAAAATCCGAACTTCAAGGAGAAAAAAAAAGGGAAGAAAGAAAAGGACTAGGAGGGTGGTCGGATTTTGGTGAAGCAACCATCAAGTAACCGAAAATTTTGGAAACCACTAAGCCAAGGGGAGGCCGATTGTGGAAGGAGAAAAGGGGGAAAAAGTTTGGATCAAAACCTAAATCAATTCTTGTGTTGATCAAGGTAAGTCCCCTTTGGCCCCTAAGCTTTTTAATTTGAGCTTTAATTGAAAATTTAAGTGTATTTCAAGTTGGATTTGTAAGACCCGAATTTTTCTATAGACTCAAGATTTCCTTATGCATGAGGAATTAAAGTCCATATTATGTGTTTATGGAATATTCCATGAAAATTATGAATATCAATGTGAAATTCATAATTTTATCAGTAAATGTTTGAGTTCTCATTAAAATGGTTATGAGACTCAATAAGTGATTGTTTAGCCATGCATAAAGCCTTTTATAGAAAAAGGCTTGCTAAAAATCATGATTTTTTGTTGATCAAAGTTTGACCGGAAAAAGTCAAAGTTGACCAAAAAGTCAAAGGTTGACCATAGAGGTCAAAGGTATGACGGTACAATTATATGATAAGCAGTTAGGAAAATATACTGCAAAAAACCGTCATTACAGACAAGGTAGCAAGATTAAGATTCAAACCACCATAGAAAAATCAAGCACACCAAGTTAGAAATAAAGGGCAAAAAGGACTTTGAAAAATAAGAAAAATTTTATACTGTCCATTTTTACACAGATAAATTTTGGACTGTAGTACAGTATAAAAATATTGTGTATAAGTGAACACAGTATTGAAAATATCTGTGTAGCTTAAAAATGGACGTATATTGAAGGAAAAGCCAAACAAGCCTTAATTAGGGATGACATCACCTTATCCTTGATTTATGACATCATAATTGTAACGCTCCGAACCACCCACGTAGGTCCGACCACGCGAGTGGGGGAATGTTACTGTTACTTTACTGATCTTAAACCTTAAACTTAAAACACTTAACCTTTGTAGAAAATTTCAGAATAATTTTTTTTTCTTTTAAAACTTCTTTTGAAACTTGAAAACTTAAACTTCGTTTTGAATCGTGACTTGAAATTAGTACATATATACATAGCGTAACTTGACATTTAAACATACTTGAAAAACTTCATAACTTAAATATAGTGCGGAAATTATGCGTAGTGGTATCCCACACCGCCCTTCACTTGCTGCATCGTCTCCAAGCCCACCAAGTAAAACTACAGGCCTTTTATCTCTACCTGCAGTATGGAATATATCTGATGAGCTTTCGCTCAGCAAGTACAAACTTTTATCTCACAAAAAAATTTTTCATTTTAACATCTTGAAAACATACATCATCATATAACATATGCATGAACTATTTATGTTCATTTATGCATCTTTTATTAATCTTAACTTATTATCTTTTTTTAACATGTGGGCCCCTTGTGTATGTACCAGAAGATATAGTGCGCCTCCAGATAAAGTTAGGGTTTGCAAGGTTCCTAACAGTTCTGGGAAACATAATTGATTATACCCTCTCGCATCAACGAGAGGGTGATAATCATAACTTGAACATGAAAAACCCTCCACCTAATAGGAGGTTGGTACGACATTTTACTTGTGTATTTTTACCAAGTAGTTTATCATTGGTGGGCATACCTCATAATGTCACAAAATCATACACATAGCATATTTTAACATAACATGGCCTCTTAACACATGGCATTCTTTAAAATATGGCATTCTTTAAAACTTGAAATTCCTTAAATCATGACCTCTTTAAAAACATGATATCTTTAAAATATAGCATCTTTAAAAACATAGCATTTAAACATAGCATAAACATGGCATTTGAACTTGGCATTTAAACATGGCATTGCATATTTGAAAATACATTACTATTTCCATACCACAGGTGAGGTTTGTACTTACCTGATGTCCTATGCTCTTGACTTATTGTTCCTCGTGATATATCAACAAGTTCCTATTCCTATTGCAATCAAGGTGTAAGATAAGGTTATTTTATCTTACCATAAATTATGATATATGATGTTGGTATCCTAACCAACATCTATGCACAATCTTAATTGTATGTGCTGTATGTCCCCTCTAATACCTCTTGTTAAACTTGATTGGTCACTTCCTTCTTCTTGGGCTTATGGTTTACTTTTACTTGATCCGTAATCCATTGGATTATTATCTTATCAATAATCCTAAGTCTTAGCCCAATTCATTAACCTTGGTATCCTTTAGGGTTATATTGGGTAACCCTTAAGGTCAAACTTTTGGTCAACCAAAGTCAACATTTAGTCAACTAAGGTCAACCCCCTTTGGGTCAAACGTTGGGCTTTGGGCTTAACCCAGTAACTCGGATATAACTTCCGGTTACCATTCGAAACCGATTTGCTTACCAACCTTTAGCTTGAAAATTCCATTTTATCTTTGAAAACATTATTTTCTTATCCTTTGGAATTTTAAGCAAATTTAGCTTCGAAATTCTTTAATTCTTTTGTAATGATTCATAAAGGTCGTTTAAGATTGAAAACTACCCGTTACGCTTACTTTGCTTGAAATTCCATTCTTTTCCTTATCTTGAAAAAGTTAAGGAATACCTCTTGAAAATTCTAACTTTAAAAATCTCATCTTTCCTTAACTTGGAAAGTTTTGGGTGAATAAGTTCCAAAACTCTTTTCTTAACTTGTAAAAATTCATTTTCTTAAAACAGGCTCCTTAAAATCATTAAGGACTGAAAATCGCCTGTTATGTTTATTTTGCTTTACCTTGGCTTAAAATCTTGAAAACACTTGGCTTACAAAATCTCATTTTCTCTTCTTTAACTTGGAAAGAGTTGAGGAAAAATTCCAAATTCTTAACTTAGCTTATAAAAATTCATGTTTTCAAAACGGACCTTTATAAAAATCATTTAGGGCTGGAAACTGCTTTTGGAATAGTTTCCATAGTTAAAACAGTGGGTTTTTGAAGAAAAACAGTTTTTCTGAACTAGTTTTAGAAAATCCTATGCAGGAATTTTCGGTTCCCTACACACACTTCGTAAAACAGTGTCAGTTTAAAAATCAACTCCGAATTTGAAAAACTTATCTTCACGAAAGTTGTAGCTCTCGAAAAATGCTAAAACTTTTATGTTTTACAAAAAATCCAGTTCAGCTTGTATTAGTACCAGTTTTTGTTTGAAACTGGCTGACCATTATAACTGGGTCTGGGTAGATCAGCCACGGGTTTTGGTAAAAACGGAGGCCTTTGGAGTCTTATTTTGAGATTCTACCCACAATACCCCCTAGGAAAGACCCTTCCGAACAACTTTTATGTTTTGAGTTTTACCCAGTTCGGCCTCTAAAGGCCTTAAAATTCCACTTTCCCGAAACTGGCCAGTTTTGAATCCAAACTGGCAGTTTCGGTTGCTTAGTCCGGTTTACGTCCTATTTCGCGGAATCTATCTCAACCGATCACATCGGGAGCTTATACATAAGTCAAGCAGCATTTCTAATATCCCATACTTCAAGCATGTCAATCCCATGTGCCCATGCAACCCCAAACCGAAAGCTCTAACCTTGGGTTGCATGGTTTCTAGCCTCGCATCAAGATCAAGCATCCACCAACACATCCACCATTGAACTAGCAGCCACACAAGCACTGCCTTGGGCAGATTTTGTGAGCAAAAATCAGGGGACATACCAAACATAGCATGCATCATAACAATTTTTCAAGCATAAATCATGCAAGCAAACATCATAAATAAGCCAACCAACCCTAATCCTCTAATTAAGCACACACTTAGCACATTTAGGGCTGAAAATAAATTGGACTTATGTCCTTACAAATCCAACTTGAATCACAAATAAAAATGCTCAACTTGAACTTAATTGAAAGATTTGGGTCAAGATTTACCTTAAACCCAAGTTAGGGTTTGAAATCCCAAATCTCCTTTGGTTCCTTGGCTTCCCTCTAGCTCACAGTTTTGGCTCCAACTAGGCACCCAAAAATTTTTCTTTTGGTTCCTCTCAAAAGCCGAACTCTACCCCAAGATTTTCCCCTCAAAGATTTCAGTTTTTCCTCTCCTTTTTCTCCTTCCAAACCCACGTATTTGGCTGCCCAAAAATGGGTCTCCAAGCTCTCAAAAATTTTTCTTATTTCTACCTAGCAAAGCCGAGTACCTCACAAGCAAAAACCCCATGAAAGATTTGGTTTTTTTCTCTTCTCTTTCTCACCCCCAAACCCACGGTTTTCTTGCTGAAAATTGGCAAGAGTTTGGTTGCATTTCTTGAATAAAAATGGGTTTATGGGGGGGTATTTATAGAGGAGGGGAGGCTTGGAAAACACACCAAGGGGAGATGTGGAAGGTTCATTCACCTTTCCTTTTTTCCCATGAGGTGGCCGAATGGTGTGGTGGGAGAGCCTCCACATCTTCCAAGCTTAGCTAAGCTTAGTGACCTCACCAATTAAAAGCCACATGATGTCATTCCCTTAAGAAACAAGGGCCTTGTTTGGCTCTTGCTCTTTTTCTCCAAGTAATCCATTTTTCTTGTGCCACACAGATATTTCTAATATTGTGCTCCGTGTTTCCATATTGTACTTCGATCCAAAATTTTTCCGTGTGAAATCGGACCGTAAAAATATCTCTCTTATTTTTCGGAGACCTTTTTGCCCTTAATCTTAACTTGGTATGCTTGATTTTCTATGGTGGTTTTAAGGCCTATTCTTGCTATCTTGACCATAAAAAGTTTTTGTAGTCTCTTTTTATACTGCATTTCATCATATTGCAAAGTCAACGTTTTGACCCGTCCTTGGTCAAACTTTGACTTTTTGGTCAAACATTTGACTTTCGTAAAATTACATCATTTTTCGTTCTTTTCGACTCAAAATGCCGTTGCTAATCCCGGCATTCTATTTTGAGTCTTATAGCCGATTCAATGAGAACTTTAACATTAACTAATAAAATTATGAATTTCACATTAATATTCATAATTTTTCATGAAACACCTTACAAGCACATCATACGGATTTCTAATTTCTTATAAATAAGGAAATCACAAGTCCATAAAAATTCCGAGTGTTACAATAATTGATTAAATAGCATGGAAAGAATTTTACAAACCTCTAGATGAGGTGAGTTGGCCGGCCACCTACGGGGGGGAAGTGCAAATATTTGATTTTTGATGGACTTTTTAGCAATTTTTAGAAAGTTTCCCACACCTATAAATAGGCCTTGAGGGGGGCGGATTTTTGAGCTCCAAAAATCAGAAAATTCAGCCAAACTCTTGTCATTTTTCCTCTCTAAAAATCCAGACTTCCAAGTGTGAGAAAGAGCAAAGAAAAAATTTGAGGATCAAAGGGGTTTTAGTATTAGGGTGATCGGTTTTCCTCTATAGTAACTTCAAGTAAGGATTTTGAAAATTTTTGTGCCCATTTTCTAGGCTTAGGGCCGGCTGTGTGAGGATGGGAAAGTAAGGAAAAATTGAGGTTAGTTTGTGCACGATTTTGGTTCAAGAAGCCACCAAGAAATCAACCAAACTTTTGATGTCAATTGGAGAAGCTAGAACCGGTTTTGGAGGTGACCTAGAGGGGGAGATTTTGTGAGCCAAACCCTAGCCCCAAAATCTTGAGTTAATCAAGGTAATTGCCCTAAACCTTAAACCCTTTCAATTAAGCTTTTAATTTGAAATTTAAGTGTATTTCAAGTTGAAATTGTAAGAGCATAAGCTCAATTTATTTTGTGCCCAAGTTAGGTCAATTAGGGTTAGTGCTTGATTTAGAATTAAGGGTGGTTTGATTATGATTTGCATGCTTGCTTTAATTTTCATGATTTGCATGCTAAATGTTTAATTTGTTATATGTCCCCAAGTATGCTCTAGTATGTTGATGAAATTGGTATGCTAGGTTTCTAGAACTAAATTAGAATGCTTGGTATGTATGATGCAAACTAAAACCATACAACCCTAGGTTATGGCAAATTGGTTAATGGGTTGCATAGATACGATAGGACTGCATGAATGTCAAAGTGGGACGTTATAAAACGCTGCATGCTTGCAATCTAGGCTCCCGCATGTTCGGTTGAGTTAGATTTCGCGCAATAGGACGTAAAACGAATTTAAGAATGGAAACTGCCAGTTCGGATTCAAACTGGCCAGTTTTCTAGAAAGTGGAATTTGAGGCCTTTAGAGGCCGAATTGGGAAAAATGTAAAACATGAAAGTTGTTCAGAACAGTTTGTCCTAGGGGCCAACGTGAATAGTTTTTCAAAATAAGGCTTCAACGATCTTTGTTTTTACTAAAACCCAAGGCTAACCGTGCCCAGGATTTACACACGGACAGGTGAGTTTAAACGAAAATAAGAGCATGTTAAAGTCCGAACTGAGTTTTTCTCAAAACATGAAAGTTTTAGGATTTTTTGAGAGCTAAAACTTTTGTGAAGACAACTTTTTCAAATTCAATCTGGATTTTTAAACTGATACGGATTTCTAAAGACCGTGCAGAGAACAGGAAATTCCTGCACAGGATTTTCTAAAAACAATGTAGAAAACTGTATTTTTCAACAAAACCAATGTTTTGACTGTAAAAACTGTTCCAATGGCAGTTTTCAGTACTTAATGATTTTAAAAAGTCTTACTTTAAATATTACAAATGTTTTTAAGATTTAACAAAGAATTTAAATAGCCAAGTTTTTCCAAGAGAAGGAAAATGGATTTTTAAACCAAAGTTTAGTAAACAAGACGATTTCAGGTGGTAACCGGAAGTAAGACTCGAGTTATAAGGGGTTGACTTTTGTTGACTAAGTTTGACCCATAAGAGGTTGACTTTTGTTGACTAAGTTTGACCAAGTAAAATGTTGACTTTGGTTGACTATGGTTAACCACCTCAAAGGTTACCCAATATAACCCTCCAGGATACCAAGAGTAATAATGGATTAAGGATATTAAGATACAAGCCCAAGGTTAGGATGGTAGCCTAACCCTAATTATATACATATGAGCTTAGTAACCAAAGTTATCTTATGTAACCTAATAAGTAATCATGTGTATGTTAGGGGGGACATATAACTAAGATTATGTGTGAATGTTAGTTAGGTCACCAACATTTTATGATAGGATCCTTATCCTATACTTTTTCAAATAGCAGGAAGTGACCTGCTGTTGCAAACCGTATTGAGGCCGCAACACTCAGGACATAGCACACGAGGTAAGTACAAACCTCACCTGCAGTATGGAAGATAGTAATCTATTTTCAAATATGTTTTATGCTATGTTCTATTATACGTAATGCCATGTTTTTAAGAATGACATATTTACAAGTATGCCATGATTACAAATGTGCCATATTTTCAAGTATGCCATATTTATAAAAGTGTCATGTTTGCAAAAAATACCATGTTTACAAAATGCCATGTTTACAAAAGTGCCAATTTACGAAGATGCCATGTTTTCAAAGATGCCATGTTTATAAAAATACCATGTTTTTAAGATATGCCATGTTATGAATGAAATGTAAGTTATGATATAATATAGTGACATCATGAGGTATGTTCACTAATGATATACCACATGATAAGAACACACAAGTAAGGTGTCGTACCAACCTCCCATCAGGTGGAGGACTATTCATGTTCAAGTTTAATGATTCCCAGAATTGTTAGGGACCTTGCAAACCCTATTTTATCTGGAGAGTGCACATCTGGTACGTACACAAGGGGGCCCACATGTTAAAGAAAGATAATAAGCTCAAGTAAATAATTGATCATAAAAGATTCATAATCGAGCATAAATGGTTCATGCACATGTTATATGATGTTTGGCATGATTTATGTGTTTGTGAGATTATGTTTGTGCTTACTGGACGAAAGCTCATCAGTTATATTTCATACTGTAGGTAAGAAGCCTGCAGCTTAATTGGTGTTCTATATGTGGATGATGCGGCGGATGAAGGGCGGTGTGGGATACCACTACCCATATTTTCCGTAACCTTTTCTGAGTTAATAGGTTTATGTATATATGTATATATCTCAAAAACAAATTATGTTATATAGTATATCTGGTACTGAAGACTTCAAACGATCTTTTCATTTCAGTATGTATTTAAGACAAGTTTGCTATGAGCTAATCTATGTATATATATGTATGTTAAGAAAAAAAAAATTTATTCTCAAATTTGCAAGTAAGATATAGTTAAGTAAGTTTTAAGTTTAAGTTATTAAAATCAAGATGCAAGTTTAAGTAAGCAAGGTGACAGCCTTACGTAGGTCGGGGCGTCACAGGATTTGTAAAGGCATAAGCTCATTTTATTTCTAGTGCCCTAGATTAGATTTTAGATTTTGTGCTTGATTAGGCTTATGGGTGGTTTTGATTTATGAGCTATGCATGATTATGTGCTTATGCTTGCATGATTATAGGGTTTGCTTGTATCCTTTATGATGTGGTTATATGTCCCCAATATGCTTAAGGAAGTTTTAGGTGATGCATGCTAGGTTGATAGTATGTGATGAATGATTATGCAAGCCCAAAAGTTTTGCAAATCCTAGCTTAGTGCAAGAACACCCAAGGGTTTCATGTGAATGTATAGTTGAATGTATGATGATGGAATGGTACGTTAGAAAGCGCTGCATGACTGTTTTAGGCTCCTGGTGTGACCGGTTAAGTTAGTATGCGCATAATAGGATGTAAAATGAACAGTTTTCTAGAAAGTTGGATTTTAGGGTAAAACTGGCCAGTTTGGGTAAAACTGGCCAGTTTTCTAGAAAGTTGGATTTTAGGCCCTTAGAGGCCGAATTTGGAAAAACTTAAAACATGAAAGTTGTAGAGAAGGGTTTTTCCTAGGGGGCAATAGACAGTTTTCAAAGATAAGGCTCCAATAGCCTTAGTTTTACAAAAATCCAAACCTGGCCATGCCCAGACTTCATGCACGGCCAGGCATGTTCAACAGGGGAAATGAGTAGGTTAGAGACCGAACTGGGTCTCGAGTAAAACATGAAAGTTGTAGGACCTTTGAAGATTAAAAACTTTTGTGAAGAAAATTTTTCCGGATTCAACCCATATTTTTAAATAAAAATTAGATTCCAAAACTGTGCAGAAAACAGGAAATTCCTGCACAAGATTTTATAGTGCAGGAAAAGGACATTCCTACACATACACTGATAAATTGACTGTGGGAAACTATTCCAAAGGTAATTTCCAACACTTAGTAATTTTTACAAATCATACTCAAGAATTGCAATTCTTCATAAGTTGAACAAGGATTTTTTTATAAAGTGGACATAAAGTGCAAAGTTTTTCCAAAGTAAAGGAAAGCAAATTTTGGACCCCAAGTTGCTTTAAATTTTGGTAATAAGATGATGACCAATGATAACTGGGAAGGATACCTGAGTTATTGGATTGGGCCCAAAGCCCAAGGTTACCCATAGTAACCTAATAGGATTCAAGTTAGGAGTTTGGGCTTTAGCAACCCAATAGAAGTTGACATAAGTTAAACCCAAGACTGGTTCACACCAAAGGTAACCCAACGTAACCCAACAAGATGCTAAGTTTATTAATGGGCCTAAAACCTAGGGTTATTCCTAGTAACCCAATGGATTACGGATTGCATATGATAAGGCTTAGGCTCAAGGTTAGGAATAGTAACCTAACACTATTCATGTGTGCTTGGACTTAGTACCCAATATTACTCTAAGTAACCTAATAAATTATGATCTTAGTATAGTAGACCATGAACCCTAGGGTTACTTGAAGTAACCAAGTAAGTTATCAAAGAGATTTATGTGGGACATATAACTAAGGTCATGTATGAATATTGGTTAGGTTACCAACATTTTATGGTTATGATTATAAAATCCTTACCTATGTCCTTTTATATTAGCAGGAGATAACCTGCTATTGCACCCTGACTTAGAGCAACAAAGTAGAGAACATAGCATACGAGGTAAGTACAACTCTGCCTACAGCATATGCTTTTGTTGTGTTACATACCTGAAGTGTTGTATGTCATGATATGACATGATGTATGATATGTTAAAGTTTATGTGATGTTATAATATGATATATGATATGTTAAGTTTATGAAATTTCATGATATGACTTATGAATTATCTATATGTGACATCACGAAGCATGTTTACCAATCGATAAGAATAAGATCAAAGTATGAAATGATAAAAGTTAAGTATGATGGCAAGCAAGCTTACCTGTGTCGTATCGACCCACCTTAAGTCGGGTTAGGTCTATGGTTTGAGTTGGACTGGACTGGCTGCCCCAACCACTCCATAGCTGCGCGCCCGGTATGGATACTTATGTTAAGGGGCCCATAAGTATGTTAAGCTATGAAAGAATGTTATGAAAGAATAAGAAAGCATAATGAAGCATAAATGGTTCATGCATGGTTGTGGTTATATTACGTTATGTTATGTTTGTTTTGTGTCGCGGATGTAATAGTTGTACTTGCTGAGCGAAAGCTCACGTCTTACGTCTATGCTGTAGGTAAGCAACCTACTGGCAATCTCTGATGCAAGATGGTGGAGCGTGACACTACTAGCTGTGAAATGTGGGAATGGTAGCCGCTACGCGTTTTGTCTATTTTATGTTCAAACATTCTTATGTAGTAAACATTTATAAGTAAGTATGTATTCGTGTGAGTTCGCGTCGTATAAAAAAAATTTCTGCTATTTACGCTAAGTAAGTTAAGTATGTAAGATACGTTAAGTATGTAAGTATGTACGGTAGCGGCTTGCGCCAGGCGGGTCCTTACACTATCAACAATATAGTATTGCTGGACTGTAGTCCAGAATTTATTTGCACTTAACTAGACCGCGTATAGGTATTTCTTAGGACTTGAAACTACTTAGTCCTCCTTGTTACAAATATTATTCATGATTATTCTAGAGTGATCCCAATCCTTATTCTCAATTCTACATCCCTAATGATGGGTGGCCACATTATAATTTCAATACTGTTTATTATACGGTAGTACCGTATTAATCATGCCGTAAATTATCCTAGTTATTCATTGGCCAGAAAAAAAATCAAAAATCATGGTTATGCCTTTTTCATCATAAGGCCTTATCGTTGACTTAATAAACTATCATTGAGTCTCATAATACTTATAAGAAGTCAAACAGACTCTGATAATCAAATCAGATCATGAGCTTCATGTTGACCTACATAGTATAGACTTAGATTTTCTTTGTAACTAAGGAAATCACAAGTCCGTCAAAAGTTGGGCTGTTACAATTTACCCCCCTTAAAAAATTTTCGTCCTTGAAGATTTAGTGGTTCTAATGCTCCCAAGAATGAAGCTGACTAAGTTATTGGTCCCATGACACGCTGAACCCACTGGATTAGTCAATCTCTTAATCTTATTAACCTGCAAACTGCAGATTGCAAACTGCAAACCGCATACTTCATCATTCTATATACTGCATGTTGCATATGTCACGACCCGACCTACATAGGGCCGTCACTTCGTACTTACTTATCCTAAATACCAACTTTGCAATGACCCAATTTTGTGGAGCCGTTGCCTTACCATGCTTACTTAAACATACTTTATCTTAAAACTTACTTTTGCTTTACATTAAAATACGGAAATGTTTTTTTTTTCTTTTTAAACTCAATTTAAAACTCGAAACTCAAAACTTAACATATACTCATACTTATTCATATGGACTCACTCGAGTACCAAGTTCCAAACCACATTTTCACAAATCATACTAGTTATCATATACTAATATCATCGATTTATCATAACAGACTACAAACACATTTTACAAAACATATTTCCAAAACCCGTGGCAATATCCAACCCAAATTTCACAGTCTGTAATGTCATCTCTCCACAGTCTTGCATCAAGCATTGCCAGTAGGTTGCTTACCTACAGCATGAACGTAAGTTATGAGCTTATGCTCAGTAAGTACAACTTTCTATTCTGCAAAACATTTGTAGTAAAAGAAAGCATGAATCAATTATGTTTTCTTATGAATCAATTACGCTTTCTTATGTTAACTTTGTTCTGGACCCCTTACATATCATGTGTGCACATATCATGATGTATAGCCATGGAGTGGTTAAGGCAGCCAGTCCAATCCAACTCAAACCATGAACCAAATCATTTAACATAGAGTGGTTGTGGCAGCCAATCCAATCCAACTCAAACCATGAACCAAACTGTTTGAACCCACCTTTGTGGCAAGTCAGTACAACACAAGAAAACTTACTTGTCTTATCTTATCATATAAAAACTTGTTCTTAGTTGATCATACTTGAAAACTTGAATCTTAACTGTTTCTTACTTGAAAACTTAATATTGTTCTTATCATGCAATTTGTTATTATTGAACATGCTTTCTTGATGTCACAATAATAAAACATAAAACATAAAACATAAAACATAAAACATAAAACATAAAACATACGTAAATCATGTAAATCAATGCATGAATTTTGAAAAACATGCAATGCAATAAAAACATTTTGCCCATGCTGTAGGCAGAGTTATACTTACAAATTGTCCTACACTCTTGGTCTATCGTTCCATCAAGGCACGATAATAGGTCATATTCCTGTTTCAAACAGGGCGTAAGATAAAAGTCGTTCTATCTTATTATAAATCATAAAATACTATATCGGTATCCAATCCGATTACCTTTGGTAATCATAGATATAAATCCTATCATAGTAAACCGGTATCCTATCCGATTACTATTGGTACCTTAATATAGTAAACCGATAACCTATCCGGTTACCATTGGTAATCATGGATACAGGCCCTAACATAACAAATTAGTATTCCATCTGATTACCATCAGTCATATACTTGTTGCCATATTCTTATGTTTTGAAAATATCATAACTTTATAAACCAAGTATTTCTTACCATAATACTTGAAATTGCCTTTTATAAAACATAGTACATTTTTAACAATCACTCGGAAATTCCATGGGATTTTAAACCTTTTTGAAACCACTTTCATAAAACGACAGTGTCTTTTTAAAGAGATCATAAGACCTTGAAAACTATTTTTAAAATATCTTTTTAATTTACTAGAATGCATGTGTGCAGGAAATTTCCTGTACCATGCACAGTTTTGAAAATCCCATATTATCTTTAAATCAGTTTAAAAATTGGGAAAAATTCTTCACGAAAGTTGTAGATCTCGTTGAAACCTACAACTTTTGTTTTTTGTTCAAAACTTAATTCTGCTTTTAACTTACTCATTTTTCCTTTTGAAAAATTCTGGCTGTGTACACTGTCTACACTGACCAGTTGGGATTTTGATAAAACCAGAGGCATTTAGAGCCTTATTTTCAAAAATTGTCTACATTGCCCCCTAGGATTTTCAATTTTCTACAACTTTGCAGTTATAATTTTTTCCAAATTCGGCCTCTAAGGGGCTCAAAATTAAGTTTTCAGAAAACTATCCGGTTAAATCCGAAAATTGGCAGTTTTGTATTTTGTTAGTTTTTGCTTAAAAATTCGTGCACACTACCTCAAATAGTCACAGCCTTGAGCCTACATTAACATGTAATGCATCGAATACATATTTAACATTCAATCATTCACTTGTTCATCTTAATGGAAAACACAATATTTGATAACTTTTCAAGCTTATCAAATTGTGTTTTTAGGTTAATTCCTTAACTAACACACTTAGCATTCACATCATCATCATCATTATTTTAATAGATTTATTAATAATTATATTGTTAATAATTTAATTATGTTACTTAAATATTCTTTCTCTTATAATAATTAATAATTAATAATTCTAATATTAATAATTAATAATTTGATTAATCTAATAATTAACGTTTGATTAATATCTAGTTAATCATCCATAGTTATTTTGATGATTGTCTCAATGATTAATGATTAATGATTAATTAATCTCTAATTAATTATGTATTATAATTATGTAGTTATTCAATATAATAATCTTAATTATCACGTACTAACTCTTATAATTAATTAATTAATTACTTTATTAAATACATTTGGTTATTTTTTTATTAATTAATATACTTAGGTGACTCATTGTCACCTAAGTATATACTTCTCATCTATTATTGGGTTTGTAAGGCCTAATCCCCTTGGTTATTAGTTAGGCTAAGGTAGTCTCTTGACATATGCCAAGTAACCCTCTAGTGTACTTTATCTTAGCCTGTTTAAAACTTGTGATTCAATTTTATGAAGTTTGGGTTTTTCACATTATTTGATCATACACTTAATACCAACTCATTTCATAATTAAATATGTTCATATGTTATGACTTACCCTTATGTCACATTTTAATGTTTAATTGTTTTATCGGTATATAGAATTTTAACTTGTAAGATTTATTTTAATTTGAGTATAATCCTATTTTGGACCCTTAATAACTTGTTGGAAGCTTGAAATATCTAGTTTCTATCTTTATATTTTTGTTTTCCAAGATCTTAAGCATTTTAAACATTAATGTGGACATTTTCCTAAGTGTCTTATGGTAAAATCTCAGTTTTCCAGATCACAATACAATATTATGTGATTTATTAAAATTTATGTACATATCCATTTTAAATGAATGATATCTCATTTTGAAGCTTGAAATGTCTACTTTACAGTGGTAAAGTTATTTCCTTTAGTGCTTGAGTGTTTTATACCATTAACTTAAGTATTGTTACTATTAGTCCCACATTAGTACTACAAGTCCAGATTCATGGGTAAGTTAGAAAAATCATAACAATTCACTTATAACTCCAAATTAGGCAAAAGATATGTCATTAGAAATCTTATAGTGTCTGTTTTATATGATAAGAATAGTTTTGAGAAACATTATAATTTACTAACCCAAAATATACAAAACCCGTGGCTAGCACAGGGTTAGAGCAAAGACTTTCGGTTCGTAGTCCAAACTTGTAAAATTCATCAAAAATTGCACATTTATCCGTTCAAGGTGTATGATACCTTGTTGGAAAGCTTAAGGAATCTAGTTTTTAGATATATAACTTATAATCTAAACTTTTGAGGCTATAGGGTTCAAAGTACATAAAACCCATGGCTAGACTATACCCCAGAGGTTCATTTTCTCTCCAGTTTTGTGTTACAACTTCAAATGCACATAACTTTAGACATACAAAAGCAAACTAAGTGATTACAAATCCTAAAATGAAGCTTAACCTCTATAAAATCTTATCATATAATTTATTTTTTATACCAAAGTTTCTATTGCATGCTATATTACCATAACAACTATAAGCTTTAAGAAAGTTCGTAGATCTTACCGAAATGCTCCATGGATCCTTTAAGCTCTCGGACCTCCAAAGTTCTTCTCAAAAATTTTTCCTAGGTAAGAAGAAGTCTAACATTAATATTATAACTAGAAGTCATGCTTTAATTCTCCAAAAATGACTAAAACACAAAGAATACCATTGGGTTACCTCTAGTAAAACATCCCTAACTCCATTTCACACTTTTTCAAACTTGGTAACGAGGTTGCTTAGAGCTTGAAAATAGACAGAGGAGGGTACTGGAGGAGGGTACTAGAGGGGTGTTAGATGTAGAGAATAGTGTTGGTGATTTTTTTTTTTTTTTTTTTTTTTTTTTTTTTTCTGTTTTGAGCTTGGTGGTGGCTAGAAAAGCTAGGGTTATTGAGCTTAACTTGTATGAGAATAAAATGAGGTGTTAGGGGCTTGTCTTTAGCCAACATCTACTATGAAGAAGCTATATTTTGAGGGGTAAAAATGAAAAATTTTTGGCTGATTCACCCCTTGCCTTGCCGCTACTTTTGGGAGGGATTTGTAGTGAAAAGTTTGTTCAACAAAGTAGAGACAAGAAGTCACTTTCGCTTGTCTCTTCTTTGGGTCAACTTGTCAAAATAAACCATTCCATTTCTTACATAAGGTTGCATGCATGCACCATGTTCTTCTTTTTCTCATTGTTCAAGTTTCTTCTTGCTTCTTGACACAAAAAATCCAAATCCTCTATCGCTTTCTCCTTTTTATTTTATTTTCTTTCTTCAAATTTTCCACCATTGATCCTAGGTTGTCATCTTTATTCTCATTCATTGGATTTTTCATCACACCTATCCTCACATTAAGCTCTCATTGGTCACTTATCATCCAAAGCATGGCCATTAATTTGCCTAGGATTCTTTAATATAAAAATCTACACCATGGATTTCAACCTTGAGCACAATTCTTGATCAATCTCCCATCTTTGGATTTCCTAAGAAAAAACCCAAATTATACATCTTCTATCTATTTAACACATTAATTTCTCAATCATACTCTCAAAACTTAACTATTGATATGATAAAAAAATAAATAAATACTAAGATTATTAAATTGACCTACTAATAAAAATCATGGTTCTTCCCAATAATTAAAGTTATTCCTCTAATATGACATAGTAAATTTTTCTTATAAATTTATATGTCGTTCAACTCATCTTTTATGTATTTAAAATTTCTCATTTAAATAGAGAAACTCAACATTATTAGATCATCTATCATCATACTAATGATACATATATAATCATTCATGATCTTAAAATTTGATATTCATTAAAATAATTCATTAGAAGTATATTAATGATAGAAATCCCTAATAATAGTTCTGAATCAAGTATATGAATTTCTAAGGCATCACAATCTACCCTCCTTACAAAATTTTTGTCCTCGAAAATTAGAACAAAAATAGATAATTTTTCCTCATTTCATCTTCACATTCCCAAGCAGCTTCCTCAATCTTGTGATTTTGCCATAACATCTTGACAAGGGGTATGGTCTTGTTTCTGAGAGTCTTCTCTTTACAAGCTAGAATTTGCACAAGCTTTTCTCCGATTTAAGTTCGATTTCTAAAAATTCTACACTACCCATAACATAATCATGAAAGTATTCATATGAACAATCATAAACTCTATATTATCAAACCAACAATTCTAAAAATTCGAAAGCATCTCTACTTAAATATTAATCCATAAATATTTAAACTAAAAGAGAAATAACTAGAGTCTTGGTCTGAAAACTACCTCGACTATCGGAGTTTCTGTTGGAGAACTGAAATAAAACCTCCTTGAAAAGAACTTCTTGAAGGGGCTTGGAGGATTTTTTTTCAAACTCTTATGAAGCTTGGATAGTGTTTGGGAGGTGGGAAAATGGGAAGGAATATTTTTGAAGACTAAAGAAAATTTTCTTAAGAAAACTTAAGACTATCTAAGAAAATTTAGTAGAGAGAGTTTCTAGAGAGAGATAAGAGAATGGATTTTGATTTGTGAAGAAATGGTTCATGCTTGCATTATGGACTTCAAAGGTGTATGGAATAAAAAGCTACCGTTGATTGAATTCTTCTACAACAACAGTTATCAGACGACTATCGGGATGGCACCCTATGAAGCACTTTATGCTAAAAAGTGCTGATCACCGTTGCATTGGCATGAAACAAAGGAGAAGCAATTGAAAACCATAAATTTCATTATCAAGACCATTGAAGCAATAAAAAAAATACGACAATGAATGAAAGCAGCTCAATATCAACCGAAGAGTTATGTCGATAAGCGAAGGAGGCCCTTGAATTTCAAAAAGGAGACTACGTTTTTCTTAAAGGTAGCATTAATGAAGGGCGTGATTCGATTCGGAAAGAAGGGAAAGTTAAGCCTAAGGTACATAGGACCCTTTAAGATCACAGAATGTGTTGGTAAGGTAGCTTATAGATTAGCAATATCGTCAGAGTTGTCAATAGTGCGCAATGTCTTTTATTTCTTAATGCTAAAGAGATATGTCACGGATCCGTCTCACTTAATAGAACATGAACCAATTCAAGTTCACGAGGACCTCACTTACGAAGAAAAGCCTGTGCAAATTCTGGCTTGTGAAGAGAAGACTCTCAGGAACAAGACCATATCCCTTGTCAAGGTGTTATGGCGAAATCACAAGATCGAGGAAGCCACTTGGGAACATAAAGACAAAATGAGGAAAATTATCCATTTTTGTTCTAACTTTCGAGGATGAAAATTTTGTAAAGGAGGGTAGATTGTGATGCCCTAGAAATTAATAAACTCGATTCATGAACTGTTATTATGAATTTCTTTTATCAAAATTAACAACGTTGAGTTTTTCTATTTAAATGAGAAAAAAAATATATATATAATGTTACTCGTATTTTCTTTTTCAATTGAGATTTTATGAAAATATTGCGTGTAAAAATTAATTATATACACAATGAATGAATAATCATAATTTTGAAAATTAAAGAAGTGAATTTTATGGCATACCAAGATTTATCTATTAAATTAATTTAACAATCCTACTATCATTTCAAAAAATTAAAAAAATAAAATAAAATAAAAGAATAAAAAAAAAAGGGTTAAGGGAAGGGGTGCCGTGCATCCCTCCTCTTGCTCAGTGGGTAGCAGTCCACTTAGCCATACAGGCAGGCAGTAAGCCACTGCCTGCTGCCAGTAAACTGGCACCAAAAATACATTTTTTTTTCTTTTCTTCAAAAAATAGGTTGAACAAGACCGAGGGAGGGGTTGAGAATCCAAAATCCAACCCCTAAACAAGCAAAATAAAGATGACAAGACAAGAAAGAAAAGTTGATTACAATGTGTGATGATGGACTACTTGAATGACTACTCACTAAAACCACTTAGAAATACATGAAAAATTACCAAAACAACCTCCCAACCTATCCTCTTCAACTGAGCACATTTTTGTAGTGATTTAAAATCTAAAAATTTCAATTTTTAACCCATAATAAGGTTTGGTTACAAAATGTTTCTAAGGTTAACCAATAACCACATTTTTCTCTTTCATAAAGACCATACTAGCAAAGAAAAGTTTCTTCTCTTCCTCCCTTCATTGTGGACGAAATTCGTAGATAAGGGAAGCCAAAAATATTCTTCATCTCCTTCCATTCACTCCCAAGATCATTTTTTATGAGGAGGAAGAGCCATTCTAAGTGTTTTCCAAGGTAAAAACC
>CM046381.1:3737831-3790831 GCA_025413485.1 Ficus microcarpa
AAAATGCAATATTAAAAATAACAACAATGTTGACAAATGTTGTGGAAGGAGCCAATGCAAATTTTCTAGGAAGATATGTTCTGCCTTGAACTTTGACATTTTGTTCAACAAGTTCAGCATCTTATGAGCCTAGATAGCCCTTGCTCCGGCTTGATTCGAGAATCGGAGAAGAAATGGCAACGACTTTGGTGACCGGCGTCATCGACAGGCTAGTTCAGCTGCTAACTGAAGAAGAGAAACTGTTCAAGGGATTCAGCAGAGAAGTCCAGAGAGTTAAGCTTGATCTTGAGATCATCCAAGCATTCCTTACAGACGCCGAGGCAAGATTTGTGATCGGTGGCACGACCGACGGTGTGAGAGCCTGGATGAAACAGGTTACAGAGCTAGCTGTACGCATAGAAATTGTCATGGACGAGTATGTGGCACGTAGCAGATATCGGAACCGCGGGGGGTTCCTTAATTTCCTCCGTAAAACAGGTTACGTTATCAAGACTCTGAAATCAGGTCCTGATATAGCCTCTGAGATTCAAAAGATCCGGGCATCATTGCAGGAAATCAAAAGCACAAGTGCTCGATTTGGTTTCAGTCCCTCGTTGACCAAGTTCGAAAGGCACGAGCCTCTGTTGGGTTCTCAATCTGTACAGGAAGAGGAAGTCTTTGTGGGCAACGATCAGGAGAATATCATAAGAAGCCTTGTCGAAGGAGATTCCGCTTTGACTGTGGTCTCTTTGGCGGGAATGGGTGGGATCGAAAAAACCGCTCTCGCTAAGAAAGCCTACGATCATGGAGATGTCCAAAGAAACTTCAATTGTCGTGCTTGGATCAATGTGTCTAACCGTTACAGCATGAGGAAGCTATTATTGGACATGATAGAGCAGATTTGCCCAGCTGCAGAACAAAATCGCACAACGGAAGAGCTGATTGTTTCCTTGAGGCAATATTTCCAAACGAAGAAGTACATCGTTGTTTTTGACGATGTTTGGGATAAACACTTTTGGAGGCTTATGGAGGAGGTTTTTCCTGATAATGAAAAAGGTAGTATAGTAATAATTACGACTCGTTATCTGAGTGTTGCCCGAATCTCAAAGGCTTATGTTCATGAGGTACAATTTCTACACTCCAACGAGGGACGGGAACTCTTTTCTAAATTGGCATTCCGTCACGAGTTTGAAGGGCGTTGTCCTCCAGAGTTGGAGGAATTGTCCACTCAAATTGTTAAGAGGTGCGTTGGCCTGCCACTTTTAATAAATGTTACAGCTAGTTATTTGTCGACGAAAGAGAAGGTGATATTTGAATGGCAGAGAGTGTTGTTCTATTGTGAACGAAGCCCCTTTTTCGATATTGCTCTAAGAGTTGTCTCTCTTAGCTATCATGATCTACCTCATAGGCTCAAGTCTTGCTTGCGGTATTTTAGCGTCTTTCCGGAGGACTATTTGGTTTCCGATACAAAATTATTTAGGTTGTGGATTGCGGAGGGCTTCATTCAGAAAGAGGAAGACAAGACACAGGAACAGGTTGCTGAAGAATATTTGAATGAGCTGATTCAAAGAAACTTGGTTCAGATCTCATATGTCAACCACCAAGGCGTTGAAAGACTCTGCAAAGTAGTCCATAACTTGATTCACGAGATGATCATGTCAAGAGCCAATGAAACAAGCTTCTGCGATATTCAGTATGGAGAAAAGTCACGGACCGGAGGAAAAAGTTCTCGTCTATCAATCCGTGGCAGCACAGAAAATATTTCGGTAATACTCGAAGACTACAATGAGGTTCGTTCCCTGTTTCTTTTCGATATCAGTGAGTTGAGCAAGGATTTTGTGGGTACTTTGTTCGAAACATCTAAGCTTCTGAGAATAGTTGATTTTGACAATGTTCCTCTCAATTATCTCCCAAATGCAGTGGGAAACTTACTGTACTTAAAGTGTTTAAGTCTAAGAAATACTAAGGTGAAGGTACTTCCGAAATCTATGGGCAAACTAAAAAATTTACAGACGTTGGATGTTAGGAACACCCTTGTGGAAGAGCTACCAATTGTGATCTATAATCTTAAAAAACTACGACAACTTTTAGCCAGCTGTCTTGTTGAGAAAAATTATTTGAGTTCAACTCATGGAGTCAGGATAAAAGAAGGGATTAGTCGTTTGGAGAATTTGGCAATGCTAATGACCGTGGAGACAAATGAAAGAGATGCCGATTGCATGAAAGAATTGGAGAAGCTGGGGCAATTGAGATGGTTGGGAGTATCAAGATTGACGAAAAAAATGTTAGGATTTCTTTGTACCTCCATTGAAAAGATGAAACGCCTTGAGCGCTTGCGTTTACATTCGCTTGAGAGTTTTGATCTACAATCCATTTCATCTCCACCGCCTCTTCTCCAAAATCTCATCCTTAAAGGCCCCTTACAGATGATGCCAGACTGGATTTCAAATCTTCAGTATCTAAGCGTGTTGGGGTTAAGTTTCTCAAAGCTAGGTGACGACCCTTTAAAATGCCTCCATGGTTTGCCTAATTTATTGTCTCTCTCTCTCTACCACGCATTTGATGGAGAGCAACTTCATTTTGAGGAATGCGGTTTTCCGAAACTCAAGATGCTTGTCCTAAGAGAGCTGCATGGGCTAACGACATTGAAAATAGACAGAGGAGCGTTGCCACTTCTTGAAAAATTACAAGTTGGACCTAGTCAGCATCTGGATGAAGTTCCCTCCGACATCCAACACCTGCAGAATCTAAGAGTTCTTGAAGTTTACGACATGCAAAGGGATTTTGTACTTGGTATGCTACCGGATGAAGGTTCCGATTATTGGAAAGTTGAGCATATACCAAGTGTTGTTTTCAAGTACAGAGTTAGTGGAAGACGTTATGCAGAATACAAGCTCGGCGAATCAGACTTGTTGGACCATCTGCGAGGTTTAGGGAGCTCAAGATATATTCGATGGGATGAGCGTCGGTTCAGTTTCTTTTACAGTGATGACGAAGACTTAACAACAACTTCAGATGTTGAGTGGAACGATGATCACTTGAGTTTCTTCAGCGATGACATCGAAGACTGAAGATTTCTGAAAGTTCTTTCTCTTTTCTCTTCAGCATAATTTCTTGGTATGTTCCTTGGTCGTTCAGTTTTTATCTCGTTTCACAAACATTGTCTTTTCAGTCGACTCCTACGCTCAAATATCTGATGACATTTTCCTCCTCTTTTCTTTCATCTGTGTCTCGTGGAAAGTGAGTGAAAATTTTACCATATACCTTCAAAAAAAAATCTTCTATTGAATTTAGCCGACACTTCTATCTTGCTACCTTAGCATTGTTCCTTCAGTTCTTCTACGAATTTTTGTCATCTTCAATGAGTAATCTTGTTTTAGAGTACTTAAATGATTCTAGCATTGTATTAACCAAAACACTTTCCTGTCAATTTTTTTTAGTAGACAGTTAATGAAAATTTATCATATGTGAAGTGCAGAAGGTTGTATATGCTTCTGGCTTCTCATCATGAGTGATAACCGTTTAATCACTGCTCTGTTTTTCTACGCACATTAAACATGTTTCGAACTTTAATCCCACATCGTACCAACATCTGCATTGTTTTCCCATTTCTTAGGCATTAAAGTACCTGAAGGATTCAAGACTAATGGATCAGCAGGAGTCGTTTTACCCAATCAGCGTTCGATAAATAAGTTGCTATCTGTTTCTCCATGAACAGGGCAAATGATGTTTGTTCCATGGTCCTCACCGCAGCCTCGTTTTGCTCTCCTTTAGTTTACGTGTGTAATTTTACATTTTGAACTAGACTCGGAATAAACATGAAATCTTTTCGCGTGTGTGTGCCGTTTCTGTAGCTGAATAAAGCCACTGTCTTGATGTGTGCCTAAGTTTGAATATGGGTTGATGCAGTTTACTCGAGACTCTTTAGTTCTTTTCGTGTAACTCAAAAGGCTTTCATAGAGAAAGAAATTATTGCTTGATATCTTTGAATCTGAATTCTGTTCCGATGAGTAAATTTAAGAAAGTTATATGTTAATTTAGAAATAATTTCTGTTTCCTTTAAAGAAATTTTGCTTCTAACTTATTGCCAATCTGTTTGCATGAAATAGATTCAGTTTTTCTATTTAGAAACATTTTAAAAACGGAAATTGAATTATTATTTATGCAGTGCTATAAGCTTGTTCAAAATGCCATATTGTTGTGAGCCTTAAAAAACAAAGAAACTCGAGCGTCGGAGATTTAAACTCTAAACCTCAACTTTTAGCGCATGGATTTACCTCTGTATTAAGCATGCAACCACCATTTGGTTACAAGGCATTTGCCTATTATAGAGATGGTACGATTTGATTGTTATATTTTTTATTTATATATTTTATAACTTAATTTAGTTATTTATTTTATTTGTGTATATATATATATTTTATCACTCTTAGTCTTACAAGCAGGAAGACACATTATTATTTGGGATAGTAAGAAAACAAACTATTGAAATAAGTCTAAAGGTGAAGTTTGTAAATAAAACGAGCCCTTCTGTCGAAATTTCTTTATTTTTTATGGATACGTGAAAAGCCTATGAGGTTATAAATAAATGAGATTAATTTTGGGTTACTTGTCAAGTTTATGCACAATCTTTTATAACTAGGAGAAATCACAAGATGTCATAATAGTTGGAATTCCGATTCATTCAGGACAAACACCACTTTTCCATCGTCAGTATCAGCATGTGCCTGAGCCAATGACTGATTCAAACAAAATAACATTGAAATTTTTTTTTTATCATTATTATTATGTTTTGGAACTTGTAAAAGTAAAATTTTAATAATTAAATAATTTAAAAAGAAAAATATTTTATTAAATTGCATGAAAAAGTTAAGATAATAATTAATAAGAATCAAAGTCACTCTGTGATAAATTTACCCACAAAATTTAGTATATGATAATTTTGACATCAATATAACACTTTATTAAATATGTGTATTTTTATTCAAATGTGGAAATCTACATAATAATTTAACATTACATTGGAGATCTTCTAAGATAAGTCCTTTTTTTTTGGCTGAAATGATGTTATGTTTTTGTAAATTTTACTTTTGATTATCTAACAAAACAGAAGCAGTCGTAATAAGATGAAATACATACATACATACATACATATAGGATTGGGTACCTTTTCTGTGTGTACGATGTTCATTGGGAAGTAAGACAATCCCTGTGTCTGTATTTCACAAGAGAAAGAAAAAAAGAAAAGAAAAGGAAATTATAGGATATAACATATTTTATAGGTACTTTTAAAGTTTATAATAGGTTTTTTAAAAGATAACAAACTGTAGTGCGTATTTTCGGGTAAATTTTGAATTTTCTGGTAAATTTTTGATTTTCAATTATTTTCTAGTAAATTCTTAAATTTTCAAAAAATTAACATATTTGTTGTTAATTTTTAATAGCAAATTAATGTGCACATTTTCAGGTAAGAGACAGGAAGGAAGAGAGGGGGAAGAATGAGGTTTTTTTAATGTGTTTATGAATCTAATTATGCTAGCTATTTATTATTCTATTTAAAATTTTGTATTATAATTTATTATTACTTTTTCAGGTAAGACTTTCCGCAACTCGGTTTCGGTTTGTGTTTGGCGTCGCTCACTTTACCCGCTCGGACGCCAATCCAACCAATCTGGTCCAAATCTACTGCGATTCCCACGAATTCGATCACCCGTTCGACCGATTAGCATCTCCCGACGAAGCAAAAGCCGTCGTAGCGTCCATGATTTGCGACCAGCAAATCCCGTTCTCTTTTGGTACAGAGAGAGGTAAGAGCCTGCATTGGAAAGAGGTTATTGCCGGCGACACGTCCGCGGTAGAACGAGCGCCGTTGCAGGGCTTCGACGACGTTATAACGAGGATCTCGCAGGCTGGAGCCCGCGTCGCTCGCGAGGCATCGGCGTCGGGACGCAAGGCAGTCCGTATGGCTGTCACTATTGATCAGCGCACGGTTATTCCACACCAAGAATTCGAAAGATCGTCGTTCCGTGATTTCGTGGGCCAACCTCAGTTTAATGATCCCGAAAATCGACGGCTCCATAGATGGATAATTCGTGTGCATACTGTTTTATGTCTGGTCGCTGACCAGAGTTTGGAAGCTGATGGTGATGTTGATCAGACAGAGTTGACTCGTAATCTGCGAGAGTTTATCAGAGCAATCCAACAGAGCTTCTCGCAGTCGGCAGAGGCATTTGAGTCCGTGCCAGCATCGAAATCGACGGTGGAGGCATTGGAGAAGTTTAGATACGAGAGAAGTAGTGAAGATGATGATGAATCAAACTTGATGACATGCATGATCTGCATGGAAGAGGCGATGATTGGGTCCTACCTCACCCGTATGCCTTGTTCGCATGTTTATCATTTTGATTGCATTTCGCAGTGGCTACATAAAAACCATACTTGCCCCATCTGTCGTTTCAAATTGCCCACTCAGTAATGTTTATATATTAGACTGCAATGACAATTAGTATTTGTTCGTAACATACTTTTTATTCCTGGATCAAACACTCTATGTCCCGAGTTCTTTTTTTTTTTTAATTTATTTAAATCGTGGATTTTAAGGGGTCGCCATTCAATTTTTTGGTTGGGAAGATCTTTGTGTGTGCGATAGTTTTGCTAATGATCTAGCGGACATGTCACATTCGAGTTCTTTGATGCTAGTTGCTCTTTCTGTTGATTAAAAACTTTGTACTTTATTTTATCAATTTCTCAATGATCTAGTCGTTATAAATTTTATATGGCGGAATAATCATTGGCCATTGCTCTGGCTGTAGCTCAACTTCAAATGCTGGCCTAAAGTTTTCATTGAACTCTCCAAATGTTGACGAGATTCTGACCCCGTTGTTACCACCAGCTGCTCTCTGCGAACTTGATGCTTTTTATCTGTCACCAGATGCTTGCTCAGATTTTACTCTCGCACTTTCCAGATTTATTGGCAAGAATAAAATGCTCGAAGGCACTCAAATCATCAGTAATGCTAAACAACAGTTTCGTGTTTTTTTGCCCCGACAATTCTTAATTTATTTTGCAAACTTTGTAATGCCTTTCTCTGATACACAATGTCCACATAAATATGAAGAAGGGACATAGTGTCTTGTGACAAAGACAAATAAATTTGTTTCTTCTTTTCTGGGTTTTACCATTTCCAGTTCGGCTGCAGGCTTCAAGATGCTTGTATGAACATCCTAGATGTTTGCAAACCTAGAACTAGTACTAAGGCAACAACAATGCTATCTGATTAGGATCAAAAGTATACTGAAAACAAATCGAGAGTATCTACAAGTGGATTCATTCGAACAACTTGTCAAAATCCAAAATCATTTCTCATGTAAAAAAAAAGAAAAAAAACCAAAAACTATAGGTGTTCTAACCGACCTGTGAGGCCCGAGCAATTTTTCTTGGAGGTTCACTGCTTTCATTTTTTTTTTACTAGTGTACTTGACATGCACTTCACATACGAGAAATTGAGGATGTTCCGACATCACAGGAGGCTGCACCGGTTGCAGCATCTACTACAGTTGCAGCAGCAGTTGCAGGTGTTTTGAAGATGATTCTGAGGACCTTGATTCACGGCTGCAGGCTCAGGTGCCCCTTGAACAGTTCTATCTAATTCCACCATATCTGTAAAGATGACAAAGCCTTCTGCATTCTTCGCGCCAAGACTCCACCTAAGCTCAAATTCAAATGCCACATCTTCAGTATCTTCTGCCATCTTTGGCCTCTTCGTCATGTCCGTCATCTCCACCACTTTCTCCTTCCCTTTACTTGGTCTCCGTGAACTCGTGCTGGCCACTTCTTTTGATCTCTCACCAGCCGCTTCAGTAGATTCTTGAGCAGTGGATTCTTCAGTTTTTCCAGCAGCCACTTGTTTCGGTTGTTCAAGTGATTTAGCAGCCGATTCTTTCAATCGATCACTAGCTGCATGTTTCAAGTCATCAGTAGATTCTTTAGATTTTTCAGCAGCTGCTTGTTCAGTTGATACAGCTATCGGTTGTTCAGATGGTTCAGCAGCCACTTCTTTAGACTCTTCAGTGGATTCTTCAGATTTTTTTGATTTTTCAGCAGGCACTTTTTCAGTTAATATAGCAGATTGTTGTTCAGATGATTCGGTAGCCACTTCTTCCAAGCTTTCTGTAGCCTTTTCTTTAGGCTCTTTGATGGAATCTTCAGATTTTTGAGCACCCAATTGTTCAGTTGATGCAGCGGTCGGTCCTTCAGATGATTCAGTGAACACTTCTTCCGACCTTTCTTTAGCCATTTGCTTGTGTTCTTCAGTGGATTGTTCCATTTTTCCACCAGCCACTTGTTTAGATGATTCAGTGGCCACTTGTTTAGATTTGTTATCGGCAGCTTGTTCAGATGATTCAGCAGCCACCTGCTCAGATGACGTAGAAGCTTTTTGTTTTGATTTCTCAAATGCAGCTTGATCAGAAGCGACACTTTTAGATGTTTCAGCGGCTTGTTCGGATGTATCTCCTGCTCGCACCTTCCTAATTGGAAGGTATTCATTCTCACGCACAGCACTTTCTATCAGAATTCCCAAGTCCTTGCACATATTAATCAATTTTTCCATGCAGTCCAACACATTGTCCTGAAAATCACAGAAATGAATGAAAAAAGTGCTCGGGAAAAAAAAAAAAAAAAAGAAATTCAATCAATTAAGAGTCTTTTGAGTAAAATAAGACTTTTTTTCTTTAGTTTTACCTCAGTGAAGAAAATTTGAGTAGTTAGTTCCTTCATAAGTGCCCCAAATTGCTTCGGATATAGAAATGTCGAGGCTGCAAGAAGAGCTGATGCTGCGATTACCGAAGGCCTGAATTGTGCCATCGAAAAGTCTGCATTAAGAAATGAGAAAATAAGTTATATCGATCACAATTTCTGAAAACGAAAGAACTGTTTCATTTGTAATTTTTCTTTTACAATAGCTACAATGTGGTTTGAACCTGTCTTCTTTCTCAGAAACTAGTAAAAGAGAACATAAAAATCACATTAGAGAACAAGATTTTCGATCTTATGATGGGATTTTACCATTTTGTGACTGTATAATGATCTCATTGATTGTCCTGCGCCTGAATCCATATGTCGACTCAAAGTAGGGTGTGAAGTATGGCACGAAGCATAAGGCTGTCACAGAACGCAAATTCCAATCAAGTGCTCTGACAATATGAAGCTCCATGGTCAAGAAATCCCACGGCATGACAACTCTAAACTCTTGATTTTGTCCCTGTTCGAACAAATTAATCACCAAACACAATACAAAATTAAAGAGTGTAGAATGAATGAAGAAAGCCCTCAACATTTTTTAGGCATACACAAAAATATACCATAAACTTCGCGGTAGAGAAATTTTTGTCCCTCATCTTACAAGCAAGTGTGAGGCAACAGATAGAGAGAAGCTCCAGGTCATGTTGTGCATATTTCAACACTTTCTGAAAAGACGGGTAGCATAAATAATAAGCCGTCGAAATATGACGCAAATCAACGAAAAAAAAAAAACAAAAAAAAAAATCAATCAAAAGATTGATGATGGTAATAAAATCGAAAAGAAGCAAGAAGTTTCGACGCCGTGTTTAATACCGGTATAGCCTTTTCCCGTGAAATGAAGCGGTCGAAGTAATTCATGGCAAGATAGGGTATGAAAGTCCCAAAGTTTTCTTTCCTTGAGACCTGCACAAAATTCAGCTTGATTTTATTCATTTCTATGAATTAATAGTTGGTTGGAATTTCGTTAAATAGCAGAGACACAAATAGGAGAAAAAAAATTCCACCGATATCATATCCCAAAGAAAATAAATAAAACCATGAAAGAGATAAAAGAACGAAAATTCTGAGAGAACAGGGTATTCAAGAATTAAATTGCGCTCTATTCTTTTAGACAAATTAACAAACAGAGCAAATGAAGAATCGCCAATTCTACTTCCAAATTCTCTTTTAACAGTTTCCTATAGAATCCCTGCAAGAAAAAAAATCGAAGAATCCACACATAATCAAATCAAGAACGCCATTGAATCGGTGAATCTTGGACTTACATTGAAGATGACAATCACGGCTCGTTCTCGCCACACCGCTGCTGATCCGATCTCGGAGTAACCCGGAACCGCCATTGACAAGCCTTCCACATTCAAGTACCTCTCTATGCGTTGTTTTCCGAAATCAGTAGCCGGACGGAGGTCGGGAAGAGGATTATTGGGATCGTACTCCAGTAGCAGACTCATTTTCGCTCAATGTGGTTGGAAGAGCTTTGGAGAATATGGAAGCGTTTGTTTGCCAAGAAAGTGAGAGAAAATGGTTGGGAATGTGCAAGAATCGTTTTCTCTCTCTAAAACTCTGGGAGTTTCTCTCTCTAGGCCATTGTTCTTGGGGGGGTTCAACTCTCTAAGAAGCTCATGTTCGTTAGTGACTGGTTTAATCGCAAGGCGGGAAAACATAACGACCTCTTTTTGGTCCGGTAATTTCCCTGCGGTTATGTCACGTGGCCAATCACGTGTCTCAAATTAGTGTGATGGTGCGGTTTCGTGGGTTTTGGCATTGGGCCTGTGATTTTCATGTCAGCCCGCTTAATGTGGGCCCAATTTCAAATGGGCACAAGCTGGATTTGGCTCATTATCTCTTTTTTTTTTTTTTTTTGTTTCCATCAATTTTTGTTCCTCCGATAATATGTGTCTTGAATCTGATTTTTTAAATCATGAGGTAAGACATTGTAATTAGAATATATTTTTTAATTGACATGTCGTAGTATTATCGAATGGACATGAAGAGAACATGAATAAATGAACACACGAGTCGAATCTGTTTTGGTTTTTGTCTTAGAGCCATTTAACACGTTTTTAAGAATGAAAAGCATAGTATTTTTATAAAATTTACAAGTATTTAAAATAAATAATAAATTTATTAGATAAATTATCTATATACTAAAGTAAAATCTGTTATTTAGTTCAAATAGTTAGCGTAAAATGTTACTCCTTCATTTTCTCTTTTAAGGATTAATATATATAGGAATATATATATATATGTATGTTATCTATATATATATATATTTAGTTGTGTTGAGTTTGAATACCCTTCATCATTATGTTAAAAAATAAAAATAAAAATTTACTGCGATGACATTTTAGTTAGGATTTTTTTAGCTTTCCAAAGTCTATGGTAGAAAATACTAGTGATGACTGTCTCTTATATTCCGTTTGATGAAATATCTTAAACTCAAATTTTTCATTTCAGTTTTTATTTTTTTCTGAAAAGTCAATAAAAATTATAACTAATTTTTAAAAAGTCCACCAACTCAAACTTAAAAATTTCAACTCAAACCGTTTCACTAAACGAACCCTATAGTTTTACATGTTATAAATTCACATCCATTTTAAAGTGGGAAAAATGGCAAAAGTTGATAAAACTCTTTGGGCCCGTTTGTTTTTAAGGTTTAAACTCAAATTTTTGTCTTTTTCTTCAAAATTTTTTTGTTTTTTCTTCAAATTTTTTTTGTCTTTTTCAAAAAGTCAACAAAAATTACTATTCAAACATAAAAATTTCAACTCAAATTTATTCACCAAACGGGCCCTTTATGGTTTTAAACGATATCCTAGGTTTTTTTTTGTTTTGTTTTGTTTTGTTTTTTGCTTGCCCTTGCAAATAATTGTCACTGATTATTCCTAGCAATAAAATAAAAACATCCAAAGTGAATGAAGTAAATTAAAGTTTTCAGAAAAATAAACAAAATAAATAGCAAGTTTTAAAAATATTTGAAGTAAATAACTGTAAATGGAAAATTTACTAGGTAAATAATTTATTTATGTCTTGTAAAAGTGCTATTTATCTAGTTAATTTTTCATTTACTTAATAAATTTTCTATTTATTTCAAATATTTTAAAACAATGATATTTACTACAAATTTTTTTTAAAAGGTATAGGCGTTTTGAGTATTTTTCTTTCTCTCTCTGTTACCAAAAATCATTATATGTAATTATTACAATCGTGATAATACACAAAAGAAAAAAAAAAAAGAAAAAAAAAAAAAAAAACAATACTATTGCCAAAATATATTTTGTAGCGCCATAAACAAATTAACTCATTTCATTACTTATTTGAGAAGTATGATTGGTGAAAACAACAAAGGCGATGTTTTTGTACACTAGCAAAAATTACTCCAAATAAAACAATAGTTTTGATTATTATTCTTTTTTGTCACTACTACATTTTGTTCTTCTATTAATTATACCATTCTAGATTTTATAGAAATCCCCAGTCATCATGAAAATGCTTTTTTATAATATACCTGGTAATTATCATTATGACAATTATTGACGTCATAATTACTAAATAACTGAAAAATTTTAAATCAGTAGTGTTGATAAATTATTTTTTTCTGCTTAAAAACAATAAGATAAAATAAAAAGATACATTCTTTTGTTCTAAACAAAATGTGGTCATGATTGATGATCTTGAACATGTGGTCCTGCCACCTTCTCCGTCTTCCATCAGACATTACTTTCTTGCCTTATCCTCTATCTTCACTATTTTCACATCTTTTTTATTTTTATTTTTTCTTTTTCCATTCCTAAAATCCGATTAGACCCACTTCAATTCCCTTCTGTCACTTCCAAATTCACTTCCATGGCTGCCTCAACTTTCTCCCCTGCAACCCCATCTCAGGTACACCTTTTATACCCAGCTTTTAATAATTAAAATTCTCTTAATTTTCTCAAAAATAAATAAATAAATAAAGAAATAAATAAATCTTCTTGTGTTTTTCTCTGCAGCTGTGTTCTAGCAAGAATGGGGTGTTTTCTTCTTCCAAAGCTCTAATGCCAAGGCTCACAAGGACCAACTTGTTGGGAAAGGAAAAGGGTAAGAGAGTAACCTGCCAGGCCACTAGTATCCCGGCCGATGACCGAGTACCGGACATGGAAAAGAGGCAGCTCATGAATCTGCTTCTCTTGGGTGCTGTCTCTCTCCCCACAGCTGGAATGCTGGTCCCTTATGCCTCCTTCTTTGCTCCACCCGGGTCGGTTTCGTCTTTCGACATTCCTCACAACTCTCATTTTTAATGTCTAGTTTTTTAATCTAGTTTTACTATGTCACATTTAGATATATGTCACAAACATGATGTTCAACAAAATTCAGATCAGGAGGTGCCGGTGGTGGTATCGTAGCAAAGGACGCTCTCGGGAACGATGTGATTGCGACCGATTGGCTTAAGAACCACGGCCCTGGTGACAGGACGCTAACGCAAGGTTTAAAGGTAAGCAAACTTGTCCTCCAAGAAATCATTTAAATTTGGAACAGAAATTGTGAATGTTTAAATGATTTTGGGCATTGTGATCAAAATTTTAAGGGAGATCCCACTTACCTTGTTGTGGAGAATGACAAAACGCTCGCTACGTATGGAATCAACGCGGTGTGCACGCACCTCGGTTGCGTTGTGCCGTGGAATGCCGCGGAAAACAAGTTCATCTGTCCATGCCACGGTTCTCAGTACAACAACCAAGGCAAGGTTGTGCGAGGGCCGGCTCCTCTGGTGAGCAAATGAACCCGAAAACACTTCTCTGCCTCTCGTTTTCTATATTTTTCGCCGATCGGATAAAAATCATTTCAATGTTAATTTTGTTGAAACAGTCATTGGCCCTGGCACATGCCGATATCGATGAAGGAAAAGTGGTGTTTGTCCCGTGGGTCGAGACCGATTTCAGGACCGGTGAAACTCCATGGTGGGCTTAGGATCATCTTCTCTACAAAACTCGTCTTTCAACTTCATTTTGAATCTTTTGCGAAACAATATTCTTTGTATTCGAATTGGTTTTGAGAAAATTTATTCTGAATGAATCAGAATTCTGGTTATTGTGACATCTTGTTTTTCTCAAAAGAACAATATTAGTACTTTACAATTCTGGTATCCAATTTGAAGTATGGCAGAACATAAAATCCAACTCCATTGAAATTTCTTCTTGTATTTTCTTTTGGAGGAATAAAGCCGACCATCGAAATCAATTGTACTCTTCATACTAGAAATTATTTAGGAATGAACATTTAAAAAAAAAGGGCAAAATAATAGGGAAAAATTGGTTGACACATAAAATAGCACAACTTCCAAAACAAGGTTAGTTTCTTTATGCTCCATGAGATCAAAATCTCCATAATCTATATAGCTTCTCTTTTCTTTTTCTTTCTTTTTTTTTTTTTTGGGATCAGAATAAATGTACTGTTTTTCCTTATCTTGGTTTCTTCATCAATGAACATGTTCTTACCAATGGGGCAAAAATACAAACAAAACAAAAACAAAATGGACAGGATCTATGTTACTTGGGACCTAATTCAATAAACGACTCATTTCGTTATCTTTGATGTAGATTTATGGGACCTATTGGTTTAGTTTCAATGCAGTGTTACCAGCCACTAGCGTTTTAAGTGGGAACGAAGAACAGGACTCAACGAAGTAAAAAATTTATGTACTTTACGTACTTGTCACATTGTTAGCAAGAAATTCTTTAGGAGAAATGGCAGAAACCGTAATGTGACGAGTCCTGTCATTGATATGCTGGTTCAACTGCTAATCAAACGAGCTACTTTGATAGAAGATGTCCTTGACGAATACCTTCTTCATGTGGAAGAACGCGGTCTCAGCATGGCTTTGTTGGTCTGCTCCGAAAAACAGGTCACTTCGCTATGTCCTTGAGACCGCGTAACGAAATAACTAACGAGATTAAAAGCATCAAAGCATCGTCACATGCAATCAAGGAGGTTGAAATGACGGATTTATTGGATGTGTACTCTGTTAGGGATGAATTAGTAACAAGGTTTTTTCATTTTTTTAAAATGAATTAGTAACACTAACAAGGTTGATTGAGGCAAAAGAAGATTGTCATTGATGAGAGAGGACGAATCCACTCCAATACATGAGTAAAGATAGCTCTGTTTTCTCGTTTTTGAATTACATACGAAGATCACCTTATGTTATTTAGAAGTTATTTCTATTTAATTTTATGTTTGCTGATTATATTTGTAGATGTGACACAATTTAAACTAGCTAGTAATTAATAAGTTCCAGATTGACCTCTTAGCTTATGAAGGTTACACTTTTTATTTTGCCAAAATCCTAACAAGCAAATCATCACTCTTAAGCACAATTTGTAGCTCTTTGCACACTTCTGCCATACTCGACTCCACTCATCTCGACATATTTTCCCACTAAATTAACAAAATAATGATACTAAGTTGTGTCCTGCAAACGAAATCCTTTTTCCGCACATAGGGTTCGGTCAGAAATCTGAGTTTGATACCTGTGTTTAGCTTCTGCCGTTCGAAATGTACGGTAGCTGGTGGAGGTGCTCAGTGGTTGGTGGCCCGTTTGCTTGCGCGTTAGTTTCTTCGTGCGAGGCATTGTCGTGAGCTTCTGTTCGTCTTCGAGGGAGAAAGGGTTCTGTTCTCTGTGTATGGAGGAGACACGGCTTTTTTTTTTTTTTTTTGAGCAAAATATCGAATAGATATAATATATACTATACTATGTATATATTTATTATATACTATATATGTATATATAATTTTTTTTTTTCAAATGAACAAAAATGGCGTAATGGTGAAATGGAGAGGGGGGTCGGTGGCCGAAGTTATAAAGGAGGGGGGTGGTTGTGTGGGTCGGTGGAAATGGTGGAAGTGGGGAGTAGTGGAGGTTGTGAGTCGGTGGTGGCTGAAATGGGAAAATGTGGGTCGGTGGAGAAATGGTGGAGGAATGGGCTGCTAGAGACTGGGGGAAATGGTGAGAAAACTGACCTGGCGACGGCAATGGCGCGGGTTGCGATGCGGGCACGGCGGAGACTCGGGCGGCGAAAATGCAGCTGGCGGAGAGAAAATGCGGCTGGGCTTGCGGGGAAAGACGCGAAACGGCGACAAAGGTGAAATGGCGGTGGGTCGGGCTGTTGGGGAGAGAATCACGAGTGCAATGGGGGGCTGGGAGACATGGCTGGGCAGCAGGAGGGCGGCGCTGGGCTTTTCTGTGGAAAGAAAAGAAGAAGAGAAAATGGCTTAGGGCTGCAGAATGAAGAAAAACGACAACAAAATAAGAGTATATATAAATATTCCATTATTAAATAATATTAACTTATATGTATACGCATATATAAGTACTTATAAATATAAATATATATATATAAATATATATGTGCTACAATATAAAGATACCGAAAATATATAAAATAGACTATAATATATATAATATATATATTATGTATATATATATATTTTTTTTTTGCTGAAGCCCTTTGCTGTAGCATTCCCTGCAGCATTTCTATACAGATTCTCTGCCCAATTTTGCTGCGAGTTTTGCTGTAGCATTTCCTGCAGCATTCTTATACAGATTCTCTGCCCAACTTTGCTGCGAGTTTTGCTGTAGCATTCCCTGCAGCATTTCTACACAGAGTCTCTGCCGAACTTTGCTGCGAGTTTTGCTGTAGCATTTCCTGCAGCATTCTTATACAGAGTCTCTGTAAGGCATAATCCTGGGCCAATTTCTGCATAGAAAAATTTCATAAACTCAGCTAAAATTTCTTCACAACCCTAAAAACAACGACTTAAACAAAAAGACATGAGCCAAAATAAAATAAAACAAAATGAAAGTAATTGGGTTGCCTCCCAAGAGCGCTTGTTTTTAAGTCATCAGCCTGACTACTTCCCTATTTCAAGCGTCTTTAAGAGTAATGGAAGACTTGGAACGCTCCACCGGACTTCCCCAATAGTGCTTGACTCGCTGACCATTTACCAAAAATTTCCTTCCTGTTGAATCATCTTGTACTTCCACCGCTCCGTGAGGAAAAACCGAAGAGATTGTGAATGGGCCAGACCACCGAGACTTCAATTTCCCAGGAAAAAGCTTTAATTTTGAATTGAACAATAGAACTTGTTGCCCTGGTTCAAATGTCCTGTTGATGATCCTCCTGTCATGCCAACGCTTGACTTTTTCCTTGTAGAGCTTGGCGTTCTCATAAGCTTGCAATCGGAATTCATCAAGCTCATTAAGCTGCATCAACCTCTTTTCTCCCGCAGCACTCATGTCCATATTCAACTGCTGAAGTGCCCAATACGCCTTGTGCTCCAACTCCAGAGGCAAATGACATGCTTTCTCGAACACAAGTTGATACGGTGACATTCCAATGAGAGTCTTAAAGGCAGTTATATAGGCCCATAATGCATCTTCCAACCTCTTGGACCAATCCTTTCTTGTTGAACATACCGTTTTCTCCAAAATGGCTTTGATTTGCTTGTTCGAAGTTTCCGCTTGCCCATTAGTCTGCGGGTGATACGCCGTAGCTACCTTGTGACGGACATTGTACTTTGCCAACAACGCTTCAAAGTGCTTGCTACAGAAATGTGTCCCTTCGTCACTGATCACTGCCCTTGGTGTACCAAACCTTGTGAAAATTTGCTTCTTCATGAATTGGACCACCACCTTTGAATCATTGGTTGGTAGGGCGGTAGCTTCTACCCACTTGGAAACATAATCAACTGCCACTAGTATGTATAGATTGCCAAAAGAAGGAACAAAAGGACCCATAAAATCGATTCCCCACACATCAAACAACTCTACCTCAAGAATGTTGGTCAATGGCATTTCATGTCGTCTTGAGATACTATCATGTCGTCTTGAGATACTACCAACCCGTTGACATCTATCACACCGTAACACAAAATTCCGAGTATCTCGAAACAAGCTTGGCCAATAAAATCCAGATTGCAAGACTTTCGCCGCTGTCTTGTCGCTTTGAAAATGACCTCCATATGGGGAATTATGGCAATGTTGCAGCACCTGTTCGACTTCTTCCTCCGGTATACACCGTCTCAAAATCTGATCAGCACATTTTCTAAACAAGTATGGTTCATCCCAGAAGTAGAATTTCACCTCATGCAAAAACTTCTTCTTTTGTTGACCGTTCAAATCAGGAGGTAGCAGCCCACTCACTAAGTAGTTAACCAAATCAGCATACCAAGGCAATGAAGTAGTAGTTCTAGTGACAACCAATAGCTGCTCATCCGGAAACACTTCGTTGATAACTTCTGAATCTGTGCTCTTCTCAGCTTTCTCCAATCGAGACAAATGATCAGCCACTTGGTTCTCTGTTCCTTTCCTATCTTTGATCTCGAGGTCAAATTCTTGAAGTAGAAGCACCCATCTAATCAACCTTGGCTTAGCATCCTTCTTCTCTATCAAGTATTTGATGGCTGAATGGTCTGTGAAAACCGTTACCTTTGCTCCTATCAGATAGGCTCGAAACTTGTCAAATGCAAAGACAACAGCCAACAACTCCTTCTCTGTCACCGTGTAGTTCAGTTGAGCTCCTGAAAGAGTCTTGCTAGCATAGTAAATGGGATGAAATACCCTGTTTTTGCGCTGCCCTAGAACAGCCCCCACAGCCCAATCACTTGCATCACACATTAATTCAAACGGTAGTGACCAATCCGGTGCTACAATGATTGGCGCTGAGATGAGCTTCCATTTCAACTCCGAAAAGGCTGACAAACATGTTTCGTCAAAAGTGAATTGGCTGTCTTTCTCCAATAGGCTGCAAAGAGGCTTAGAAATCTTGGAGAAATCCTTAATAAATCTTCTGTAAAACCCTGCATGTCCAAGAAAACTCCGAATCCCTTTCACATTTGATGGTGGAGGAAGCTTTTCTATTACGGCAATCTTGGCTTTATCAACTTCAAGGCCATTCTTTGAAACTCGGTGTCCCAACACTATGCCCTCTTTGACCATAAAATGACATTTCTCCCAATTTAGGACTAGATTAATCTCTTCACATCGCTGCAAAACTTTTGCCAAATTTGCGAGGCAATCTTCAAAGCTTTCTCCAAAGACTGAGAAATCATCCATAAACACCTCTACAAATTGCTCCACCATGTTAGTAAAAATTGCCATCATGCATCGCTGAAAAGTAGCAGGAGCATTGCAAAGACCGAAAGGCATCCGTCTAAAAGCAAATGTACCGAAAGGGCAGGTGAATGTGGTCTTGTGTTGATCCTCGGGAGCTATTGCAATCTGATTATATCCAGAATACCCATCCAAGAAACAGTAGTACTCCTTCCCAGCTAATCTATCAAGCATCTGATCAATGAAGGGAAGTGGGAAATGATCCTTCCTTGTGGCCTTGTTTAGCTTCCGGTAATCCATGCAAATCCGCCAACCTGTTACTGTCCTTGTGGGAATCAATTCGTTGTTGTCGTTCTCCACAACAGTAATTCCTCCTTTCTTAGGAACACATTGAACCGGGCTAACCCACGAACTATCGGAAATTGGGTAAATTATCCCTGCATCCAACCACTTAATGATCTCCTTCTTGACTACCTCCTTCATGATCGGATTCATTCGCCGCTGACCTTCTATAGACCCTTGCTTATCATCCTCCAAGAGAATCTTGTGCATACAAAATGAGGGACTTATACCCTTTATATCTGCTATTGTCCACCCGATGGCACCTTGGAATTCCCTTAAAATGCCAAGCAACCTCTCCTCCTGATCTTTGGTCAACTCAGCCGAAATGATCACCGGAAGAGTTGAAGATTCTCCCAAATATGCATATCTCAGGTGAGGTGGTAAAGGCTTCAATTCTAGGACTGGTGGCTTTTCTCTTGATGACTTGGGGGGTTGGTGTTCACGGTCTGCCAAATCAAGTGACTCAAACTTCCTTGGAGGTCTAGGTATAATGGTATTGGCGTTTAACCAAGCTAGCTGCTCAACAACTTCATTTTCCACTTCAACTGATTCTAAAGACGAGGCAAGTTGCATTAACTCCGAATGGTCACTCGCTTCAAGCTTTTCAGCCACTAAGGAATCAATGACAAATATGGAAGAGCACTCCTCCATCTCATTAGGAAACTTCATCGCCTTGAACACATTAAAAGTTACCTGCTCGTCTTGCACCCTCATAGTCAACTCGCCTTTTTGCACATCAATCAACGTGCGGCCTGTAGCAAGAAATGGTCTTCCCAAGATAATCGGCACTTCTCGATCCGCTTCATAATCAAGGATGATGAAATCCGCAGGAAAAATGAATTTGTCGACCTTCACAAGAACATCCTCGATCTTTCCTTCGGGAAGAGCAATAGACCTATCCGCAAGCTGCAAGGATACTGTAGTGGGCCGAGCTTCTCCGATTCCCAACTTCTTGAAGATAGACATTGGCATCAAGTTAATACTTGCTCCCAAGTCACACAAGACCTTACCAAAGTAGTGGGCTCCAATTGAACATGGGATTGTGAAACTCCCCGGGTCCTTCAGCTTAGGCGGGAGTTTGTTCTGCAAAATAGCACTACATTCTTCCGTCAAATCCACAGTCTCGAATTCCCCAAGTCGACGCTTCTTAGTGACCAAGTCTTTCATGAACTTGGCATAATGAGGCATTTGCTCCAAGGCTTCCACAAGAGGTATGTTGATGTGTAACTGCTTCAAGACATCCAGAAATTTACGAAATTGACCATCCTTTTGCTGCTTTTGAAACCGCTGAGGAAATGGTGCAGGGGGTCGAGTTTCGCTGCTCCTTGCTGCTTCAGAATGCTGCGAAAATGCTGTAGCATTTTCTGCAGCAAAATCTGCTGATTGATTTTTCACCATAATTTCTTCTTGTTGAGGCTGATCATCTTTTTCTTGGATTGAAGAAGGCTCGATCCGTACAGCTTTTGGCTTTTCACTTCTCTCAACTTCCCTTCCATTCCTTAATACGATTGCCTTGCAATGTTCCTTCCCGTCCCTCCTTGGATCTTCTGTATTACTTGGGAGAGAACCTGGCGGCCTAACATTCAAGGCGTTTGCAATTTACCCAATCTGATTCTCCAAGGTCCTCAATGTTGCATCATGACTTTGAACTCTAGCATCATTCTTCGCTATATACTCCTTAATCAAATTCTCCAATGAGCTAGATGAGTCCATAGCTTGTGTTCTTGGTTGCTGAGATGGAAAACCCGGTGGGTGAGAAGGTCGATGATGATGAGAGTTTGCTCCACTAGAACCGGCCCCTTGATTACTCCATGAAAAGTTGGGGTGTTGTCTCAACCCTTGGTTGTAAGGTGCCGAATAAGGGTTGTTCCGGTTGAAATTACCTACATAGCAAGCAGAAACTGGATTAGATGGACAATCCTTATATAAGTGTCCCTCTCCGCAATAGACACAAGTGGCGCCAACAGATTGCACAGAATTAACCCCCGCCGACATGTTCATATTCTTGATCATATTAGTCAGACTCGACACTTGGGCGGAAAGTGCGGTGATAGCATCTACTTCATGAAGTCCCGCTGCCTTCCGAGCATTGAGCCTCTCGGTGGGCCACTGATAATTGTTGGTAGCCATCCTCTCCAAAATCTCATAAGCTTCGTTGTACGATTTAGCCAAAAGAGCACCATTAGCCGCCGCATCAACAATAGTACGTGTTTGCCCATTGAGCCCATTGTAGAAAGTTTCCATCTGAATCCAATGGGGAATCCCATGGTGAGGGCATTTTAGCAGCAACTCCTTGAATCTCTCCCATGCCTCGTACAAAGATTCTCCCTCTGATTGTTGAAATGCAGTAATGTCGTTTCTGAGCTTGGCATTCTTGGTCGGAGGAAAGTACTTCATGAGGAATTTTTCAGCCAAGTCATTCCATGTTGCAATTGAATCCGGCGGCAGTGAATTAAGCCATGATCAAGCTCGATCCCTCAAAGAATAAGGGAACAGTTTCAGCCTCAATGCTTCATCAGACACCCCTGGTAGCTTGAACGAATCACACACTTCCATGAATAGCCGAAGATGCATGTGAGGGTCCTCAGTTGCCATTCCACTGAATTGGCCTACGGTTTGCTACATTTGGAACATAACCGGCTTGAGTTCAAACTGTGGCGCTTGTATTTCTGGCCGAATGATGCCCGGATTGAGCCCATGTAAAATGGGTACAGCATACTCCCGAATGGCCCTGTCTCTGTCATCCAGCAAAGCAGGTTGAGGCAATAGATTGTTGACATCCCCTTGCTGTCCATCATTGGCCATATTGACAGCCACTCTTTCTTGTATTTCTTCCACTCCTGCTAGACCTTGTTGCTCCCTTCTCCTTACTCGAAACGTCCTTTCAATTTCTGGGTCCAAGGGCAGCAACTCTAGATTTCGCTGGTTATTCATGCAGAGAAAGAAAGCTCCTGAAAATGTAAACACTCAACCAATAAGAAAATGCAAAAACAAGAACTAAACAAATTAACTTTCACAACTATTTTAACGCTTTCAATCCCCGGCAACGGCGCCAAAAACTTGTTCACGATTTATTTAGTATATATATATGTCTACGCAAGTGTACGTAATCGCACAAGTAATATAGATAGTGAATAAAGTATCGTCTCCACAGGGATTGAATTGCTAAAATCAATTGCAAAAGAAATTTAACACAAATCAAATTGAGTGTGGAAATGAAAATTAGAAAAAATGCAATACACTAATAAAATGAAATGGGTATAATGAAAAAGCAGTAAAATAGACAAAAGGAACAAGATTCAATCAAGAGTTTGTAATCAAGAATGAGAATTAAACTAGGATTGCCAAATCCCCCTCCATTGCAAGTCAAACCCGAATGCTGTAGGAAATGCTGCAGCAAAACCTGTCCTGTTAACCGAAATTCGAATTTTATCATAAAATTCTTCCGAATTTAGTATGAATAAAAGTCATTAAACCTTTTTCAACATATTCCTATGTGAATCTAGTTCTCATAACACAATTTCAAGCATCAATTTCAATGGGTTATACAAGGCAAACAATATATTCCTATACCATTCACAAATCAATATAACTTTACAAAGCATATTGAATTTGCATCATCTAAGTTATTTCTAACTTAACTTAATCTTTCCAGAATTAAACAAGCCTAGTTCCCTATATATTGATGGCCAATCAACAATAGAAATAATCATTCACGCACTCAGATGAACAGGAACAAATTCGCCCAACATTTCAACAAAAGACATTCAAATCATCGTCACAATTTCGGGTTCATCAACAATCCTAGCTAAAGAAAATTAGCTCATGTTTCGGAGTACAAAATCAAAAGGAAAAACGTCATCCATTGTTCAACAAAGAAAGAAAATCAGAAAATAAATCAAGCAAGAGTATGAAGAAGAAAAACTCCAAATGGCGATCAGATGGGTCTTCTTCTCCTTCCTCCTTCTCAGCTTGCTCTCCAAAATGGGCGTGAAAAATGGAAGAAAACTCTCAGCCCAGCCCTCTCTCTCTCTTGCCCAATATTTTCGTCTCCTTCTTCCTCTTGATTTTCGCCCCCTTTCTTCTCTTTCCTTTTCTCTGTTTTTTTTTTTTCGAACCCCCTTTTTTCCCTCGGCGGCTGCTTCTTTTTTATCCTCAAAATAATACCCTTTAGGGCAACAAAACCAGCCCACGTGTGAAGCTTCCCAGCTGAAGAAAAAGGAGTGGCCCCCACCATATGAGCTGTCAACTTTTCTTTTACTTAATCAGAAAAAATTCGCCAGCTGGACAACTTTGCTGCAGAAATTGCTGCAGCATTTCGACTCAGTTTCTTCACTGCTTCTGCTACAAAATGCTGTAAGGAATGCTGTAGCATTTTCGGTTTAAGCTCTCCTACAAGTCAGAATAGAATTAAAACGCACGTCAAAAAGCCGTCAAATGATCCTACTTTTTCTTCCCATTATCCATGATTTCACCAAACAATAACCCAAGACAAAAGAAAAGACATACAAACCTAAAACAAGGGAAAAACATGCTAATAATAACACAAATACTCACAAAACCAAGTTCAACCAAGTCTAAAAGTGCCTAAGATAACTCTAATTTCTAGAGTTATCATTGACCAAAAATTTAATTCGATTACGACAAATGTTATGATCCTGTTTACCTCTGTAAGTAATAGTTTGATATTACTTGTTGTTACGAAAATTAAGGAACGAGATAGGCAACAAAAACACGGAAAAACAGGAACACACAGATTTATGCGGAAAACCTTAGACGGGAATGAGAAAAATTATTTGATTCAATTTTCAAGTTCCATGAAACGCAGCTTCTAATCAAGGCCTTATAGTACATGAAGTTCCATTACCAGAAACTATTCTCTTGTGACCATATTACGAGGTTGCAGCAGTTGTTCCTGCTTAGAACTGTAATATGATTCCAAAAAAAAACCCCACCTAGAACCGAAGTATATTTGCAAGCATAACCACAAATTTTGGCTTGTAGGACTTCTATCTCTCATCTTAACAAGTGAAAGCCAAAATATGCTAAGAAGTTCCACATTAATGCAACCATATTTGAGAAGTCATTACAGTCTTAGCAAACAGTTATGGTATTAATGTAACATCGGATTTTAGAAATATAAATGCACATTAAGATAATTTCAAAAAGTTACAAAGACAAAGAAACTGACAAATATAGGATTAGATGAAACAGATTTATCAAAATAGGACAAAAGGTATATAACAACATCCAAGTTTTCATTTTTGTAACCTGCAAAAAACAAAAATATGTCTATATCAGGAAAAGAAGGGATTCAAGAATCAAAATTAAGGTCTCTATTTATTCTTTTGTCTCTAAAGCCTTTGTATCATTCAATATAGTGTTAGGGTCATGAGAGGGAGAAAAAGTCAGCATGATTGTAAAAAATTCTCATACTGAATTTCTTTACGAGGGTCATGATGTTTCTACTATTTTGGAGTTTTTTTGTAGGTAACTTCTTGTGTTATGATGATATAATTTTTTTTTCATTATTTTTCTATTGATTTTGATATTTTTGTTTATTTGTCAATTCCTAGGAGTGATTTTAGGACCTGATTTTCTAAACAACTTGTCTCAAAAACAAGTTTGTGATATGGTTGTGTGGATTCGTATGATAGAAAAAAGTTGTCTAAGGAGGTTGGCATTTAAGTGGGTCGTCCGATCCTGGCTACTATGTGGTTGTTCTTTAACAAGTTGGAGGGTGGAGTAGAATGTCGAAATCTTCAAGTTTTGTGAAGTTTGATATAAAGAAATTAAGATGAAGATCGATTTTGGTTCGTAACAAGTGTAGATAAAGTATGTGATGATACAATCTAGGTTGCACAATGTAACGCCCTAAACGCTAACTAGCAATAATATTAGAAAATTAACTTTAGAGTTAATGTTAGTAATGTGATGAGATAGAAACTTCCTAATTCTAATGTTTTGTTGAGTTGCTTTTCACAGGTGACGCGACGAGAACTCGATGTGCTAGAACAAAGTTCATGCCAAATTGATGAATATTTATGATGACTTGATAATTTTGTGTGATGGCTTGAATATATATATATATGGTATGTAGTAATTGTGATGATGTTAATGTTTAAAAAAAAAAAAGAGGGAAAGTATATTATCCGAAAAAGACATATTCTATATGATGTTAATTTTCAACTCAATTATGAATCTTTAAATGTCAAAAAATTATCTTGTAAATTAGATCAGCTTATAGAGCTTTTCATAAGCTTTCCAATGCCTACTCATTTGTGCAAATCCGATACCAGAGTAAGAAGTTATGACCAGTATACTATCCGGATACCTATTAGTAACCAACCAGTTTACCATTTGCAACTTTGGTGTGAAAATTCTAAGAGTTAACCTAGTTCTTTCCTTTTCCTTCTACACGTTTTCACACACTATTGACAGCCTTTCCACAGATATTAAGGGACATTTAAATCAAAGAATTCAACCCCAATTAATTCCAAAATTTATTTGGGATTAAATTACTCCCTAATTCTTTTATGATTTTCAAAGTTTCTATTTTTTTATGCTCTCTCTCTCTCCCCCTTTACCCTAGCCGCCCCTTTCTTTTCTTTCTCATTCTCTTGGCTCTCTTTCTGCCTCTCTCCCACGCATAAACACAGAAAAAAAAAAAAAAGAAGAAGAATCCGCCAAACCACCAAAGTTCTTCCAAACCGAAAATCAAAGGGTTACAAGGTATGTTTCGGTATTGTTTTTGTTATTTATTTTGTTTAGGGTTCTTTGGGGATTGAATAATTTAATGTGTTAGAAATATGTCTTAGGGCTGTTTTGTGTGTTTGTGTGTGTGTGTGAATCATATACATTGTGATGATATTTTTTTTAATGCTTTTAATGATTTTCGGATTTAACCACTACACTGAAATTTTCAGATTTTAGAATAAGAATTTCAAACTGTTTTTGGGAATCCAAACGGTCTTTTTTTTTAAACAAATTTGATATTTTTAGAAAGCTATAAATATCTATTTTCATTTGAAATCAGTTTTAGGTCATTTGGAGATATATGTGAATTTTTATGATTTTTCAAAGAGGCAGAGATCCGGCTGCCAGTTTCTATACAATTTTAGTGGCCTATTTTCAAAACTATTTTTGAGGATCCAAAGGGTCTCCGTTTTTAATAAATTTGATACTGTTAGAAAGATCTAGATGTCTGTTTTCGTTTAAAATTGGTTTTAGATCATTTGGAGCCCTGTATGAATTGTTATGAATTTTTGAAGGGAAAAAGGTCTGATTGGCAGATTCGGTCAAGATTTAAAATTTCATGAATTTATTTAATTTTATTGTGTTGTGATGTTATTGAATGATGAAATAGGCCTTTTAGGCACTACTATGATATGATGGATGTGCTTGATGAATTATTATGAATTTTTGTTGATTTTATTATATTTATTACTCATGGCATGAACGGTTCTAAAGGCGAGCACTCGAGACCTCAATCGCGCGTCACCATCGGAAAATTTGAAAAGGTTAAGTAAGGCGTTTATGTAAGTACACTCTCACTTGCAACATGAATAAAAATTTGAGAAGTATATGTTTTGATGTTGATGAGGATGTTATGATGTTCTTAAATAATACTTCTCCTATGATGACGTTTTGATGAAAAGTATATATATGGTATGTATATGTATTTTATGTTTTAAAATGGCGTTGTACACCCTTGATGATGATGATGATGATGATGTTGTCCGGTGAGCGGACTTTTGTCACCGTTGGTTTGGGATTTGCTACTCCAACCTTTCCGTGACTAGCGCGCTATGATGATACAACGCCGGGCCCAATATATGACGGTTTTAAAAGTTAAAAGGTTTTTCTTAAATGATGTTTATATTTATGATGAGAAAAGAAATTTTTTTTTATTTACATTTGTGATATTCAAGTGTCTTACTAAGCCCTTACTTATATAAGTTAATTCATGTTGCAGATAAAGGAAAGGGTAAGATGTAGTGTTGGAGGAGCTTGGAGCGGATAACGGGACAATACGTGATAGGAAAACGGGAGGAACGATCATGAAACGGACATTTTTAAATTCCAATAAAGTTTTGAGACTTTAGTTTATTATTATTTGTTTGGATATTTCATATGAACTTTAATTTTATTTCATGAATTGGGTTTTTAAAATATATATAAATTAATTATGAAGTTTAATTTTTTATATAGCAAAAAAAAAATCTAGAGTTTTCTAAAAATATCTAAGTAAAGTTTTCCGTTATGTAAATGTTTTTATTTCAAACTTAATATTTTCTGCAATTTAATAAGAGATGAATGTTAATTAAGAAGTCAACGGTAACGGTTCGTGAGGGGTCGTTACAGATATGGTATCAGAGCGGTTTCCTATTTCCTATCATGCATCGTCACGTATCCACTTTAAACTTCTTCAAGTAAGTAATTAATTAATTTCTTCAAATAGAAATGTAAGAATTGTGAGGTGATGTTCTATTTATGGAAAGTTTGAATCTTGACTCGATATCCAAAAAAAAAAAAAAAAGAAAAGAAGGGGTCTCTTTTTGACTTTTTGCTACTAACAGACGACTACGATAAGATGGTACGCGGATGAGGACGTGGAATTCGAGGACGTGGCAACGGCCAAGTGCAAGCCGAAGATGAGGTTGCTGCGGAACCTAACTTGGCAGAAATTATGGCGCAGTTACGTCAAGACCAACAAAGGGGTCGTGGACAAGTTGGAAATGAAGCGATGGTAGGGCCTAATTTAGTAGAAATGGTGGTTCAACTTCAGAGGCAAGTTCATGAACAGCAGGCTCTCATCAACAATTTGCAAGCTAATGCAAACAGAGTTGAAGTCCCCATTAATCCACCGGCTGTACAACCAGTGCAAGATAGAGGAGTTCAAGCAACAACAAATCATGAGCCCCTGTATCTGCGATTCAAGAGGATGAAGCCTAAGGAATTCAGTGGTTCAACTGATCCTTTGGTAGCTCAAGGATGGTTGAAGTCGATCGAGTTAGTCCTTAATTTCATGGGTTTAACTGAGAATGAGAAAGTGAAGTGTGCTTCCTACTGTTTAATGGATGATGCTAGAATCTGGTGGGAAGGAATAGAACTGAGCAGGGATATTAGTCAGATGACATGGGAAGACTTTATCCAAGAATTTAATGAGCAGTATTTCAACATGTCTATGACCAGAGAGTACTATGACGAGTTTAATAACTTTCGTCAAGGAAATCTATCGGTGACAGAAGCTGTTAAGCGGTTCAACCAACTAGCACGCCTTTGTCCCCACATGGTGCCAAATGAAGAAAAACGGCTGAGGAGAATGATCGGGATGCTGAGACACGAGATTGCAGTAATTGTTGATAGCGGGATTGCTCCACCAACCACCACAGCTGAATGTGTCAGATGTGCTCTTCGTGCTGAATATCATCTGAATAAGCAAAAGGAAAGCCAGCCATGTCAGAATGAAGTCCCTAAGAACAACAACAACCAGAACCGCGGAAACCTCGGAAATCAAGGCAGGCCTCAGGGAGGTCAGTGGAACAATAACAAAAGGAAATGGAACTTTTCCAATCAGAGGAACCATAACAACCGTCAAGCAGGAGGCCAACCAACTAAACAAGCCAAAAACATTCCACCTTGTTCAAAGTGTGGAAAGCTACATTTGGGGGAGTGCCGTATGGGCACAAATCTATGTTATGGTTGCGGACGCGAGGGTCACCTGTCCAAGGATTGTCCGAACAAGACGTACCAGCCCGTCCAACAAAGACAACAGAGAAACCCACCAGCTCAGCTCCACAGTATGCAGGCCGTTCTTGAAGGGCCCCATATTTCCCAGGGACGACTTGAGGCTCCTCCACTTACCACTAATGCCATAATTTTCACCATGACCAAAGAATAAGCAGTTGCTGAGACTTCTACTGTTGTCACAGGTCAGATACTTGTTCATAATCAGTATGCTAACGTCCTTTTCGACACAGGAGCCTCACACTCCTTTGTGTCTTCTACTTTTGCTAAAGAACTAGGAATAAATCAGGATATCTTGAGTCAGGGATTCACTACGACACTACCCTCTGGGGAAGTGATGATATCCACTCATTGGCTACGAGCAGTGCCGATGAGGATTGTTGATAGAGAGCTCTACAGTAATCTGATAGTGCTCGAGATGTTTGAGTATGACCTAATTTTAGGTATGGATTTCTTAGGAAAGTATAATGCGTCTATTGAATGCTGAAGACGTAAGGTCGTGTTTGATCTTGAAGGAGATGATCGATTTGAATTCATAGGTGATGCGAAGAAGAAGACGAAGTTGTTCCTGTCAGCAATGAAGGCCCGAAAGATGCTAGCCAATGGCTGTAAAGGTTTCTTAGCCAGCATTGTCGATAAGAAGAAAGAAGACAAATTGAAACTTGAAGATGTACCTGTCGTACGAGATTTTGGCGGTGTGTTTCCAGAGGACTTGCCAGGTTTGCCACCAGATAGAGAAATCGAGTTCGAGATTGAGTTAGCACCGGGCACTGGGCCAATCTCTAAGGCACCTTATCGTATAGCACCTGCTGAATTGAAAGAATTACATGAGCAACTTCAAGAGCTGTTGAACAAGGGTTTTATTCGCCCTAGTCATTCACCGTGGGGAGCTCCAGTATTATTTGTGAAGAAGAATGATGGGACAATGAGACTCTGCATCGACTATAGAGAGCTAAACAAGGTGACCATAAGGAACAAGTATCCATTGCCGAGGATTGAAGATTTATTCAACCAACTACAAGGTGCGATTGTGTTTTCAAAGATTGATTTACGATCTGGATACCACCAACTGAAGATCAAGGAAGGAGATATCCCCAGGTCAGCCTTTAGAACTCGATACGGCCATTATGAGTTTATGGTCATGCCATTTGGGTTGACTAATGCCTCTACTGCATTCATGGACTTAATGAATAGAGTGTTTAAGGAGTTTCTAGATAAGTTTGTGATAGTGTTTATTGACGACATCCTCATTTATTCAAGGACTCGAGACCAACATGAGAAGCATATAAGAACAGTTTTGCAAACATTGAAACAGCACCAGTTGTATGCCAAATTCTCTAAGTGCGAGTTTTGATTGGATCGTGTGGCATTCCTTGGTCATATGATTTCTAAAGATGGCATAATGGTGGATCCTGCAAAAGTTGAGGCCGTCAGTAACTGGAAGAGACCAACCAACGCAAGTGAGATCAGAAGTTTCCTTGGTTTAGCGGGGTATTACAGGAAATTTGTGGCCGATTTTTCGAAACTTGCTATGCCGCTTACGACACTTACCCGAAAAGGAAAGAAGTTCGAATGGATAGAGGACTGCGAAAAGAGCTTTCAAGAGTTGAAGAGACGACTCACAAGTGCCCCAATCTTGGCGATTCCAGATGGGGATGAAGGGTTTGTAATTTACAGTGATGCTTCTAAAATGGGACTCGGTGCAGTCTTGATGCAGAATGGGAAGGTAATTGCCTATACTTCAAGACAATTAAAAGACTATGAGAAGAACTACCTTACCCATGACTTAGATTTGGCTGCTGTTGTGTTTGCATTGAAAATATGGAGGCATTATTTATATGGAGTCCGATGCCAAATATATACCGATCACCAAAGTTTGAAATACTTCTTCACGCAAAAGGATTTGAATATGAGGCAAAGGAGGTGGCTCGAGCTAGTAAAGGATTACGACTGTGAAATCCTATACCATCCGGGGAAGGCAAATAGAGTAGCTGATGCGTTGAGTCGGAAGACCCCTGTTCGCGATTAACTAGTGTATATAAACCTACGCAAGTGCACGTAATCGCACAAGTAATATAGAAAGTGAGTTAAGTATCGTCTCTACAGGGATTGATTCACTAAAATAAATTGTAAAATAAACAAGCACAAATTAATTTGCGTTTGGAAATCAAAATTAGGAAAAATGCAATAAACAAGCAAAATAAAAGTGGGTATAATGAAAAGGCACTAAAATAGACAAAAAGAACAATATTCAATCAAGAAGTTGTAATCAAGAATGGGAATTAAACTAGGATTGCCAAATCCCCCTCCATTGCAAGTCTGACCCGAATGCTGTAGGAAATGCTGCAGCAAAACCTGTCCTGTTAACCGAAATTCGATTTTATCATAAAGTTCTTCCGAGTTCAGTATGATTAAAATTCATTAAACGTGTTTCAACATATTCCTATGTAAATCTAGTTCTCAGAACACAATTTCAAGCACCAATTTCAATGGGTTATACAAGGTAAACAATATATTCCTATACCATTCACAAATCAATATAAACTTTAAAAAGCCTATTGAACTTGCATCATCCAAGTTATATCCAGCTCAATTTAACCTTTCCAGAATTAAACAAGCCTAGTTCCCTATATATTGATGGCCAATCAACAATAGAAATTATCATTCAAGCACTCAGATAAACAGGAAAAATTCGCCCAACATTTCAACAAAAAACATTCAAATCATCCTCACAATTTCGGGTTCATCAACAATCCTAGCTAAAGAAAATTAGCTCATGTTTTGTATTACAAAAGCAAAGTGAAAAACGTCATCCATTGTTCAACAGAGAAAGAAAATCAGAAAATAAATCAAGCAAGAGTATGAAGAAGAAAAACTCCAAATGGCTACAGGTGATTCTTCTTTTCCTTTCTTCTTTTCCTTCCCAGCGTGCTCTCCAAAAATGGCGCAAAGATGGAAGAAAAATCTCGCCCAGCTCTCTTTTTCTCTCTTGCCAATAATGGTGTCTTTCTTTTTTTTTCTGTTCTTCGCCCCCCTTTTCTTCCTTGTCGGCTCACCCTTTTACAATCGTCAACATTAACTCTTTAGGGCAACAACTAATGCTCACGTGTGAAGTTTTCCAGCTGAGGCAAAGAAGTGACCCCCACCATATGAACTGTCATCTATTTTTTTACTTTATCAGAAAAAATTGCCAGCTAGACTAAAATGCTACAAGAATTACTGCAACATTTTCGGCTCAGTTTCTTGACTGCTTCTGCTACAAAATGCTGTAAAGAATGCTGCAGCATTTTCTGCAGCATTTTCGGTTTATACTCTCCTACAAGTCACAAAAGAATGAAAACGCACATCAGCCCTCAAATAATCCTAATTTTCTTCACATTTGCCATGATTTCAACCAAACAAAGAAAACCAAGATAAGAAAAATCACACAAACCTAAAACAAAGGAAAAATATACTAACAAAAACACAAATACTCTCTAAATCAAGCTCATCTAAGTCTAAAAGTGCCTAAGATAACTCTAATTTCTAGAGTTATCACACCCCCAAACTTAAAACATTGCTCACCCTCGAGTAATGCCAAAATAAACACACAAAACACAACACACACAAAGAAAACGCGAAACACATACAGGAAAAATGCTCAAGCTGCTAAACAAGTTGAGTCTCCATTCTCAAAAGAGCTTCTTAATTTCCAACTCATTTCAAGATTCAGCTTTCATCAAATATCAGTTCTATCTTTTATAAACTTGCTCCCAAGTGAGGTTTCTCTATAGATGCGTGTGTGCAAGACTATATCTAAGCATTTTCAGATCACCTATGTCCCTCCTATCACGATCGTCAAGCTTAGTTTATAATCTAGCAGGCTGGATTCGTGACTTCCTCTCCATTATCATTAGCTGGGTAAAATCTAAGGATATACATATTCCACTGCTTGTTGAGTTAGGTGCATGTGTATGCACACATTAATTTATTAAATCACAACTTTTTTTTCTTTTTTTTTTTTTTTAAATCGTCATGTCACTGTTACCTTTTTACGTGAATGCCAACATTGGTGATGAAGACACCCGGTTACTCAGCATCGTCACACTTCAGAATTGCTATAGTAAACTCATATTATGAACCACTGTTTGACGCAAAAGTACACATGGGGTTCATGTTACTCCTGGTTACTAGGCAGCTCAAAACAGCAGAGTTCTTTATTCATAGCTCTTTTTTTTTTTTTTTTTACACCCAACTCTATACATGAAAAGCACACCAACTATTCCCAGTCTATTTCACTTCCTAAAGCTTCGGCTCAAGGGTTCGGTACAACCTGTCCTCAAATTCTAAATTTTCACGATGACTTGGAGTTCCCTAAGCTTTTCTCAGAAATACAAAGATATAGTCTATTGTGGAAAAGAGTAGTATCACTCAAAGAGCAAACAGATAACAGACATTACCAATACCCAATTCAAGCTCATTCAATCCATAAGTTGAAAATTTTCAAAACACTAGTAATCTTCACCGAACATCTTCAAGCCAACAACTCAGCAGCAAAAATAGAGCAACTTCAAACAAATAATAAAGACATACCGAAAGCATAGAAAGCAATTCCTAACCGAAGTTTTTTTTTTTTTTTTTTTTTTTTATGTAAGTATATAAACCAAAGAAAACAACCCACACAAACAGCATAAACAGAGAAACATAAAACAACACCATATTAACAAAAACTAAGACAAAACTCACTAATATCCCCAAACTTGAATTAAGCAGTGTCCTCACTGCTTTGAACAAAACAACACAACACAAAACAACACAAAACAGAACAAAACAAAACCTGGCACAAAAACGATGAAGAAAAAGTTAGGAACTCCCTGATTGAATGGCGGCTGGAGCGTCCCTTCAATCTTCAGACTCGTCCGCATCCTCTTCCTCAACCTCGCCGGGTACAACATCAGCAGCAATGTCATCTAGTACGCGATCCGGGAACTCATGAAATGGAAAGATAGGCTTAGTGAAGTTTTTCTGTAAAGATTTCTTCAGAGTCAGATCTCGTTGCTTGGCATATTTCCAGAATTGCTGCTGCTGTGCATGCATTTGTTGCAGCATCTCCATTGTCTGATATTGTTGAACCTCAGCTAGGCTCATTCGCTGTTTGAGCAATTGCAGGGAGATGGCAAGGTCGGCTTGGGTTGGAGCTCGGCTGCTTGATGCCGCAGCGGTACTGCTCGCATGTGCCTGAGGAGCTTAACCCTCTGCGCCCTCCTGATCGCACGGCTGTTGCGACGGATCTGCGGCCATTTTGGCTTTCAGCAATCGTGCTATGGTAGTTTTGGAAATCGCTCCCTTTGAGGATAATACCCGCTCTTCTGTGTCAAACATAGGCACACCATGTCTAGCACAGAGGCTAGTGATGAGAGACGGAAACCAAAGGCTACCACATTTCTTGGAGGCACAAGCTCCAAGCTTTTTGAAGATAATGCTGCCAACGTCGATGGGCCGCCCCGAAATAATTGAATCGAGGAGGAGAATACGTCCCTTGGACACCGTTTGTAGGTGGGTGGAGGGCATCAGGCGCGTCTTCAAGAAGTGATACCAAACTTTACACCGGGGTGTAAGATTGGCCCTGGGGACGGTTAATTTGCCTTGAGACGACACCGTCCAAGTAGTGCTGGCCACACATACCTGCTCCAATGCGAGATCCAACCAGTCAGTCGAGGCTCTAGCAGCATATTCGGTATGAAGATCATCAACATCGGCAAGTCCGTAAAAATGGTTGATGGTGTCCTCATCGATAAGCACGTCCACACCACGAAAATAAACACTTCGTTGCCCTTCCCCTGCTAAATGGGCGTAAAATTCTCGTACAACAGGGACCACCGCGTCGCCAGAATGGGTACAAAACTGCCTTCAGTTATGCGTGGCGATGACGGAATGGACAAACTCTTCGTAACCCATTGTAGGGGTGCTTTGCAATAAAAAGCCTTTTTCCGCACATAATGTTCGGTCAGAAATTTGTGATTGATACTTTTTTTTATCTTCCTCCGTACGGAATGTGCGGTAACTGGTGGTGGTGCTCGGGGGTTGGTGGACCGTTTGCTTGCGCGCGAGTTTCTTCGTGCGAGGCATTTCCGCAAGCTTCTTTTCTTCTTTGAGGGAGAAAGGCAGAAATCGGCGCAGCTGCTTTCGGGTAGAGGTCGTGGGAGCGAAATGGCTTAAGGAGAGGCTGGGTAGACTGGGTTCGGGTGGTGGGATGCTGTGGGTTTGTGGAGGAAGAAATGTGGAAATAATGGGGGAAATAAGTGGCGAAATGTGGGCGGAGGAAGTCTGTGGATGATGATGGCTCGGCTTTGGGGGAAATGGCGAGGTTGGCGCGAAGTGCTGGAGCGGTGGAGTGACTCAGGCTAATGGGGGAAATGGAGGGTGGAGCGCTGACGGCGCAAGGGAGGAATCGGCGCAACTGGGTCTGTCGGGAAATCCGGAGCGGAGGGGGGGCGGCTGGGCTGTGGAGAGGGCACAATGGCGGTGGCGGTGGGATCTGGTCACGGCACGGCGGAGCTGAGGGAGAGCGCGGCTGGTGGAGGGTGGAGTGGCGACTTTGGGGGAAATGGCGCGGCAGGGGAAAAATGGAGGAAGTGGCCGGACTGGGCAGTGGCTGGGTGAAAATGGCGGAGGCCCGGTTTTGAGTGTTCGGGCGAAGGGCGTGGGTTTGCGGGGAAATGCGGGGCGGAGGAAGAGTTGCTAGCGAAATGTTGGGTGGAGGGAGGTGGCTTGGGCAGTGGTTCGAGCTCGGAGATGGCTGAGCACGGCTGCTGCTGGGGTCGGAAAAATGAATGGCAGGGGGAAACGGCGCAACTGGGGAAGAAAAGAAAAGAAAAGAAGAGAAAGTAGGGTTATCGAAAACTAATAAAAAAAACAAATATAAAAATATATATATATTACCATAGTTAAATAATATTAAGTAATATCTATATATATGTATATGCATATATATATATATGAATCTATATATATATTTTTATATAAAAAAGTATATATTTATTATAATGTATAAATATCGAAAATATATAATATAGACTATATTATATATAATATATATAAATATATATATATATTTTTTGCTACAGCTTTGCTGTAGCATTTCCTATAGCATTCCTATACAGAGCGCTCCCCAGATCTGCTCGACTTTGCTGTAGCTTTGCTGTAGCATTTCCTGCAGCATTTTTACACAGATTGCTCCCCAGTTTCAGCTCGAACTTTGCTGCAGGTTTTGCTGTAGCATTTCCTGCTGCATTTTTACACAGATTGCTCCCCAATTTCAGCTCGAACTTTGCTGCAGGTTTTGTTGTAGCATTTCCTATAGCATTCCTATACAGAGCGTTCCCCAGATCTGCCCGACTTTGCTGCAGCTTTGCTGTAGCATTTCCTGCAGCATTTTTACACAGATTGCCCCCAGTTTCAGCTCGAACTTTGCTGCAGGTTTTGCTGTAGCATTTCCTATAGCATTTCCATACAGATTGCTCCGTCCAACTTTGCTGTGGGTTTTGCTGTAGCATTTCCTGCAGCATTTTTGTACAGATTGCTCCGTAAGACTTACTCCTAGGCCGATTTCTGCATAGAAAAATATTATCAAATCAACTCCAATTTCTTAATAATTACTACATCAAGAACTCAAACAAATTAAAATAAACCAAAATAAAATAAAATGAAAATGACAAAAATTGGGTTGCCTCCCAAGAGCGCTTGTTTTTAAGTCATCAGCCTGACTACTTCCCTTTTTTTTTTTTTTTAAGCTTCTGTGAGAGTGATGGAGGTCTTCGAACGTTCAACAGGACCTCCCCAATAATGCTTGACTCTCTGTCCATTCACTAAGAACTTCCTTCCAGACTTGTCATCTTGCAATTCCACTGCTCCATGAGAAAATACAGTAGCAATTGTGAACGGACCTAACCAACGAGACTTTAACTTTCCTGGGAAGAGCTTCAATCATGAATTGAACAAAAGAACTTGTTGCCCCAGCTCGAAAGTTCTGCTCATGATTCTCTTATCATGCCACCGTTTGACCTTCTCCTTGTAGAGCTTGGAATTCTCATACGCTCGCAACCGAAATTCATCTAACTCATTGAGTTACATCAATCTCTTTTCTCCAGCTGCACTCATGTCCATATTCAATTGCTGGAGTGCCCAATAAGCCTTGTGTTCCATCTCCAAAGGTAAATGACATGCTTTCCCAAACACCAATTGGTAAGGAGACATTCCAATTGACGTTTTGAAAGCCATCCTATAGGCCCATAATGCATCATCCAACCTTTTGGACCAGTCCTTTCTAGTAGGGCTTACAGTCTTCTCCAAAATGGACTTGATTTGCTTGTTAGATGCTTTGGCTTGCCCATTGGTCTGTGGGTGATAGCTTGTAGCAATTCTATGGCGAACATTATACTTTGCTAGCAATACTTCAAAGTACTTGTTGCAAAAATGTGTCCCTTCATCGCTGATTACTGCCCTTGGGGTGCCAAATCTTGTGAAAATTTTCTTCTTCATAAACTGCATCACCACCTTCGAATCATTTGTAGGAAAGGTAGCGGCCTCTACCCACTTTGAGACGTAATCTACTGCCACAAGTATGTAAAGATTGCCAAAAGATGGAACAAAGGGACCCATAAAGTTGATCCCCCACACATCAAATAACTCCACTTCGATGATGTTGGTTAGAGGCATTTCATGTCTTCTTGAGATACTCCCGACTCTTTGACATCTATCACACCTTGATACAAAATCACGAGCATCCCGAAACAAGCTCGGCCAATAAAAGCGTGATTGCAGGACTTTTGCTGCAGTTCTATCACCTTGAAAGTGTCCTCCATAGGGTGAATTATGACATTGAAGCAACACATCTTCTATTTCTTCCTCAGGAATACACCGCCGTAGAATTTGATCTGCACATTTCCTGAACAAGTATGGCTCATCCCAATAGTAAAATTTTACCTCATGCAGGAACTTCTTTCGTTGATGGGCATTCAAATCAGGAGGTATCAACCCACTAACTAGGTAGTTCACCAAATCCGCATACCATGGCACCATAGTTGAGACTCGATTAACAACAAGGAGCTGCTCATCGGGGAAGACCTCCTTAATAGCTTTTAAATCTGTGCCCTTCTCAGCTTTCTCTAACCGAGACAAATGGTCAGCCACTTGATTCTTCGAGCCCTTCCTATCCTTGATCTCCAGGTCAAACTCTTGAAGCAAAAGCACCCATCTAATTAACCTTGGCTTAGCATCCTTCTTCTCTATCAAGTATTTGATGGCCGAATGGTCTGTGAAAACCGTTACCTTTGCTCCTATCAGATAGGCTCGAAACTTGTCAAATGCAAAGACAACGGCCAACAACTCCTTCTCTGTTACTGTGTAGTTCAATTGAGCTCCTGAAAGAGTCTTGCTAGCATAGTAAATGGGATGAAATACCCTGCTTTTGCGCTGCCCTAGAACAGCCCCCACAGCCCAATCGCTTGCATCACACATTACTTCAAACGGCAATGACCAATCCGGTGCTACAATGATTGGTGCTGAGATGAGCTTCCGTTTTAACTCCGAAAAGGCTGACGAACATGCTTCATCAAAATTGAATTGGCTGTCTTTCTCCAATAGGCTGCAAAGAGGCTTAGAAATCTTGGAGAAATCTCTAATAAATCTTCTGTAAAACCCTGCATGTCCAAGAAAACTCCGAATCCCTTTCACATTTGATGGTGGAGGAAGCTTTTCTATTACGGCAATCTTGGCTTTATCAACTTCAAGGCCATTCTTTGAAACTCGGTGTCCCAACACTATGCCCTCTTTGACCATAAAATGACATTTCTCCCAATTTAGGACTAGATTGGTCTCTTCACATCGCTGCAAAACCTTTGCCAAATTTGCGAGGCAATCTTAAGAACTTTCTCCAAAGACCGAGAAATCGTCCATAAACACCTCCACAAATTGCTCCACCATGTTAGTAAAAATCGCCATCATGCATCGCTGAAAGGTAGCCGGAGCATTGCAAAGACCGAATGGCATCCTCCTAAAAGCAAACGCACCGAACGGGCAAGTGAACGTGGTCTTGTGTTGATCCTCAGGAGCTATGGCAATCTGATTATAGCTAGAATAGCCATCCAAGAAACAGTAGTACTCCTTCCCAGCTAATCTATCAAGCATCTGATCAATGAAGGGGAGTGGGAAGTGATCCTTCCTTGTGGCCTTGTTTAGCTTCCGGTAATCCATGCAAATCCACCAACCTGTTACTGTCCTTGTAGGAATCAATTCGTTGTTGTCGTTCTCCACAACAGTAATTCCCCCTTTCTTGGGAACACACTGAACCGGACTGACCCACGAACTATCAGAGATTGGGTAAATTATCTCCGCATCTAACCACTCAATTATCTCCTTCTTGACTACCTCCTTCATGATCGGATTCATTTGCCGCTGACCTTCTATAGACCCTTGCTTATCATCCTCCAAGAGAATCTTGTGCATACAAAATGAGGGACTTATACCCTTTATATCTGCTATTGTCCACCCGATGGCGCCTTGGAATTCCCTCAAGATGTCAAGCAACCTCTCCTCCTGATCTTCTGTCAACTCAGCCGAAATGATCACCGGAAGAGTTGAAGATTCTCCCAAATATACATATCTCAGGTGAGGTGGTAAAGGCTTCAATTCTAGGACTGGTGGCTCTTCTCTTGATGACTTGGGTGGTTGGTGTTCACGGTCTGCCAAATCAAGTGACTCAAACTTCCTTTGAGGTCTAGGTATAATGGTATTGGCATTTAACCAAGCTAGCTGCTCAACAACTTCATTTTCAACTTCAATTGATTCTAAGGACGAGGGAAGTTGCATTAACTCTGAATGGTCACTAGTTTCAAGCTCTTCAGCCACTAAAGAATCAATGACAGATATGGTAGAGCACTCCTCCATCTCATTAGGAAACTTCATCGCCTTGAACACATTAAAAGTCACCTGCTCGTCTTGCACCCTCATAGTTAACTCGCATTTTTGTACATCAATCAAAGTGCGGCCTGTAGCAAGAAATGGTCTTCCCAAGATGATCGGCACTTCTCGATCCGCTTCATAATCAAGGATGATGAAATCAGCAGGAAAAATGAATTTATTGACCTTTACAAGAACATCCTCAATCTTTCCTTCAGGAAGAGCAATAGATCTATCTGCAAGCTGCAAGGATACTGTAGTGGGCCGAGCTTCTCCGATTCCCAACTTCTTGAAGATAGACATTGGCATCAAGTTAATACTTGCTCCCAAGTCACACAAGGCCTTACCAAAGTAGTGGGTTCCAATTGAACATGGGATTGTGAAACTCCCCGGATCCTTCAACTTAGGAGGGAGTTTGTTCTGCAAAATAGCACTATATTCTTCCGTCAAAGCCACAGTCTCAAATTCCCCAAGTCAACGCTTTTTAGTGACCAAGTCTTTCATGAACTTGGCATAATGAGGCATTTGCTCCAAGGCTTCAACAAGAGGTATGTTGATGTGAAGCTGCTTCAAGACATCCAAAAATTTACTGAATTGACCATCCTTTTTTTGCTTTTGAAATCGCTGAGGAAATGGTAGAGTAGGTCTAATTTCGCTGCTGTCTGCTGCTTCAGAATGCTGTGTAAATGCTGTAGCATTTTCTGCAGCAAAGTCTGATGGCTGATTTTTTACCAGAATTTCTTCTTGTTGATGCTGCTCACCTTTTTCTTGGATTGAAGTAGGCTCATTCTGTACAGCCTTTGACTTTTCCCTTCACTCGATCTCCCTTCCATTCCTTAATACGATTACCTTGCAATGTTCTTTCCCTTCCCTCCTTGGATCTTCTGTATTACTTGGAAGAGAACCTTGCGGCCTAACATTCAAGGCGTTTGCAATTTGCCCAATTTGATTCTCCAAGCTCCTCAATGTTGCATCATGACTCTGAACTCTAACATCATTCTTCGCTATATACTATTTGATCAAATTCTCCAATGAGCTAGATGAGTCCATAGCTTGTGTTCTTGGTTGTTGAGATGGAAAACCCGGTGGGTGAGAAGGTCGATGATAAGAGTTTGCTCCACTAGAACTGGCCCCTTGATTACTCCATGAAAAGTTGGGGTGTTGTCTCAACCCCTGATTGTAAGGTGCTGAATAAGGGTTGTTCCGGTTGAAATTACCCACATAGCAAGTAGAGACTGGATTAGACGGGCAATCCTCATACAAGTGTCCCTCTCCACAATAGACACAAGTGACGCCAACAGATTGCACCGAATTAACACCCGCCGACATGTTCATATTCTTGATCATATTCGTCAGACTCGACACTTGAGCAGAAAGTGCGGTAATAGCATCTACTTCATGAAGTCCTGCGGCCTTTCTAGCATTGAGCCTCTCGGTGGGCCACTGATAATTGTTGGTTGCCATCCTCTCCAAAATCTCGTAAGCTTCATTGTATGATTTTGCCAAAAGAGCACCATTAGCCGCCGCATCAACAATTATACGTGTTTACCCATTGAGCCCATTGTAGAAAGTTTCCATCTGAATCCAATGGGGAATCCCATGGTGAGGGCATTTTCGCAGCAACTCCTTGAATCTTTCCCATGCCTCGTACAAAGATTCTCCCTCTAATTGTTGGAATGAAGTAATGTCGTTTCTGAGCTTAGCATTCTTGGTCGGAGGAAAGTACTTCATGAGGAATTTTTCTGCCAAGTCATTCCATGTTGCGATTGAATCTGGCGGCAATGAGTTAAGCCATGCTCGAGCTCGATCCCTCAAGGAATAAGGGAACAGTTTCAGCCTCAATGCTTCATCAGACACCCTTGGTAGCTTGAAAGAATCACACACTTCCATGAACAGCCGAAGGTGCAAGTGAGGATCCTCAGTTGCCATTCCACTGAATTGGCCCACGGTTTGCAACATTTGGAACATAACCGGCTTGAGTTCAAATTGTGGCGCTTGTATTTCTGGCCGAATGATGTCCGGATTGAGCCCATGTAGAATGGGTACAGCATACTCCCGAATAGCCTTGTCTCTATCATCAATCAAAGCTGGTTGAGGCAATAGATTGTTGACATCCACTTGCTGCCCATCATTAGCCATATTGACAGCCACTCTTTCTTGTATTTCTTCCACTCCTGCTAGACCTTGTTGCTCCCTTCTCCTTACTCGAAATGTTATTTCAATTTCTAGGTCCAAGGGCAACAACTCTTGATTTCGCTGATTATTCATGCAGAGAATACCAATTCCTAAAAACACAGCCACTCAAACAAATAAGAGAAAGAAAAAATAAGAAAAACAAAATAACTTCTACTAATATTTTAATGACTTCAATCCCCGGCAATGGCGCCAAAAACTTGTTCGCGATTAACTAGTGTATATAAACCTACGCAAGTGCACGTAATCGCACAAGTAATATAGAAAGTAAGTTGAGTATCGTCTCCACAGGGATTGATTCACTAAAATAAATTGTAAAATAAACAAGCACAAATTAATTTGCGTTTGGAAATCAAAATTAGGAAAAATGCAATAAACAAGCAAAATAAAAGTGGGTATAATGAAAAGGCACTAAAATAGACAAAAAGAACAATATTCAATCAAGAAGTTGTAATCAAGAATGGGAATTAAACTAGGATTGTCAAATCCCCCTCCATTGCAAGTCTGACCCGAATGCTGTAGGAAATGCTGCAGCAAAACCTGTCCTGTTAACCGAAATTCGATTTTATCATAAAGTTCTTCCGAGTTCAGTATGATTAAAATTCATTAAACGTGTTTCAACATATTCCTATATAAATCTAGTTCTCAGAACACAATTTCAAGCACCAATTTCAATGGGTTATACAAGGTAAACAATATATTCCTATACCATTCACAAATCAATATAAACTTTAAAAAGCATATTGAACTTGCATCATCCAAGTTATATCCAGCTCAATTTAACCTTTCCAGAATTAAACAAGCCTAGTTCCCTATATATTGATGGCCAATCAACAATAGAAATTATCATTCAAGCACTCAGATGAACAGGAAAAATTCGTCCAACATTTCAACAAAAAAAATTCAAATCATCCTCACAATTTCGGGTTCATCAACAATCCTAGCTAAAGAAAATTAGCTCATGTTTCGGATTACAAAAGCAAAGTGAAAAACGTCATCCATTGTTCAACAGAGAAAGAAAATCAGAAAATAAATCAAGCAAGAGTATGAAAAAGAAAAACTCCAAATGGCTACAGGTGATTCTTCTTTTCCTTTCTTCTTTTCCTTCCCAGCGTGCTCTCCAAAAATGGCGCAAAGATGGAAGAAAAATCTCGCCCAGCTCTCTTTTTCTCTCTTGCCAATAATGGTGTCTTTCTTTTTTTTCTGTTCTTCGCCCCCCTTTCTTCCTTGTCGGCTCACCCTTTTCCAATCCTCAACATTAACTCTTTAGGGCAACAACTAATGCCCACGTGTGAAGTTTTCCAGCTGAGGCAAAGAAGTGGCCCCCACCATATGAGCTGTCATCTATTTTTTTACTTTATCAGAAAAAATTGCCAGCTGGACTAAAATGCTACAAGAATTGCTGCAGCATTTTCGGCTCAGTTTCTTGACTGCTTCTGCTACAAAATACTGTAAGGAATGCTGCAGCATTTTCTGTAGCATTTTCGGTTTATACTCTCCTACAAGTCACAAAAGAATGAAAACGCACATCAGCCCTCAAATAATCCTAATTTTCTTCACATTTGCCATGATTTCAACCAAACAAAGAAAACCAAGATAAGAAAAATCACACAAACCTAAAACAAAGGAAAAATATACTAACAAAAACACAAATACTCTCTAAACCAAGCTCATCTAAGTCTAAAAGTGCCTAAGATAACTCTAATTTCTAGAGTTATCAACCCCTGTCTCGTTAATGTCCTTAAATGCGATGTCCAAACCTCTTCAAAAGGAGATTTTTGAATTTGGGTTGGAATTAATAGTTGGACAACTCTCTGCCATGACCTTGTTTCCAACTATTTTAGGGGACATTCGAAGTAAGCAAGACCTTGATCCAAACCTTGCGAGAATTAAAAAGGAAATGCTTGAAGGGAAGGTGAAGGATTTACTGCGTCTGATGATGGAGTGCTAAAGTTTAAGGGACGTTTATGTGTTCCTAAGAACGAGGAGCTGAGGAAAAAGATTCTTGAAGAGGCGCACAACACCCCGTTTACGCTTCATCTTGGTGCAACCAAAATGTATGTGGATCTTAAAAATAGTTTCGGGTGGTTCGGAATGAAGAAGGATGTAGCACACTATATGAAGCATTGTATGACGTGCCAACAAGTTAAGGCTGAACACCAAAAGCCAGGAGGAGTGCTCCAGTCAATTCAGATACCGGAATGGAAATGGGAAGACATTGCGATGGATTTTATTATTGGACTACCAAGGACTACGAATGGATATGATGCGATATGGGTGATCATCGACAGATTGACGAAGTCAGCACATTTTCTTCCTATTCGAATGACGTCCTCTATGGAACAGTTGGTAGAATTATATGTGAAGGAGGTCGTAAGGCTTCATGGAGTTCCTAGATCTATTATTTCGGATCGAGATAGTAGGTTCACCTCCCATATTTGGAAAAGTGTTCAGGCTGCTATGGGCACAAAGTTGAAGTTTAGCACGGCTTTTCATCCGCAAATAGACGGTCAGACGGAAAGGACTAATCAGACACTTGAGGATATGCTTCGAGCTTGTACCTTAGACTTCAAGGGGAGTTGGTGTAAGTTTTTGCCGTTGGCTGAGTTCGCTTATAACAATAGTTATCAAGCGACGATTGGGATGGCTCCCTATGAGGCACTTTATGGAAGACGTTGTAGGTCCCCAATTTATTGGCATGAGGCTGGAGAAAAGAAGCTAGCAGAGTCGGAACTTAAGGAGAAAACTGACTTCTTCAATAAGACAACCGAAGCATTGAAAATGATTCAGCAGCGGATTGCCACGGCTCAAAGTAGACACGGATCGCGGATGTACGTCGAAGGCCCTTAGAGTTTGAGGTTGGAGACTTGGTGTTTATCAAGGTCGCCCCGATGAAAGGTGTGATGCGATTTGGGAAGAAAGAAAAGTTTAGTCTCAGGTATGTGGGACCATACATGGTGATTGAGCGTATCGGCAATGTGGCATACAAGCTAGATTTGCCTCCGGAGATGATGTCCATCCACAATGTGTTTCATATTTCGATGTTGAAGAAGTATGTACCGGATCCATCTCACGTCATCCAACCACAATCGATACAGATTCAAGAAGATATGAGTTACGAAGAGAAACCAGTTGAGATTCTTGATCGAAAGACGAAGACCTTGAGAAACAAAGAGATTCCTTTAGTAAAAGTTTTTTGGCGTAATCACAAGATAGAGGAAGCTACATGGGAGCGAGAAGACGCTATGATAACAAATTATCCGGAATTATTCTAAGTTTCGAGGACGAAACTTTTATAAGATAAGAGGGATTGTAACGCCCTAAATGCTAATTAGCAATAATATTAGAAAATTAACTTTAGAGTTAATATTGGTAATGTGATGAGATAGAAACTTTCTAATTCTAATGTTTTGTTGAGTTGCTTTTCACAGGTGACGCGACGAGAACTCGATGTGCTAGAACAAAGTTCATGCCAAATTGATGAATTTTTATGATGACTTGATAATTTTGTGTGATGGCTTGAATATATATATATGGTATGTAGTAATTGTGATGATGTTAATGTTTAAAAAAAAAAAAAAAAAAAAAAAAAAAAGAGGGAAAGTATATTATCCGAAAAAGACATTCTATATGACGTTAATTTTCAACTCAATTATGAATCTTTAAATGTCAAAAAATCATTTTGCAAATTAGATCAGCTTATAGAGCTTTTCATAAGCTTTCCAATGCCTACTCATTTGTGCAAATTCGATACCAGAGTAAGAAGTTATGACCAGTATACTATCCGGATACCTACTAGTAACCAACCAGTTTACCACGTGCAACTTTGGTGCGAAAATTCTAAGAGTTAACCTAGTTCTTTCCTTTTCCTTCTACACGTTTTCACACACTATTGACAGCCTTTCCACATATATTAAGGGACATTTAAATCAAAGAATTCAACCCCAATTAATTCCAAAATTTATTTGGGATTAAATTACTCCCTAATTCTTTTATGATTTTCAAAGTTTCTATTTTTTTTATGCTCTCTCTCTCTCCCCCTTTACCCTAGCCGCCCCTTTCTTTTCTTTCTCATTCTCTTGGCTCTCTCTCTGCCTCTCTCCCACGCACAAACACAGAAAAAAAAAAAAAAAAAAAAAAAAAAAGAAGAAGAATCCGCCAAACCTCCAAAGTTCTTCCAAACCGAAAATCACAGGGTTACAAGGTATGTTTCGGTATTGTTTTTGTTATTTATTTTTTTTAGGGTTCTTTGGGGATTGAATAATTTTATGTGTTAGAAACATGTCTTAGGGCTGTTTTGTGTGTGTGTGTGTGTATGTATGAATCATATACGTTGTGATGATATTTTTTTAATGCTTTTAATGATTTTCGGATTTAACCACTACACTGAAATTTTCAAATCTAGAATAAGAATTTCAAACTGTTTTTGGGAATCCAAACGGTCTTTTTTTTTTTAACAAATTTGATATTTTTAGAAAGCTATAAATGTCAATTTTCATTTGAAATCAGTTTCAGGTCATTTGGAGACATATGTGAATTTTTATGATTTTTCAAAGAGGCAGAGGTCCGGCTGCCAGTTTCTATACAATTTTAGTGGCCTATTTTCAAAACTGTTTTTGAGGATCCAAATGGTCTCCATTTTTAATAAATTTGATACCGTTAGAAAGATCTAGATGTCTATTTTTGTTTAAAATTGGTTTTAGATCATTTGGAGCCCTCTATGAATTGTTATGAATTTTTGAAGGGAAAAATGTCTGATTGACAGATTCAGTCAAGATTTAAAATTTCATGAATTTATTTAATTTTATTGTGTTGTGATGTTATTGAATAATGAAATAGGCCTTTTAGGCACTACTATGATATGATGGATGTGCTTGATGAATTATTATGAGTTTTTGTTGATTTTATTATATTTATTACTCATGGCATGAACGGTTCTAAAGGCGAGCACTCGAGACCTTAATCGCGCGTCACCATCGGAAAATTTGAAAAGGTTAAGTAAGGCGTTTATGTAAGTACACTCTCACCTGCAACATGAATAAAAATTTGAGAAGTATATGTTTTGATGTTGATGAGGATGTTATGATGTTCTTAAATAATACTTCTCCAATGATGACGTTTTGATGAAAAGTATATATATGGTATGTATATGTATTTTATATTTTAAAATAGCGTTGTACACCCTTGATGATGATGATGATGATGATGTTGTCCGGTGAGCAGACTTTTGTCACCGTTGGTTTGGGATTTGCTACCCCAACCCTTCCATGACTGGCGCGCTATGATGGTACGACGCCGGACCCAATATATGACGGTTTTAAAAGTTAAAAGGTTTTTTTTAAATGATGTTTATATTTATGATGAGAAAAGAAAATTTTTTTTATTTACATTTGTGAGATTCAAGTGTCTTACTAAGTCCTTGCTTACATAAGTTAATTCATGTTGCAGATAAAGGAAAGGGTAAGATGTAGTGTTGGAGGAGCTTGGAGCGGATAACGGGACGATACGTGATAGGAAAACGGGAGGAACGATCATGAAACGGACATTTTTAAATTCCAATAAAGCTTTGAGACTTTAGTTTATTATTATTTGTTTGGATATTTCATATGGACTTTAATTTTATTTCATGAATTGGGTTTTAAAAATATATATAAATTAATTATAAAGTTTAATTTTTATATAGCAAAAAAAAAAATCTAGAGTTTTCTAAAAATATCTAAGTAAAGTTTTCCGTTATGTAAATGTTTTTATTTCAAACTTAATATTTTTCGCAATTTAATAAGAGATGAATGTTAATTAAGAAGTCAACGGTAACGGTTCGCGAGGGGTCGTTACACACAAGGATTTCAAAAGTGGAGCAGCTTCTGCAAAATTCACTGAGTCAGAAACTAACAGTATGTGTCTTCCCATAGGAGATGGTGGTGTAACTTGAAAATGAATATGTTTGTCATGCAAGATGATGTGTTGTTGCTAGAGGATTCACAAGTTTGCATAAGGAATCAGTGTTGTAGGGTGTGTGGTGGGAATTTATGTTGATGGCCGATAAACTTTTGAGAAAGCCAAATGTGCAAGTTGGACCATATCTTTTTTTTCAATAAAGCTTTTTCGACATATGTTGAAGTGAAATTCATCGAATTTGTTAATTCTGAATGGGTATACTCTTATAGTCTGGAGTATGATACGACTTTCAGGGTTAGGAATTATGACTGTGGTTGCTATAGAAGTTTCTTTTATTTAGCCAAGATGGAGAGTTTTAGGATTTTGAAAAAATAAAAGGGGAACCTAATCCCACATTGGAATGGAAACAACAATTGAGGAGTTCTAAAAGCTATATAGATTTAGGAATAAAGAAGATCAATAAGAAATTTTTGTTTTATGAGGACAAATATTTCACAATTATGAAATCTACTGATCTTTACAATCTACAAATGATAATGGTATCAATGTCAAAGATTTTAAAAACAAATGTATATGTGAACCATAATTTAAACAAAGTGCAAAAAAGAAGAGAAGAGCCAAAGATACCTGGCTCCTACTACTGACGAATGAGATAGTGAGTGAAGTACGGATTAAGGAGGAAGGTGAATACGTACGATCAGTAAGTGCAAGTGTCTCCGTTGACCCCACACACAACTAAGGCAAACGAAGAACAATGGTTCGCAACAAGCTAAGCCAATCCTCCAATCGAGCAGTCTAGCCAATCCTTGCTTGCGTTCAAGCCGGATCCAACTGATCCAAGCTGGAAGAATATAATGATATCACTACCCCATCACCAAGCAAAGAAGTAGAAAGCTGTTCAAAAAATTCTTGTTTATATATGAACTCATTCACCGTTTTTCCCACTTTCTTGTCGAAGGGGCCTAACTAACAGCATTTTTGCAGAAAGCGTTCAGACTTTTCCTTGCACTGCTTGTAACGTTATTAGTAATTACGATGATAGAAACTTGTCAAAGTAGGACATGGCAAGAAAAATAACAAAGGATCAAATTTCTCTTTTTCCGAAAACGAAAACTACAAGAATGAAAAATTGGTATAAGGAACTTTATTTATTCAATAATCAAAATCTTCCATAGCTTCATCCTCAATAAAGGGGATTGGCTTACGAGGATCAAACGGCCCATTTTCTTGAATTTTGTGGCAGGAATAGAAGGCTACTTGAACTATTTTCAATAAAGGGAATTTTTTTGGGTATTCTGAATTTTTAATTTTAATTATTTTATTATAAAATATGGTTAGCAGTCAATAAAATGGCAGGAGATTATATGTAATGCCTAATGTTTCTGTCAAGGCACTTTCTTTTTTTTTTTTTTTTTTTTAAATCAATCTAATCTATGTTTCTGAAATTTGAGGATCAATCTTTTTTATTCTTCAATTTTATAAATTTTTATTATGTCCTCCAAATTTTGACCCTGTTACTTATCCACTTATATTACATCTTTTGTAAAAAAAATAAAAAATAAAAAGATTATGTGACTTTACTTAGTCTCTTGAGATTCTAACAGAAGCAATTAAATTGGACTAATGTAAAATTAAGGGGCAAAGATTTAAGAGAGAATGTAAAAATGACCACAAAATAAGGGACACCTAAGAGAATAATTCTTTATATAAAAATGTAACTTTTATATTCCAATTACACCCTTGGCATGAATGGTCGCATATGGTTCCAACTCAAATACGCCATAAATTATATCTTTAAAAAAAATAATAATAATGGTAGTGATGAAATAGAGGATTAATCCAATGTCACCAAAATTGAAGTCACAAGTCAAAATTTCTCCCCTCAATTTTAAAAAATTCAAGGCGACAAAGCCCTTTTAGGGTTGCAAAAATTAAATGGTGGCAACAAAGAAGGTAGAAACTTGGCTTAGAATAAGAAATCTATCTCCTAGGTATTGTGAAAATACCATTCATTCTCCCTCACTATTCCACGTTTTTCCCAAGCTAAAATGGCTTAGAAACTTTTCTTCTTTATGTCATTTTGACGCTAGGTTTGAGGAGTGATGAGAATCTTAGTAGAATCCCTCATCTTACCAAGGGTTGAGGTATAAAAAGTTTCTTCATTTCTCATGGAAATATGTATATGTGGAATGTAGTACTTTATGTTCTAAGTACGTTCAATGATCCAAGATGGAGTTTTCTTTAGTTCTAAGTCCTTGAATATTCATTAGATGGCATGTTGTGGTAACCTTTTAATCTAGCATGATCAAGACATGATATTTATGTTGGCAAATTGAATCAATCACACTCTTATGTATTACATAAACATGTTTTGGCCTAAAATGTAATTTTCATAAACTAAGCATAACAAGATGACACTTTGAGTAATAAAATGCATTTTTTGACTTGAGACCCCATTATAGAAATCCTAAGACCTAAAAGAAAGCATACAAAGGTGAAAAAGGCTGAGCTATGATTAGAATGGACAAGTAAACCGAGGGTTAACCCTGGTAACCCAATGTTTTTCCTCCACTAGAAATTTGCTGCTTTCTGCCTGACTTTCCGGGCCTGTTTTGGGCCACTAGAGGCCAAATTAGGAGAACGTATGGCCGATAACATTTTTGACACAAATAGCCACTTGGAAATTCCAACCCTAAAGCAACATTTCCGGCTTATTATAAGCTGACATTTTATATTTACTATGATGTTTGTAGATGTAACACAATTTAAACTAGCTAGTAATTAATAAGTTCAAGATTGACCTTTTAGCTTAGGAGGCATTACACTTTTTATTTTGCCAAAATCCTAAAAAGCAAATCATCACTCTTGAGCACAATGTGTAGCTCTTTGCACACGTAATGATAATAAGTTGTTGATCACAAATTTAATTCGATTACGACAAATGTTAAGAGTTTGTTTACCTCTCTAAGTAATAGTTTGATATTACTTGTAAGCCTTTAATCACTCGCTTGAGGAAGAGATGATCCTAAGCAAGCTGATCATGCAATGACTGAAGGCTCGAATTGCGATAATAATTGCTTAAATCCAGGAAACAAGTTATATACATCTCCCGAATGAAAAACGGTTTGGGGGATAGTAAATAAAATTCACTCTAGTTCTTACATTTCAATTTTTATCATGAGCCTTATCAGCTTATTTGCATTGTGAAACTAGTAAAGAGAAAGTAAATGTAAGTATAGATGTATACTCTTTTAGAAGTCACCTTGAACTTGTCTTTGTAATATTGCACAAACAAAAGGGTGTCACTGTTGAGATTTTGTGAGATTGATTGATTGATTTATTTATTTATTTATCATTCTAGTAATAACATTTTGTTTTTTTTTTTTTTTCCATTTTTTGAGATCATGTAAAACTGTGCGTATAAGTTAGCTTGATTGTAGGGATTGATTTTAGGTTTTGTACTTGTATTTCATATCTATATAAATTTGTCTAAATTTTACACAAATTGTGAATGAGAAAAATTATTTGATTCAATTTTCAAGGTTCACGAATCGCTGCTTCTAATCAAGCCTTCTAGTACATGAAGCTCCATTATCAGAAACTCTTTTCCTGTGACCATATTACGAGGTTGCAGCAGTTGTTCCTGCTTAGAACAGTAATAAGATTTTATTAGAAGGAAAAAAAAAAAAAAGATTAAATGAAACAGATTTATTAAAGTAGGACAAAAGGTATAACAACATCCAAGTTATTATTTTTGTAAACTGCAAGAAACAAAAATATGTATATATCACGAAAGCAAGGGATTAAAGAATCAAAATTAAGTTCTCTAGTTATTCTTTTGTACTCTAAAGCCTTTGTATCATTTAATATATTGTTAGGATCATGAGAGCGAGAAAAAGTCAGCACGATTGTAAAAATTTCTCATACTGAATTTCTTTATGACGGTTATGATTTTTCTTCTATTTTGAAGTTTTTTTTATGTAACTTCGTGTGTTATGGTGATGTAATTATATCTTTCATATACTCTTCTGTTAATTGTTGTTATTTTTGTTAGGTTCCGTTTTTTTTTTTTAACCTTCCTCGTCGGTTGATAGAGGAACGAAGAGATAATGACCAAACGACACGCTTTTCTCATCGGTTTCTGAGCAAATGACAATAAATTTTTCCTCATCGTCCATTTGCAAAACCGATGACAAAAGAGTGACGAGAAAAGTTATCGTTTTTTTTTTTTTTTTTGTGTTGAGCAGGTCCTCTAACACCTCTAGTCTTTCGTGCGAACTTGCTTGGTCTGTACTATTTAAGAACTACTACGTGGTTGTTCTTCATCAAGATAGAGAGGGGAGTAGAAATGTCGAAATCTTCAAGTGTTGTGAACTTTGATATAGAGAAATTAAGATGATGATCAATTTTGGTTTGTGACAAGTATAGATGAAGGATGTGATGATACAATCTAGGTTACACAAGGATTTGAAATTTAGAGTAGGGTCTGCAAAATGCTCCCAAGTTAGAAACTAACAGTAACTGTCTTCTCATAGGCACTGGTGGTGTAACTTGAAAACGAATATGCTTGTCATGCAAGAGGATGTGTTGCTGTTAGAGGATACACAAGTTTGCACAAGGCATTAGTTTGGCAAGGTGTGTGGTAGAATTTATGTCGACGGCTGATAAACTTTCGAGAAAGCCAAATGTGGAAGTCGCACCATAATTGTTTTTTCAATAAGCTTTTTCAACATATGTTTGAAGTGAAATTCATCGAATTTGTTAATTCTGAGTGGTTATACTCTTACAGTGAAGTATGACAATTTTCAAGATTGGGAATTATGATTATGGTTCCTATAGAAGTTTCTATTATTTAGTCAAGATGGAGATTTTTAGGATTTTGAGAAAATAAAAGGGTAACCTAGTCCCACATCGAAAAGGAAACAACCATTGAGAATTCTGAAAGCTACATAAATTTAGCAATAAATTAGATCAATAGGAAATTCTTGTTCTAAGAGGACAAATAAGA
>CM046381.1:3790931-3903931 GCA_025413485.1 Ficus microcarpa
AAAAGAACTGTGGATAAGAATGTTATTGATGTATTAACAGGAAAACTGAATAGCCTTAAACTTGACTTTACAATCATCGATGAAACAGAATGGAGTGATGAAATGAAGTGCCAAGTCGAGTCTTGTCGATGAAATAAAATGGTGTGATGAAGTGTGTCATCTAGTTGAGCCCCTTAACTGATCAAGTTCCATATTCCAAAATTCTTCTCTCGTGAATTTATTATTACATTCCAAAATGTACCTTCCAAAATTCTTCTCTTATAAATTTGTTATTACATTCCAAAATGTTATCCTGTTTAACGGTTACAGGAATATATTACAATAAAGATTACAAGAGAATGCATACTAATCAACTTTTTTTTTTCTGTAAATAAAAAAAAAATATCATCTAAATAGACTTAACAAAAACTTTGGTGGTTCAATGCGCTTAGCTTGCATCTTGAAAGAAACGGACAGTCACGATAGGATAAAAAGTTCCAAATTGTGAAATTCGGAAGTCTTCACAGTCTGCAAAAATTTCTGATGTCAATGTTAAACATTTTAAAAACAAAACTGCATGTAAACATAACTTAAACAAGGTCCAAAGAACTGACCGGTAACTTATTCGACGACACGACCTTGTCAAAGTAGCTCATCGCTAGATAAGTGACAGGAGGATCCAATTTCTCTTGTTTTGCAACCTTCAAGTAACAGAGATGAGAGTATATAACAGTTGTGATTCAACAGTAAAAATAACAGTCACAGCTCGAGATCACTTCAAGAGACCATGATATGAGGAAGAAAACGGGCGATTTAACCTAAGTCATTGCTTCATTCTTGTTAACTTAGAAATCAAGAAAACTAGCAATTACTCTTCTATGAAAAACAAAAAATCAGAAATTCATTGGCATTAGCATATTTACAAATGAGGCATATAAACTATATTTCTGAGAAATCCTCATAGTCCAAGATACGTATTTAAAGAGTACTTATTTGGAACATGAAATCAAGAAATCCTGAGATAGTCATTGCTTCAGTCTCAATTAACTTAGAAATCAAGAAAATTAGAAATTACTCTTATATGAAAAACAAAAAATCAGAAATTCATAGGCACTGGCAATTTTACAAATGAGGCATACGAACTATATTTCTGGGAAATCCTCATAGTCCAAGGTACGTATTTAAAGTGTACTTACGCGGAACATGATGAACACTGCGATTTCGGTAGTTTTCCACAACTACCAGAGTAGGCCTTTTCTGCCATGAACGAAGACTCAATGATCAACAAATCCTCAATACCTTCATCCCCAAGTAAGGACATTCGTTTACGAGGATTAAATGGCTCCATTTTCTTCAATTCAGGAAAAGAAGACAGAGAAAAGGAAAGAATATGAAAAAACGTTGAGTATCTGTTTCTATACGGTTTTCTTATATTTATATTTTTAATTTTTAATTTTTAAGTTTTAGTTTTTTATTATTTTTTTATAATATAGTTAGTCGCCAATAAAATGGCGGGAGATTATAGTAAGCCTAATGATTTTGTTAAGGCACTTTCATTTCATTTCTTTTCTTTTGCTTTTCAATTTTTTTTTTTAAAGATCAATCCAATCTATTTCATTTATGCTCAAAATTTTTACTGTTTTACATATCCACTTATATTACATCTTTCGTTAAAAGCAATAAAAAAGATCAAGTGCCTATACTTGATTCTAATATGGGGGATTAAGTAGGATTAATGCAAAATTAAAAGGAAAAGTGAAGTTTCTAAGATTTAAGAGACATTGTAAGAATGACCCCGTAATAAGAGATACATGTGAGAATAATCCCTTTTAGAAAAATATTTACGACCCATTTTGGGGACATCAAGAGATGATGTTTTAGAGGTTGGGTTAAAAATGTGTTTCAAAGTTTTGTGATATAAAAAATAATACAAAAATTTGAATTGTGTTCAAAATATATATATATATATATGTGTGTGTGTGTGTGTGCGCGCGCGCAAAATGGATCTTATATTGTTCATCTCGTCGTTACAAGTATTTGAAGATAAAAATTATCTCATTTCGATTTGAAATAAGAAAGTTATAGAATTCTGAAATTTGAGTTTTTAAAAATGAAAAAGAGAAAAAAAATTTAACGTAAAGTTGGGATTTTGAAATCTTGACGGTAAAATGCCATTTGGATATCTGGCCCCAAATGGGCCTTTGTATTACAAGTACACCCTTGCCATGAATGGTCTTTATGGTTTCAACTCAAACACCCTAAAGATTATAACTTAAAATAAAAAATAACGATGACGATGAATAGAGCATCAATCCAAGGACCGAAATTGAAGTCACAAGTCAAATTTTTTCCCCCCTCAATTTTTAAAAATTCAAGGGGACAAGCCCTTGTTGGGTTGTCAAAATTAAATGGTGGGCAACAAAGAAGGTAGAAACTTGTCTTAGAATAAGAAATCTATCTCCTAGGTATTGTGAAAATACTATTCATTCTCCCTCACTATTCCACGTTTTTCCCAAGCTAAGGTGACTAGGAAACTTTTTTCTTCATGTCATTTTGTTACTAGGTTTGAGAAGTGGTGAGCATCTTAGTAGAGTCCATCATCTTACTAAGTGTTGAGGTATAAAAAGTTTCTTCATTTCTCATGGAAATATGTATGGAAATATTGTACTTTATGTTCTAAGTATGTTCCATGATCCAAGAAGGAGTTTTCATTAGTTTCTTAGTCCTTTAATATTCATTAGATGACATTTTATGGTAACCTTTTAATCCAGGATGATCAAGGCATGATTTTTATGTTGGTAAATTGAAGCAATCACACTTTTATGTATGACATTAACATGGTTTGGCCTAAGATGTGATTTTCATGAAGCATAAAAAGATGACACTTTATGAGTATAAGAATGCATGTTTGGACTTGGGACACAATTATAGAAATCTAAGACCTAAAAGAAAGCATATAAAGATGAAATAAGATGAACCATGATTAGAATGGATGAGTAAACCGAAGGTTGATGTCACTAGAAATGGGTTGCTTTTAGTCTTATTTTTTAGGCTCGTTTTGGGAAACCATAGGCCGAACTTGGCCTCGGTTCGAACCGAGAAAACGTAGGGGTCGAAAAATTTTTTGAAATAAGTAGCCACTCAGAAATTCCAAGATGTTTCAAGCAGTTATAGAAATCAAGTCTAGAACGTCTTTTTCGCGTGAGTAAAATATATATTTACTTCTTCTGAATATGATATTTACCTGATAATTTTTTTTTAACTTAAGAGTGGGAGATTCGAGCTCTAAATTTTTAGGTGTAGCCAAGCATATTATCACCATTAGTCTATGCCTGCAATCATATTTATCTAATAAATTTATTGTTTACATAGTAAACTTTCTGTTTACATAGTAAATTCTTTAACTAGTTTAAAACCTTGGTATTTTCCTTAAATTATTGGGTAAAATACATAAATGACATAAATTTAAAAACCATTGCACGTAACACAATATATTAATATTAAAACAATATGATACAAAATTAAACTAAAATAAATTAAAGTTTGTGTCATGTTGGTCAAAATGGAAGAATTTGTATCATGTTGATTAATATATGAAAAAGAATATATGATTTTTTGGATAATTTTCTATAAATTTAATATATAATTATTTTTCATAAAAATTGATTTTGTCCAACCTTTTAGCATTTGCATTTTAGGGCCATCATTGATGGGCCCAAAACTCGTGCTTAACCAAGAATGCCAACACGAGAGAAGATCCAGTAAACTAACGAGAATAGCACAAAAAATAAAATAAAATAAAATAAAAATAAAAATAAAAATAAAAATAAACACCAACTAACTAACGAGAATAACAACCAAGACAGCTCAAACAAAAAAGAAACTAGCCTATGCCCTATAGAGAAAGATTCTTCAAAGAATCAACAGAAATTTCCTCCGACAAACCCCAGAGCAGAATCTCACACATTTTCTTTCATTTTCTTTGCAACCAAACACTTCTGACTCTCCTAATCCTTTCACCTACATCAAGGGAAAAAAGTGCATTAAAATCCCTTCTTCCCAATTCCCATGGATGAAGTCGAACTTAATCAAAACATGACGCATCAAGAACCGCATTTCAATCCTTTCACTCCACTTCCTACCGAGGAAGACGAAAGTAAATACGATAAGTACTTCGAGCTCGAATCTTCGTATATGGCGGCAACCGGTTACTCAAAAAACAGAGACGCCTCTCTGTTTCGAGACAGGGCTGTGCTTCTAATTTCCAAAGTAAGTTTGTTTCTTAACACAAATACTTTGTGTTTCGATTCTGTTTTCGACACCAATATAAATATTTTTGATCAAATCTTTTTTCTTGATCTTTTGCAGCACGGGCAATGCGACGACTTTCCGTTCATAGCGTATCTTGCCATGAACTATTTCGATCGTTACATGTCGAGGAAAGATCCTGTACTGGTATGGTGAATTCAACACCTTCGAAACTTTTCGATTTCATCATCGTCGTATCTTTCGATCCATGTTCTGCTTTCAAACAGGATTATCCAAGGTTAAATCAACACGACGTGGATGTCATCGCTGTCGCTTGCCTTATAATTGCCTGGAAAATGAAGGGCTTATATATCACAACGCCCGGGTTTTTGGTTAACTTCATTTCTCAACGTCTCATGTTTTTCGTATTCTTTAAAAGGAAGTCATTTAGGCATTTGGTTCATTCTTTAGAAAGGGATGTTGATTTAAGCCTTTGTTTCTGAACAGGCGGAGAGACCAGAACTCACCGAAATTCCGCTGGAGCAACTGGTTTCCATGGAGATTAGCATTCTCAACGAACTTAATTGGAATATGCGTGCCGTGACGCCGTTCTGCTTCGTGCCATACTTTTGTGATAAGCTCAAAGCCGAGCATGGATTCCGGCCTAGAACTATCTGCGAGATCATTGTACATGCGCAAGACGGTAAATTTTCCGAATATTGAAAATTCATTTTTCTCAAAATTGTTGAGAAAGTGAATTTCAACATTCAGATTTTTCGATGCAGGCATATGGATCACAGAAATTAGGCCATCAGTTATTGCACTATCGGCTTTTTTTGCAGCTTCCGACTATCTTTATCCTGGGAAAATTCTCGAATTTTTTACTCAAATAATTTTTGAAAGGAACTTCCTAGAGGTAAGCTACTAAGTTCATCAAAAACAAGTCGATATAATTCTGATTCGCAGGAAGTCGAGTGACTCTTATCGGATTTTGTTTTTCTTTTGTGAACATTTTTAGGTTCAGAGGAGTATAGATGCCTGCACGGAGCGTATGATTCGTTTGTGCCATGATTTGAACCTTATGATTGAAGGTGCTGTGCCGGAGAACTCATCTAGTCCGTCGTTTAAGATACAAGCGGGACGGCAATACAGCGGCATTGGCAGAGGACAAGCATCGTATTTATCAGTACCGGAGTTACGCATCAGAGGAAACCCACCGGCATCGCCATTTGAAAAAGGGAAAGGGAAAATGTGGGAGATTGTGGAAGACAGAGAAGAACAACAAGATCAAGGGAAGAACATATTGGAGGACATGTATCAGGTGCCCGAGATACCGACGATGGCAGAAGATAGCGAGGAAGTGCAGTTTAGTTTTCGACTTCGGTGGAGAGCTAACGATACGGATTGGAGCCCACTGTATAACTACCTTTTTGAGCTAACGGCTAGAGACGAGGCGGTGCCAATGCCAAACGAAGACGTGGTACCAGAGACAGAGCCGGACCAAGTCCAATCCCACAATAACGGTTCACTTCCGAAATGCTGCAGCTGTCGCTGCACCATCATCTGATACGGCTATAAACGTTATCGTTTGTTATGGAAGAGAGAACTCGGAGACGGAGTAGATAAGAGTAGAATAGTGCGATTGAGGATCAGAACTTGCGTATCGATTCGTGTTTTAGTATTCTTTGTAAGCAGATTTTCGAAGATTTTGAATGAGACATTGTTCACTGAACCTACGCGTGCATGGGCTTATAGAAATTTGCTCTTCTTGCACCTACTGAAACACCTACTAAATATTTGTATCCCGAGGTCGCTTGGAGATTTGTTCATGAAGTAACTTCAACGAAATTGTTCGAACAGCAACTAATTTGAGAAAGTCTTGAGATTTTTCAAGATTAGCTGATTGAATTAGAGCCTTACCTATATATATATATATATATATATTTTTTTTTTTTTTTTTTTCTGGGTGGGTGGGACAATATTCCATATTTTATGAAAGCCATATAGAGAGTTCTGTTTTGACCCCTACGGATAATTTTGTGTGCTGAACTGACACTCGTTATCAAAAGTGGCGTCCAGAAGAATGAATCCAAACCGAAAAGGTGAGTACGAGCAGGGGATATCCGAACGGTTTAATCATAGGAAGGCGAAAATGGAGGAGAATAGAGATACCAGACATGGCTGAGGATAGCTAAGATGAGCAGTTTGGCTTCTAACAGAAGCCGACAGAATGACAAGAAAGAAATTTATAAGAACACAGATATTTCTTGTCTCGCAGTCTCACTTTCAACAAGGACTTCTTTTACAAGACAAAGATCACACTTTTAATATTCGTTTTGTTTGTCAAAAAAGAGTATTTTGGATTAATGACAAGCAACTTAGATCCTATGAGAATAAACTGTCTCGTTTTTTATGTTGAAAGATGCAACTCCGGTGCTTGTAAGTAGTCGTTAAGAAATTCGATGGATGTGGCATTATATTAACACAAGAAGAAATCACTTAACCAAAAACAAAAAAATAAATAAATAAATAAATCCTATCCATAATTCAAAAGCATGATTCCAAATCACACGACGACATGAAAAAGCAGGAGAAATGGCCAAAAAAATCTATCGCGGGAAAGAGGGCTTAAAAATCACGTCAAGAAATTGTCTCATTGCTCAAATCACCGGATGAATTTTTGGAAGGTATAAATTCAACGAGGGAATTTTAATTCTAAGATGATGAAAAAAGAAAGGTAATAAAAACCACCGCCGCCGCCGCTACCAAAGAGATAGATATACCAAGCAAATGCAGCAACAAAAACAGAATGTAGCTTATAGGAAATCAATAACCACCCTAGGGACAACGGGCCATCCCCAAAATCCCAAGCTACATCAGACCAAAGTGCACATGAATTTAGTTTGCTGCGTTTCTGCAAAATTTTCCACTATTCTCTCCTACATCTTTTTGCATTAATGTCGAAAATCTCAACTGCTAAGCCTCTCAAAGAAGTACAAATATCCCATGTCCTTGGGAGGGTTAATCGAAGCCCCAACCTTGTCATCATTAAAAATTACCCATCTCCCATCCTTGAATATGTGAGCTACGTAGTGGCCGCATTGAGTAGAGGTTCCGATGTGGCTAACGATTCCCATAAGTTTGTATCCTGCACAAAGACAACCGAACAAGTTCAGAAATTAGCAAAAGAATCTTTTTATCTGGTAATAAGAAGACCGTTATATTCCCGCGAGTTGCCAAACACTGGTCTTTCCTAGATTCTGTGCGCCAATTACTTCATCTGTCAGCTAATACTGTTTTTAACAATCCGTCCGTTAATGTGTTTGAACAGTGTTTATCCCAAACCATGAAAACTAGTGAATTTGCATTAAGATACTAACTCCCTCCTCCGTCAGGTAGTCCAACATCAGCGGGACTAGAAGTTGGGTTTGATGTTGTAGCATCCATGTCTGATGAAGCAGAAGCATCAGGATTGTTGAATATCCAATCTGTTGCTTTCTCAATGTCACCGCCCTGAAAACCAAAATCGTTGATATATTAGACATGTAACGAGCATGCCCCTGATAGAACAAGGTTTTCCAGCCACAAGGTTACTCAAAACGAAATGTAATCAATATGTGGAAAATTACCGAAGCCTTGAGTGCCTTCCGGGCAGTTTCCTCTGAAAATCCAAATGAAATCAACACATCAAGTTTTGATTGGTCCACCACGATTTCACCACCTTGGGATATAGGAGCATCTATATCTGGAAAAAAGAGTATCAAATGTCAGTTACTATGGTTACAAAAATTGAAGATCGAATGCGAACAGTCTAGAAAATTTTAATTACCTGGATCATCCATGTGAGAAAGTAGCCAATTCATAGCCTCTTCCACTCCAGCATTTGAGGTGTTAATGGCAGCCTTTTGACAATGAAGATTATTAAACCCCATTGAAACGAGCTGGGTGACAATACCCTCATTGGCAAAAGGCTTGTTTGCTTCAGCCTCATCTCCAGGAACTGAGCAATTCATATAAAGATTTTCAAGAGAATCTCACATTCAGTTATTAATCAAAGGAGATAATTTACGAGTGTTAAAATGTAAGAATGCCTACCACCCTCTGGCAACAGCTCCTCTCCTGGTTGTAACCCCTTGCTGCGCATGTGACTAATATCTATTACATCTGGTACATGTATATAGACATCTGGATTGAAAGGTACAATGAATAGTGAGTGTCCAAAAGTTCAAAGGAAAAGGAGGAAATAAAACTTGAAAGAAACCACAGAATTCAAATACCTAGCTTTTTTGGCACCCAGCCCTCTTCCATCACAAATTTCCGCATGTGCAAAACTAGATAATCAGGGAATGAAGTCAAACCTGCAGTCCTGTAAGGCATCCAAGAATGGATGGTAAAAAAAAAAAGCGAGTCTTCATTACGTTGAAGAAAAGCAACAACGATTTCTGGCATAAAATTTCTTTGTACGGCAAAAATTGGTGTACAGAAGATTGTGAACTACATTCCTGTCTTGGCCTCTGAAATATTCTGTGCACTTGTATGGCAACTAACACCCTTTTTCCAATTTGTCAGTTGGATAAACAAGTATCTCTACGAGTAACTTGGATTTTCCTCAGCATTACTGATTTTCAACCACTTAACCAATCTAAAGAGACACAATCCCACTTTCCTACATATACTTAGAGGCACATGCATGTCGGTTTTCTTAAATAGATATAGGAAATTCAGTTTGGTTATTTTCAAAATGGTTTCATTGTGCGTGTGAAAATGGAAACAGGAATTTTGGGAATGGTGCTAAGACCGTTTCTAAAAATGCATTTGGTTGTTTTTCTAGAGAGATTGTTTTCAGTATAAAGAAATACATGAACTCTATTTGGTTATGTTCCTAGAAAATGAAATGGAAAAGGGAAAAGAACTTTTGGGCATTTTCCAAATTCCTCTATATAAAAATGGAGATTGGTTTTCTTTTATGTTTTTTATTTCCTCCCTTGCTGCTAAACAATTTTTTTTTCCCCGAAATAGGTTCCAAAATGAATGTCTAAGATTTTGTGCGAGACCGTTTCTAAAACGTTAGCAAACACAACTGAAAATAGAGAGGAAGGGGATGACCTTTTTCTTATTGTTTTTGGTTTGGATTCATCTCTCTAAATGCTCCATATTGGGACAGATTTTAAAGGTGTTGTTTGGTACTGTATAAATGGACTTGCAAGTTTCCCAAGGTGTTCATTTTAGATATGATCTTGAATTAGTGTTTAGTTGCTATATTGTGAAGAAACGGAAACAAAAAAGAAAACTGATCTCAATATTCATAGAGGACTCTGGAAAACGCCCAAAGGTTATAAGTTTTACTTTCTTTTCTTGGCTTATGATTCTATAGAGTTTGTGGAACTATGCAATCAATTACTGAGGAAATCGAATTCTAGCAATAATCAATATTATCTTTAACTTTATTAAGAGCATTGGAATACAACAAAACTTACTTGACAGCTGTTGTCTTAGTCTTCAACGCAGTACTGTAAAAGTCATGTATCTCTTCAGGAGATGAAAAGCTAGCAAGACATGCCTCTAGAGGCACCCTTGGACGTACAATCTCATCAGTAGATCTGCCAAACAAAGACAAGTAACGCAATATAGTTATGTACACTTACATAATAACTACGCAATATAGTTACAAGTAAAGCAGGTTAAAAAATAATAATCCAGTGTAGAAAGTAAGCAGCAGAACAACATAAACTTACACTTCTTTCCCTTCAAAAATTTTTTCTGCTTTCAGTTTATTAAAGGCTTCAAGTTCCTCTGCAATATCAAATATAAATCATCAACACGATATAAGTTGCATAAATAGGAAGCAACCACAACAAACTCACCTTTATTAGTAGCTTCATGCAATGGGATATTTAGAGAAAGAATGTAGTCAAGCCTCCTATTGTAAGCAACTTTTCCAGAAGATGAGCATAGAATACGGTCTTCAATACCAAACTTGAAACACCTTGCAGGATCAACCTCAGGTTTCCCACCATTAGCTCGCTCGACTTGATCAAGAAAATGTAGGAAAAACTCCAATGCATCCTAAATAGAATTTATTTCACACATTAATAAAGCAAATATGCAGAACTCATAAATTAAATATAAATAGGTGAATTTCCGGGGAAAAATGCATATGAAGGTAAACCTGAGAAGATAGTTCCAAAAGTGCATATACTTGTGAGTTCTAATAAGTATCATCTGCCAGATACGTATCTGATTCATTAAAATTTGAAGGATGGTAAATGTACCTGCTGTCTCATGGTAGAAAACTCGGGATGACTAGCAGCAATAACAGCTTTGAACATACGAGGCGGTATCCCTTCTTGTTTCTAATATTGGTAGAAAGTGGAAAAACCAAGAAAAAAAATAAAACAATCAAAGGGGAATCATCAAAGTGCACAGTGCACACACCAATGTGGACTGTGAAATGCATGCAAATTGAGAAAAATCAATGCGCAAATAGTAAACAAATTTAGATGAATATAGAAATAGTCGATGATAGGACAGCAACCAATACTAAGGTGGATTTCAGAACAAGCAAAAACTCACACCAGGGAAATGAAAAATTTGAGGAACAACAGATAACTAGGGAAAAACTCACGGCAGTAGCTGTTGGTGTAGAAGCATTTGTATGATCCTTTTCCTGGATAAGATTTAAGATAATGTTAAAAAAATAAATGAAAGAATAAGATGCAGAAATTATTTGCAAAGAAAAATTTATTTAGATAGTTTATATACCTCCTGAGATGGAAGAGAGTATTTTCCAGAGAGCAAACCATGTCCCAGCTTCGTTCTGTCATAGAATACGGAATCGTAATGAACACATGATTTCTATGTCGGGCAATCATGAGAACTGCTTTGTAAACGTGGCAACTACTTTCATTCTTTTCCTCCTTTTCTGTTCCTTTTCTTTTTCCGAAATAATATGTTCAAGCTACTTACAACTGCATATTCAGGTCTACAGTGGGATCAGCAGGAGATGTCGCAAAAGCACTTTTCAACGTTTGATTCTTGTAGTATCTGCCAAAATCACAGTCATGACAAGAAAAGGTTAGTAAACAAGCACAAGAATTACACAAAACGGTAGACATACTAGTTTCCATATTTTGAATAACAACAACAATAAGAATAATAATAACCAACCGTGTGTAGAAGGAGTGTGTTGAGAACACAACTTGCATAGTTGCTGCCAGGTAGCAGCTGCAAGAAAAAAAAAATGAGAAACAAATAAGGTAGTCCTAGCAGCACTTCGGTTGCACAAAACTTACCTATTTCCAAGATTAACAAGCCCTGTGTAACCAGGTCCACAAATAGGGTCTACATCCTGCCCACTTTCTTGAATTCGGTTCCAATCAAAATTGGTATTCTGGTCAAGTTCTCTTTCAGCAGTAGTCATTTCTGTCTGAAAACAAGAATGTAATTATAAGCATGATTATTCATACATACAACAACCTACATGCATAGTTTACCAGGCTCAATTCTTTGGTTTTTCTAGACTTCTTCATCAACCCTTGTCCCGATATAAAAAGGAAAGTAGGAGTTCCATAAAATTAGAAAGACAAATTTTGTTCATTTGATATTGCTTCAAAGCTTTGTTCAAAGATGAGAATTGTAGAAAGCTTTTAGAAACTTACAACTCTACAACAAGTTAAGCATTCTAAATAAATGGAATAACAAAGAAATCCTTGTATTAACGTTTAAATTCTTTCTTTCACCACAAATCGTTTGTCTCAAAAGCTAAGCATAAGGCATTTAAATAGATACCCTTAATTCCCAGTACAATTAAATAAATGGATGAAAAAGAGTTAGATTGACATTCCACAAGTCATCTAGCCACTACACATATTATCTGTCTTCAAGTAGAACCATTCCACAGAACTAGCAACCTATAGAAAACAAAAATTGAATATTGGCCAAAAAGTAGTCATAAAAATTGGTTTGAAGATGTACAAACTACTAACCTTCTGTAGCGATGAAAAATCAATGCCAAAAAATGCCAGATGTTGTGCTAAAAGTGGATCCAAAACACTATTGTCCTCTGGGTAAGAGTAAACATCTGAGCTGCCACAATATGATACTCGTCATTACGGCTTGATATATAAATAAAATACAAAACCTTCAGAGATAAACTAACATACAAGATGAACCCATACAGAACACTAAACAACTAAGACGGGCACAGCCTAGAGTTGTCAGCAGCATGCTGGTGTTTGTAGGCAACAGAGAACGTTTCTAATTCTAATTATTGAAGCTTATTGTTCATCATAAGTGTGGTATAAACACTAAAATGCAATTTATGAGCAATATAAAACGGTTAACAAAGTTGAATATAGCAGATCCCATCCCGTTAATGATCTATAAATGCTCCAAAGATATTCAAACACTACCAGTCTTCTACACAAAGTAACATTACCTGCTCCTTCCAAATCAGCAGTAATTGTCCCCAGTTTTACTGCAAGAGGATGGCCTGTTTCCTTATAATGCTCAACAGCGTGGTTGTTGCCACCAGTTCCATCCCAATTTCTCCGCCCACAGAGAATCGTTCCATCTGTTAGATTCAGCCAAAGATTTTCTGTCTTATCACACTTGGCACATTTCCACCCAGATGGAGGAACAATAACACCATTATCAATTTGTTGCAAATTCATCGCATATGCACTAGTTTGCTTTTTATCAGCTGTCCAGGCTGCAACTTGCTCTTTCCTCTCAGCACCTTCAGCCCTTAAAATGGCATCAACTGCCAACCTTACCTGTAATATGATTCCGACATCATATTATTGTTTAAAATTGAGATCGTACCTTTGTTATTTCTTCCATCAATCATATTCAAGTTAAAAAATTAAAAAGGAAATAATCACCTTCTCTGGCAACTCCACAGAAGGAAAAGGAAGAGTTACATAATCGGGCAGTATGACTATACTGTACATCTCTTCATATTCAACCTCATTGTTGTCAAATCCACCATCAACACCTACAAATAAATACCAAAAGGATCAAACCATGTTGTTCTATAAATAAGAGCAAAAAACTGAGCACATAAAAGAGTGCTAGTCGGGCCTAAAGTTAATAAACCAAGTACATAAGTATATTATTTACTAATTAACTAATGCCCAAAAATCTAACAATAGATGTGTTGATTAACATACCTATAGCCAGTAGAGTAGGTTTCTTCAACGGCCTATCTTCGGGAACCAACTTTTTTGTTTGCTTTATATGCAAATAAACAGGGTTTCCAGTCTTCTCATAATTCCAACCAACAAATTCCTTTCCAAAAGCAAGAAATGTACTCATGTCGACAAACAAGCCACCTTCTGATTTCTGAGACACATTAAAAGAACACCGATTAGAAAAGAGAAAACTTTGAGCAGTATAACGCTTCAATAGAGCAAGGATGCTAAAATATCACCAAAAAACTCTTCTACTCATACATCTCAAACATTCAAAATGGTTTTAACAGTGAAAGACAACCAAAATTGGCACCAACAAAGACGACAACTCCTTCAAACTCAAAAGGCTAAAAAAAGGATAGAATTCGAACGAACATAATGAAGTAGCGCCAAGAAACTCGAGCCTTAATAACATGCATTTCTCTATCAATTCTCCTTCATTCCTTCGTAAAAGACTAGTCTACACTATAAAGTTTAGAAATAGGGGGTGTTAACCTGACCTTTATTCTAAAATCAACTAACACTACATAAACTTTCACTTATGCATCTAGCCAGCAAAGGAAAACGCAATCTCGACGTGCTCGCTGTTGGAGCAACGTCTCTGGTTGATAGGACTCAGCCCACCAGGCTTGGGAGGATTTTAGATAAGGATCGGTGCTAACTCTGAATCAGACGAATTACATGAGTTACAGAATCATTTTTATGTAAAATAAATGTCATATTACACCCCACACTGCAAAATGTAACACACACACACACATACGCACATGTATATAAATATATATTCTCTGATTAAGGCAAAATTAGCTGTAGTATATCACGCATTTCCTAAACCAATTCAAACACGCTATTTTCTACTTTGGCCACGGATTGAACTCAGAATACTGAAAGAAAATAAGCAGAGAATTAAGCCTAAATTGAGCGTAGCATTTTCTAGGCACTTTCTTTCCACACTTTACCAGTTCCCAAACGGCAATCAAGTACGCAAAACTATCAAAAACGCTAATCTTTTTAGATTGAACACGGAGAAAACTAGGGATTCTTACAAAAAACAAGAACAAAACCAACAAATTCCCCAAAAAAAAAAAAAGAAAGAAAGGGAATAATCGATCATCAAAGTATTGCGGCAAAACTGAAGTCGCGAACTTTCTCGGAAGCCAAACAGAAGAGGAAGAAGAGAATACCGGAGTGTCGAAGGATAAGCAGCATTCCTGCTTGTAGATACGGTTGGTGGGCTCGGGGATCCGAACCCGGGAGAGATTGGATCGGAGGACTTCCATGGGCTCTACCATCGCTCTGCAGAATCACGGAAATCGAGACAAAATGAAGAAGAAGACGAAGAAGAAGAAAAAGCAAAGGGAGAGAATATGTTCTTTGCTTTGCCCTAAGCTGGAGTTAACGTCAGTCAAGTCTCTTCTCTTAGAATACACAGAGAGAGAGAGTCTCCTGGAATACGGAGAGAGCGAGTGTGATTGCAATTTTTTTTTCTTCTTTTGTTTTTTTTTTTTTTTAAAGGGGAGGTGCCGATTTTAACTTGAATCGGAACAAAAGAGTCACGTTTCCAATGCTTGTTTTTTGTTTTTTGTTTTTTGTTTTTGTTTTTGTTTTTTTTTTAATAGGAATCATTTTATTAAGCAATAACATCAAAAGAGACAGCATTAGAGACTAAAATAGGAATATCACAAATCCACACATTGGTACAATTAGAATTGAAATCAAATCTAGCTAAAAGATGAGCAACATGATTAGCACTACGGCAAATGTGATGAACACCTATACTCCACAACTGGACAAGCAATTGTTTAATATCTTCCAGAATCGGACCTTCCACAGAAAGCTCTCGATTATCCACAACAGCTGACACAACATTGATTGTATCAGTTTCCACCACAAGGGTAACACGCTTAAATTCCTTCACAAGCATTGGGCCTTCATGAAGGGCTATACACTCGGTCAAAAAGAGGGAAAAAGGCCCCTCTATTGATTTTGCCAATGCTCCTAATATTATCCCTTTTTCATTCCGGATGACAGCACATATGCCAATATGACCCCCTCTGATAAGACCAATGCATCGACGTTTAGCTTGAGATATCCCGGTTGAGGGGGTAACCAAACATCTAAGCCTACTTCCTATAATTGGGCCAGAACATGGTTCAAAACCTGTCATTCACCATAACTAGCAATACCCAGATCAAGAATGGCGTAAGGATCTCCATTCTCTCCCCCGTGAACAACCTTGTTTCTCTCACACCACAATTTCCACGCTAACCAACATACCAAAGCAAAATCCTCCATAGGAATCTCTGACTTCAAATTTCTTAAAAAATCCTCAAATAGGAAGACCCTCCTGTTCTCTATCACCTTCCAAAATCGAGACATCCTCCACACCGCTTGCGACGTCAGGCAATCGAAAATAGCATGTGAGGTGGATTCCATCTCATCTTTACATCTTGGACAAACAGCATCACAAACAATACCTCTAGCTCTCAAGTACACCATCGTTGGAAGAATCTCATGAAAAGCACACCACACGAACAGCCTGACTTTGGGAGGAATCGGTAAACTCCACATCTTTCTCCACCAAGAAACATCCGAATTGACAATGGAAGAGGACTCTATTCGCTTAGACTCCATAATTGTCCTATACCCAGAACGAACCTTATAAAGGCCTTTGGAGTCAAAATGCCAAGCCCATTTATCACCTCCTACTCCATTACCTAGAGGAATACCTCTAATAAGCTCTTGGTCAACCGGCCAAAATGTATTTTCAATCTTGCCCTTATCCCAGACACGGTGCCCTTCTAACATCAAATCAGCCACCATCAGAGAATCACCTCCTTCTGGCCTTTTAGTAATCACACGAAAAGATGAAGGTCTTGGGAGCCAAGGATCATCAAAAACCCGTGTAGAAAGCCCATCCCTGATACGATGTCGAAGTCCAAGTTTGATAACATTTCGTCCCCATAAAATACTCCTTCATAAATAAGATGCACCCCCTCTAGCTTTTGCCTCAAGAAGACTAACCTCTTTAAAGTACTTATCTTTTAAAACTCGGGCAACTAAAGAATCTGGATTTTGTAGGATTCTCCAAAATTGCTTTGCAACCAATGCTTGATTAAAAGCCGAAACATCTCGGAACCCCAAGCCATCATCCTCCTTTCTCCGACATAATTTTTCCCACCTCCACCAATGGAGTTTCCTCGACTCGCCTTCGCTTCCCCACCAAAACCCAGCCATCATGGCTTAAAGATCAACACAAAGAGCCACAGGGAGACGAAAGACACTCATAGTGTAGGTTGGAACCGATTGCGCCACTGATTTGATAAGAAGTTCCCGACCCCCCATAGGGAAAAATTTCCCACGCCATAGTTGCATTTAAATCCAAACTCTCTCCTTAATCATTCTAAAAGCTTCTCTACCCCTACCCACCAACGTAGGAAGGGCCTAGATACTTATCATGAGGTTGTGTCTGCTCCAAACCCAGCATACCGAGGATAGAAATTCGAAGTTCAGCCCGAACATTCTTGCTAAATGTAATAGCAGATTTTTGCATATTAATTAACTGCCCCGAAGCCTTTTCGTAAGTAGCCAAGATCTCTCTAATATGCAAACACTCATCAAGAGAAGCACGACAAAACAAGAGACTATCATCTATGAAAAAGAGGTGACTAACCTTTGGTCCATTACGCGAACAAGAAAACCCAAAAATAGAGGACTCCCTTTCCAACTTTGAAAGAAGACTCGAAAGACCTTCAGCGCATGATAGAAAGAGATAAGAAGAGAGTGGACACCCCTGCCTCAGGCCACGAGAAGTTTCTAAAAGTTTCTAATGCTTGTTTTAATATTTTAGTATCAACTTTGTTTTTTTAATTTAGGAATAGAGATATTCAAATTCTATAGATTAAGTATAAAATTATCGCTAAATTATAATTATAGTTATATGTTTTTGTATGACTAATTATAACTTATGTGTGAAAAAAAAGTACCACATGGCTGGTCTTGAAGTTGCCATGTGACGATCTAGGATCAACAAAAGAGCGGATTTATTGTAGTATAAATCGTATGGAAACATAAATATAGATTAAAAAAAAAAAATCTTAAAAGGTAGAGTAATTGACCTAAATAGTCCCTGAACTCTTCTAAAGGTAACGTTTTGATCCCTGGTTTTTTTTTTTTTTAATTTTGGCTGAGAAAAACTTAAACTCTCTAAATGTTAACAATCTTAATCCTTTCCGTCCAATTCCGTTAAGTTTGTAATGGAAGAAATCACGTGCAATGCATATAATTCAATTTAAAAAAAATATTTTAATATTATAATAATAATTAATAAAAATAAAAATCATAAAATAATTAAAATCCCCCATCCCATCTTTCTCTCTCTCTAATCGGCTAAGGAGTGGAATGAAATCCAATCGGCTATGGGGGGGCTGAGTCTGTCATATAGGAAGAGAGCTAACTCAAATTGGGGCAAGGTTGTGACGCCCTAGAAATTCATAAACTTGATTTATAAACTATTATTATAAATTTCCTTTATTAATATACTTCTAATGAATTATTTTAATAGATATCAAATTTCAATATCATGAATGATTGTATATGTATCATCAGTATGATAATGTCGATAATCTAACAATGTTAAGTTTCTCTATTTAAATGAGAAATTTTAAATAAATAAAAAATGAGTTAAATAACATATAAATTTATACGAAAAATTGATTATGTCTTATTAATGTAAGACCCGAAATTTTATAGACTTGTAATCTCCTTGATTATAAGGAATTAGAGTCTAATTTATGTATTTATGATGTGTTATATGAAAAATTATGAATAATAATGAGAAATTCATAATTTTATTTAAACGATGTTCGAGTCCTCATTTAATGATTTTGAGACTCAATTAATGTTTTACGAGCCAAGAATGAAGTTTTTTAAAGGAAAAAGAATGAAAAATGATGAAATTTGACAAAAGTCAAAGGTTTGACCAAAAGTCAAAGGGTTGACCAAAAAGTCAAAGTTTGACCGGGACGGGTCACAACGTCGACTTTACAAGTATGATGAAGGAATATGAAAAGAAACTCCAAAAATGAAGTTTTATAAGCCATAAATCCACCCTAGAAAAATCAAGCACACCGAAAAAAGAATTAAGGGCAAAAAGGTCTCCAAAAAATTGGAGAAAGAGAGTTTCGGTCCAAATTTACATGGAATAATTTTTTGGACAAAAATATAAAATAAAGAATGCTCATCACAGTATTGGAAATAACTGTAGAGCGCGAAAGGAACCGTGAAAGAACGAGATGACCAAACAAGGCATTAAGAGAGCTAGTGGAAGGTGACATCAACCTCTTGACATCACCCTCCACCAACCCAAGGCTACACATGTGGACTCCCCCATCCCCTTAAAAATTCGGCTGCCCCATGAAAGAAAAGAAAGAAAAGAAATCAAAGGGGACAAGAAGGTATGGCATAAAGCCATAAATTAAGGACTCAAAAGGTGAGTTAAATGGGAGATTTTTCTAGAAGCTTTTAGAGCCAACCATGGGCTGCCACCTACCCCTTTTCTCCCCACCAAATCCGGCAGCTCATCCCCCCAATTCCCCCCTTGGATTCGGCTTCAATGAAGGAAAGAAAAGAGACAAGACTTAAAGCCTTAAATCAAGGAAAAGTACACCAACTCTTGTCCATCAAGTCCCCTCACTCTCTAGTCATTTTTGGTTGAACAAAAATGAGTCAAACCCATGCTTATCTCCCTTGGAAATCCGGCTGCACAACCCTCTTCCACTCCCTTAATTTCGGCTGCAATGGGAAGAGAAAGACTTGACACAAAGCCTTGAATCAAGGGCAAGAAATCAACCACTAAGTCACATCACAAGTCCTCCCTTTCCTTGTGCCTTTTGTGGGAAAAAGAGAGCCAAAAACTCTCATTCTTTCTTAGTCATTTTCGGCAGCAAAGAGGAAGGAGAGAGAGAGAGTTAATCAAAGAGATTTTTGGAGTCTTCCATCTCCTTGGTGAGTTCGGTTTCTAGAGAGAAAGAGCAAAGAAAAGTGAGAAAAAGTTTGGTGAGCTTTTGAGTGTGTTGACCGAGCAAGAGAAAGAGGAACAAGGAAGGAGAGAAGAAGGTAAGAGAAATTTTGGTTTTTCTCCTTATGATGCACGGTTTTTGGTTAGAAGCAAGAAGGGCTAACAAAAAAAAAATTTGGATGCATTTTCTTTGTCAAAGCCGTGGGCTAAGAGCAAGCCAATGGAGGAAGGAAAACTTTGGGATTTCGAAAACCCTAACTTGGGTTGAGGTAAATCTCTTAAACCTCCTTAAATCTAAGCTTTATTTAAGGTTTTTAATGATGATTTGGAATGGTTTGTAAGGACATAAGTCCATTTAATTTTCTGCCCTCAACTATGGTGTGTGTGTGTGTGCTTGATAAGGTTAGGTTGGTTGGCTGATTTTTTTTATGCTTGATTGCTTTAAAATTTGTGCTTGAAAATGATGGATTTTTCATGCTAGAAAATAGGTTGTATGTCCCAGAAGTTTAGGCCAAAAATCTGCCCTTGGCAGCCAAGAGAGCTTGCTAGACTTAGGGATGGATTTTGTGTGATGGTATGTGATGATGCATGTGCTAGAACCAAGCAACCTAAGTTTTTAAATTTTCGGATTTGGGGTTGCATGAGTAGGATGAGATGGATTTATGGATTGTAATGGGACGTTAGGAGTGCTGCTTGATGTTGTCTAAGCTCCCGATGTGATCGGTCGAGATAGATTCCGCGAATAGGACGTAAACCGAAGAGAGGAACCGAAACTGCCAATTCGGATTGGAATCTGGCCAGTTTCGGGAAAGGGTAATTTCAAGGCCCTTAGAGGCCGAATGAGGTAAAACTCAAAACATGAAAGTTGTTCGGAACAACTTTTCCTAGAGGACAACATGTACAGAATCTTGAAATAAGACTCCAAAGGCCTCCGTTTTACCCGAAACCCGTGGCTGAACCCTGGGACGTTCTCCACACAGTTTTTCAGAGTTAACCCGTTTTCAAATAAAAACTGGTACTGATCTAGGCCGAACTGGATTTTGTACAAAACACGAAAGTTTTAGCATTTTTCGATAGCTACAACTTTCGTGAAGACAAGTTTTTCAAATTCCAAGCCGATTTTTAAACTGGGCGCGTTTTATGGGAGATGCGCAGAGAGCCCGAAATCTTGTATATGAGTTTCACGAAAATATTTTCTAGAAAAATTGTGAAGTGTTCTTAAATGGTTATTTTAGCTTCGGAAACCGTTCCAAAGGCGGTTTCCGACCCCAAATGATTTTATAAATGATTTGTTTCGAAAACCATGAATTTTAAGGGCTCGGATTTGAAATTCACATTTTCTCCAAGGTAAAGAAAAAGAGGGTTTCAACCAAGAATTTACAAGTTAAAGAAAATAATGAGATTTAACCAAGGTATTTTCTAATTAAAGAAGTTAGAATTTGTACAAGTAAAATGAAGGATTTTTGGAAGTTAAATTACACAAGATTTTCCAAAGATAAGGAAGAGGAACTTTAAAGAAAAATTGGTAAACAAGCCGATTACGAACGGTAACCGGATATTATATCCGAGTTACAAACTCAAGGATAACCAAGGGTTGACAAAAGGTTGACCCAAGGTTAAATAAGGTTAACCTTACGGGTTACCCAATATAACCCTAAGGGATACCCACATGTATAATTGGGCTAAGATTTAAAGGGTTAATGGAAATAACCCAATATCAAGAATGTATGAGCAAAGCCCAATAAGAGAACAAGGCTCTAACCAAAAAGGTTACCCAATGTAACCTCATAAGGATTTATCAAAGTCCAATAAAGAATGGGGATTAAGTGGCCAAAATGGATACCATGTATAGGGGACATACAACCAAAAGTAGATATGAGTGTTGGTAGGTCACCAACACCTTACGAAAGGATCCTGATCCTATATTTTTGGTATATCAGGAAAGTAAATTGCCATTGCCGACAATTTAAGGAAACCGATTCTAAGGATACGGCACTAGAGGTAAGTACAAACCTCACCTGCAGTATGAGAACTAGTAAATTATGTTCAAGTATATGGTTTTCAAATATGCTGCAATATGTTATGTGCTATATCTATGAAATGTCATGTTTTATAAAAAGTGCTATTTTTGCAAAATGTCATGTTTATAAAAATGTCATGTTTGCAAATACTATGAATGAGAAGAATGCCATGCCATGTTATTAATAAGATGAAAAGTATGTTATCATATAGTGACATCGTAAGGTATGTTCACTAAAGATAAATAACATGGTAAGAAATCACAAGTAAAGTGTCGTACCAACCTCCCCCAAGGCGGAGGATTTTTATGTTAAAATTATGGATTCGCCCTCTCGTTGATGTAAGAGGGTGTAATCATTTATGTTTTCCTGGAGCAGTTAGGGACTTGCAATCCCATCTAACTGTATCTAGAGGCGCGCTATATGTTAAGGGTACGTACACTAAGGAGCCCATAAGAAAGATAAGAAAGTTAAAGAAATGCATAAATAGAACATAAATGGTTCACGCATATGCATATGATGATGAATGTTTTCATGATGTTTTAAATGTTTTGTGAGATTATGTTTGTGCTTACTGGGCGAAAGCTCATCAAGTTATATTTCATACTGTAGGTAAGAAACCCGCAGCTTAATGCTGGGCATTGTTGGAGCGGTGTGGCGGCAGACGAAGGCGGTATGGATACCACTACGCATAGTTTCCGCAAACCTTTTGATGTAAAGAAGTTTTTGTATATAAGCATATATGATAAAGACAAATTATGCTTTATGGTATTTTGGAACTAAATACCTTAAGTAAACTTTTACTTGAATGGTAATGATATATTGCTAATGGCAAATGCTTTTATAAGTATGTTTCAAAAAATATATATATATATATATATATTCCTAATTTTCAAGTAAAGTAAGTAAGTAAGGTAAGGTGACTGCCCCACGTAGTAAGGGGGCGTCACAATTAAAGGGATAATGTTAATTTTGGGAAGAACCCCGATTTTTATTAGTATCTCAATTTAATAATATTAGTATTTATTTTGATTATATTAATAGTTAAGTTTTGAGAGTATGATTGGGAAATTAAAGTGTCACATAGATAGAAGATGGATTATTAGTGTTTACTCTTTAAAAATCTAAATATGGAAGATTGATCAAAAATTGTGCTTAAATTTGAAATCTATGGTGTAGATTTTATGTTAAAAAATCATAGGCAAATCAATGACCAAACTTTGGATGATAAGTGCCAATGAGAGCTTAAGGTAAGGATTGATGTGATAGAAAATCTAATTAATGAGAATAATGATGACAACTTTTGATTAATAGTGAAAAAATTGGAAGAAAGAAAAACAAAATGAAAATGAAAAAATCACCAAGGGATCCAGATTTTTGTATCAAAAAACAAGAAGAAATTTGAACAAATGAGAAAAAAAAAAGAAGGTAGTGTATGCATGCAACCTCTTGTAAGAGATAGCATGATTTATTTTGGCAAGTTGACCCAAAGAAGAGACAAGTGAAAGTGACCCCTTGTCTTCATTTTGTTAAACAAAATTTTCAACCTAACTCTCTCTCTTTAAGTGGCGGCAATGAAGGGGAGAATCAGCCAAAATTTTTTTCAATTTTACCCCTCAAAATACAACTCCTTTAAGGTAAAAGTTGGCAAAAACAAGCCCCTAACAACTCATTTTATTTTCACACAAGTTAAGCTCAAAAACCCTAATTTCTTTAGCCACCACCAAGCTAAAAAAAAAAAAAAAAAAAAAAACCACCAACACTATTCTCCATCTCGAACACCCCTCTAGCACCATCCTCCCTCCATTTTCAAGCTCTAATTAACCCTATTACCAAGTTCAAAGAAATGTAAAACGGAGTTAGAGGATAATTTACTAGAGGTAACCTAGTGTATTTTTTGTATTTTAGTCATTTTTATATAACTAAAGCATGATGTTTAGTTAGAATCTTAATTATAGACTTTTTCTTACCTAGGGAAAAGTTTTAAGAAGAACTTTAGAAATTCGATATCTTAAAGGATCCACGGAGCATTTCGATAAAATCTACGAATTTTGTTCAAGCTTGTAGTTGTTATGGTAATATAGCATGCATGAGAAAATTTGGTATGAAAAATAAATTTTATGATAAGATTTTACAGAGGATAAGCTTCATTTTTAGACTTAGAATCACTTGGTTTATTTTTGTATGTCTAAAGTTATATATATTTGAAGTTGTGACACAAAACTAGAGAGAAAATGAACATTTGGGATACAGTCTAATCACGGGTTTTATGTACTCCAAACCCTTTAGCCTCAAAATTTTAGATTATAATTTGTAGATCTAACAACTAGATTCTTTAAGCTTTCCAACAATGTATAATACGCCTTGAACAGATAAATGCGTAGTTTTTGGTGAATTTTACAAGTTTAAACTATGAACCAAAAGTTTTTGCTGAAACCCTGTATTAGCAACGGGTTTTGTATATTTTTAGTTAGTAAACCATACCATTTTACAAAATTGTTCTTATTATACGAAATAGATACTATAAGCTTTTCAATAACATATCTTTTGCCTTATTTGGACTTGTAAGTGAATTGTTATGATTTTTTCAAGTTTACCCATGAATCTGGACTTGTTGTACATATGTAGGACTAACATTAACAAAATCTAAGTTCATGGCATGAAACGCTCAAACACTAAAGGAAAGAACTTTACGTCTGTAAAGTAGATATCTCAAATTTCAAAATGAAATATCATGCATTTAAAATGGATATATACATAAATTTTAATAAATCACATAATATTATATTGAAATCTGATAAACTAAGGTTTTATCATAAAACACTTAGAAAAATGCTCACATTAATATTTGAAATGCTTGAAATCTTGAAAAACAAATTATAAAGATATAAACTAGAGACTTCAAGCTTTCCAACAAGTTATCAAATGTCTTATACTCATAATTTAAATAAAATCATACAAGTTAAGATCCTACACTGATAAAACAATTAAATATTAAAATGTGACATAAGGGAAAATCATAACATATATACATATTTGGTTATGAAATGAGTTAGTATTAAGTGTATGATCAAATAATATGAAAAAAATCCCAAATTTATAGAGTTGAATCACAAGTTTTAAATGGGTTTAAATAAAGTATACTAGAGGGTTACTGGGCTTATATTAAGGAACTACCTTAGTAAAAACTAAATTATTATAACTAATGGGATTGTGTCTTATAAGTCTAATACTAGATGGAGGTATACACTTAGGTGACTTCTTGTCATCTTGAGTGATTAATTAATTAATTAATTAACTAATAAAGATATGATAAAATATAATTATGCTTAGAAAGTTAATTAGTAATTAATAAAGTAACTGAATAGTTAATTAATTATAAGAATTAATAAGTGAAAAATTAGCTGTGTAAACAAGATTATTATGTTAAGTAACCACATAATTATAATATATAGTTAATTAATCATTAATCATTAATATAATTGTTAATATAACTATGGATGATTAATTAGATATTGATTAAATATTAATTATTAACATGAGAATTAATAATTATTAATCATTATATAAGAAAGAATATTTGAGTAACATAACTAAATTATTGACAATATAATTATTAATAAGTCAATTAAAATTATGTAATTTAATTATAATTATTCAATTAAATAATGTAATAATTAAGTACTACCTAATTAATTAGTTAATTAATTAATTAATCAATTGATTAATTAATCAATTAAATTAAATTAATTAATAATAGTAGAAATTTATTTAATACTTAATAATTAATTTGAATTGAGTGTTAAAGTTAATGATAATATAAGTAAATTAAGCTCACTTTAATTTATAAAATAAATAAATAAAATTATATAACTATGATTTCATCTAATAATGATATATTGTTAAATCATAACAATTTCTCACACTTGAGTAGTAGGAGAAAGTTTAAACAAATAAGACAAGTAAGTATAAACCTCACCTACAATATAGAATAAAATATTTTTTTGTTATTGATGTTTTATATTTTTTATGATTTGCCTTGATGAAATGATATATATGAGTCATATGTATTGCGTTAATTAAACATTTAATGTGTATAATTTCTCTTACATTGATATGATCGACATGCCTCACAGATATATATGCCGTAATAATATATATATAGTGACATGTAAATCTACACATTGTCACAAATAATAAGAATGAGACTAACGAAAGATAGAATAAAATATATCTGTGAGGTACAACTTAGTAGGAGGTACAACTTAGAAAGTTTAAAATTATTAATAAGTCAATTAAAATTATAATGTAATAATTAAGTACTACCTAATTAATTAGTTAATTAATTAATTAATCAATTGATTAATTAATCAATTAAATTAAATTAATTAATAATAGTAGAAATTTATTTAATACTTAATAATTAATTTGAATTGAATGTTAAAGTTAATGATAATATAAGTAAATTAAGCTCACTTTAATTTATAAAATAAATAAATAAAATTATATAACTATGATTCCATCTAATAATGATATATTGTTAAATCATGACAATTTCTCAAACTTGAGTAGTAGGAGGTACAACTTAGAAAGTTTAAACAAATAAGATAAGTAAGTATAAACCTCACCTACAACATAGAATAAAATATTTTTTGTTATTGATGTTTTATATTTTCTATGATTTGCCTTGATGAAATGATATATATGAGTAATATATATTGCGTTAATTAAACATTTAATGTGTATAATTTCTCTTGTACTGATATGATCGACATGCCTCATAAATATATATGCCGTAATAATATATGTATAGTGACATGTAAATCTACACATTGTCACAAATAATAAGAATGAGACTAACAAAAGATAGAATAAAATATATCTGTGAGGTACAACTTAGTAGGAGGTACAACTTAGAAAGTTTAAAATTATTAATAAGTCAATTAAAATTATAATGTAATAATTAAGTACTACCTAATTAATTAGTTAATTAATTAATTAATCAATTGATTAATTAATCAATTAAATTAAATTAATTAATAATAGTAGAAATTTATTTAATACTTAATAATTAATTTGAATTGAGTGTTAAAGTTAATGATAATATAAGTAAATTAAGCTCACTTTAATTTATAAAATAAATAAATAAAATTATATAACTATGATTTCATCTAATAATGATATATTGTTAAATCATAACAATTTCTCACACTTGAGTAGTAGGAGAAAGTTTAAACAAATAAGACAAGTAAGTATAAACCTCACCTACAATATAGAATAAAATATTTTTTTGTTATTGATGTTTTATATTTTTTATGATTTGCCTTGATGAAATGATATATATGAGTCATATGTATTGCGTTAATTAAACATTTAATGTGTATAATTTCTCTTACATTGATATGATCGACATGCCTCACAGATATATATGCCGTAATAATATATATATAGTGACATGTAAATCTACACATTGTCACAAATAATAAGAATGAGACTAACGAAAGATAGAATAAAATATATCTGTGAGGTACAACTTAGTAGGAGGTACAACTTAGAAAGTTTAAAATTATTAATAAGTCAATTAAAATTATAATGTAATAATTAAGTACTACCTAATTAATTAGTTAATTAATTAATTAATCAATTGATTAATTAATCAATTAAATTAAATTAATTAATAATAGTAGAAATTTATTTAATACTTAATAATTAATTTGAATTGAATGTTAAAGTTAATGATAATATAAGTAAATTAAGCTCACTTTAATTTATAAAATAAATAAATAAAATTATATAACTATGATTCCATCTAATAATGATATATTGTTAAATCATGACAATTTCTCAAACTTGAGTAGCAGGAGGTACAACTTAGAAAGTTTAAACAAATAAGACAAGTAAATATAAACCTCACCTACAACATAGAATAAAATATTTTTTGTTATTGATATTTTATATTTTCTATGATTTGCCTTGACGAAATGATATATATGAGTCATATGTATTGCGTTAATTAAACATTTAATGTGTATAATTTCTCTTGCACTGATATGATCGACATGCCTCACAGATATATATGCCGTAATAATATATGTATAGTGACATGTAAATCTACACATTGTCACAAATAATAAGAATGAGACTAACGAAAGATAGAATTAAGTTTCGTACTAACATCCAATTAGTAAGAGGATATGATAATAACGAAAATTATAAGTTATGATCTTAGAGGTTGTTGGAGGGTCCTCCCCCAACTCTCCATTGGTTGCGCGCATATGGGTACGACATAGGGACCCTTAAGTAGATAAGACATGTATATAATGAAGTATAAATGAACACACATAAATCAATGCATTTTTAAACATTCTTGATATTACGTGTGATGATATGATTTTATAAAAAATGTTTTGTAAGATATTGTTTGTACTTGTTGAGCGAAAGCTCATACGTGTATGTTCATGCTATAAGTAACGCAGGTAAGGAGCCTGTTACTTAGATGTTTTATAAACTGGCGAAGCTGTGTAGAACCGATGAAGGAAGGGAGTGGGATACCACCACAAATTTAATTTTCTGTATTTAGACTTCCTAAATTATTTTATGTCGACTATATTTATAACTATGTTTCCAATGTTTTGGTACTACTAAACTAGTAGGAGTATTTTGCGAGAAAAAGACTTTAAACTTTTTCCTTTTAACTTACATGAAGTTATAGCTTTTTAAATATTATTTAAATACGAATTTGAATAGGATATCTATTATCTAGAAGTTTTCAATTTTCTCAGTTAAAAATTTTAGTAAATTTAACTTTTGTAATACGAATATGGTTTATGAAAAAAAAAATATGTATTTTTGGAATCAAACACAAATAAGTATTACTACTAAATTAAATAATAATAAGTAAGCCAGTTAATGATTTGAAAAGTCAAGTCATTACAAAGGTAGGGTGGCACGGCGCAGGGGTATGGGGTGCACTCTCTCTCTCTGATTGGCCAAGAATGGGGGCACACCTAGATTGGGGGCACACCCAGGGCGAGGGGAGGACCTGAGTTTGTTGCGGAGTTGGAGCGCAAACACAGATCCGATCAGGGGGGGACTTGAGTTTGTCATAACTTGGGTTTTGGCAGTGGGGGCGGGGCCTTGAGTTTTGATGATGGAGACATGGGGGCCTGAGTTTCGGCGGTGGAAACGTGGGAGCTACATTTGTCGGCAGGGTTGGGGGGTTTAGGTTCAGCGATTTAGGGGAATCTAGCTTGCTCTGATTTATTTATTATTTTAAAAAAAATTGATCAAGGGTTGGGGGGGTTGAGTTTGGTGACGAAAGAGAAAGAAGGGGGCCATAGTAACGTTGGAGATGGAGGCTATTACTGGATCTGCAAAGGTAGAGAAGGGGGGAAATGGGGATTTTTGGAAGAGTTTAGGGGAAAGAGAAAATTGGAAGGGTGTTATGGTCTTTTTATTAAAACTTATTTGAGCAAGATTCTATTAGAAACTTAACGATATTGGATGGAAAAGATTAAGATTGCCAACATTTAGAGAGTTTAGGGTCTTCTTAGCCAGAACAAAAAAGTAAGGACTAAACCGTTATCTTTAGAAAAGTTCAATGACTATTTAGACCAAATACTTTAAAAGGTAATTGAAACAACTATAATATCAATTTTTAAATACTAATTCATATAGTATATTAATTGTCACTTTTTAACTAAAAAATACTAAAACATATTATTTCAATTAAAATTTAAAGTTACATCTACTAATAAAAATTACAATTTACTATCACAAAAAGAACCAGTTCTGGGAAAAAAGAGAGTGAATGAGAGAGATAGAGAAAAGTGTTCTTGACCAAAGGTTCGGCACACTACTAGGCATCTGGTTATCAAATTTTATCCACAAATCTATCGTTGGATACTAAATTTAAGAGTATGATTCATGTCACCTGTGGAGTGGGAGGGATATCAAATCGAAATTTGACTAGGGTTAGGTTATCATTAGTGGTGAGGTGGTTTCAACCATGTTGATCATCGTTTTGGCCTGTCCTTTGGAAGTTTTGATCCATGGGAGAATGCAAGTCATGTGGTGGTGTGTGCATCAGTTTTTGCTGCCATTGGAGACATGTATTTTCCAACTACTTACTTTTTTTGCCATTTTCTTCCTCCGATGTTGGGGGACCTCATTCTCCTTGGTATTTTGATGTTATGACTTGTGGTTTTTGTTATTTTATGTTAATAATAACGGTGATTCTTATCCCGATTAGTTTAGATGTCAGTATTTGGTTTTTTTTTTTCATTTGCAAGATTTGTTTCTTTGCAGTTAATTATGTAGCCTTTATGCTACATATTTCTTATTGTCCGTTATTCGAATATTTATGTCAATTATAGAGGACTTGTTAAAGTATCATTTGTGCTCGATCGATATTTTGAGTACCTTTTTGGTGTCTTCTAATGTGGAATCTAGTACATGTTGTTTCTCTCCTTACATAATATTTGAATTTACTACTGATTTTCTATTGATATTGAGTATTCTATTGTAGGAGGCTTTGTATATGAATTGTATTGTATTGCCTTTCATGTTTAGATTATATTTTCCATTTGCAGAAAAAAAAAATGCAATACACAATAGAGTCGATATTCCTAATATTTTCTATAAAATAATTATTTTTTAATGTGTGATATTTGAACTTAAAGGTGAGCAAATTCAAACTCTATATAGAATCATATGTGAAATTACCATTAAACTATATCCACGACTATTTGACAATATGTTTCTAATGCTTTGAGGTTTCGAGAAATAGAATTAAAAAGATAAAGCCAAGGTTTTGAGGCAATTTGGGGACTTCATTTGTTAGTCAAGTGTAAGCTTTGTTAAAAAAAAAAAAAAAATTTGTAAGCTTCAATTAATGTTACTCATATCTTATCTTAACACAACTAAAAAGTGGACGAATCTTATTAACCTAAGAAATTTATGTGACATATTACCTAATTTTCTCAATACTATTTTTCTTTTCATTTTCTCGAGAAAAATGTTTTGACTTCATAAGTTTTGAAGATAAATTACGCATTTGATCTCTAATCTTTTTACAAAACTATAATTTGGTCTCTTTTTTTTCCTTTTTCCTTTTTTTTTTTTTTTTTTAGCTAAAGGTACTCAACCTCTTTAAAATGGTACAATTTGATCGTTTTTTACTTAAAATGCCAAAAATTATATAGAATGAATCACATATGACACAGATAAATTTAATGATATAAATTTCTTACTTAATTCCCCCTTTACCGATAAATCATGATTGATTAGTATGACATTTTTTGTTAGATTTTTGTCCTTGTTTGGATCGTGTGTTCAATATGGAAATGAATGGAAAAGTAACGAAAATGTTTTTCCTTACTTTTTCATCATTCTTCTCATTTTGAAAAATAATTGACATCTAATTCTCAAACATAGTTTGTACAATATCCTTTTGAAATACTTTTGAATTCTTCAACTATACTTTACTCAGAACCATTTATTCTTATTTTATAACTTTCCAAACTCCTTTTGTTTTCCAAAACGAAAATTTTTTTACACATCTAAATGTTATCTCATCCTTGAAATGAAATAACTTTCTCATTTCAAAAAAAAAAAAGTTTGAAAATGAGTATGTGATCCAAACAGGTCCTTGTAATATTTTTTTTTTAAATAAAAAGATCAAATTATACCCTTTGAAGAGTCACTTTGACCATATGGAAAAAAAAAAAAAAAAAAAAAAAAAAAAAGAAGAAGATTGGGACGAAATAAAAAATTAATCTTAGTTGTTGTTAATATATAGACATATATGATTATTTGCTTTACTAGTTTTATTTTATTTCATTCTTTGCAAGTGGCTTTATTAGTTTAGTTATCAACTACGTAGGGCTTTTTCGACCAAATGACATGAAGTCAGTTTAAACGACGGGGAAGGTATGAACAGTGTGTCGTCTTACTTCCAAACATAAGAGTCCATTTTTTTTTTTTTTTTTTTGGGAAACAAACGCATGGGAGATGAGACTCTTTAACCCACCAACAAATGATAAAAATTATATTAGCAAAAAAAAAAAAAATAAAGGTAAAAATTATTGTTATATATATATATATATATATATCTTTGGATGGACAATCGTGTCCCTCGTTAGGACGACTTGAAGATAGAATCGACATGACGTTTACGGCCATAATCTCGTAGAAGACATGTGATCCACATAAACGACATCAAAATGTCACAAACCATTCTTTATGTCGTTTAAATCACACGACACCCGAATGGAGAGAATTGACAGTCGAATTAGAAACGACATGCAGTTTCGTTGCAAACGACGGCTCCAAAGAAAATATTGGGGAGTGATTCTATTACGATATAAAATCAGAAATTATAATAAATAACACTTTCATGAAAATAATTTAAGTAAATAGCAAGATAAATGCACTAAACGTGTAAATTCTCTAACACTAAAAACTGATAAAAGATTTTTGAAATTTAATAGAATTAGGCATGTGTCAATTCTATGATACATGAAATTTTTGTAGAAACAATTTCACTATAAGTGTAAAACAACCGAAAGTGTAAAATATTCGTTTTACTACTTATAAAAAAAAATAGTTTTATTACTATTAAAAACCTATAAAACTATAATATTTTGCACTTAACATAATAATTTGTTTTAAGTTTTTCTAGTTATATTAGACGGTGATCCAATTATCTCTATTAAATTTATAAAATCTTTCGTTAATTTTCAGTGTTATGGACCAAAACTATCAAAACTAAAATTTTAAGGACCAAAAAAATACAATATTATAGTTGAGGGACTAAACGAGTAGATTACCTCTATTTTTAAGGATCAAGTTATCAAACAATCAAACTACCAATAATTCGACAAGAAATTAGTGTTAAAAATTGTGGTTGTAGTCAAATCTCTCACTCCAAGTTAAAAATATATATACACATATAGTGTGAAGAATTTTTTTATGAAAAATTATTTTATTAGACTATAATCCTAATTTGTAATTCTTAGGAACTGAGCTGTTAAACAGTGAAACTGCCATATAGCTCAGAGGAAAATATTTGCGAAGAATTTTTTTTATGAAAGATTATATCCAAACGTCTTCCACCTTCGAGAAGGATGTCCTTCATTTTAGTTGTGGGCTGTTCACATAATATTTGACGGCTGTGATCACTCTGAGGGCAATGATGTAGAGGAAAAAGCGTTCTTTTCTACCAACCGGTTAGTCTAAAATTAAACAAAGGGAGGAAAACGACACTGCGTTTTTCTTTATCTTTATTTATCTTAATTTTATACACACACGCACATATATATATACACACACGCAACTTATCTCCTTTGTGTTTTTAACCGTTTTGTTTTTTATTTTTTGTTTTTTTAAATTATCTACTTTTCTAATGATTCTCATTTCTCTTTAGGATTGTTTATTAAACCATAAAGAAATGTAATAGAAAAAATGATGGAATTAGAAAGTAAAGTAAAGAAATAGAAATGATAGTCATTAATTCCCTTTGTAGTGTCTACTTGTCTGTTGGATTATGCAAAGAGAAACAATCTCATTGCTTTTATAATGTTTACTAATCTTAATAATATTTATCTTATTAATATAATTATTAAAATATCCTTTTGATAAAATTAAAAAAAAAATTAACACATGAAAACTTATTAAAGGCATATTAATAAATTTGATATTTTTTTTCCCACTTTGATAGGAAATTCATTTTATGCATTCTCAATACCAATGTTATTATCACATATATTAATGTTATGTTGTGGTCTGGAAATCTATGACTATGGACATTCAACTTAAAATTAAATCAAATCATTTTTATATATTATATTCAATCTATATATATATATATGTATTTGTACACATTTAATTATAGCCATCAATAGTACATATGTTCTTGAAATGGATACTACCACAATTTAACAACATCTGTGTGTCATTTTATTTGGATAGGTAATTTAAATTTGTGTACGGTAATGTAACATTTAGAATGCCATTTAAATAATGTCAAATAGTCAATTTGACCGTTTAAAAGGAATAATGAAATGTTTGGTTCTTTTTAACAAAAAAAATTTCCTATATTTTGTATTTAAGTTTTAAAATGTCATAACTTTTCAATTTCAAATATAATTTGAGATTATTCTTTTTTTCATGTGTTCAAAGTAAAGAGATGAACAAAACCCTATTTGTATTCTATTATGTTTGTTCTATATTAATGTTATTTTCTAGCTAATTATATGTTATGACGTCATCTGAAAAATCATAACTATGGACATTTAGTTTGAAGAAAAAAAGAAAATTTTTAATAAATTAAAGTTATATTTATTTAGGAGGTGGGGAAAAGAATTGAACCACTCATTTTGTTCATTGTTAAGTAAGTGAATAGTTATATTTATTAAATATATCATGATTATCATCGTCAATATTTACTAGTGAAACCGGTCATAATAGAGGCTTACATCTCATATATTGTGGGGTGATTTGTACTCTTTGTTAGTTTGTATCAAGTCGAATGGAATTTCCTCTTAAAAAAAGAAAACAAAATTATATTAAAAGAAAAAAAAAAAAAAAAAAAAAGGCAAACGATGCTCTGTTTCAAAATTGTTAGTTGTTTTATTGTATCCTCATCTTTTTTCTTTATGAAGTTGGTATATAATTGTTTTCATTATATATAGGTGGTATTAATAAAAATTTAAATCATGTTAGGTTTGTTATGCCTAAATGTTATTCTCTTACACATTTATGTTATGTTGTCGTCTGAGAGCATTATAATATGAACATTTACTTTAAACAATAAATGATATATGTTATTTTAATTATAAATATAACCTCTAATAGTACACTAATTTACGAATTTACCTAGTCAGTCATTTTTTTAACCCACTTCAATAGGTCAGAAAAGTTTCATATAAATAAAGACAACAACATTACCTACAAACATTGTCAGCTTTATAACAAATTACTTTACATTTTCTAACAAAAACAGCCCACGTTGTTGAAGGACATCCTTCATGAAGGATGTTGGCGCATGTCTATATATTTTATTCGATTTTTGTATAGTTTTTTCTTCCTCTTCCTCTCCCTCTTCTTTAATACAATATACTCTTACAAAAGTTAACTGAGTTAATCGAGAAAAAAATAAAATTAAATAAGTAATAAGTTTAAAAAGTTTCACCCTAATGAAAATGCGATTCACATGTTCATTTTGTATCACAAGTCAATTGTACTTCGCATTATGTCAACCTAATGAGGAGTAGGTTGAGTTAGTGATATGGTTTTCTAAAGTTACCTCTCCTTAAAATATATGATAAAGAATTATTATATTTGCAACCCGTGAATCTATAAATACACCTATCGAATCATAATCTATCTTTATAATTTGACTTTGTAAAACAAAATTATGTTAAAACCTTAAAATACACCCTTACGAATATACCACATATTCGTTATAAATAGAGATTGTATTTTTTTTTTTTGGGTTAAAAAATTAGTTCTTTTAGAAATAAAAAATTTACTTAATATATTTAGTTAATAGTAACTTCTCCTTTAAAAATCCTAAATTTTATCGGCAAGGTCGATAGATCTTATTTCAATGCTTCAGAACCACATCTCATCTTCTTCATTCGATCTAAGAGATTGGTGAGGTTAGGAATTTGTCAAGGATGAACAAGATTACTAATGGTCATGGGTGTTTTTTCTTAGATAGTTTTTGAGATTTATAGCTAAATAGTTTTTTAAGAGTTTTTTTAATAAATGGTTGAAGTTTTTTAAAAATTAGTTAAAATGTCTTTTTGTAAAAAATGATCAATTTATTTTCTTGAATGAAGAATCAGTTTTGACCAAATAATACTGTTAATTTGATTAATTAGTGATTGATTACGGTAAATCATTGTTTGATGATAACGTAAATCACTAAATTTCATAATCAATCACTGATCGATTATTGGTTAATCAATAATTGACTAAATCTGGAAGAATCATAAATGGTCATTCTGCTAAATAAATAAAAAAGTTTGACCATCTATTAGATTAGGTGTTAAAAAAGATCACTCAGCCTAATTTTTCATATTTTTTAAAGAAAAAAAAAAAAAAAAAGATTTCCTTGCTATTGCATTGTCAAAGGAGCATTTTATTCTAGTGAGAATCGAAGTCGCATCCCTTGGTAATGGCTCCTTCGGACTAGGAAAGAGTGATAGGAGATCAGAGTCGATAATTTTTATGTTTCCTTTGTACAATGAAAAAGTTTTTTTTTTTTTTTTTGTCATTTAGATTTATAAATTTTTTTATTAAAAAAATTCAAAATAAAAAAAAATGGGTATATGATAGGGGTTAAAATTGGTAATATATTAAAAATATTTGTAAAAGGATAGATTTTCTAATTTATATAAGGAAATATTAATTAATAAGGAGAATGAATCAATTTTATGGGTACAGATATAACCTGTCATAATAAATTATTGTACGGACCTACTAAGATCAAGAAGGGGAAAAAACATCACATGGACCGGGCAATAAGTCTACTCTTATTGCTAGAGTTTTTTAACTTCTCATTAATATATATTCCTCTTTTTATGAGAAGCTTTTATGTATTACAATAGTCTTGTTTTGGTATTTGACCCCAAACTATTCAAATTTTAAACTAATACTCGGTAGTTTTAGGTTTTTTTTTTTTTTCCCCTTCTTTTAAATAGCTCAGAAAAACAATTATTTTGTTCTTCTTCTTCTTCTTCTTCGTCTTCTTCCTCTTTTTAATTTCTTTCTAGCTTAGGTAATACTCAAAAGAATTATGGAATTCAAAGTTTATTTTGTGCAAAGTCCAAGTCGTCAATCCACTTTTATCAGTATTCATCTAAGTCCAAGTCAATGCGTGTGCGTGTGAATATACATATATATATATATATATATATATATATATATATACATACTGGCTGTCTGTAAAATATTCTAAAATGTATGCTGCATTTCAATTCCACCAATTAGATTTTGCTATATTTCTAAAGAAAAAAAAAATGCTTCGCAATAAGTTGTAGCAACTATTTTGTTGTAGATTTTTTATATAAAAAAAAAATGGGAACAGAATATTCTGTTAAAAAGAAAGTAGAAAGAAAGAGAGAACATCATTTTTTTTTCCTCTAAAAAAAGAAACACATAGTGTTTTCATTTTTTAATCTCTCTATAATTTAATTTAAATTAACAATACCTTGACTATTATAAAGTCTGGTAATGAATCTTATCATATATTGATATTGCATTTCAAAAAAAAAAAAAATTGATATTGCAATTTTTTACGTCGTGTGTATAATCAAGGAAATTTAAAAAAAAAAAAAAACTTTTATGGGAGTATCTCAAAGGAGCTTGAAGTATTAAAGCAGATAACTTCGTTTCCTTTAAAAAAAAAAAAAAAGAAAAAAAAAACTTAAAATCTTTTCTTGCCTTAGCTTTTATATTATCTGACAGGAATATATTCTGAAAAACTAATTAGGTAGCACCCACATTAAAGAGCAAATAAATAAATAAATAAATAAATAAAAAGACCAAACAATTCTATTTCAGTCTTGATCTTTTTCTAAAAAAAATCAACAAAATTTATAATTTGTCTACGTTTGGAATTACAATTGAGTTTGAACTCAACTGTACTTTACGCTGGTTTTTGGTCTTCTTCTGAAAAGTCAACAAAAATTATAATTGATTTTTAAAAAGTTAACCAACTTCAACTTAAAAATTTCATTTCATCTCAAACTCAACTCGAACACCAAACGAACCCTTAATTCGAAAAGTTAACTAACTTCAACCTAAGAATTTCATTCCTAATTGGTACAAGTGCACCCTTGGAATCTTTTCTTATTCTTGCCTTAATTTAGTATTTATATTATTTGTCAGGAATATATTTGGAAAAAGTAATTAGGACCATTCAAAAATTGGGTAGTAATAGCACCTAGAAAAACAACATATAGATTGAAATACTATAAATTTTCTTGTTTTAAAAAAATTATTATATATATATTTATATGTAATTACAGCTCTCTATGTTTATTAATGAGTAATCCAATTTGAGAAAAAGAATTAAATTTCTGATTTTAAATTTCAGTGTTTACTTTTGTATTTAAAAATTAAATAATGTGAGTCCCACCTATATATAGGGAATTAATTTCATTGATAATGGAAAACTTGTCTCCCGCCTACCACTTATAAAAATAAATTCCTTCCCCTAAAAAATAGGAAGTAACTAATTCTATACAAAATATATCATTATTCTTATTAAATTTTTTTTTTTCATTTAAGGATAATTTCGTAACTACAGTAAATATATTTACAATCCTTCTAACTTTTAAAAAGTAAACAGTATAATATGAATTTAATTCCTTAAGTAAATATATTCTTTGATAGATTAGTAAACACTTTTATCTAATTCTAGAATTTAACATGGTTTTTGGTTCATCTCTTTGGTGATATTTGACTTGATTAATGTCTAATTTTTTTCCTTTTGATTATTTTGGATATTAATTTCTTCCAATTTTCCGGTTTTTGTGTAAAAAAAAAAAAGAAATGAAAAAAAATAACATTGTTTCAAAATAACAAAAAATTAATACAAAACAAGTAGTAATGTATCATTGTTACTTAACGAAGAAAGGAATGGCATTTTCTATTGGATGCCAAAAAATGCAATTTTAGTTTCCTAAAAAAAAAAAATGGTAGCAAACATAATTAGCAGTAATTCCACACTTGACTTCATCAAAAGGTGCAGAGTTGAAATCCCTCACATCTAGATTTAATAAAAGAAAAGATGAAAAAAATGGAATGTAAAAAATATATATATATATCAATATGGTAGTAAACGTTAGATAAATTCCATCACAATAAAAAGTGTACAAAATTAATAAAACCTAATATAAATCTGACAGTATAAATTTTTTTTTAATTGTTATGATATATCATACTTTTAATTTTTTTAAAAATAATGCAATACTTCTTCCTGCCTCTAGTAGAATTCTTTTTCTTTTTCTTTATTATTATTATTATTATTATTATTATTTGTAATACAATTTTTTTTGAAGTGTATTTTGCGTGATACAATTAATCCTTATGATTTGACTATTAAATTGTAACAAAGGGATTAAGTGGGATTAAATCAAAAATCATAGTTAAAGAGAGTTTTATAATTCGTAGGACAAAGTGGAAGAACCCTATGATTGAAAGGGGTATATGTGAGATATATATATGTATGTATGTATATATGTGAGATGAAAATTAAGGAATCAACATCTTCTATGTTTAATTAATTCGGTGTCTCAAATATGTCTAATAAATTATATTTTGGCAACTCATTGAAAGAATTTTATTTTTAAGGTAAAAAAAAAATTGTAAAGCATTTTAAATTTTTAACATGTTTTACTAGTTAGACACGGACACAAAAAATTAAATAGAGGATATGGATCTAAAATTAAGATACCCGGTTAATAAATTCATTATTTTCGACAGCAAGTTTTTAATTTTTAATTTTTATTCATTTTTTTAATTTTCATTAGCGGAATCTTACTCCAAAATTTTTTTTTATTTTTTATTTTTTATTTTTTTAATTTTCATCTTCTTAGCACCAAAACGGAGGAATCAAAGAGAGAAGCGTTATCTTATTCCAAAAAAAAAAAAAAAAAAAAAAAAAAAAAAAAAAAAAAAGAAAGAGAGAGAGAAGCGGCATCGCCGGCCCATGATCAAATCCAAATACAACCATGACACCCCCCACCCAAATCCACGTAAAACCAACCGAAGACAAAATAAAACCCCTCAATTCACACAAAACCTTCTAAATTCTCGCCATCCAAACAACACGGTACGATACCAATCAAATCTTTCTCTCTCTCTATATATACACTTCTTCTCTCTCTCTCTCTCTCTCTAAAAGGAAACTAATTAAAAAAAAAAATCACAAACCAAACCATGAAGACCAAGTCAAAGAACAAGACCACGAGATCAAAGGGCAACAATTTGTTCATGTGTTTTAAACCGGTTGGAGTGCTCGAACCGGATGGTTCAGGCCGGGAAGGCGATCCGGTCCTCGCCTACATAGCGGTACAGAGAAAGAAGGAAAGCGTGGCCGTGTTTCCGAAGGCTTCGCCGGCCAACGACACCGTGGCGGTGCCGTCGGAAGAAAAGGAGGAGGATTTTCGTGGAAAGAAAATTAGTAGTCGTAGGCTTTCTGATGTTTTGAAGGCCGTGTTTTTTGAAGTATCCTTGGTACGTAAATCTGGTTTATATATATATATATATATGTATATATATACTTTGAAGTACTGAAGAAAATTTCCCATACCTGTTTGCTATATATATATATATGCTTTTTGGTTTATCTCTTTGGTGATAGTTGACTTGATTAATGTCTTAATTTTTTTTTCTTTTGATTATTTTGGATATTAATTTCTCCCAAATTTTCGGTTTTCTTATTTCTTATTTCAGTTTCAGCGCGTCAAAAAGTGCTATTGATTTTTTTTTTTTTTCGTTTTAAACTTTTTTCTTTTCTTTTTCGTCGAATATTGGCAAGAAAAGGTTAAATTAAGTTCCCTATTTTAATGTTCCTTGTCATTTAGATTGGATATAAGTTTTGTCTCAATTTTCCAATTGTGTTTGTCTTTTTGGTTTTTGTCACAACCCTTCGTTTTATGTATTTTTATTCTATTGTTAATTTTAAACTTTTTTGCTTTTCATTCTAGTTTAATATGACCAACAATTGATAAATTTTCTAATTTTATTATTCCTTGTGATCAAGATTGGATAAAAGCTTTTTACCAATTTTCCATCTGTGTTTGTCTTTTAGGTTTTTTTTTTTTTTTTTTAAAACGTACCCTTTGTCTCATAAAAATATTATTATTATTATTATTATTTTCTGTTTCACTCTCGTTCTCATAATTTATTTTGACACAGGCTAGGAAGATCAAGAAGGTGAGATCAAATAAAAAAACCTCAAGTAAATTTTTGAGCGAGAATGCAAGGTACAATTATCACGGCTCTACGAACAAAGACGATTTCGAATTCGATTTCGATTTCGGGAAAAGAATTTCGCATAGCGTTTCTGCCCTAGCCACATCTTCCTCTACCGTAAATGCTGCAAATTCTAATTCACGGTGTCCCTCATGTTCTTCATCCTCGGTCACCAAAACGACGCCGTTTAGGTCAACATGGACCAGGTCAAGGAAGACTCAAGAAAATGTTCATCACCAATATAGTCAAAAGGATAGTGGTTTGTTGTTATTGCTTATAAGCCTCTTGGTCTTGGTCTTTTGGGGTAAGATTTGTGCAATTTTTTTCACCTGCACATGGTTTTTCTTCATGCCTCGGAGGATTAAGTATCATGACGGTATTGAATCGCCGCCTCCGGCGGAGAATTCGCCGGAGTTTAAGAGGAAGATTGTCATGGAAGGACTTCTAGCTAGGGAACGCGGGAGCTATCGTTGTCCACTGGGGTAGAAATAAGATAAAAAAGACACGTTTTAATTTCTTAAGAAGTTGCCAAAAGGCAATAACTGTGTTTGTTTGTTAGTATTTTTTTTTAATTTTTTTTTAAGAAGCAAAAAGATTAATAATCAATTTTCATTATTATAGAAGTTAGTTAGTGTTAACAAATCTAATTTCCTCCCCCTTTTTTTCTCTTGTTTTATTTCTCTTAAACTGTGTATTTCCTTTTTTTTTTTTTTTTGTTTTTTTGTTTTTTTGTTTTTTTTTTTCTGTGGGGTGTGCCAATTATATCTCTAAGGAGATGATAATTGGCATGTAGATTATTTTTTTCTTCTAAATTAAGTTAACCAGAATTTTACAGTTACGTGTAAGAATTGCATTGACTAAAAGTTGAGATGTTTATGTAATATATATTTTTGCGGAATAAACATAAAATAAAGGCAAGTTGTTTCTTAAGAAGTTGCCATCTGTTGATATTGTCAACCAAAGATATACAGGTGTATCAGTTTTTTTTTTTTTTCCTTGTTTTTTTTTGTTTTTTGTTTTGTTTTTTGTTTTGTTTTTGGAGTGGTGACGACGTTAAGAAGCTGTGATAATTGATTTATGAAGAGAAGGCAATTGGGTTATAGTTTTCTTTTTGGATTCACGTTTGTTTCTTTTTCTTTTTGTTTTTAATGAAAACTATAACTTCACAATTACGTGCAAGAAATGCCGTGGAAAGAGAAATTCAGATATTTATGTGACATTATTTACTATTTTAATTATTTACTATTTTTTTTTGAGGTAAAATCGTTCACTTTTTTTTTTTTTTTTTTTAAATAAACAAGATATTGTGATTACCTTTTTTTAACCGGCAACAAGTTAACCCCAATTGAAGATTTGTAAAGAGAAAAGTCAAGTTCGAAATATTTTATTTTTTTAGTCGAATAATTTATTCATTAGCTGGATATGTTTACTTAGTTTCTTTTATTACAAGGATTATAATTAGAAGCTAACTTGTTTGACTTCCACAACTCTAGTGGCCATTAGCTCAAACTGAGGAACTTCAAATGTCACGAAAGGTTGATAAGCTTGCGTTTAGTTTGCTGGTTGGAGATGAAATTTTTAAGTTAGAGTTGGTTACTTTTTTAAAAATTAGTTATAAATTTTATTGACTTTTCAGAAAAAGATAAAAACTGAAATGAAAAAATACAGTTTAGTTGGAATTAAACTTGAATGTCAAACAAAGCCCAAATGTATTTGTATGCCTATATTGTCTTGTAGTGAACGGTTGTTTTGTCATGTTATACATGCCCCTTTGTAACCGTGGAGACAACTTATTATATTATTTAATAGGGACGTGCACGAAAGAGTAAAACTTTTAAAGAGACTTATATTAAATAGAGTATCAATATTTTGTGGGATAAAAAAAATATAAAATTTTAAAATGAAAACTGAAAAAAAAAAATAAATAATAATAAAAGTAGTTCACAAGGGGCGAAAGCCCGGCACAAACATAAACGGCTCCGCCTCTGTCGAGCTTGGAAGGAGAGTGATTGAGTACATAGGAGGTCCCGTGTTAAAAAACTGAGAGTATTTTATTATTAATTTTTTGATAAATAAAAGTGATAGACATTACAACGTTAAAAAACAAATAATATATATGAGAAATAATTAAAAAGGTACACGTGTCGAATGTTTATAATTTTGTGATTAGTTTGCAATATTACGTAGTATATGAGTAATTAAGTCCATGGATTCTGACTATCGCAGTGGAATGGGTTAGAATTTAAAATTTTTATTGAGATGAACGACTTATCTTGCGGCTGTATTTGGGTGGTGAAATCTACGCTGGCTGATAAAATGGAAAATTTATTAATTATGAAATAATATGTATATTTAATGGATGAAGAAATCTTAACTAATAACAAATTAAATAATTTCTATATAAAGAAAATTGAAAGCAATTACATATGTAAGATATAAGAATATATATTGTTTGCATATGGAGAGAGAGAGAGAGAGAGAGAGAGAGAGAGAGAGAGAGAGAGAGAGAGAGAGAGAGAGAGAGAGAGAGAGAGAGAGAGAGAGAGAGAGAGAGGGAAAAAAAAAAAAAACCCTATCTAGAATGTGTTGAACCCCTTTCACTTATAGATTGATAGCTAATTCCGCAATAAGCGGTCTTATGAGAAGACATTCCTTAGGCTAGCATATGAGACTAAACACCGTTTGACTGGTACGCTTGTGTTGGGGTTTTGGAGTTATTTTAATTTAAGTTAAGTTTTAAAATTGTGTATTTAGTTGAAAATAAATTGTTAGAAATTAAAAAGTGTGAAAAATTGAAATTTATTAGGGGAAAAAAATATCAATACTAATCGTGTTTCGTTATTTTTGAAATTCTTTTCGACTTGAAACAATAAAGTTATGGACTTTTTAAAATTATGTAAATAGTGAAATTGAGTTTACTAAAAAAAAAAAAACAAAAATAAGTTGAGTTGTTTGATTGGAGTGAACCAACCAAACAACTGCTTATCGTTTTGGGCAAATTTAATCTTTGTCCCCCGAATTTTAGTCATTTGTTAACTTTGTCCCTTGAACTTAAAAAAAAAAATGGAATAAATGCTTGCCAATCTTTGTATCGTTAGCACCTGCACGTACAAATGCCCTTTTTGTCACATTCTATGTTTTAAGCTGATCTGGCACTAAATTAAAAGCAATAATACTTAATTTGGTTAATGAGTTTAGTTTAAGATTTTTAAGTTTCAATAATAATTTTTCAGAAAAACAAAAAACTTTTTCAGAAAAGACAGAAAACTTTTTCAGAAAAATACAAAAACCATGATGAAAAAAGTACAATTTAATTTAAAATGAACTTAAAAATAAACGCCCCTAAACTAAAACCTCTACTTATTAGGGAAAATAATATTTAAACCTAAATTAAAAGTATTCCCATCATAAAAATAGAAAAGAAAACTGAATCCTTTCTTCTGGGAAGGAATCGATCCTTCCCTTTAGCCCATCTTCATAGAAGTCGATTGGACCTCGGCATGTCTCTCGTCCCTTGACCTCCCCTAACTCATCTTTCTGCTTAGAGTATAGTCCTTGAGCTTCTCCGACATGCCAAAATCAGAATTAGACCGATTTTTGGAGACAGAGATCAGTCGGCATCTTTAGGTGGGTAGCATCCTCATCACCTCGACGAGTTTTGTTATTCCAGATTTCATGTTTTATTGACTATCCTTCTAAAAGTATAATGTCATGTATTCTGAATATAACAATTTAGTTTTATATTAAATATTAAAAATTCTTAAACAAATTAATTAGTTGTCAAAATACTATTGAAGGGGACAGCTATTGAGACAAAAAATTAGGATAATAAATCTTATTTCGTTATCCCCTTTTGAATCCAAGCTCAACTTCTCATATGAGCAAAATGAGCCAAGAGCAATTATTTTCCAACCTAAACGACTGAACCACCAGAGTGAACGACAGGAAGTTTGCAAACAAATATTAAAAAAGAAAAAAAATCAAAGAGAGAAAGTGTTTAGAAAACGACAGTCCAACCAAACCGTTTTGGATGACCTCCAATAACAGAAAGAGCGAACCTAAAAAAAAAAAAAAAGTGTCATTTGGAGACGACAAAAGTCATTGCTAAAAGGCAAAATGTCGTAATTAAAACCTATCAACGACACTTTTGTCATCGCAAAATGCGTCATTAATTCACAGTGGTTGAATACTTTCAGCAACGACAATTGTCATAGCTGATTTCAGCGACGACTTTGTCATTGTGGATTCTAAATAAATTTTGAATTTTTATGATGTTACTTTTCACTTTTAGTGGTGATTTTTGTCGTGACTAAAACATTAAAATTTTTTTTTCATTCAACCTTTAACGATGATTTTTTGTCATTGTTGAAAGGTTAAAATATTTTTTGTGTCCTACTAGCAACGACATATGTCGCCGTTGAAAATTTTCTTTACAATGTCCTAATTTAATTTGTTATTAGTTAAGATTTCTTCGTCGAATAAATTTATTTATTAGGATATAAGTGATAAATTTTTCATTATAACAACGTCTGTAGATTTCACCACTCAAATTCAGTGCCAAGATAAGTCGTTCATCTCAGTAAGGTTTTAAATTCTATAACTCGTCCCACTGTGATAGTCGGAATTCATGGATTTGTTCATATACAATGCAAGATTGCAAACTAATCATGAAGTTATCCGCATTCGAACACTTCAATCGTTATAATTTTATATAAATCTCTATTATTATTTTTGATAGCTGTGGCGATTAAGACACCTAATTTTTGTTTTAAAAACAATTGAGAACACTTTTAGGTTTTTGATTCAAAACCTAATCTTACTCAAATCACTTCCTCTCCAAGTTAGGCTAGGACAGAGTCTCTCATGACCGAATTGAAACTTCCTCCACCAAGAACTATTTTCATCATTATTATTATTATTATTTTTATATATTTTTACTTTTGTTTTGCACCAACGTCGTCGTCCCCTACTACAGCTTTCATTCCTCCCTCACATGGGCAATGTCCAAGCCGTGGAGGAGGTTGTCAGATCCCTATGGTGGCTATGATTCCAATGAGGAAAAGGACCAGGACGAGAAAAACCGAATCTCCCAGTGCATTCTCACGATTCCGACAAGGATGGCTCCGGCGGTGACTGTGGGACCTATTTCATGTAAATTGGTGTGAATTTTTCTGTGATTCTAGTGTTTTTTTATTTTTTATTTTGTTGGTGTTTTGTTGTGTTTTGCAACCTTAAATGTATTTTTGATAATTTTTAATAGTTCGGTATTGAAATCCATAAGATTTGATATGTTTGGCATTTACTAATCTGTTGATGGTGTTTTCTGGTAATGAATATGAAAATCTAACGGTTTCAAGTCGGTAATTAGCCGACGGAGGGTGGTTACCAACCGATAACTAATTAGTATCCCACTGGATATGGTGATTACTGGTCAGCAACCACCCGATATCCAATTGGAGATGGTGGTTAGTGGTTGGTAACCATCTGGTATCGTGGTGGTTACTGCTCAGTATCATGGTAGATACACGATGGTAACCAATAGATAATCATCGGCTGACTGGTATCTTCATCGATTCTAAGTGATAAATTAAGCGTATAATTGATTTAAAATAAATGAATAAATGAATAAAATTTTATATGATCATATGCCATGGTATTTTTTGCAACAAATTTTTTTTTTTGTACATTATAGAAAATAGCATATTTTGGATAGACAATCAGATGGGAAAGTGTCATAGAGATTTGGATTTTTTCACTGATACATCTTTATCCAATAATTCAGAAGTACTTGCTTCTATTTTAGTCAGTAATTACCCAAAAATTGTAATTTTGTGAGGTCCAATTATGTTGTAGTCGATTTATATTGTGAGAGTGTGTGTAAGCTTACTTGTGTACTAAAAAAAAAAAAAACATCTAAAAGATGATGAAAAAATGGAAAGTTGATTATAATCTTAATAGTATTTGTTTTCGTTAAGGGGAAAAAAAGGGGGGAAAATAAAAACTCCAAATCATGTTTAATAAAATGAGAGAGCAACTAATATAATTTAAGACATGCCTACTACTGGATTAGCTTCCACTAAATACTATATTACAGCATACCGAAAGATTTAAAGATATACTCATCCAAAAACTTATCTTCCGTTTGAATCGCCAATTGGAGTTAAAACCTTTAAGTTTGAGTGGGTTAACTTTTCAAAAATTAATTATAATTTTTTATTGATTTTTCAGAAAAAGATATAAATTTAATTAAAAAAAGATACAGTTTAATTGAAATTAAAATGGTTAATCAAACAAATCCTTAATGTGTTTGCTCGTAAAAAAAAAAAAACAAAAACAAAAACCCAAAAAAAAAAAAAAACAAACAAACAATCAAATCGACAAACAAAAAACAAAAGGAAACCGGCAAAGGAAAAAGATTTTTTTCATCCAAGAAGAAACTAAAAACAAGAAAAAATATGTTACGAAGAAAATTAATATAGATAAACATATTACTTGACAGGCAATTTAAAACGACAGATGGACCAGCAAGCATGAATCTTACGTAGCCAATGAGAAATGAAATCAAAATGATAAACATGCGAACAAGGCACGCGGGTGAGGTGGGACCCAATCATCAACTCTTCCATGCAAATCATACACTTCTGGTTTGTCTTCATCTTCACTGCTTCTCTCGTATCTAAACTTCTCCAGTGCCTCCACCGCCAATTTCGACGCCAGGCACGGACTCGAATGCCACCGCCGACTGCGAGAAACTCTGTTCTACTGCTCTGCTAAGCTCTCCCTCCTCGTTATTATGATCCAACTCTGTCTGATCATCATCAACAATATCATCTTACGACCGGTGGCGAGTGAAAGCCGACCTCCGCGTAAACCTTTTTCCAATGCAGGCTGATCTGGTCCCCCTGTACCAAGGGAGAAGGGGATTTGCTGGCTGGAAATCACGGTTGCTACGACGGCTTTTGCTTCGTCGGGAGATGCGAATCTGTCGAAGGGGTGATCGAAATCGTGGCTAGTGCAGTAGAGTTGGAACTCATTGGTGCGATCAGCATTTGAAATGGTTCTATAAGCGACACCAAACATAAAGTTTAACCGAGTTGTGGAAAGTCTTTGGTTGTCTACGATGCTTGTCGAATCCATTCGATTGCTCTCCGTCGCCGTCGAATCCATTCGATCGATTGCTGAGGTTCCGCTGCGCAACGTCCCAATTGCAGAGTTCCATAACGTGATTGTTTTTGTTGTTGCTCTTGGTGTCTCTACCTATTGAGAGAGAAAGAAAGAGGAGGTATTAAATAAACGTTAATTGGATTCTCTACCTATTGAAGAACCGTCGTGTAATCTACCCGGATTACACGACGGTTCTTGAAAAACCGTCGTGTAATTCTCCACCCGATGAGGGATTACGCGACGGTTTCAAGAACCGTCGTGTAATCCGGGTAGATTACACGATGGTTCTTCAAGAACCGTCGTGTAATCCCTCCTCGGTGGAGGATTACACGATGGCTTCAAGAACCGTCGTGTAATCCGGGTAGATTACACGATGGTTTTTCAAGAACCGTCGTGTAATCCCTCCTCGGTGGAGGATTACACGATGGTTTCAAGAACCGTCGTATAATCCGGGTAGATTACACGACGGTTCTTGAAGAACGGTCGTGTAATCCTCCACCTGAGGAGGGATTACACGACGGTGTCAAGAACCGTCGTGTAATCCGGATAGATTACACATTACACGACGGACGACGGTTTTTAGAACCGTCGTGTAATCCGGATAGATTACATGACCGTTCTTGAAAAACCGTCATGTAATCCCTCCTCGGTGGAGGATTACATGATGGTTTCTTGAAGAACGATCGTGTAATCCTCCACCTGAGGAGGGATTACACGACGGTTTTTAAAAACCGTCGTGTAATCCTTCGAAAAATTTGAAAATTTTAAATTTTCATACTTTGAAATCCGCGCGAAAACCCAATGCTTTTAAATTTTCATGCTTCGGATTACACGACGGTTCTTGAAACAGTCGTGTAATCCCCCGAAAAATTTAAAAATTTTAAATTTTCATGCTTTGAAATCCGCGCAAAAACCCAATGCGTAAATACACTGTAAACTTCATTCTCTTCATTTTTTCTGCCGCTCTCACCATTTCTAGACACCAAAAAGCTTTTTCTTCATTTCTCTCACCACCTCCTTCACCCACCTGCTGTCGCCTTCGAGTTAAATTCCGGTCAAGCCGCCGTCATTGCCGCCACCGACCATCTCTCTCTCTCTAGGTGTGGCCGTGCACTATACTTGGTGAAAAGTAAGGTGCATGTTTTCATATCTAAACTTTTTGTTGTCTAACAAATATATGAACAACCAACGCTTAATAAATCCTATCTATACAAGTATTTTGAGTTATTTGAATGTCTTTTTGTTGTTGTTACTTAGATTGGAATGTAATGTGAATGGATTTGGCACTTTATATCCAATGTTTAACACGGATTGTTTTTCGCCCACCGCATGCTCGATAAAATGCCAAAATGATTTTTTTCACTACTACAGAATGCGGATACCACGACGGTTTTTAACCGTCGTGGTAACATTTCCACGACGGTTCACTAACAGTCGTGGAATCCAGAGTCGTGGAATCTTTTCACATTCCACGACGGTTATTTACCCGTCGTGTAATATGTACAAATAAGCTGGAAAATTGTTATTTAATGAGAAATACCACGACGGTTCACACTAAAAACCGTCGTGTTAAGTCAATATACCACGACGGTTTGGATATTCCACTGTCGTGGTATTTCGCCTACCATAACGGTGGATTATAGTGATCGATAGACCGTCATGATATATTGATCAACCACGACGGTTTATAAAAAAGACCATCGTGGTATTTCCACCTACCACGATGGTTTCTTAAACGAATTGACAAACCGTATTGGTATATTGATCTACCACGACTGTTTCTATAATCCACCGTTGTGGTATTTCACTTACACGACGGTGGATCATGCAAAACGATAAACCGTCGTGGTAGTTCATGATACGACGACGGTTCTAGTTATGAACCGTCGTGGTATATATGTTTCCACGACCGTTTTTAATGAAAACCGTCGTGGTAGGGTTTAACGTATACAAAAAAAATATTTATTCGTTCAATTTAATACCATTTCATTCATTCCTGTTCATTCCTGTTCAATCATTCATGACATGAAAAAAGTACGCATCAAAGAATAAAATAATTATAGTACAAAATTTTTAATTATAGTACAAATTGTTCTCAATGTGTTTTACAAATTCTGTGTCTGGCTCATTACATATGTACTCCACTCTTGCCTAACCAAATTCAACTCAGCTTCTGTATAAGATGTCTTGTTTTGTAGCGAGGCAAGTCCATCGACGTGCAACGTTATTTCTCGCATGAACCCCAAGACAAAATAGCCACATAACACATGTCCTTGCTAGATCGGGCATCGAGCGGTCTGAATCAACGTCATCCAGTTGCGTCGCCTTGTTATTCCGTCTCCCACCAGCAATTTCCAATCGTTTAGTGCCCTAACCATTTGACAATATATCAATACAGATAATATAACATTTATGGAATGTCAAATCATTGAACTATAAACATCAAAGTTATACTTACATCGTAATTAGTTGTTGAAAATCTTCACCCTGATCGTTACCAAGAGGATTAAAATAGAGGACGGAGTCATCGCATGGATTAATAACAACCAATACCCAATGTTGGCCGCTGTTATATGGCATGAGAACAAGCCGTCCCCTTGGTACGTCCCTTATGATCCGGATGATATTGTCGGCTCTTTCTCGAATGTAGGCTGTGCGATCTACATTCTGTTGAACTGGCGAGACAAGGAATGGAGAAATAAACTCGGATCGTCGACCCAATCCAGCTCTTGCACAACAATCCGATAAGTAGCTGCAAAATATTAAGTCAAACTTGTTACGCGTGCAAAATCAACATATATATCTATATTTCAAGTTAATTGGAACAATAATTAAGTATTGTTTAAGGAAAAAACAATTACCTGATATATACCATTATACAGCTTGCACTGATTTCTTGAAACGATAAGAAATGGCATACATCTTCATACCCAATATATATGGGCATATCATCGGTTTGTAGTGGTGGGCACGGAATCTGGTCACAGTCGACCAAGGAACTTTGTGCGTAATAAGCCAGTGGTCTCATTATATCGGGAAGTGCATTGATGTCCAACGTAGGTTCGACGTCTTCTGCCGTTTGCTGTTGTACCTCCGGTTGTGACTGCACTTTCTTTCTCCCGGCTTTCTTTTTCAACCGTTTCCTTCTCTGAGGTTCTGGGTCGGGAACTTGACTGTGACTTCGACTGGCCTGGCTTAGACTGCTCTGAAGCACGACTAATTTTCGGGGCCACGCAACAAACCCCCCGACAGCCTCTTCAATATACATGGCTTCATTCGTCGGAATGGGAAGGTGTGCACGTTTCATTTTGGGGACACTAATTGTCACCCGCACATTCCCCTCGCCCAAAGGAATCCCATGGACTGTGTCGGTTGGAACACATTCCATGTAAGCCCTGCCTATTGCAACCAGTACTTCTCCACCATTAATAAAATCGGTCAGGAAAAGCTGGCATTCCTTACTTGCATTAGGTGTGGGCTGCGGATCTGAGGCGTCGGCTTCCTTCTCATTTAGGGTGCAACTCGCCTTAAAACTGTTGTGCTGATCAACCGTAGGTTGGGCTGCCTCCTCGGCCATCATCTCACGGTCGATACCGTGCTTCGTACAAAGTTCTTGCACCATCCTTTCCAATGCAGCCAGCTGTCGCTTCATGTAGGTGACTTCAAGATTCTCCCTTGGTACGTTCATGGAATTGAGGTATTGCGACTGCTTGACAAATTTTGATTGCCCACGAAGCCGACCGGAATGCTCGAGGTTGCCCAAAGACCGTGTCAATATGTCTTCTGTGCCCACGGATTCGAAGCTTCCTTGGGTCTCTTGTTGTGTTAGTTCGTCCTATAACAAGTACACAATATGTTATTGAGCCCGTAAATATAATGGAGACAATTAATCTTACTTCTTATTTGAAATATATAACGTGTTGACTTACTATTGCATCGCCGATAATTTTAATCGATGGATGCTTGTACTCTCCATCGGGCTTGAGCCGCGTGTCCCGCCAAACAACAGCTCGGTCCGCAAACTTCCCCGTCTTCTCGAGCTGAAATTTAGTAATTGAAGTTAGTAACCATAAAGAACACAAGCAATAAAAAAATTTTTCAACTGGATGGAAGATATTGTTGGTATCCAATTAATTAACTTACGATTTCTTGATCAAGTTTCCTATAGCCGTCTCGGCCTGTGGTTGAACCGTACTTGCTCTTTTTCCTTATCTCGCTGCCTTGTTGGGATAGCCTCTTGAAATCTGCCGTCCGTCGATAGGCAACAAACCTTTCCCAATCGTCCTGGCTGATGGTTGGGTAATTGTTCGCCACTTTGGCCGGTCGTTGCCAAACACTTTCTTCATCAATATGATCCCTAACAAATGCTTGGTAGAGATCGTATCTAAATCCTTTGGTTGCCTCTCCGCAAGACTTCAACACCTGCTTTTTGTGTGATTCATCAACCGTGAATGAAGTTAGAACTTCCATCCACACTCGTTCTTTCCTTGGTTCCAAATCAGCACTTCTGAAATTAGCAATCCAAATTGGAATGTGCTCCCGAGCTAGCACTCCAATCCAACTCTATAATTCATCACCTTCCTTGCCTATTGGTTGGCATTTCGGGTCAAACCTAACTTGAATTCGTTCTCCCCTCGTCCGAACAATGTGCACTCTTTTAAGCAGCGTGGCTCGACGTTTTCTCTCCTCGTCGGCATTGAATCTTGAGGAGTTGGTTCTTCGTGGTTTTCCAACTTGAGTTTGGGTTGACACTTCCTCCTCGTGATTGGTTGACATCGTAAATCAATCTAAAACTACAGTGAAATAGAAAGAATTTTCTATTTAGACATCCTGACAGTGACGATAAAAAAGTTCTCCTAAATATATATATAACAAAAGAACATACCAATAACTGAAATGTAACTAACAATAAAACAAAAATATTCTTCCCTTAAAAATAGAACAAAGTAACTGAAAATATCTAATCATTGGGTAAATCAAACTTCCAAAATTGTTAATTTGATTCCTGATGTGTAATAACGTTCCCTAGGTATTTTCAGTTATGAAAAAAGCAACACAAGAAAAAAATATAAGCAACATAAGAAAACTCAGTGTGAAACAAGTGATAGCCAATCGAAAAATATGCAGAGAAATAGATGAAAACACAAGGAAACTTCTTGAAAATTTCTGCCTATCATAAATTGACCGAGAGAAAAAGGAGAAAGAAAAAAAAAATTGGAATATGCATTAATACTTACCGTTTTGTCAAGGGTGGGTTCTGGTCGGCGAGAGAGAATGGTAAAGTCCGAAATCACCGTAGTTGGTGGTGGATGGTGTCGGAGATTGTAGGTTGATACTGTCGTGAGTGCTGGACGATGGCGTCGAAGATTGAGGGTTTCAGAGAGTATTTCAGAGAGTTCGAGGGTTTCAGAGAGGGTCGATACTGGGTGAGGAAGAGTTTTACAGCTTTTTAGGTTATATTAAAAGGTTTCAAAAAGTTTAATAATTTACGAAAATTTCAAAATTTGCCGCTAAAACAATATACCACGACGGTCCTGGTTAAAAACCGTCGTGGTAGTTCATATTTAAACCGTCGTGGTAGTATAGATACCACGACGGTTTATAAAAAAGACCGTCGTGGTAATCAATATACCACGACGGTTAAATATACGAACGGCCGTGGTACTATAAATACCACGACGGTCAAATATAAAGACCGTCGTCGTATAGCTCTTTGATTTATCCACTCTAACATGAAGGTCAACTTAAAAGACCGTCGTGATAGATCATTTTACCACGACGGTCTTTGGAATAGACCGTCGTGGTTGAGTTTACTTCGTCTACCACAACTGTATGTACCACGACGGTCTTACAGGAAAACCGTCGTGGTACATAATATACCACGACGGTTTTTTTATTTAACCGTCGTCGTACGTATTTGAAATTTACGATAATAGAAAAATGAAATTGTTAATATAATCCCTTTAAGTATGCTGCCCTGTATGTTGTGCAATCATTCATTCCAAACATATTTGATTCCAAACATATTTGCATGGATAAATGGTTCCCATATAATGTGCGTAATAATCCAAAAACCGTATATCCCAATGTTTACAATGTACTTAAGAACATTATTCATTAATTTGTTCCGTTTTTTTTTTCTGCTTTTTTTTGGGCTTCTCAACACGTGTCCACTCGACGTCCAATCGAAGTAAGTGTGAAACATCATCGTCAAAATCATCAATCTCGTCCACCGGTGGCAAACCCGTTGTAAATGATGGAATGTCGGTGCAATCGTCAATATCTTCGTGGCCATCCCGGATTATTCTTGTCTTCATTATCACAACTAAAGATAACTCTAAATTTGCGGGATCCATTGTATAAAATACCTGGACCGCTTGTGACGCCATGATGAAAGGATCATTTTTGTATCCCAATCGCCTAAAGTCCACCACTGTCACGCCGTCACTATCAACCTTAACATAATTATTGTTAGCCCACTTACATTTAAAGAGTGCTATTTGCAAGCCGCAATAATCAAGTTCTCAAATATCTTCAATGAACCCAAAGTAATTCATGGAACTATATACCGGATTCCTGTCCTTTGCGGATGAAATATGCATAGACTCGGCCCGAAGGGTGACACCACTATTCTGTACAGGATGCTTCTCATCTCTGTCCCGAGTGTAGAAGGAGTTCCCATTGATAAGGTACGATGTATATCTTGTGACTATCGATGACGGACCTCTGGATAGCTTCAATGCGTCTTGTGAAACGCCACGATTCGCATGCAAATATTTTCTTATCCACTCCCGAAATGTCCGATTCTGCTAATCTTGAATCCACTTCTCACTTCTTCCTTTTCTTGGATTCGCAGCTCTTACCTCCGCCATATGAACCTGAAAGAATGGCTCCATTTCCTTCGCATTGCGCAAAACATACAAACAAGCTTTTTCCCATTCATCTTGATTTACTGATGAATGAACGGCGACGGATAGTCCTTTCGAGGTATGCAGCCCGCTTGTTGGCAACCCTATTGGGTCCGCGTTGGACAAATATTCAGAGCAAAATTCAACTGATTCCTCGGCTATGTAGTTTTCCACTATACAACCCTCCGGCCTTTTCCGGTTCTTCACGTACCCCTTCAAAACCTTCATGTACCTTTCAAAAGGATACATCCACCTCAAATACACCGGGCCACATAACTTAACTTCCCGAACTAAGTGCACACATAGATGGATCATTATATCAAAAAAGGCTGGTGGGAAATACTTCTCAAGCAGGCACAATGTCATAATCAATTCCGATTGTAGCGAATCTAGCATCATTGGATCAATTACCTTCGAGCATATTGAATTGAAAAATGAGCATAACTTCGTAATTGAGTATCTCACATCTTTTGTTAAAACTCCCCGCAATGCAATAGGTAATAATTGTTGCATCAAGATGTGACAATCGTGTGTTTTCATTCCAACGAGCCGCAAATCTTTCATCGACACCAACCTTCTGAAGTTTGAAGAGTACCCACTTGGCACTTTCACGGAAGCAAGCCACTCACAAAGCTTTCTCTTTTCGTGTCTACTTAATGTGTACTTTGCTGGCGATAAGTAAGTGCCGTTCTTCCTTTTCTCGGGAAGCAAATTCGTTCTAATCTTCATCTCTTGAAGGTCCAACCGTGCCTTTTCACCATCTTTAGTCTTATTCAGAATGTCAAGCAACGTGCCCACTATCGATTCACATACGTTTTTCTCAATATGCATAACATCTAAGCAATGACGCACGTAGAGTGACTTCCAATATGGAAGTTCAAAGAAGATTGATTTCTTCTTCCATGGTCCATCGTTAACTTTATCCTTACGTTTCCTCTTTCCCAAAACTACCTTCACATCTTTAACCATATCAAATACATCCTCGCCAGTCAAAATCCGAGGAGCGGATCTTTCTTCGGTATTGCCGTCAAAAGCCTTCTTCTGTTTGCGATATCGATGATTTTTCGGCAAGAACCTCCTGTGACCAAGGTAAACGGTTTTCCTACCGTTTTTCAACCGGATGGAAGATGTTTCCTGTATACAAACGGGGCATCCTATAGCACCCTTCACAGGATAACCAGATAGGTTGCCAAGTGTAGGAAAGTCGTTAATTGACCAAATCAACATTGCGCGAAGATTGAACGTATCTCCTCGGTAAGAATCTCTTACTTGTAAACCATCATCCCACAACCTTTTTAGATCATCGATTAATGGTGCCAAGTAAACATCAATGTCATTCTCCGGTTGTCGAGGGCCTGAGATCAATAATGTCAACATCAAGAACTTCCGCTTCATGCAAACTTCTGGAGGGAGATTGTAGTTGACAAGTATGACCGGCCATGTACTATGCCGACTACTCATGTTACTATGCGGGTTCATTCCATCCGTCGACAAACCGAGACGTAAATTCCTTGGTTCTGCACTAAAATCTGGATGATTGTCATCAAAGGTCTTCCATTGCGGTGCGTCGGCCGGATGCCTAAGCTTGCCATCGTCAACACGTTTATCATGATGCCATGTCAAACTCTTAGCATGCTGTGCATTACGGAATAAACGGCGGAAACGTGGAGCTGGTGGAATGTACCATAACACTTTCACCGGCACTCCTTTACTATCATTCGATGGCACCTTGCCCTTCTTCCATCTTGACTCATTACAAACCGGACATTCATCTAACTCTTCATATTCTCTTCGGTAAAGCACGCAATCATTTGGACAAGCATGTATCTTCTTGTATTCCATTCCCAACGTGCTCAACGTTTTCTTCGCCTCGTACATACTAGGTGGCACTTTGTTATCCTCCAGTAAAACATCTTTTAGAAAAGCTAAAAGAGTCGTGAAACTAGAATTCATCCACCCTCCCGATGCTTTCATATTCCATAATTTAACCAATGCCCCTAATTTTGTATATTTTGTACACCCGACATACAAGGGCGTTTCGGCATCATTAATCATTTCCTCAAATAACTCCGGACGGTGCACAAAGTTTTCTTCCAAATCATTAACCATATTGTACATATTATCACCAACGTTTTCCTCAACTATAGGCTCTTTATCTTTAGTACTAGTCGATGTATACTTAATATGGACAAAATCTTCGCCATGTAAATACCATGTTTGGTAAGAACAAATAATCCCATAAGCGCGCAAATGCCCTCTAACATCATCAATGGAATGGGATCTATGATTACCACAAACTTGACACGGACACCGAATCTTATCGTCTTGTGTATGAGATTTGGCAAATGGCAAAAATTCTTCAACACCATCTTCATATGCTTTAGTCAATCTATTAAATCACATCCATTTCCTATCCATGATTTGCGGGCAAATCCTAAATCAATAAATCAAATTAGTTCTCGAAGTCAAGGTGTGTATACGTTTAAATTACATTCATGATATCATTTGCATTTAATTAGTTACGTTATATATAAATACTCCCGGCACATGCATTAATTAAATCAACAATATATTTAATAAAAAAAATCCAAAAAACATAACAAAACTAAAAATACAATTAAAAAACCGACCTGTGTTATTTAACTAAAAAATCCAAAATAAAAATACATTGATTTAGGATTTAACTAAAAAATCCAAATTAAAAATCCAAACTACAAAAAAAACCAATCTAAAAATACATTGATTGTGATAACCCAAATTAAACACTTTGCAGTATTTAACGTATCAAAAGCAATCCAAAAAAGAAAACAAAACAAAATTAATATTCAGGGTTCGTAAATAAAAAATTAATACAGAGGAAAACATAAAAAAGATAAGTTAATTTCTATCATCATGACTTACAAGAATGATGATCGATCAGTAGATGGTGGTGGGTGGCGTCTAACAGCGGCGTATGGAACTTTTGTCGGAGTGATCTGATCTGATTTTTGTTCACGGCAGCTGGTGTATCGATGTGGGAAAAACAGGGCTACTCGATCTGATATGTCTGAACAAAAGGACGATGATTCCACGACGGTTTCATGGAAACCATCGTGTAAAGACATACTTCCACGACGGTTTTAAACACCCGTCGTGGAAGTCTCGACTTCCACGACGGTTTTCGGAGACCGCTTTTTGTTCCGTGTTTTTGCCTCAGTTTCCACGACGGTTTTTAAATAATGGTCGTGGAATCTCCGTCGTGGTATCCATATTCTGTAGTAGTGAATAATATTTCGAATTGATTGCATGATTTTAACAAATCCAAAGCATGGGAAGGTAAAATATAAATTTCTACATTTGAATTTGTGCTCTCTGACCTCTTTGTTTTCCTTCCTATAACAATTACTATATCAAAGTTGAATCTCCAATTGGAGGGTTGTGTAACTCGATCACACCGGTTTACAGACACATCACCAAGATACCGGACAAGCTGTGGTTGTGAAAAGTTTATTGCTACAACCAATAAGAGAGAAGATGTTTATGAAGAAGTGTTAGGAAGGACAAGCTGTAGTTGTGAAAAGTTTGTTGCTACAACCAATAAGCGAGGAAGATGTTTATGAGGAAGGGTTAGGAAATATTCTACGTCCCCAGACACCACAGTAGCAACAGACGACTTCACTAATCATGAGCAATCTATTTAGACTATCCTTGTTAAAGGACCTTCTCAAACTTTGAATAATATCCTGTATATTTGAGTTGGCACTAGAAGGCACATTTGAAGGCACTACTGAAGACTACATCGTTTGCATGAGGAGTTGAGTGGGACTGACTAACGCACGTAGGTAGAGATTTGTTAACTTTTTAGCTTATTTGTGGGAAGTCCCACATTGTTTATGTGTAAAGGGGGTTTGGGTCTTTAGGCTATAAAAAAAGGCTTTAGCTCCTCTCGAAAGTAAATGAATTATTTGACCAAGTACCTTCACATTTACTAGTTCAAAAGCTATAAAATACACAAAAAAGTAAATATAGAATTTGTATTGTAAGACGTGGCCCATATGTTTGCATAAGTTTCAAGAATATTTCGATTTTGAGAAACAATTAAATAAATGGAAATTATACTACCGAACCACTTCGAACACCAACACAATCACATTTATGTTTTTGTGATTTTATGATGATCTCGGTGCAGTAATACAGATTGATAGAAAGGCAGGAAGCTGAGGGCTGTTACACTCCGCAAATTCCACTTCAGTGTTTTGAGGATATGCAGCTCCATTCTCCGGAACTGATGTTGTGAAACAATACCAAGCTCGATTTGTTCGCTCTGTAAACAAGTATATCAATAAAGTCCTAATTACCACATATTTCCGACAAACATTGAGTTAACATCTCATTTGAATTTACCAGAAACTCAGGCATCATTGAGGGCTTTCTCTTCATCTTCTAGGCCAATGAAAGACAACAAACGAGTAGCTCTAGGTCATGTGTGGGACTGCCCATTATTCCCTGAGAGACGAAAAGAATTATCAATTATTGCTAACCTTCATGTGTATTTTTTTTTTTAATTGAAATGAGTCGAAGTAGTTCATAGCCATAAATCCTGTCAAGGGATCGAAATTTCTACCTGCTAGTACTGCAAAATAAAGGTTTGAAAACATATCTAAATAATCGCTTGAGTAAAAGTAGTTGGTAAGTTGCTTCAAACGCCGGGTATACTAATCTAGCACTTACTTTGAATATTATGACGACGGCAAAATTGCGCAAAGGTGATCTGTTTTCGTTCCAAACAAAACTCGGTCCAGCCATGGAGGGGCATTCGGCCTAGAAGAAGGTTTCTATATCTCTGGTTTCATGCTGTGGAACAGGATAAGTAGGTTCATAAGTAAGTAAATTTATCGTGTCCAATTTCCACCTCCACCGAAGTTGAAAACTAAACTGCACTTCCTCGCTATCTTCTGCCATCTTCAGTATCTGAGGCACCCGATACATGTCTACTTTGTTCTTCCCTTGATCTTGTTGGTCTCCTCTATCTTCTACAATCTCCCACATTTTTCCTTTCCCTTTTTCGTATTGTGATGCCGGTGGATTTTGTTCTCCTTTGTCGGTGCCTCTGTATCACTGTCCTGTTTGCACCTTAAACGTTGGAATAGATGGGTTCTCCGATATGGCACCTTCAAATCATGTCACAAACGAATGATATGCTTTGTGCAGGCATCTAAATCCCCCTGAACCTAAAAATGTCGAAGAAAATAGTAAAGAAAACTCGTAAGAATCTATCGACCTCTTATGAATGATATTAACTTTCTCAATTAGGCTTACCTCTTGGAAGTGTTATTTAAATATCTGTTCACGAAGAAACTGATTGATTTCCCCGGGATAGAGATAGTGAGAAGCTGCAAGAAAAGCTGAAATTGCAACGATTGATGGCTTTAATTCCATCATCCATATGCCTGCATTGTAAAATTAACGTACTAAGTTTTTATTCTGTAGCTCAAACCATTAAAAGTTTTAGTGCTTGAATTAATTTCTGTATAACTTTCTGTTCTATCATAAGCAACTTATACAGAACATACAAATGACAGGTGACTTTTACATAGTAGGAGATTTTGCCATCTTGGGCATCGACAATGATCTCGCAGATAGTTTTAGGCCGGAAGCCATGTTTGGCTTTGAACTTATCACAAAAGTATGGCACGAAGCAGAACGGCGTCTGTTCCAATTAAGTTCATTGAGAATGCTAATCTCAGTGGAAACCAGTTGCTCTGGGGGAATTTTTGCGAGTTCTGGTCTCTCCGCCTGTTTAAAAACAAAGGCTCCAATCAACTTCGCTTTTTAAAGAATGAAACAAAGGCCACACTGACTTCATTTTAAAGAACATGAAAAACAGAAGATGTTTAGAAATGAATATACCAAAAATCTGGTTATGGAGAAATTTAAGTCCTTCATTTTCCAGGCAATTGTGAGACAAGCAAAAGCGATGATATCCACACCGTGTTGTATGAATCTCAGATAATTCTGTTCAATAACATCAAAGACACCAAGACTGTATAATCCACAACTTTACAGAACAAGTATAGAAAGATACCAAAATGGTAACACCAACAAGATTCAAAGATGTTCAATTAGTCATACCAGTACAAGATTTTCCGTCGTTATGTAACGATCGAAGTAGTTCATAGAAAGATACGCTATTAACGGAAAGTTATCACATTGCCCGTACTGCAAAAGATCAAAACAAAAAAAAAAAAACAAAAAAAACAAAAGATTTCATCAAGTTCTTTTAAAATTCCCCTCAGACCAGAAACTATGGAGAGGTCTTAGATACAGGTTAGAGAGTCAGAGACACAAGTATATGGATCAAGAAACGAACTTACTTTGGAGATTAGAAGCACAGCCCTGTTCCGAAACAGAAAGGTGTCTCGGTTTTTGGAGTATCCGCTCCTGGGCATATCGAACATTCGAGCTCAAAGTACGTCTCGTGTTTGCTTTCATTGTCTTTCGTAGGAAGTGAATCCAAAGGATTGAAATGAAGTTCCAAATATGTTGTTTTGTTCTTGCAGACATTGTATGGATCGAGCGGATCATACATATCAGCTTCCATCTTTTCTTGAGACAATTACCAGAGTACTGAGTGTTTGGCAGTAAGGAAAATCAAAGAAAATGGCCAAGATTCGGCTCTGTTTTTTTTTTTTTTTTTTTGGGTCTGGTATTAACGGTATTTCTCTATTGGCGGGTATTTTCTATGCTTGAACTCTATAGGTAGTTTTTCTCATTAGTTAGTTGAATCGTCACTCGTGTTCGTTTATTCTCTCTCTCTCAAGGTTTTTTTTTTTTTTTTTTAATTTAATTTTTTGTTAATATTATTAATCTTTATCGGACAAGTCTACTTTTAGTCGAGCAAACTTTTTTTTTTTTTTTTCAAAGGGATTTTTTTTATTATCAACATTGAGGTTTGTAATTTCGTTCTTGTCTTCAAATAGAATTCGTGGATTCATACATGTTTATACTTTATAAATATCATTAAAATTTCGTAATTATTATTTAATTTTAAAATATTACACATAAGAGTTATATATAAGATTGTAACATTTAGATATACTAATTTAAAATTGTCCATAATAAATAATTAAATTTGAAATATTTAAATAATTGTTACTAATACGTCATCTTAATTTATTTTGAGTGGGATAGTCTTATACAAACTATCATTGAGGAGTTATTGTGATAAATGTGCTTTATACGATATAATTATAAAGGACTTGGACTAGATCAGTTTGAATATCCGATAATCTTTGTTAATCTATAGATTATTAAAATTTAATCAACGATGCTCACATATGAAACAATCTTATTCTAAGTTGTTATTGGACTCTTATTTATGACGTCGTGTTTCTTGATATGCTAAGTAAAGATTAACAAGTGTTAGATCACATTCCTTGTACAGTTGAAACATAACAAAGAAATAACTGGGAATGTCAATTTAATAATATAAAGTCTGTTATTATTATTATTATTTTTTTGAAATAAAAAGTCCATTACTTTATAAGGAAGCAAATAAGTAGTTTTTTTTTTAGTATTGATTCGGGACTTGAACGGTAAAAGTGTTCAATTTATGGTATGATATTGTTTATTAGAAAATAAATAGTACTGAGAAGTTAACAGATACAATTAAGGAAGAAAGATACAATTAGAGAAGTTAACGGATAAATAGAACCTAACTCTAATTGTGAACTGTTATAGAAAATGTGAAATTGATTAATTTTGGACAAAAGACAAAATTTTGGAAAATTTTGATCAGAGTCGGAGCTACAAGGCTAAGGCTGAGTTTGGGATCACATTTAGAAATATGTTTCCAAATTTTTTTTTTTTGTCCTTTTCTTTCAATTTTACTATTAACTTTTCTAAATATTTTAAATAAACTCAAATTTTAAAAATCAGTAACTTTATCATTTTAAGTCGAAATGAGATTTTTTTTTTTTCAAATTGCATAAATTTTCGAGAGTAATAAAACAAGATCCATATTGCTAATTTTTTCTTCCAAATACATTTTAAGTTTTCACATTTTTTAACTCCAGACAGTTCATTTTCACAAAATACACATTCATCTCCAACCTACAATACACCGTCTCTAAACGTGACCTAAATCTATTAAATCAAAATGATCTTAAATAATAATAATAATAATAATAATAATAATAATATAAAGGAAGTAAAAGAAAAGGATTATAACTTCAAAACAACGTCAGATAGAGTAGAGTGCAACATCAAACAGAGAACAAGGGAAGTTCAAGAAAACGACATAAACACAATCTTGATAGAAATCAAGGATGAAAATGTCCACGAAATTGTCGACATTTCCACAATATTATCTATATTTTGAAGTCTCCACATGGATAACAAGAGGGAAGGATATTTATTCTTTGAGTATCCGTCAAATGTCTACAATATCCAAAAATATCCGCAATATCCATGAATATCCATGCATATCCAGGATGTTTTTGGATATTTTCACAAAATGTCTAAAAACTCGGAGATTTTTTTTTTTTTTTTTTTTTTTTTACAAAACTTCGATTTTTACACACATTTCATTTTTTCTAAAATATAAATAAAATGTGACAACATGTTACGCAAGATAAAGATCACAGTTATAAGATAGTAGGTGAGGGTACGTATTGGGCAATTGGAAAATTTCATATAACAAAACATGGTGTGACTCAAAAGTGTCAAACTGACGATGATTCGTCTTGAGTTTTTATTTCATGAGCTTCAGAATCAAGCAAAGTTTATACAGTTATAATCCTTCTTATGGTTCTCAAATGATGTCTAGTTTATAAGTACAAAATCGAGATGGTTTCTTCAATATATTAGTATATCCTCCATTATAAATTGATATCAAGATGTCATTGCATACCCATCAAGACTACTCATTATTTTGAATAATCAACAATATTCAATTTATAGGTTAATAGTTAGTAGAGACCAAAAAACATATATATATGAGATATTAACAATTACCTTCAAAACCATTTAAGAGTAATATATTGACAAATGAATTGTTTATATTAGATCGGGATCAACAACTACTTAATGTTTTCCAACCCGTTAGAAACTCTTTTTTTTTTTTTAATTAAATATACTTGAAACTTATATGTGCTCTTTTATGTTTGACATTTAATTTTTATGTATTATATTGTAGTATGTTATTTGTAATGACTAATGAGTATGTGATATTGTATTAAAATTATAATCAATGCTTAATTATTATGTCTTACTATCTTTTTGGTGAATAATTATTATGTTTTACTCTTACATCATGCAATATGGCTATCATATTTGATTCAAAAAATATATTATTTTGTTTTTAAGTAGTTTAAATTATGTAGTATTGATTGTTTTGATATTTTATAAATTTGCAACAAAAATTATGAGTTTTTCTCTGAGCATCCATTTTTTTCCTAAAATATCCGTTGACATCAACATTTCCGTTGACATTATCTATAACTCAAAATCACGACAACTTCATCAACATCTAAGATGGTTGTTAGTAGTCAGTATCACAGTGAATACTAGATGCTCACTAACCGATAATCACCGGCTAACCAATATCGACATCGATACTAAATGATAACTCAAGGGTATAATTAATTTAAATAAATGAATACATAAATATAATTTTATATGATGATACGCCATGGTGTTTTTTTACAATTTTTTTTTTTTTTTTGGAAATCGTAACAAATAGCATGTATTGGATAGACAATTAGACAGGAAAGTATCATAGAGGATTTGGATTTATTCACTGATACATATTAACTTAAAAAGTGATTGATTCTCTTTCAATCAACAATTGTTTAAAAATTATAACTTAGAGAGATCTACTTATGGATTCACTTGATCTTGCTTTTGAAGCTCATTGTGATTGATCTATATCGTGAGAATGTGTGTGTGCTTATTTGTGTATAGAAAAGAAAAACAAATGTAAACAATATGTGAAAAAAATGGAATGTTGATAATTAATCTTATAAAAACAGATTATTTTCACTTAACACATATTTTCAAAACTCAAACAATCTCTAACCTCTAAAACACCGTATCCAAACATGACCCCAAACGGTCCCTAAAAAATAATAGAAATAAAAGACCTTTTAATTTTTTAAATTTAACAATTTAGTTCATAAATTTTTATTCTTGACAATTAGCCTTTGAACGTATAGTTTTAACACCATCAGTTCTTTTTACTCAAAACCGTTAAAATTTCAATGATTTTTACACGTGACTTATCTAAGAAGGGCATTGCTTATCAATTTTATTTAATTTCAATACATATTCATTTGAAAACTTAGCCAAATCGGATTATAAGTCAAACTTGGACCTAAACCTTAGTTTGTACTGAAATTAAGTAAAAATGACCAACGATGTCATTCTTAGGCTATCACGTACAAGTTATGTGAAAAAAACTGTCTAAATTTTACTGAATTAATGATGTTTTAAAATAGTGCCAAAAAATAGAAGCTCAAAAATTGATTATGGACTAAAAAGTGTTTAAGGACTAAATTGTCAAATTTAAAAAGGTGACTTCCTAATTGAAGATATTTTCAGGTAAATGCTTTGTTCTCTGTTTACATACTCACCCCTTTACATTACTTTTGTCTTTTGTCTTTTTTAAATAATTGTTTTCCTTTATACAGTGTTTTAGGTAATGAGCAAAGTGAGCATCAACTGAAGCAGAAGTTGGCAGATATGTTGCCCGGTCTTGAAGAGGCAGGAATTGATCTACTTTCTGTAAGATTTTTTTTTTTTTTTCCTCAATACCTAAAAATGGTATGTTTGAAATTAACTTTGTGTTTAATTACAGAAATTGCTGTGTTTGGATCCAAGTAAGAGGATCGATGCTCCTTCTGCGATGAAGCACGCTTACTTTCGAGACATCGCTTGATCCAAGAGGAATTTTTAACATGTTGTAATTTTTTCTGTTTTTACATGATTACTTTAAATTGTCAGATATTGCAATTTTCTCTGTTAGTTTGGTTCGCCATCTTGAACATGTACAATGATCTCGCTGATGGTTCTAGGCCTAAGTTCATATTTGGATTCGAGCTTTTCGTGAAAGTAGGGAGCGAAGCAGAATGGTGTCTCAGCACATGTGTCACGGCACGTGAGTCACGACACACGTAACGCCAAGCAAGTTCCTTGAGAATGCTAATCTCCATAGAAACCAGTTGCTGCGACGAAATTTTGGCGAGAGCTGGTTGTCTCTAACGGTTGAAAAACAAGAGGCTGAATTCTACTTGCTTTTAAAGAATGAACAAGGGGCTAAAGTGAATTCTTTTTAAAGAGCATGAAAGCAAAATATGTTGAAATCAATATAAAGTTCTTTGTTTTTTACTCCATTGGTAGTTTATCTCGTTAGTTAGTTAGTTAGTTTTTTTTTTTTTTCCTTCCTCCTCACTCGTATACCCCCCCCCCCTCCCCCCTTTTTTTTTTTTTGTCAAATACTGATATAGCCTTCCAATGAGATGAATTCCCCAAAAACAAAAATGGAAAATGGACAATGTCCGTACTTTATACTTGTCTTCTAGAAATGTGTTTGAAGTTTTTTGAATTTAGAAAAAAAAATGTCCTTTTTTTTTTTTTTTAATGATCAATTTGTGATTGATCACGAATTATGGTCAATCCAATAATGAGAAATTGACTTTTGCAAATTAATGGTGGGTTGTTAGTGAATCAGTGATTCATTACAAAATATATATGTATAATTTTGATAAATCGATGATTAATCATAAATATAATACTATTTTAACAGAGAAAAAACTAATCTAAGTTTTATTCCTTCCTCTCGCCTCTCTCCCTACCTTAGCCGCCACAATCGACACTCCCTTCTCTCGATGAATGGACACACGTGCACAATCCCGATGACGGCAAGCCCCACCATCTTTCCGTTCCAATGACCGTGTACACCAAAAAACCCCTCTCGATGTTGCACCATAGATCTCACAACGTCGAGCACCCATCTCATATCCGTCTCAGATCACCACAGGCCCCTGGCTTTGGCTGACATTGCCACCAACCCATGCTTGCGGATTGCTCAATTCATGGAGTCTCGAGATCTTCATGTTTTTCTCCTCCAATTGTCGCCCTCTCTAGTATCTCGTTGCTGTCAAAGATTTGATTGACCGTTAACTAAAGAAAAAATAATGAAAAATTAGACAAATACACACTTTTAAAACACACGTTTAAAAATGGCCGCAACTTTTTTTATTTCACGAAAATGCTCCGTGATCATTGATTCAATAAATGATCATTGACAAATAGTAATTTAGTATATTCAATAAATGATTGCTCCACAAAAACAAATATTAATATTTACCAATTACTCAATTTCTTATTTACCATTGTTTAAAAAAGAGTCATTTTCCTTATTCTCTACTTTTTGTTTTTTGATTTTTCCAAAACATCGGACATTTGTTTAAAATTTTTTTTATAAAAAGAGTATTTATCCACTTATAAATTGAATTAATGCATTATCAGTTAAAATCATAAAACAAATAAAAATAGAATAATTTTTGATATCCATATTTCTTATTTTAAAAAAATAAGTTCATGCATATGAGTTAAAATCATAAATTAGAAAAGGAAACAGTAAACGTATAGTTTCCATCAAAACTCTTACTAAAAAAATAATTGCTTCAATGACAATAATAATCTAATATTGATGAATCACTTATTCATGGACCAATTTTTAAAAAACCACAATCTAACAAAAGAAAATTAGGGGGTGTTTGGTGTTTGAGTTTGAGTTAAGATTTTTAAATTTTAATAGTAATTTTTGTTGATTTTTTTAGAAAAGACAAAAAAATTTTCAGAAAAAGACAAAAATTGAATTGAAAAATTTGAGTTTAAGTTGGTGAATCAAATTGTGGAACACTTTTTTATTTAATAAAATGATTGTTTATTATTTTACTATCAATAAATGATTGTTTATCATTTTACGGTCAATTATTTTATCTCATTTAAAAAAATTGATTGATTATGAAAGGGAAAAAAATCTTTCAATTAAGGGGTGTTTGACATGTCGGTTCAAACTACTCAACTCAAATTTTTTTTTGTCTTTTTTCTAAAAAAATTTTGTCTTTTTCCCAAAAAGTTTTTTGTCTTTTCTGAAAATTCAAAAAAATTTACTATTCAAACTTAAAAATCTCAACTCAAACTACTCCACCAAACACTCTTTTAGTTTCTAAAATTAAAAAAAAAACAAAAACAAAAAGTTGGTTATAAATCCTGTTACAAAAGTTTCAACCATTAAAAAAAAAAAAAAAAAAAGGCCATTTCCCGACATCTCCAACAGAACAGAAACAGTGATATTGAAATCGAGGAAAGAAAAATCATTTCCCGGGAAAAAAAAAAATTGAAAAACAAAACCTCAAACAAACAACAATGGCGGCCGCCACCACCACCACCACCATCACCACCAAGCTCCTCGTAAGACAACCCCACTCTCTTCCCCTCTTCTTCTTCTTCACCCACTTCCCCAAATCCCGACTCCTCTCTTTCTCCTCCCTCTCCTCCTCCTCCTCCACCACCTCCCAACCCATTTTCCCAGACCCGAAACAGCTCCCTTACGGCCCCTCCCTCCTCAAAGGCACCTTCCCCACTTCTTCCAGAACCTTCCAGAAGAACCACTACAACGACGATGGCGATGGCAACGGCGATGGTGAAGACTATCCTCTCGACGAAGACCGCTTCACGCGGGTCTACGACCTCGCGGCGCTCCGAGTCCCCGCCGGCGACTGCTCGGCCCTTGAGAGCCGCCTCCGCGGGCACCTCCTCAACTGGCCTCGCGTCCGCAACGTCGCCAGAGTCCCCGGCGACGACGTCGATAACGAGGTCGCGGAGCTCGTCGGAGAATCCGGCGACGAAGACGCTATGGTTAAGCTGCACCGGAGGATCTACGGGACGGCGGAGGGCGACGGCGGCGAGTTGAGCCCGGTCCTCCGGAGGGAGGAGTTGGCGAGGACGTTCGAATCGAGGGGGTTTGTGAATTTCCGGAACCTCGCGAGGATGACGAGGACGAAGAAGAGGAAGAAGAAGAGGAAAGAAGAGAATGGCGAAGCGCAGAGAACTGGGAAGAATGAGTTTGTGGTTGTCGAGGTCGTGGAAGACGAGGATGATGAAGAAGGAGGAGGAGATTTGAAGGGGTTGTTGGGAGATGAGTTTAAGAACAGCAAATGGCGGGGTCGGACGAGGTTGTTGCTGTTGGACGAGAGGTGTTCGACGAAATGCGTGAATGAGTTGCCGGAGGCAATTAAGGTGTTAAGCTCGTGAGTTGATTAGCATATTGTTTAGTTCTGTTTATTTCGGTTTTGGTGTGATCTTTGGATAAAAAATTTTTATAAACTTCCCTTCGAATTTAGAAAATTGTTATTCGCTTTCCCGAACTCCAAACTGGTATTCGGAAGGAGGAAGTTTGTTAAGATTTTAAAGTTCGGAGAGAGGGAATACCTATTTTTTTATAATTATGAATAACATTTTGTAAGATTACCTTGATATATTGGATTTGGGGCACAATTAAATGTTGCTTTTGAAGTCGTATTAACATCTTTCTTAATGTGTAGAAAGTTGGAGTTTCTTAAGGTGTAGTTTTGATTCGTATGCTTGTTTTATAGTGGGACCTGTCCAAGCTAGATTTAGTTCTTGATCTTATTAGCTGTGAGAGTCTAAGCGATATTGTTTACTTTAATTGGCTCGTTATTCGTTACTAGAATATGCTAAACAAATCTCAATAAGGATCGAATTTCCCTGCGGTGCGGGCAAATTTAAAAGTTAATGTGCATGCATAAAGTGCAACTTATTGGAAAGGGATATAGGGCCTCAATAAAAGTTGAGTTATCATGTTGGACAGACCTCCTTGTTTTGCTTCCAGCCTTCGAGCAATTTTTGCCAACTTTTTTTTGGCATATATGTTTGAAAAAGATTATCGACTAGCCTGTGCCTGCTTAAGATATATGTAGATTTTGATATCCTAGGGCAAAAAATGACCCTTTTTCCCCTGAAGTCCATAGTGAGTTTCATGGTGACAAACCTTTGCCAGCTTGATTTTCAACATTTAGAAGTCGATTTCACGTAACAGTTATGATGTGCTGTTCTATTTATATCATGACCGTGTTAAAATGTTTTTGTAAAATAATTGTACTTCTATTCTGATAACAGTAATGTTCTTACCGTATTCTTCAGGCTGTACTGAAGGAGAATGCCAAGCAACATATGAGATCGACCTTTGAGCTTGTGCGATGCAATCTCACGTTGTTCTATGATTACTGGCAGGTGAACGAGGTTAGGTATTTCACACAATTCTCTGTGCTACTTCTGTCTTGTTGTAATCTTTGTTAGGGCACTTTTCGAGAAAACGACTTAGTCGAGCTCAGGGAAACAAGGAAAACAGGAGCAGCATGTAAAGCATCCATTAATGATTCTTATTAACAAGTCACACCAATAAGATTTTACACAGGATGTCTGACCTGTAAATCCGAGAGACAGGACAAACTTAGAGGTGCTAAAGCCTACAGAATTTATTTCTTGCAGATCCTCGAAGCTCTGCTGCCCGAGGGCATGATTGTTCCTTCAGCATTTGAGACTGTTGGACATATTGCACATCTGAACCTGAGAGATGAGCATTTACCATACAAAAAGCTGATAGCAAAGGTGCTCAACTTCGTCCAAGAATTTTTTATTTTAATTTACCATACAAAAAGCTGATAGCAAAGGTGCCTCTCATCTCTTACAGGTGATTCTGGATAAAAATAAGCCAAAGATTCAAACAGTTGTCAATAAGCTTGATGCGATTCATAACGACTACAGAACAATGCAGCTTGAGGTTTTATCTGGGAATCGATCCCTTGTGACTACAGTAGTTGAGAATGGGTTGCGGTTTCATGTTGATTTAGCATCAGTGTGTGTTCTCTTTTCCTTTTCTGTTGCCCATGGACATGCAAAAAGCTAGCTCAAATCTTTAGAATTGGCTCTAGCCATGAGCTTTCATTTAAGATGTAGCGTGTATGGTATTTAGTAGTTAAACTAAAGTTGTAGCCAATACTACATCATTACTGCTTAGCAGCCTATTTGAAGAGTTTCTTTTAATTAATTTACGTGAGAGAACCGTAGCTTAGGTGCAGAGGATCTTATTCTTCTACATCATTTCTGCAGGTATTGGAATTCAAGGCTTGCAACTGAAAGACAACGGCTATTAAGTGGATTTACACGAAATGATGTTGTCTGTAGGTTTCATATCTTTTGTCCCCATTGTGCATAGCGTTTGACTTGCATTGTAGCCAGTACTCTCTGGGTCTATAGTGGTTATCTTTTCATTTTCGACCTTTATAAGGTGTAGCAGACATGAGGAGGATTATGTGTGTATATTTTTATACGCGTACATACATAAATGGAAAAGGCAGTTAAGAATTTATTTATTTTCACAGCTTCATAATTTACTATTAGTGTTTTTATCGTCTTTCATGACCATTAGCTTGAGACATAAGGTCTTGGTTGACAGGTGATGTTTTCTCTGGGGTTGGTCCAATAGCTATGTCAGCGGCAAAGATCGTAAAAAGAGTTTATGCTAATGATTTAAATCCTCGTGCAATTGAATATTTGGAAAGAAATAGTGTTCTCAACAAACTTGAAAGGAAGATTAAGGTATGAAGTAACTGCATATTATAAGAATTTTTTTCCTTTCTTTATTTCTTTTTTCAGAGAGAGATATATATGTATATATATTTATAGGTGCGGTCTTTTCCCCTTATCTTTACTTACTGAATAATCAAGAAGGCGAGAACTGATAATCGTGAAATAATGATGAGTTAGTTTCGCAAATGACACTCAAGTTCGACTAATTCGAATGCTTGATTACTTTGTCTCTTAAGCACTATCAAACGTGCTTTTTGGAGACAACGAGTCTGTTGTAGAATTTGGTTCGAAATTCTCCCTTGTCTAAAACAACTAATCTGTTTCTTCTTATACTTGAGCATGTCTGTAGACTCTGTAGGTTGCGTTCTTTGTATTTCTACAAAACCTTTCCAATCCATGTCAAAATGAAAATTTAACAGATAGATGTCGCTAAATCAGATATTATATTGCATAGATAATTAGCATGAGTTTTGCTTCTTCTTTTTCGTTTGTAATTTACGGGTTTACCGCTGAGCAGGTGTTTAACATGGATGGAAGGAGGTTCATAATCTCTATGTTTACAAGTGAGAAGGCTCCTTCAATAACACAAGTGGTAATGAATTTGCCTAATGATGCCGTGGAGTTTCTAGGTTCGTTTTCTTTCCCTCGACAAAAAAACTGTGCCCTTTCTTTTACTTGCAGCCAGTATCTTATCTCTACCATGTGTGTTCACTTTCCTGCAAACAGATGCATTTCGGGGAATCTTAAGAGGCAGAACCCAAGATCAAGAATTCCCACTACCAATGATCCACGTTTATGGATTCTCCAAAGCTCGAGATCCAGAGTTCGACTTTCATGAGGTCTGGCCTTGAATGTTTGCTTCATTTCTTTGTTATCTTGTTCGGTTTCTTCCTCTTGTTTCTCTTCATAACTAACAATAGTTGTTCAATCACTCAATTCAGAGGATAAGAATTGCGCTGTCCGAAGTTGCGGTCGATGTAGAAATGCGAAGGGTTCGCCTTGTTGCACCTGGGAAATGGATGCTGTGTGCGTCGTTCATTCTCCCGAAGAGTGTAGCTTTTGCAAAACCCTTGCTTGATTTGTAAAGTCCAATTTATGGAGCTACCATATTTAGCCTCAAGTTTTTGTAGGCTGTCATCTTTTTTTTTTTTTTTTTTTTTTTTCCCTCCTTCCTTTGGTCCAAAATTTGTATTGTAAATGTGTAATTTCCCGAGAATCATGATTCTCTCCTCTCTTCTCTCTTTCTTCATATTATTTTAATTTCTTTTAACAGTTTTATCTTCCATTTAATTGTTGAGAGTAAATATCTTCCTCTTGTATTTATTTATTTTTCAAGTGGTGAGGTTAGAAATGCTTCTAGTTTTATGGAAGGACCACTACCAATAATAGTAATATATATATATATATATATATAATTTGTGAGCGAAGCTAACATCAGACTCGGATCATTACATCCCAACTAAGTTGACACTTAGCATATATTTAAAACACGAGTTTGAAATGTAATTTTTAAATTGAAGTTGGTTAACTTTTTAAAAAATAGTTATAATTTTTATTGACTTTTAAAAAAAGATAAAAATTAAGATGAAAACTTTAGATTTACACCTGAGAATCAGATAAATTATTAATAGATGGTATGTTTGTTTGTTTAGCTCAACTCTCCAATAAATTAAATAAAGAAAAAGAAAGAAAGAATACAAAAAGGTAGTAACGGTATTTCAAATCAATCCACAAAGGCATCACAAACTGTGAACACGAAAAATAAACCACCAATAACAATTACTTTTTGTTCAAAACAAACATAACTGGAAGTGAAATAATTTCTTATGTTCAATCTTCACTAACCTTGCATAAGTAAATAATAATGAAGGGGTTTTCTAATTTTCTTATACAAATTAACAAAAATTCCATACAATTATTTTCCCTGGAAAATTTAATTATTTGGCTTAAATTTAAGGGGAAAAAAAATAAATGTTTGAAGGGGCAGAATAAGTACCCTGCGGCATATGAACCCAGAGACCTTACCGACAAACATTGCTTTATGTCTGAGTATTTTGTTTTTGTACTAATTTTTCTGCACTGCCAAAACACAACTAACAGGTGAGAAGGACCACCCCTTTTTTTTTTTTTGGCATCCAAAAAAAAAAAAAAAAAACCCACCAAAAAAGAGTACAACAAATATGCAGAAGAAAAAACCGAACATTTGTTACACAGATTTGTCCTCTATTGGACGGCCCAGATTCATCCCCAGCCCCACCAGATGATGCTCCATCTGGTCCCTCCATCAAAATCTTAAAAGATTAAGACATGTACTAGATCTGATATGTCATAGTAGTAGGGACAAATTGGACTTTCTGGGGATGGTAGGTGAGGGCAAAATCGTAATTTTGAGTTGGATTAGAACATTGGAAAATCTCAGTTCAGATTGAGATCCAAGTAATTATCACCCTCTCTTTCTCAAGTCTGGTGGTCCTCATTCTATGACTGTCTTATTGGCATTAGAAAATGTCAACAAGAGGTTGGGGGTGTGGGGAAATGGAGAGATCTTTTTAGGCTTTTTTTGCAATAAAAAGGGTAAAAGGTCTTTCTCACAAGATGCATATAAAGCCAGAACTAACAGTTACTTTAACCATTGCTTTCCTTATGGCAATCTCTTACATTTGTCTCTTGAGGCCTCACTTAAAAAATTAAAAAAAAAAAAGCATCTCTATCAATATTTGTGTCAAATTAATGTGTAAATCCTAAATTTCAACATTTGAGTAGAAAAAAACAACTATCTAGTACAATACATTATTTTCATTATTAAATTTGGCAGCATGTGTCAAACTTGTGACCTCTTTTGTTTTGATGCCAATTAGTGTAGGATTGATACAACCCTTCCATCCCAAAAACTGACGGGAAGGGCGTAATAAGACCTTTTAAGCATCATTTTTTACCAGATTCGGGAATTTATCCCAAGCATTATTCGGTTGGACTTTTATTTCAAGGAGTCTGTTACAAATACGTAGGCACCCAATGAACGAATTCAGATATTTCTTCGTGGTTCAAGTCATATAGGTCACTTGACAAGTTCAAGTATGCTCATGTATCACAAAATTAGTGTCGAACATTTTACTGAAAAGGTACTACACCGTTCTTTTTATATTGGTAGTGTCATAAAGACATATATTTTCGTGAAAATGTGTGTAATAAAATGAGGAAAAAAAAAAACCAAAAGATTAGGGTAGTCAATTGGTTTAAGTGAAGGTGGATAGTCATGTCCAAAAATAAATAAATAAATAACATAGAGTAAAAACAGAGAAATTTGAGCTATACTGCAATAAATTCAGATTAAAAAAAAAAAATCTTTCCAACAAGATTGGCAGGAACATGGAAACCCAATGCATACATGAAACTACTTTTACGAAGCTGTACCCTAAAAACGTGTGAATTGGTCCCCACGAAAAAAACACAAAAAAACAAAAACAAAAACACAATATCCAAATATTGTTTGTAATTAATAATAAGAAGGGTCTATCTAGAGGCTAACATAGCCCTAGCCGTTTCTCCTACGACACTAGCCTATTATACAAGCAAAAAAGAAAAAAGAAAAAAGAAAAAGAAAAAAAGGACCCAAATCCCCAAAACCCTAATCATTCCAATCAGAGCGCAATCTGATCCACGGAACCCCAGAATCCACCATGTCTGCCCAAACACAGCAACCAAAAGAAGAAATCAAAATAAATATATTGATTTAATAAATAAATAAAGTAAAATCTGTCAATAAAGAATTAAATAAATAATGATTAGGATTGATTTTTATTTGACTCTCAAGAATAAGAATAAGGACTGTCATGGTCTTACCTTGTTCCTATAGTTCAAAATGGTATAAAAATCCTCTTTTTTTCTTTCTTTTTTTTTTTTTAAGAAAACATAAAAAAATCCTCGTTAAGCTTATAATAAGTTGCAATTTTGATTCTTTAGTTATTAATAAATAAGATTTTTTTTTTATGATTTTAATCACGTGCACTAGTCTTTAATCCATCGATTACCAACTAGTTATGTAATAAAAATATGGTGAGATAATCCATCGGCCTATGTTCTCTATATATCAAATTTAAAAGGACAATACTAAAACGCACCATTATTAATGTTAACTAAACACCCTTTATTAAGAGAAAGATGGGTCCTATAATATCGGATACATAAATAGGTTCTGCCTTTCTAGTGATATTTAGCATATGTTTAGTTGGTTCATTCCAACCAAACTTTTTCAAAAGTTTTTTTTTTTTTTTTGTTTTGCAAATAAACCAATTTCACTATTAACATCACTAAATCTTTTTTTAAAAAATCAAAATTTAAAAATTTATAACTTTCTTATTTTAAATCGAAATAAAAAGATAATTTTTTTTTAAATTACATAAAACAACGAGAAGAACAAAACAAAATATATATTGCTATGCTTTTCTGAACACATTTTAAATTTTTACACGTTTTAACATTTCATTTTTAACAAAACATACAGTTCAAAAATATCAACTCAACTTTAATTATAATATCTCTAAAACTCAAATTCAATTGGACACACTAAATCGGGACTTAGGATCCATTTGGTGAATGAGTTTGAGTTGAAAATTTTAAATTTTAATAGTACTTTTTATTAACTTTTTAGAAAAGATAAAAAAAATTTTCAAAAAAAATAAAAAAAATTTTTTAAAAAAAATAAAAACTGAAATAAAAAAATAAATTTCAATTTAAAATAAGATAATAAACTAAACTATCACCTTAATATCAGTTGTGCCTCAAATAGTCTTCGACTTGAAATTCAACCAATAATATAAAATCCAATCACAAATCCAAAAACCACAAACCAACCATACACGTACTAGAGAAAGCCCCACTCTTTTCTCTCTCTCTCTCTCTCTCTCTCAGTCCCTTTCTCTCAGCCGCTATTTTCCGTACAATTCCTTCTCTCTCTCTCTCTCTCTCTCTCTCTCTCTCTTCCCTCGTACCAGACCCCATGCAGTGTGGGCCCCCAGAAAAAGGTGGTCCCACCATTTTGATCCTTTTCATGGGTCTAATCCGGCAAACGATGAAGATCCACAAATGGCAAAGTGGAAGCCAGTTGCCGACCTGGCAAGCCCTGATTGGCCCTGATCATCAAGCTTAGGACGGCGCGGGTGGACTGTACACCCTACTCGGCTACAACCAAAGGGCCTACAAAGCATTCAGATCGAAATCGAATGAATCCGTTCGGACACGCGTCGGTTGGTCACGCCAAGAACATTTTGCCAAGTCTACTTGACCAGCATTGGGTCGTGTAGCTCACGCGCTGCTTACGTGGAGTTTCCTGATTGGTCGAGGGCAGAGAATCTGAGAATCTCTTAAAAAGCATGTCCTAAATCCCAAATTATCTTTTGGTGGTTGTCTTATGGGAAATTTGCATTTGGTTAGTGTGAGTTATCACGCGTTCAAGGAAGTCCCTCTAGGTAGGGATTTGGAGGGTCAACGATTTTTGTATGGTGTTGGATTTTTGAGGAATTTGGATAAGATTTTTAGGATTCTTTTTAAGTTTAGTGTTGTGGGTAGGCAAAGACTGGAAAGGAGACGATCAACTTTTAATACCCTTTGGATGTTATCAAAAGAGTTCATCAGATTTTGACAAGATTATTAACGGAATGCCTGATAAGTAGACCTTATCTCTTGTCAAGAAGTGCATCGCCTCAACTCCATTGAATACAATAGCGATAAGAATATGTGATGGCGTGATCCTCTCTCTAAATCAAGCATTATAATTTTATAGAAAGCAAACATTCAAATTTAAGATCGCAAAAAACTCATCCAACATTTGAATCCTTGACCACTGATCTCGTATGATAATTATTTAATTACTAGCTAGCTCATCACACTTTTGTGGCTTTTGGTGTGAGAGTTGATGATGAGGGCTTAAATGTTTGATTGCTTAAGATTGTTGTAGGCCTAGTTTCGGTATTTAGTAGGGGAGTTTGTGTGTATATATGTTATATATTATATGGCATGGGAAATCATAATTTATTGACGGGGTTGGGATGTCCAACTAATGATAATAGTGTCATTGAGCATTGTCGTTTATGATTTAAACTATTAAATGATACTTTGTCGAAAATTTTATCTCATTAATTATATCCGACTCCTTCCTATGTACCATCAATTTAAATTGGCATCGTTGTGATAAATGGTTTAATAAAACACGAATTATGGAGTGCTTCACCAAAAAAAAGGAAAAAAAGTATCGAAAATGTTTGGGATACTAATTTTAGAATCTCAATTTTTAAAATATCAACATGTGAGTTGATAATCAAAAATTAAGGTTGGAGTTAACGTCTCCTAACACTACTCTATATGTCTATATATTATATATATATATATATATATTGTTTTACAATTAAAATATTTTGATTGAGATACACAAGACACCTTATTGAGTGTTACAACATTCTTCTTGAATTAGCTAAAATCATAGAACTATATAGGGTCTTAATCAAACAAGTTTGCAAGAAAGGGAATGCTGATTCAACATTGGAACGTAGTCGTTAGAAGATGAAAATGATAGCCAAGACTTGGAGTTGTTCAAATAGCTTCATTTTCATATCTTTTTTTTTTTTTTTTTTTTTTTTTTTTTTTGTCTTTTTAAAACTAATTTTCTTTGTAACATGTACAATGGCCAAACCGCGTGAACAATATCAATTGAAAAAGAGTTAAGAGCTTGGAAGGTCAAAAAGAAGAGCTCAAAGGATGTTGACTTGACCAATTGGAATATGTTGTTTTCTATATTTAGGGATAAACTTCTTCCACCGCATCCCTAAAAATAAAAGGTCTATACCTCATTGCATGCCAAACCTCACATGGTAATGTTTCCAATATTGCTTCAAAATCAACTTCATATATATATATATATATATGTTTCTTCAATATATATCGAAATCCAATAATTTAGATCTCAAAGAAACTTTTGGTTCAAGATTTGTATATATTTTGGCTAGGTGGTTGTGTTCTAGTACTTAATTTTGTTGGCAAGATAAATTGACAATATTTATATCTTCTTCCCAAGTTCTATTTAGAACCAAAAAAAAAAAAAAGATAATTTATTGTAACTCTTTTGAAATTTATACCAAACATCTTTTTGCACCATTTCAAAGTAGTGACCTTTTTTTTTTTTCACTATTTTGAGAGTTTTGATTTTTGCACGAGCTCATAGTACATGAACTTATTATATAGACCATTTATTACTTCCTTTTTTTTTTTTTTTTGTATTCATCAACATTTACAAGTATTTTGATCACAACCAAACATTAATAAATTGTAAAGTTTTTATATGTTTCTCAGGTTTTACTTTGATTTATTTATTTTAATAAAAGACTAGCACTTCAGTGGTAGAATGTACCACATGGGGTCAGCTTTTAGATTTTACCATTTGAAAAATAACATCATTGCAAGCCTATATCATAGGTACATACACACACACATATGCGTGTATATATATACATATATATATGTATGTGTGTGTGTATATATATATATATATATGTTTGTTTGTATTCATGACCAAATCTTACTCCATATGATTGCCCACAAGGCTGTTTTCAACAAGTAGACATATAGCTATAGATACCCCACTACACCATGAAAACTACTAGTTAGTCACATTCACACCTCCCACACACCGCTTGATGATCATCAAATAAACCATGATCAGAAGATCATGGCCGTCCATCACCCCCCACAAACTATTGTTACATTCATCCCAAAAGGGCAAAACTGAATAGCTTCTTTCTCTATGATTTATGAATTTAGCTCTCAAAAACAACCTCATGATTTTTATTTTGTAACCAAAATTTGCCAAAAACTGAAATCTGGCCCCTTCTAAGTTTTGCCTTTAAATTTTTTTTTTTTTTTTTGTATAATTGTTTACATATTTATATATATATATATATATATTTGATAATTACCATGTTTTGACAGTACTACTAGCACTGCTTCTGTTGCATGCCCCAACTGTGGTCTGTTTGGCAAATTAAAACTATTAGACATGCAGGCCTCACGCGCTTTTTGCATGGCGCGTGTTCAACTTTTTAGGCCTTTTTGGATAAAAGGTAATCAAGGTTAATAAAACTTTTTTTTTTAGGGGGTGTTTGGTGGAGGTGTTTGGTGAATGAGTTTAGTTTAAGATTTTTAAATTTCAATAGTAATTTTTTAGAAAAAAATAAAAAACTTTTACAAAAAAGATAAAAAAATTTTTCAGAAAAAAATAAAAATCATGATGAAAAAAGTATAATTTAATTTAAAATGAATGTGAAATCAAACATGTTGTTAATATATTTTGTTTGAATATGGGTATGTGGAAATTTGTTTATTTCATTTAGAGGATTATATATTTTGTTGTTTGGGAAAAACGATTAAAAAGGACAAGAATATGATTTTGGCGTTGGAGATTGTAAAAAAGGAAGGACAAAAAGGAAATAAAATCTGTTGTTGGGTAAGAAAATTTAAAATACTATATAGATTGGATATCGTTTTCAAGGCAAATCGAATTATATAAATTTCCTACGGCCCGGATTAAAAATTTAAATTTTGATTAAGATCTAATGGTTAGAATTTGTATAGCAATTCTCCAAATGAAAAGAGTGAATAAAAACAAAACAAAAAAAAAAAAAACAAAAACAAAAAAGAAAAAAACACATACGATAAAAACACTTTCACAAGTAATGAACGGATTCAAAGGACCCATGTATATATAGTTGACACCGCCATATATATACACACAGATACATAGATATAGGTATAGATACACTCTCTAAGTTTAATCTCTATCCTCCAAAATACAACACCCACCAACATAAACCCTCAAAACCCCCACCATTTCTCTTTCTCTCTCTTCCCCTCTCTCTCTCTCTAAAACTTATTTTTTCCCTCCTTTTTCAGTGACCATGGTCACAGCGTCCTCGCTCATCTTCATGGCTGCCGACGAGTCCACATCCCGCGACGCCGCAGTTGCATCCGGAGCCGGACCCGGAGCCAGAGCCTTTAGGTCTGAAGAAGCCAAGCCGGAAGGAGAACGAACGGCGACGAGGACCAGAGGAAGAAAGCCGTCCAACAAAGCTGCGAACGCCAAGAAGCAGCCGCAACGGGGGCTTGGCGTGGCTCAGCTGGAGCGGCTCAGGCAAGAAGAGCGCAATCAGAAGATCGCCGAAATGCTCCAGCTCCAGCTCCAGCTCCAGCCGCCCAACTTTCCCGGCCACGCCGCCGCCGCCGTAGCCGGTGCTGAGCCGCTCGAGAGTGTTGCGGTGCAGTACGGCGCAGGGGGCTTCGGTGGTCACTACCGCCTGATGGCCGTTCCTCAGCCCCAACATGGCCGTGGGTTCGGAGTCGGGATTGGGTCCCACAATCATTATGGGTTTGGATCAATACCACCACCGGTGATGAACCCTGATCAGACCAGCTCGAAAGAGCTCTCTTCAAAACCAAAACCTCAGTTATTGGTTCCTCCTTATCATGATCAGTCTCTTGATATCCGCACTTTCAAGGTCTTTTTTATTTTTTTATTTTTTATTTTTTGTTTTTTTGTTTTCTTGTACTGTTACATTGGTTTTTGATTTTTCGAGATTATCACCCATATATATATATTTTTTGTTGGCAGAAAAAGAGATACAATGAAGAGAATAATGGAGGGATGGTGATGAGAGAAATGGGTTCTGGTAAAAATAATTTGATAAACTTTTTTGGTGGAGATCAGTTAGGTCTTGGTTTTGGTCCCAATAATCCCTCAACCCACATTCCCCAAAATTCTGAGGTACATTTCTTCAAAATCCATATATACATACATATATATATATATATCAACAGTGTACTTAATTTTGATTCTTGGTTTTTGGGGTTTGTGTGTGTGTGTGTGTGTGTGTGTGGGGAGTGGAGGTTGTGGCGGTTCACAGGAAGGAAAGCAACCAAGATGGTCATCAAGTTGGGGATGAGGAAGTGGTAACGGAGTATCAGTTTTTCCCGGGGAGTAAAAACGCCGCCGCCGGATCGATATTCGGCGGCGGCGGCGGTTCGAAAGAGATGTTGCAGATCATGCCTAATTCAGAGATACTTGGCAGTGGGGAAGCTTCTTCTTCTTCTTATTATCATCATCAAGCCAATGCTAATGCCAGTGCTGGTACTAGTACTTTTTGGGCAGACACTTCCAATCATATTGATTTGGCTCTCAAACTTTAGTTTTATTGTTAGATATCACAATGGTTTTTTACATTTCTTGGTTTTTTGTTGATTTTTGTTTTTAGATTTCCCTTTTCCATTAATTTTGGGTGTTAGAAATATTGCTCAAGTACCACAGCGTTTTCGTTTTTATTGTCTCTTCTATAATTTGTTGGTAAAATTTGCTAGTTTTCATTTGGATTTCATTTGGATTTCTCTTCTATAACTTGATTAATTTTCATTTGATTTTGTTTTTTTTTTTTTACATATCTGTCTATTGTCACATATTTTATGTTTTGTTTGTTTGGTATGCTGTTGTTAATCTCTGATAATTTGGCTTTTGATATCGTACAAACCCTAAAAAAGAAAATTAAGTATCTTGATTAGAACAAGCATTTTTACAAAAGGACCAGCAAAAAATAAAATAAAATAAAAAGAAGAAGAAACAATTATTATTATTATTATTTTACAAGATTGAATCGCTATTCAAGTAATTTGCATGCCCATTAATAACTTTTTCATCAAAATTTTTCAAGAACATATGTAATTTTTTTGGCTGTATTTATATATATATATATATATGTATATGTGAATATATAGAGAACAAAATGTTTTTGAGGTGTTACACCAACCATTTACACCTATATATAGGTTTATATATTCATTTTTGATATGATCTTCGTTGGCAATTGAGTGGCTTTTTATATTGAAAAAGGTGATGCATATATCTAATGGTTGTGGTATATAGGATGAAGAATAAGCTTTGTTCTCCTACACACACTTTCGAATTTAACCAACTCAATCTCAATCTCAATCTCAATATACTTTCAAAAGGGTACGTTAAGAATTTATTCAGCGTCATTTTTAAGGATCTTAATGCTAGGAATTTGCTGTCATATATACATACACACAACTATATATATATGTATGTATATCTCTGTGTACAGTATGTGTGTTCAAAGAGCCACTTCATAGTTTATACAAAAACTTGGTACTTTATAATACATATACGATGAACTTAAATTGGACCAATTTTGCAGACTGAAGTGTTTTATTTATTTATTTATTTTATGGAACTGAAATGCTTTGTTAATAGAAATTATTATTAACTTTAATACTGATCACGAAAACCCCTAAAACCCTGATCTTTTCTTTCAATATACTTTTTCATTAGTTAAACTAAAAAAATTTTAAAAAAAATGCATTTTTTTTAAACTTGCTGAAATAAAGAAATAATAGTTGTTTCTGTTCTAAAGTTGATTTACACCTTTTATGCGCTGCAAAACAAAGGGATGGATAATGGAAAAACCTTTCTGGTATTTTTCTCATTCTTCTCGAGAAACTATCAAATGAAGAACCCAAAAAAAAAAAAAAAAAGGGAGCAAAATATTATGTCTGGAGAACTTGTAGCCATACAGAGATAGGATATAACCTGCCAAACTTTAACGACACTGCTGGTCTCTGTGTTCACTCTTCAGTAAGTGGCTCCTGCATGCTATACAACAACATATATACATATACACATCCACATATATAGAGATATATATGTGTATATATATCACAGTACAAGCACATAAAACGTCAGAGCCCTAGCTAAAAGAAAATAAAGAAGAAGAAAAATCCAAAAATGTTAGAGAGGGTACGTAAAAAAAGAAACAAAAAAACTCTGTGAAGAGTGTAAATATGTGCAGGCAGGCAGGTGAGAGTGAGTCTGCAAGAGTACTCTCAGTAATACTAGTAGTAAGGGCTCCTATGCCCTACGGAGAAAAAGCCCTTCTTCTTTTTTTGTGCGTATATATATATATATATATTTATATATATATATATATTCATATATGCATATATATATATATATAACCCTTCTGCTTTGCTTATAGCAAAGGCCAGCTTTTTGCTTTTTTTATTCTCACCCTCTTTCCTTGCCGTTATATTTTTGGAAAAGCTTTTTTGGCCCTTTCAATCATTTATGTTCTCTTTATCTAATTTGATGTTGTTGGTTTAAATGTGTTTTAAGTTGTAGTTATGAGCTAACGGTACAAATTATATACATGTTGCTCTTCTTGTTTTTCGTAAGGCTTAAAAACAATATTCTATTTTGCTTGGAATTTTTGTAAGTTGGCTATTAATTAAAAAAATTATATTGTAAAAAAATTTATTATTTATAAAATTCAGATCGTTTCGTTCCATTATCTAATGACTGAAAAATGGGAAGTATGTATGTCACGGGTAATTAGGTTTATATTCTAGTACATGATAAAATGACAATTTTCAAAAACTGAAATTAATAGAATGACTTTTTTTTTAAATAAAAAATTTATACAGAAAGTCTAAACAAAGCGCGTATTGAAAAAATAAGGCACGTTGAAGTTATTTTAAAGGTCATGCAAATAGACTTTCTCATTAGGTCATTTTCACGAAGCACTCGGTCTCCCATGTGGGTTTTGATGAACTTTTATATTGCAGCCCTTCTGAAATATGCTATGAGATGATATGAGAATATATGTTGAGAGAGAATAGGGACGTACAAACACTAAAGGAATATATATATATATATATGTGTGTGTGTGTGTGTGTGTATATATATGAAATATAATATAAGGGGATCTAATAACTTCAATTTGGGAATATATCTAGTGCTGCAGTCAAGTTGGTAAAGTGAAACATGCAATTGACGTGAAAAAAAAAAAAAAAAAAAAAAAAAAGCTTAGAATTCTTTGATGTTTTTATGAACAAATTTACCAGAAGCAAGAATAAACAAAGTGAGATTTGATGCTTTTACATTATTATATGTAGAAGGGGAATAAATAAATGGGGTTATTTGTTGGGTCAAAAAGGTGCGGCAAATTCCAACGATTTTTACCTGTTTGGTTATTTTAGGGAACCGATTTAACTGGGTTATATCTTATTTATGAAGCCAACGGTAAAGTACTAAAATTCATTAGCTATTTTCTAATAAAAATTATTTACAGAGGGAGGGAAAAAAAAAAAAAAAAAGTCAAGAAAAAAATGTATTCTAGAAGTAGGAAAAAGGTTAAAAAGGCGTGAACGGCAGGATTCGAACCTGCGCGGGCAGAGCCCACATGATTTCTAGTCATGCCCGATAACCACTCCGGCACGTCCACTAGCTGGGTCTGCTTTTGTAAAACATTATATAAACTGTAATTGTTATAAACAATAAAAGTTGCATCTCCAAAAAAAAAAAAAAAAAAAAAAAAAGTGTATATATGTGTATAGATTCATACATTTGTAAAACCACTAGGCCATAAATGACAAATGAAAAATATATGGAGATATATGTCCGGACCTGATGTCAAACGCGCCCATAGACTCGTTTGAGTAAATCTCAAGTAACAAGATTTAAGGTAACTCAAACCTAAGATAGACATCAAGACACAAAAATAATCATTACACATCTTTCAAATTTCATTGAGCCTACTTAAGCATAATCAATACAGGACCTAAAAAGAAAAAAACAGCCCACTAAGAAAAACAATAGCTTCATCATGATGATGCTTAAAACATTAATGGTTCGTTTGGTGAATGAGTTTGAGTTAAAAAAATACAGTTTGAGTTGATAATTTTTGTTAACTTTTTAAAAAAGACAAAAATTTTTTCAGAAAAAAACAAAAATTTTTTCAGAAAAAGATAAAAACTGAGATGAAAAAATACAGTTTGAGTTAAATTACTAAACGAGGCCTAAGTAAGCCCCGTAAATTTTACAACTAATTATTAATTATTATTAATTATTAAAAATATTGTCTTTTTTAATAGTAGTTATTAGTGTTAACTAAACAACGAATTGACTCTATTATGATATGTAGAGTTTGAATCTACTCATCCTTAAGTATTAAATAATAATTAAAAAAAAAACAATACAACTTCAGAACGGCAACATAGAATATCAACAAAGTTTTTGCCCATGGGTAAAGTCTTGCTCACTGTTATATGCTATCCCTGTTGCTACAACCTACTATCGTGATTTTATAGGCCAATTAGAACAATATTTGTTCTCTAACCCTTTTTTTTTTTTTTTTTTTTTTTTTTACAAGAAAAAGTTGGGGCCTACAAATACATGTCAACTTAAAATCACATGGATCTTGAAAAAGGACAGAGTAGTACAGCATTTTTTTTGTTTTTTTAAAAAAGGCCATATGATTATATTGTTGAACTTCGATTCCGAGTAAATATACATATATATATTCGACTTTTTACCTATATATATATATATATATATATATATGCCCAAGCCATAAAAAATTCCTTCCCATATTAGTTAATATTCTGCCCTTTTAGATAAGTGATAGAGGATGAGGTTGCAGAAGATTATTCACGCCAAGATCAGGATAAGAAGTTTGCGTTCAGTTTTCTTCTTTTTGGTTTAGTCTATGAATTTAGTGAAATTATGAAGTGGAATTTTTTTTTACTGGTTCAAGGATAAAGCTTAAAGTGAGGAGTTAATAAATCCCAGTTCATGAAACAAAACATTATTATTTGGGTAGGTACGTGACCGTCAAGAATTAATACTCAATTGTCATTTTTCGAATAGACCTTAATTGAGAGGTGTCGTTTCTTGGGAATTTTGAGAAATTCACTTATACAAAACTAGATATTTACATATATATATATATATATATATATATATATATAGTGTCGGAGTAGGGCAGCGCCCTTAATCTCTTTTTGAGAACTTGATTTTTAATCCCCAAAATTTTTATAATTTTAGTTATACCACCATTTTATAAGAAAACTCCAACTGCACTCCATTCAAATTTTGATATATCAATTTTTATTTTTGAAATTCCAATAAAATTTAGTTATTAACCTATTTTGTGCGAAAATTTTCATAGTATTCATGCTCAATAATTAAAATATACAATTATCTCCTTAAATAAGAAACAATCTAGTTTTTTTTAATAGCGTCTTTACTGAAAAAATTTCTAGATCATGTCGCTGATATATATATATATATATATATATATATATATGTGAAGCTTCATGATTTATATTTTGAAGGTGTATAAGCGGAGGGCATAGATACACCTCAATGACCAACCCCAATATCCGCCTTTGCCGCCACCATATATAATTGTCTCCATAACCACCTTTGCCACCATAGTTGCTTCCGTAACCACCTTTGCCACTGTATGTATGTGTGCGTCTGTGTGTGTGTGGGTATATATATATGTGTGTGTGTGTTGGTATTCAAGCAAAGAAGATAAACACACAATCTAACCTCGCTGATCAACTACGAAGACCTTCAGAATCTGGATTAATCCTAGTGAACTATATTAAATTATAATTTCCAGATAATTTTTTGTTATAAGACAAAGAAAACTCGTTGCACAATCATTTGCCACTGTAATTTCCTCCATAGCCACCTTTGCCGCCATAATTTCATCCTCTTCCTCATCTACTCTCTATTTTTTATTCACTGCAAGAGTAAACAATGTCAGGAAAATTAGTTATAATATTTATTGATTTTTTAGAAAAAGACAATAAAAATTTAGATGAAAAATTTAGGTTCCAAACTGTAATAAAAATGAATGCTAAATTTTTTCATCGAAGTCTGGTCTCCGACTGATTTAACAAGATACATGTTTCATAGGCTGTTTTGTTTTTCCTTTTGTTTTATTTCAGAGATCTTATTTTTATTTGTCTTTTTTCTTTATAATTCATGAGTTGGGTAATAATATTGAAGGTGCTAAAACTGTGTCGACTTGATTGATTATCTCTTGATATAATCGTTTATTTAAAAGAAATTAAAAGAAAAAAAAAAAAACATGTTTGATAGACATAATGTCTGGTATTGGTAACAACAGATCGAAATACTCGCTTACATATTATGTTTAGTTTGTTTGAAGTGCATATATGTTAGAAATAATTTGGATAATAATAGAACATGTCACGTCAGTGGACAACTAAATATTGACATTATAATTTTCAACATCATTTCGGGGCCACTATACATGAATTTTGTTAAGTTGAAGTTTTTATCCTTACCAAAAATTAAATAAAAAAAAAGTTATTGTTTTTGTCAAATTAAAATTCAAAAGACAACTTGCCAATTCGCAAATAATTAAGAAAAAAAGATGGTGCCAAATACGCAAGATAAAATGCTAATAAACCATCTATTTTCTTGCGTAGAAGCCTCATCGAAGGTCTCTTGGGACAACCTCTCTGAAGAGAGACGTCAAGAACAACTGCAAGTAATAAAACACATACGTCCAGAGGAAGGAAAATCTTGAAACCCATTTTATTATTATCCCCCCCCCCCCCCCTCTCTCTCTCTCTTAGGGAGAGCTACATTATATATAATATTACAAATGGTGAAAACTTGAATCAGTAGTTGTATCGAAAGATCTTGATTAGATTGACACCTTTTTAACATCCTTATCATTGTTTCATCTTACATAAAATTAATTCAAGAATAATAGAGTTTAACTGAAAAAAGAAAACCATTCCAAAGAGTAGAGCAATATCTTTGAAGGAGGAGTGTTTATAAGGGAGATCAGATTATAAGGTGCCAAATATCAGTTTCCTTTATGCCCTATTTTATATTTAGGTTAAATAATGAAGTACAAACAAGTTAGTGGCAAGATTTCACCCTAAAAATGATTGCAGGCATAATCCAATAGTAATTATACACATTGATTGCATCTAAAAGTGTAGAATTCGAATACCTTCACCCCAAGTTGAACAAAAAGAAAAAAGAAAAAAAGATATCATCCTAAAAGTCCTATATATATTTTTGGACGTTGGAGAGACTCTTTTCACAATTTATTCATTTGTAATTGGTTTTCCAATGTTTTTGTTCTACTGAGTGAACTTACTTTTTTTGTGCTCAAATAAAAAACACTAAACTAATGTTCGTGTACGCAAGTTTAGTATTGAAATCAGAAAACAGTATGTAGATGGATTTGTCACACAAAATAGACTAGCACGCCAGAAAAATGTTTAAAGCGAAATTCACCTCCATTAACAAAGTTTGTCAAGACTGAAAAATAAATTTACAATCTTAAACTTATTATATTAATGACAAGCGCGAGCACTCGGGACTAAATTTTAGTAGTTGAAAAGTAGATATAACGACTAATGTTAAAAGCGTTCTACCATTGAAAGCGTCATTTCTTATAGTGAATTTTGCGACTACTATTTGAGTTGCGAAAATAATAAGTAGCTAATTACCTTTTTCTATTGACAAGATTTTGGTTGTCAAATGTTACTTTCAACAACTAAATTGTGAAATGAATTTGGTATCCCTCTGTTTTAAAGTTTGACGTCATAGCTTGTAGTGATTAATTAAATTTGAGTTTCCTTTACGATTAAAAATTTTAATCCTTGATATACTTGGCGCCAAAAACGATAATAATACACATTCTTACCAAAGGTTCAATTTCTTAGACTTCATTTGGTTCCTCATTCCAAACTTAAAATTTTCATCTCAGTTTTTGTCTTTTTCTGAAAAAATTTTTTTGTTTTTTCTAAAAAAGTTTTTGTCTTTTCTGAAAAGTCAACACAAATTTACTATTGAAATTTAAAATTTCCAACTCAAACTCATTCACCAAACAGACCCTTATTCTTGCCTATAGGCAAGTTCTCAGTGTTATTTGTTAACCCAGTTAGTCAGTTACTACACAGACCTACAAATATGAGAAAAGATATAAAATAAGCTTAGGGGTCAACCTAGAAAACAAAAAAGAATTGAGAAAATAATTAAGAGAGTAATATATGAAGTAAATAGCACTTTGAACAATAAAAAATTAAAGCAAATAACATGTTTTATAAAACATATATTTAGAGTAAAAATAGCAATAAATAGAAAATTTACTTGGTAAATAAGTTATTTATTTTTAGTAATTCAAGAATCATTTACTGTAAGTTTGGTATTTACTAAACTTTCTAATATTTACTTAAATTGTTATTTACTATATAATTTCTGAATACGTTTGAGGGGAATACTTTATTGGTTGATCGCTATTGTTTTATTTAAAATTTTTTTGGGGTGATTTTACAAGCAAGTAAAATTAGGTGCGTCTAACTCTTAACACACAAGCTAGTGTGCATAGTCTTGTTTGTTGCATTTTTATCTTTCATGTCGAACACATTAATCTAAAAAAAAAAAAAAAAAAACTGTTTCACTCGTCACACTTATACAGTGTTTTCCTTTTCCTTTTTTTTTTTTTTTTTTTTTTTTCTTTTTTCTTTTTTTCCTGATGATTATTTCACTTGTCCTGCCATTTTGAAATCTACGTGTCAAATCTGTTTACGATAATTCATTCTCTCGTCATCTCTTCTTGATCATAAGTTTTCCACTAGGACAACATATAGATAAATATTTATTTATTTATTAAGGTGTAGATGCAATTCGGAGAAAAGGCACGTACTTGTAAGAATTTATCAAACTCGACGAAAGCCTTCCTTAGTCACAAGCTATATCATATAGCAATACATGAACTGCATGCATGCATGAGATACATATGATCTCAACGTGCTTATTATATATATGTGTACATAGCTTCATTATTTATATATCTGAAGGCAAAGCCGAGGACGTAGATGCAATTCGTTTGTTTACTTGTGAGCTTCTTCATCTCCATGACCACCACCATATCCGCCTTTGCCACCATAACCGCCACCGTGACCACCTTTTCCCCCATAACCGCCTTTCCCACCATAACCGCCTTTGCCACCATGTCCGCCTTTGCCGCTGTAGCCAACTTTGCCGCCATAAGCAACTTTGCCTCCGTAACCGCCCTTGTCACCGTAACTTCCTCCATGACCGCCTTTGTTACCATATCCCATTCCTCCGTCTAGACCGTAGTATCCAACTTTTTTTGAGTCATCTACTTCAAGAGCAAAACAATGTTAACATATGTTAGGTTTTTAGTAGCAAATTTGCTTTGAAGAAGAGTGAACGAAAACACTACAACATGTTAGTTAAGTATAATGCAAGAGAAACCTAAAAGAAAAGGTGAACTCTACTCAAAATATTACTATATAATTTTACTATTGTGAGTACGTACAAGAAAAAGTTTCCAAGTGTGCCTCAATTTTGCACCTCTTTAATTTTATATATCCTAATAAGCTTTTGTAACAACAATATATATATATATATATATATATATATATATATTCAACTAATAGGAAAAGTTTTAAGTATAGAAAAGGGCTTTTGCCCTTAATCCCTCAATTTCTCGTGAATTGATAAATTTTGAACTTTTAATTTCGATAAATTATATCTCAAGTATATTCCCAAAAATTTAATCTTATTTATTGTAAAAATTTAGACGAAATGGAAATACTCTCGTACACATTTTTTGAGTATATAGAGATATTTAAATTTTGAATAATGATGTAGAACATCCAGTCACGAACACATATGTTTCTATGTATAGTACATTTTAACCATCGTCATCGATTTGGAGCACTATACAATACTTTATTTTCGTCACATAAAAAATTCAAAAGACAACATGCTATTTCGCAAATAATTAAGGAATTACCTCGAGTTATTTCTTGAGGAAAAGCCTCAATGAGGTCTCTGGCAACAATCTTGGAGGAGAAGACAAGAACAACTGCAAGTAAAACACCAAAGGACAGGAAAATATTGGAACCCATTTTTCTTTTCTCTTATTAAGAGAGCTACACAATATTTTTTTTTTATGGTGCCAATATCAGTTTCATTTAGTGCTCTATTTATAGGCGAAAAACACTAGTTGTACTATTAACTTGTTTCAAAATGTCATGTCCCACGGTTCTATAGTTGGACATTGCACAGGCTCTTAATTAATCTCAATTTCTTCAGTTGTTGTACTCGTTCGGCTCTTTATGGACAATTACTCCTTTTTAGCGTGTAATGTTAAAATTTTCTCTTTTAAGCTCAAATCGAAAACACTAAACTAATGTTCGTGTACGCAAGTTCGGAAAACAATTGGTTGTTATCACACAAGTTGAGTACGTAGCGAATTAGATAGGAGATGAAACCTCGTTGGGAAGTTTGGACTGAGAGTGTTGTTTTTATTTATCTTTAATAAGAAGGAGTCATGGACCCCGAAAAAATAAAAATAAAAATAAAAATAAAAATAAAAATAATAAGAAAAAAACTAAATAGGGAATGGGTTTCTTTTAATGGGTATAATTCAGCCTATACAAGCTTTTTTTTTTTTTTTTTTTTTTTGTTTTTTTCCCTTTCAAGATTGATTTTTTACGCTTACAAAACAGACTTGTGATCTATTAATCTATCTGTTAAATATGAAGAGAGAATTAGTTTTTTTCAGAGTTTTTTTTAATTTTATTTTAATTATAAGGGAGTTTAGTTTTCTAACCTGCTTAAAAATAGTTCGTCCAAGGTTTTTTTGAGTATCCTTCTTACATTTTTCTGTTTTTTTTTTTTTTTTTTTTTTTGGTGGAATCTCTCTTACATTTTTCTTTTTCTTCCCTTAAAAAAAAAAAAAAAACTTGTCTAAATTTTTATATTCAAGATTAAAAAAAAACATGTAAAAAAAATTTAATATATTAATATGAGGATTGCTATTTGCACTCGTAACTAATTTTAGTACCTAAAAAGTATATTTAATCAGTAAAAGCATAATTCCTTGTAACATTTTAGTCCAAAAAAGGAGCTATCCTTTACTGATAGAATTTTTGTCATCAAAACTTACATCCAACGACTAAACTTATTTGAGTACCAACATGGAAATATTCTCTCCATTTTAGCACGTACCAACCAAACAAAAATTTTTTTTTTTTTTTTCTGTCTTTCTCTTCAAAAGTAAACTTATTTTCACTATTTACCCTCCACCTCTAACATAAAAACTCAAATTTTAAAAGTCCATAAATTTGTTATTTCTAGTCAAAATGAGTGATTTTTTTTTAATTACACAAAATTTTGAGAGTAATAAAATAAGATTCATACTATTTTTTTTTTCTGAATACTTTTAACCAAACAGTTCATTTTCAACCAAACGCACAATTTCTGTGACGCCCAAGGAATTCTTAAACTTGATTTCATGAATTATTATTATGGATTTCATTCATCAATATACTTCTAATAACTTATTTTGATGAATATCAAAATTCAAGATCATGAATGATTTCATATACATCATTCATATGATGATGTTGATGCTTTACTAATATTGAAGCTCTCTTTTTAAATGAGAAATTATAGATATATAAAAATAGGTCGAACAATATTTAATTTATATAACAAATTTATTAAGTCGTACTATTGGCATAAATGTCAATTTTTAGGACGGAATCCCAATTACTATTAGTAGGTTGATTTAATGATCTTAATATTTATTTTGATCATATCAACATTTAAGTATTGAGAGTATGATTGGGAAATTAAATGTGTCACATTTATAGAAAATGAATGGTTGGGATTTACTAGAGCTGTGATTAAATCCAAAAGAGGAGTAAATCCAAAAGAGGAGGATTGATCAAGAGCTGTGATTAGATTTGAAATCAATAGTGTAGATTTTATGTTAAGAGATCTTATGCAAATCAATGGCCAAGCTTCGGATACTAAGTGACTAATGAGAGATTAGGTTAAGGATTGGTGTCATGAATGATCCAATGGGTGAGATCAAAGATGACAACCTTTGATCAATGGTGGAAAAATTGGAAGAAAGAAAAACAAAAATAAAAATGTGAAATTAAAGGGGAGAATTGGATTGTTGTAGTCAAAAGCAAGAAGAAATTTTAACAAAAGAGAAAAACGAATGTGGTACATGCATGCAAACTAAGTAAGAGATGACATGCAAACTAAGTAAGAGATGACATGGTTTGTTTAGGGAACAAGTACTTGAATATGACTATTGTGTGATAGCTCACAAGTATACGAGGTTGTCAAGTTTTGATAGTATAGGGTGAGTGAGTGTCGCATCCACAAGTATTTCTTAGATTGATGCTAAGTACCATGCTTATCGCAACCCAACTTTATCTAGGCAAACATAAAATGGAAAATAAACTAACCTAAGCAACTAAATTAAACTAAAAACAAGTGAAATAAATACAATTAGAGATATGGATTGATGGGAACTCAATCTAATGTATGGCTAGGGGGTTTTGATTTCATTTAACTAGAATATTTTATTCCAATTCAAAGGCTTGTCAATCAATTTCACCCTAATCATTAATCTTAGGTTTCAATTTTAATTTCAATTCCTCTCCCAAGTACCGAGTAAAATAATATGCAAAATTAACCAAATTAATATCCCTATTAACTCAATTGATTAAGCACTCATTAAGCAAAACTTAATCTAGTGATTACTAAGTAATAATTTAGGCCTGGCAAATCGTGTTCGCGGGCCGTGTTCGGGCCGGCCCGATTATGGCACGACACGATTAGCCTAAACACGAACACAACACGATTAATAAACGGGCCAGGAACGTAAACACGAACACGACACGATTAATAAACGGGCAGCACGACACGACACGCAAACACGATTATTAAATTGTCCAGAACGGGTTGGCACGAAAACGAACACGTTTATGATCCATTTAACACGAAAAACCCGTTTACGACACGAACACGTTTATGACCCGTTTAACATGAAAAACCCGTTTATGGCTCGTTTAACATAAACTTTCAAATTTCAATCAATTTTCTTTCTAAAAGTTAAATTATTTTTCTGTTAGAGTAACAGCTAAATTATGAGTGGTAAACAGCTAAATTATTTTTCTTTTAAAATAACAGCTAAAAGTTTAACCATTTTTTTTATGGTGTAAAAAAGCATATGGAGAATACATTATAATTGAAGTTATGAAAATGATTTATTGAAAATGAGTCGATGTTTAGAGTTGAAATTATGTGTTTTTATAAAAATAAATTATAATAATTTAAAATATATATAAAAATTTAAAATATAGTAAGAAAAATATAGTAATATGAATATTAGATTATTATTTTTGTATATGATAACAATAACTTTTTTGTAACAAAAAAGAAAGGAAAAAAAAATTGTTTAGAATCTATCCAGAACCTTCTATGAAAATAGAAAAGATTGGGTTCTATTTTGTAGGAATTTTACGTGTCATTAGCTTTATGGATTATGCATAGAGCCGGCAATTACGAAGGAAATGCATAGGTTTTTATTTTTGAAAAGACAGAGATAAAGCTCATTTTTCCAGGAATCCAAATACATAAAAAAATGTAAAGAATTTCCGCATATAAAAAATTCACCTTTGGAGAGCAAAGACTTATCGAGCTCGAGAAAGAAGCGATGGCCAAGCATTTAATATTAGGTTTACTATTTTATATTATTAATTAGTTAAATATAAATATAATTCATTTACTATTTTATATTATTATATTATTAACTAGTTAATTATAAGATTATTATTTTATATCAGAAGCAACATCTCCGTAACTTCTGATTTATGTTGTCTCAGTAGTGAAAATTCTTCAATAATTGTTTTTTGATCTTATATTAAACACACAAATAGGCCTATACTTGTTATAAAAGAGCTTTAGAATAGTTTGAAAATTCTAACATAAACGTGTTAAACGTGTTAATCGTGTTAGCACATTTATTTTCGTGTTAAACGTGTTGACCCAATTTCGACCCAATTATTAAACGTGCGGTCCAAATCCATTTATTTCGGGTCGTTCTCGTGTCGTGTCACCGTATCGTGTCCGAAATTGCCGGCCCTAAGTAATATTAGCCTCCCAAACTTAATATTACTTTGGGTTGTGTTTCCCAAGTCTCAACATATAAAATTAACTCTCCCAAGCTAAATTTCACACATTTAATAACTCTAATTTAATGAAAAATCAAATTAGGAAAAAGCATAGAGAAACACAAATGATTCAAGATGAAATTCATTCAACAATCCTTCAAATCATCAAAACATAGTCATCATCAAACTACATCATACCTCCTAGCTTAAAAAGTTTAGTAATCATCAACAGATCCAACTCTATATCCATAAACAAACCAAACATCTAAGTTATCATTCTAACACAAGTTCAATAACAAAAACACAAGTTCAAGAATCTAAAAGAGATGGAAGTAAGAATGCAATGAAGAACTAGTTGATGCAACTAATTTATCATTCTAGCACAAGTTCAAGAACAAAAATATAAGTTCAAGAATCTAAAAGAGATGGAAGTGAGAATGGAGTGAAGAACTAGTTGATGAAACTAAGCTCCAAGCCTCTAATCTTCACTAAATCTCTAAGAAATCCTCCCAAACTTGAGGGTTTCTGCCTTGAATCCTTAGAATTTTTGGGTCCTTAAAGCTATCCACAATTTCCAGTTAGTTTTCCTTTTATAGCCTCCCCAAAACATCACATTTTGCCTCAAATTTAGGTTTTCGTATGTGTGGGATCTGCAACAGGCTTTTTTCTCACTGCAACACGCATAAGACGACTAGAGCATCTCAGAAGGCGCACTACAATAGATAAAAGGCTTGCTGAAGCGTGCAAATGCTAGTTGGGAGTGGGCTACAACAGGTCTTTTATCCTTTGCAGCCTGCCGTAGGGCGCTCTCTAGCCTGGTAGCCGTGTTGCAGCCTGTAACCAGACCGTTTGTAGCTGGAACAAAGGGCATGCACTGTAGCGCCTCTTTGGCGCACTATAGCCTATTTATTGCTTCCCTAATTTTTCTTTTTGGTGCCTTTAGGATCCTCTTTTTGAGTCTTCATTGATCCGGCATGCTTCGTTTTGCTTCCTTTGCTCACGGCTCTTTCTACTTAATTCCAAAAAATCTCATTTTGCCACGTTTTCATCTAAATCCTCTTTTTATTTATAAATCCTATAAGATCACAAAAAAACACATTAAACTAACAAAACCACTTGAGAACTTACAAATATTTGAACTAAAAAGTACTTGATTTATAGGTAAACAACCTCCTCATCAATCTTCCACTTTGTAAAACAAAATTTTCACACCAACCCCCTCCTTCATGTGGCGACAATGCAAGGTGGGAATCAGCCAATATTTTTGACTTTTACCCCTCAAAATACAGCTCTTTTTAAAGCATACATTGACTGAAAATAACCCTTAATGTTTTACTTCATTCTCACTCAAGTTAATCTAAAAAACCTAAACTCCATAACCACTACCAAACCTCAAAAATCAACAACTCTATTCTCCATCTTCAACACCCTTGTAGCACCTTTTATCCTCCATTTTCAAGTTCTAAGCAACCTCATTACCAACTTTGAAAAAGTGTGAAGTAGAGTTAGAGGACGTACTACTAGAGGTAACCTAGTAGTTCTCTTTGTATTTTTGGTCATTTTTGGAGAACTAAAGTATGTTATTTAGTTAGAATCTTAATGTTAGTCTTCTTCTTACCTAGGAAAAGGTTTTTAGAAGAACTTTGAAAGTCCAAGGTCTTAAAGGATCCACGAAGAATTTCTGTAAGATCTACGAACTTTGTAAGAGATTATGGTTGTTGTGATTATATGGCATGAGTTTGAAACATTGGTATGAAAAATAAATTATAGTGTAAGATTCGAGAGAGAATAAGCTTCATTTTGGACTTTGAAATCACTTGATTTGCTTATATATGTCTCAAGTTATATGCATTTGAAAGTGTAACACAAAACAAGAAAGAAAATGAATCTCTGGGGTAGAGTATAACCCCTTATGAGCTCCGAATCCTTTAAACTCAAAAATTTTGGAGTATAAATTAGAGATCTAAAAACTATGTTTTTTAAGCTTTTCAACAAGGTATTTTACACCTCAAAGGGATAAATATGCATTTTTTGGTAAATTTGACAATCTAACTGTAAGAAACATAAGATTTTGCTGGAACCCTATACCAGCCATAGGGTTTTGTTTGTTTTTTCTGTTTTGTATTAGTAAACCATATTGTTTTGTAAAACTATTTCTAGTGTTCAAGCTAGACATTATAAACTTTTCAATGACGTATCGTTTGCCTTACTTGGACTTGTGAGTGAATTATTATAATTTTTCTAAATTTTAACCACAAATTTGGACATAAAGTACATACGTGAGACTAATAATAACAAAATCTCATTCTATGGCATGAAAAGCTTAAAAACTGTAGAAGATAACTTTATTATTGTATAGTAGACATCATAAGCTTTAAAACAAACTATCTTACGTTTCAAACAGATACATACAAAATTTTAATAAATAACACAAAATTAGATTATAATCTGATAAACTGAGATTTTACTATGGGACACTAAGAAAAATGTCCATATTAAGGTTTGAAACCCTTAAAATTTTGGAAAATAAATTATACAAATAAAAACTAAATACTTCAATCTTTCCAACGAACTATTAAGTGTCCAAAACGGAATTATACATAAATTTAAATAAATCTTACAAGTTACGATCTCATACCAAACAAAACGATTAAATATTAAAAATGTGACCAAAGGATAAATCACAACTTATGGACATGAAAAAAAAAATTGATGAAATTAGTTAGTATTAAGTATATAATCAACTAAATGTGAAAAATTCTACTTTGTAAAGTTGAGTCACAAGTTTTAGATACGTCAAAATATAGTAAATTAGAGGATTATTAAATATATACTAAGAGATTACCTTAGCTCAAATGAATGATAATAACTAGTGGAATTGAGCCTTAGAAACCCAATAGTCTATGAAGACAACTCAGTTAGAGGTAGACACTTAGGTGGCACTTTGTCACCAAGATGATGAAGATTTATTAATTAATTAAGAAATAAATTAATAAAGTAATAAATATATGACAAAATTTAATTAGTAATCAATTAATTAATTATAAGAGCTAATAAATGATTATTAGTTATATAAACAAGAGGATTATATTTAGTAACTACAGATTTATTAATGATTAATTAGAGATTAATTAATCATTAATTATTAATATAATAATGGATGATTAATAAGAGATTAATTAAATAATATTTATTAGTATAATCTAATTATTAATTATTAATATAAAAATTAATAATTGATAATTATTATATGAGATATAATATTTAAATAACATAATTAATTATTAATGATATAATTATTAATTAGTCAATAAAAAAATTATGTAATTTATTTATAATTATTCAACTAAATAAAGTAATAATTAAGTAGTACCTATTAATTAATTAATTGATTAATGAATAAACAAATTAAAATTTAATTTAATTAATTAAATAATAATTAGTAGAAATTTGTTTAACACTTGATACTTAATATGAATTTATTATTAAGGCTAACTACGATGCAAGTGAATTAAGCTCACCTTAATTCGAAATATATATATATATATATATCCATAATTTGCTGTAATGACAAGGTATATATTGTTAAATCAGAATAATTGCCCGAACTTAAATGGTAGGAGTTACAATTCCGAAAGTTTAAACACATAAGATAATTAAATAGAAACTTTACCTACAACATAAAACAAAATGTGTTCTTTGTTGATATTCTATGTTTGCTATGAAGTACCTTGATGTTGTGTTGAATATACGAGTGATATGTATTGCTTTAATTAAGCATTTGACATGTGTAATTTCTCTTGAATTAGTATGATTAGCATGCCTCACAGATATTTATGCCATAATGATAGGCGTATAGTGACATGTAAATCTACATATTGTCACAATTAATAAGAATGAGACTAACAAAAGTTAGAATTAAGTGTCGTACCAACCTCCAATTAGTGAGAAGATATGAGAAGAATGAAAGTTTTAAGTTATAATCTTAGAGGTTATTGGAAAGTCACTCCCCTAACTCCCTATTGATTGCGCGCATATGGATACGACACAAGGACCCTTAAGTAGACAAGATATATATAATAAAGCATAATTGAACACACTTAAGATCACATATATTTTCGAACATTCATGTTATGATGTGTGATGATATGATCTATGAAAATATTTTGTGAGATACAGTTTGTACTTACTGAGCGAAAGCTCATATATGTGTGTTCGTACTGTAAACGCGGGTAAGCAACCCACCACTTATATATTTTTTGGACTGGCAAGCACTGCAGAGGCGATGAAGGAAGGAAATGAAATACCAACACGAATTTAATTTCTGCATTTAGACTTCTTCAATTATTTTGTACCGATTATCTTTATAACTATGTTTTCATTATTTCAATACTATATTAAACTAGTAGGAGTACTTAAAGACTTTAGGGTCTTTTCTTTAAACTCATATGACATTATAGTTTTTTTTTTTTAAATATTATCTAAGTACGAATTTGATTATGATATTTATTATTTAGAAATTCCAATTTCCTCAGTTAAAATTTTAGCATATTTAACTCTTCAAATGCAAGTATAATTTGTTTTAAAAAGTAAAAAAAAACAAAACAAAACAAAAAAAAAAAGCTTGATATCTTTGGAACCAAACATAAATAAATGTTAAGACTATATTAACTAAAAATAAGTAAGTTAGTTAATGGTCTGAAAGGTCGGATTGTTACCATTTCAAAACTCAACTTAATTCCAATCAAAATCAGTCCGAAAATTCTAATTCAAACGGACCAATCATACGGCCTCTTAATATTTGGCACTATAGCTTTATGCAAGCATGGATCTACGCAAATTTGTAATTTGCTCCCATCAAAAGCTTTTTTTCAAATGTGCCCCCCCTCAAAAAAATTTTTATTTGTTTTTAAAAATTTTATTGATTTTATAATTATCAATAATTTGAATATTAGTGCGTGTAAGTATTTATTTGTTAGTAAAAAGAATTACCTTTAAAAGGAAAAATGATGGTGTAAAATAAATTAGAGTGAAATTTAATTTTCAATTAAAAAATTTCAAACATAAAACATAGAGCTAGAAACTTCTATTTATGATATGAGATAAAATTCAAGAATAAATTTCACAATATTTGCAAAATATAAAAACAATATATAATAGTTATTATATGGTAATAAATATGTAAAACAAATTTTCTTTAGAATAAGAAATATTAAACTTTTTATCATGTACAATTGATAGTTTTAAAAATTTTTCTCTTTATGTGTGTTTCTATTAAGATAAATTTCTACATCTGTCACTGACTTTATGTGACTAGTTATTAATATGCGTCCCGTTGCTAAATTTGCTTCTTTTTTTTTTTTTGTTTAGTTGTTGTAAGAAACAATGTACTCTTTTGTTAAACATTTTTACAACCAAAATTTTTGACGTCATAGCTTTTTGTGATTAAATATGAGTTTCATCTTTAAATCTACCTTTTTACGATTAAAAATTTTAATAATTAATAGACTTGTTGCTAAAAACAATGTACATTAATTTTTACCAAAGGGTTCAATTTGTTATTCTTGCCCATTGGGCAAATTTCTTAGAGTTATATGTTAACCATGTTATTACAGCCTGCAGATGTGAGAAAAGAAATAAAATAAGATGCTTGATAATTGTTTATCTCAAAAAGGCTCCTGACTTGGTGGTCATCCTAGAAAAAGAATAGAGAAAATAATTTAGATCGTAAGAAGTAAATAGCATTTGTACAATAAATAAATGAACTAAGTAATAATTTTTTTTAAAATTTTTATATATGTTTGGAGTAAATAATAATAAATAAAGATAAATAAGTTATTTATTTTTAGTAATTAAATAGATTGTTTATTAGTAGGTTTATTATTTACTTTAACTATTTTAAAATCAAGTGTATAAAAATATTGTTTACTATAATTCCCGATATGGAGAGAGGAAGAATATTTTATTGGTTGAATGCTATTGGTCTTTTTTTTGTTTGTTATCTTTTTTTTTTTTTTTTGGGTGATTTTATTGCGCGTCGAATTTCTTAACACTTGGACCTACACCACCCTAGTGTACATAGAGTTGTTTGTTGCTTCTTATTTTTCATGTCGAACACTTCGTTGTTAAAAGGAAATATTGTCATGCATTTTTTTCTCTCTTCTTTTTTTTTTTTTTTTTTTCCCCTGACAATTACTATAGTCGTTCCATTTTGAACTCCATGTGTCAAAGCCGTTTACGAATCACGATAATTAATTTTCTCTCATCATAAATTTCCCATCTCTTCTTGCTCACCAATGTGTGTGTGTGCATATATATATATATATATATATATATATATGTCAAGATGTAGATATAATTCCGAGAAAAGGCACGAACTTGCAAGAATGTATTAAACTCGACTCAAGCCTTCATAAATCACAATCTCTGTAGTACAACAACTGCATGCATGCATGCATGAGAGACGTACGTACTCAACTATGCTTATTTTATATATGTGTATATATTTTGTGAATAGCTTCATTATTTATATATTTGAAGGCAAAGCCGAGGACATTGATGCAAATCCTTGTTTAGTTGTGAGCTTCTTCATCTCCATGACTCCCACCATATCCGCCTTTGCCACCACCGTAGCCACCTTTGCCGCCATAACCCTGACCGTAACCACCTTTTCCGCCATAACCACCTTTCCCGTCGTGACCGCCTTTGCCACCATATCCACTTTTTCCTCCGTAGCCACCTAATTTGCGGCCATAACCACCTGTGCTGCCGTAACCTCCTCCCTAACCACCCTTGTTACCATATCCCATTCCTCCGTCTAGGCCGTAGTATCCAACTTTTTTTGAATCATCTACTCTCTCTTCTTCAGGGCTAGCATCGACTACAAGAGCAAAATGATGTTAACATATGTTAGGTTTTTAGTAGCAAGTTATTTATAAAAATAACAATAAAAGAGAACAACTACACTAGGACATGTTAGTTAAGTATATTGCAAGAGAAACGCAAGAGAAAAAATCAAGTACACTACAAATATTACTATATTTATATGTACACTTCACTATATACTTAAATACTTAAATATTGTGAGTGTACAAGAAAAAGTTTCTACAAGTGTGCCTCGCCTCATTTTTGCACCTCATTGATTATAATTAGAAAAGTTTTTAGTATCCCTTAAATCCCTCAATTTCTCTCGAATAGATAAATCTTGAACTTTTAATTTCCGATAAATATTTATTCCTCAAGTATTCCCAAAAACGCACTCTTATCTATTGCAAAAATTTAGTTGAAATGGAAATACTCTCGCATATATTTTTCGAGTGTATATAGATATTGAAATTTTGAATAATGATGTAGCCCATTAAGTTATCTATAATACATTTTAACCGTCGTCATCGATTTCGAGCACTATACAGTACTTTATTTTTCGTCAAATTAAAAATTCAAAAGACAACGTGCTATTTCGAAAATAATAAAGGAATTACTTCGAGTTTCTTTAGTAAAAGCCTCATCGAGGTCTCTTGCGACAATCTTGGAAGAGAAGACAAGCAGAACTGCAAGTAAAACAACTAGAGAAAGGAAAATCTTGGAACCCATTTTTCTTTTATCTTAGTAAGAAAGCTACACTATATTTTATCTATGCGGAGAAGTGTTTGTAATGGCGAGTGGTGCCAATATCAGTTTCATTTCATGCCCTATTTTATAGGCTGAAAATACTAACTTGTTTGAAAATGTCATGTCCTACAGTTCTATAGTTGGACATTGTAGACACCCTTTTGATCACAATTTCTTCAGTTGTTGTACTTCTTCGTCTAATTATGGACAGTTACTCCTTTTTAGCGTGTATTGATAAAATTTTCTCTTTTGTGCTCAAATCAAAAACAATAAAACTAATGATCGTGTACGGAAGTTCTGAAAACCATTTTTTGATTGTTATCGCACAAGTTGAGTAGGGAATTCGAAAGGAGATGAAACCTCTCGTTGTCTAGCTCAATAGGTAGGAGAGAAGGGGTTTGGATTGAGAATGCGTTTAAAAAAATAAAAAATAAAAAAAGGTGGGAGTCATTGGCCCCTATAAAAATTAAAAAAGAAAATTAAAAAAAAAAAACTAAATAGGGGATGAGTTTTTTTAATGGGTATAATTGATCAGCTTGGTCAGAATATACTAGCAAATTTTGATTTTTGGTTTTCCCTTCTCACTGTTTTATTCCAAGATTTATTTTTTACCCTTTCTAAACACAGACTGGTCTATTAATCTGTCTACTAAATATTAAAAAAGAGAATAAGTTTTTTTGGATTTTCTTTCAAAAAAATTTTTGCAAGGGAGTTTAGTTTTTTAACCTGGTTAAAAATAATTTCTAGTTTTTTTTTCTCTTAATCTTTCTTACACACTCTCTCTCTCTCTCTCTCCCTCTCTCTCCCTCTCTCTCTCTTTCTTTTTTAAAAAATTTTCTTCTCTAAATTTTAATATTATTTAAACAATATACTGATTATTTCACATACACAAAACGCGTGCAGCAACTAGTAGCTGGTAAAGTGTTAAAGAGACCTCAATACTTAATAAAATTTGTCCAGATTAAAAAAAAAATTGTATCAAAATTTATTAAATTAGTACGAGGATTACTACTTACAGTTGCAACTAAAATAGTAAGTAAATTTCATCACTGAAAGCATAATTTCTTGTTGTGACATTTCAATCCAAAAAAGTAGCGCTATCCTTTACTGGCTAATTTTTTTTCATCAAAATTTACATCCAACGACCAAAATTATTTTAGTTCTAAGAACATATGGAAATATTCTCTCCATTTCTAACACGTGTATTTCACTGGTGTTTCAACCAAATTATTTCTTTTTTTTTTTTCTTTTTCTTCAAAAGTAAACTTAGTTTTACTATTTATCTTTATCTTTAATTTTAAAACTCAAATTTTAAAAGTCCATATTATTTCCGGTCAAAATGAAATTATTAATTTTTAAATCACATAGAATTTCGAGATGAAATAAGATTCATATTGATATATAACTTGTTTAATACATTTTAAGTTTTTAAACATTTTAACTCAAAAACTCATATTTTCAATCAAACTCATAATTCCAAAAGCTCAACTTAACTTCAATTAGAAAAACTCCAAAACTCTAATTCAAATGGACCGACCACATAGCCTCTTAAGGTTTGGCACCAGGGGTGGAGCCAGAAATATATTTCCATGGGCATACACTAATTTTTATTTTTCAAGATAAACTATATTTTAGCAGGTTTATGGGAGAATTTTTAATTTTAGTGGGGTCAAAGCAATAAAATTATATATATATTTTTTGTAGAATTAATTTCAATGAGGATTATGTGAGAATTTTTTTAATAGTAACAAAATAAGAACAATATAAGAATTTTTTATTCTTAGTGGGGATAATTATAAAAATTGTAAAAATTTTGAAGTAAAATTAAAATATCAAAAATTTTAAGTGAGGGCTAAACCCCTAAATCCGCCACTGTTTGGTGATTTCACTTTATGTGACAAGTGATTAATATGCGTCCCGTTGCTAAATCTACTTTCCAGCCAAATATTTATATGAGTTTCATATTTGAATCTACCTTTTTACAATTACAAATTTTGACCATCGATAAACTTGGTGCCAAAAACAAATGTACATCCTTACCAAATGGTTCATTTCTTATTCTTGCTTATGGGCAAATCTCTCAGAGTTATAAGTTAACCAAAAGAAATGAAATAATTAGCGATCAACCTAGAAAAAAGAATAGAGAAAATAATTCAGGGTAAGAAGTAAAGCATTTTTACAATAACTAAATCGAACTAAATAACATATTTAAAAAAAAAAAAAAACCTTATATATAGAGTAAATAATAATAAACAGAAAATTTACTAGTTAAATACATTATTTATTTTTAGTAATTAAATGGATTGTTTCTCCTATATTTTAAAATATCTTACTATTTAATTCATTTTATAAAATTTTATTTATATTTTAATTTCCGATATAAAGAGAGGGGGAATATTTAATGGTTGATCGCTATTTGTTTTATTTTTTCTTTGTTATCCTTTCGTGATTTTATTGCTCTCATACATAAGAAATTATGCACATCTAATTCTCAACCCTTTGACCTACACCACCCTAGTGTGCATAGAGTTGTTTGTTCCTTTTTATTTTTTGTGTCTAACACTTTGATGTAAAAAAAAATGTCGCACTTCAGACTCATCTTCCCCCCCCCCCCCCCTTTTTCTGACAATTATTATACTCGGTCGATGTTGAACTCCATGTGTCAAAGCCGTTAAGGATAATTAATTTTCTCTCATCATAAATTTCCATACCTTCTTGCTCATCAATTTTCCACTGGCTACGACACTATATATATGTGTGTGTGTGTGTGTGTGTTTGTATGCATGTATATCAAGGTGTAGATATAATTTCGAGAAAAGGCACGTACTTGCAAGAATATATTAAATTCGACATGAGCCTTCATAAATCACAAGCTTATATGTCTAGAGTACCACAACTGCATGCATGCATGAGAGACGTATGTTCTCAACTATGATTATTTTATGTATGTACATATAATTTGTGAAGCTTATTTATGTATTTGAAGGCAAAGCCGAGGACATAGATGCAAATCCTTGTTTAGTTGTGAGCTTCGTGTCCATGACCACCATGTCCGCCTTTGCCGCCACCGGAACCACCTTTTCCGCCATGACCACCTTTCCCGCCGCAACCTCCTTTGCCACCATGTCTGCCTTTGCCTCCGTAGCCTCCATGACCGCCTTTGCCACCGTAACCGCCTTTGCCTCCCTGACCACCTTTGCCGCCGTAACTGCCCTTGCCTCCGTAGCCATCTTTGCCTCCATAACCACCTTGGCCGCCGTAACTTCCTCCATAACCGCCTTTGTTACCATATTGCTTTCCTCTGTCTAGGCCGTTGTATCCAACCTTTTTTGCATCATCTACTCTCTCTTCTTCGGTGCTGGCATCAACTACAAGAGCAAAACGACATTGTAAAACATGTTACATTGCTTTAGTGGACAATTTGATTAATTAATTAGTACAACGCAAGAGAAACGTTGAGAGAGAGAGAGAGAGAGAGAGATTGAACAACTACACTACTACAGTACTATTAACTATATATACACACACTTACTATATGCTTTACTATATTGTGAGTGTATAAGACAAACCTTCCGCAAAGGTGGTGTGCCTCATTTTTGCAAGTACAAAACAGCTCTGTAATTATAGATATATCCTAAACTATTGTACAACTACGATTCAACTAATAAGAAAAGATTTTGGGGGTAATTTTATCAATCAGTCTTTGAACTATGAACTTTCAATCACTTTGATACTTGAACTTTTAATTTTGATAAATTAGTCCCTAAACTTTGATTTTTTGACAGTTTTGACCCATAACACTAAAATTGACAAAGGATTATTAAAATTTAATATAGATAATCACATTCCTATTACCTAGAAACTAAAACTTCTGAAGAAATTAATACATTGAGTGTCACATGTTCTAGTTCTCATGAGTTTTTTTTTTTTTTTTTTACTTTTTTTTTTTGATAAATTCTAGTTCTTATGAGTTAATAATAATAAGAATAGGGAGGATAAATTTTTGCAACGTAACGTAATTATTTTTTGTAAAAATTCATTTTAAAACAGAATTGACATATGATTATATACGTTGTAAATAAAAATCTTTCAATAATTTTAATGACGAGACCAAAATTATCAAAAATCAGAAGTTTAGGGATTATTTTACCGAAGTCAAAAATAAAGGGACCAAAGTGACAGCATGTAATAATTTAGGGACTAAATGAATAAATTGCGCACAAGTTTTTAATATACAAAAGGGCTTTTTGCACTTTCATCCATCAATTTTTCTCGAACTGATATATCTTTCGTGCTTAAATTTTGTTAAATTATTACCTTAATTAAGAAAATTCCAAAAATTTTCTCCTATCTAACGCAAAAATTTAGTAGAGATACTGAATTTGCTGATAAGGATGTCACGTACACAAACATATTCCCGTCCACATTTTACCTCCCATCATCATCTTGGAAGCACTTTACAATGTATTGTTTTTGGTCAAATTAAAAAAAAATTTCAAAAAATAACTTCGAAAACTCACAAAAATTAAGGAAAAATGGTGCCAAACACCAAAGATATAAAAATGTTAACCTCGAGTTTCTGGAGAAGAAGCCTCATTGAGGTCTCTTGCGACGATCTCCGAGGAGACGACAAGAAGAACAGCAAGTAAAACACCCAGAGAAAGGAAAATCTTTTAACCCATTTTTCTTTTCTCTTAGTAAGAGAGCTACACTATATTTTATTTACGAGGAGACGTGTTTGTAATGGAGAGTGGTGCCAATATGATCAGTTTCATTTCATGCCCTATTTTATAGGCTGAAAAATATTAGTTTGTACTACTATAACAAACTGAAAGATGTCATGTTCTACAGTGCTATAAAGTTGGATATTGGAGAGACTCTTAATTAATCTCAATTTAGTCAGTTGTTGTACTCGTTCGTTTATTTATGGACCATTACTCCTTTTTACCGTGTGTTGATTAAACTCTCTTTTTTTGCTCAAATCAAAAGCACTAAACTAATGTTCGTGCACGTAAGTAAATTATAGTATTTTCAATCGATTGATATTTGTTTTTTAGTGGGTGTGAACCTTGTTATACTAACGTGGTACTAGCTAGCAAAATTAATGAGGTGTTTTGGTTCCAAGGTTCAATTCAGTCTGAATAACATTTTTTTTTTTAATCCTTTTCTGAAAATTCAATTTCAATTTCACTACTTACAGTTATTATTACAATTTTGTAACTGATCAAATTTTAAAAATCCATAACTTTATATATACATATTAAGTCCAAATGAGATATATATTTTTTAAATTGCATAGAATTTTGAGATGAACAAAATAAGCTCCATATTGATTTTTTTTTTTTTCCGAACACATTTCAAGTTTTTATATATTTTTTAATTCCAGCAATTCAAATGCATATATCACCAAACGCACAACTTAATTCAACTCAATTCCATCCCAAAAAATCTTATTAATTCCAACCTGTTAAACAAGCACATGCTTAATATATGTTTTTCCTTGTCACAGTATACAAAACTTAGTTGAGACTAACTCAGCAGATGAAAAGTGAGGAATTTTAGATAGGACTTTTCAAATTTGAAACCAAAAAAATGTTTTCAATTATCTTTGATAAATGCAAGTCTTAGACTCCATATTATTAACTAATAATGATATCATACTAAAATTTGTTAAGACCCAAAAAAAAAAAAAAAAAGTGTGAGCTGCGTACACCCGCGACTAAAATTTCAGTAGCATAATTCCTTGTGGTGAATGTTGCGATTAACATTTTATGGGATGTTTGGTATAAATATTTGAATAATAAATTATAATTATTTTTTGTTTTTTTCTGAAAAATTAACTTCAATTTTACTATTTACACAGTTTTGTAACTCAAAATTTAAGTCCATAACTTTACATATATAAGCCCAAATAAGATGATTTTTTTTTAAATATTACATAGAATTTCGAGACTAATGAAACAAGCTTCGTATTGATATTTCTTTCCTTACACATTTTAAGTTTTTATATTTTTTAACTCTAACAATACAAACGCCTCACCTGTTGGAATTTATATATGCCCTAAGGATAGAAAATCAATTCTAGGGATTTTCTGTAAATATGACATTTTGATATTAATAAAAAGAGGTTATTCATATTTAATTAGTAATGTCCTATTTACTTTCATTTATTGATTATATGATTATTTTGAACAAACATAAAATACTCCTAGACTGTTAGAAATATATCGGATTACCATATGTATACGGGGTATACATAGAAGATGTGATAATTTGATAACAATCTAAATAAATAATCTGCAATCGATAGAATAATATTTGGGAATCTTATTCATGATTAGATTATAAAGGTTTTCTACTTCCTTGGAGGGATGGTTTGTCTTGACCATCGGATAGGTTCCAAGTAGAAACTTTAATGTATACTAATATTGAGGTATGATATTGGACTGGACCTAAGGTGTTAATTGATTCGGTTTAATAACTCTGTTTATAAGAATCAATGACGCTTTGATTATCATCTTGTATTAATCTTAATCCTGAAATGAATATTTGAGTTTGCATCTATGACTTATACATTTTGATCCACTATAGGTGAGACACTAATAATTGATGGTCAATATACTTATGTTTTAAGTGTATGACTTATGGATGGAGAAATCAAGATTTTTAGATACGAAATCCATAGCTATCTTAACGATAGTACATGTTATCTACTTAAAAGCATTACTCGAGAATTGAAAGATAATATAACAAGATCTTGACCATCGATTTACTTTATGTTCTCTGATAGTTTACTGATTGTATGGCTTTACAATTGGTGGCTCTTTCAATGGAGAATAATGGAACTTTAAGTTAAAATGATCGAAAAGGTAAAACGGAAAATTATATTAATTCAATCATGGATAACATATGGGGATTAAGCGAGCGATGAATAAATCGTGGAAAAAGCACTGCGTTAGAAAGCTTTCATAATATGGTATGTAAACGGGAGTTCAGCTTCAGACTTTTATTGGAATAGTCCTGAAATTGATAATTGATGAATAATTAATCCGAGATTAATTTTTCACAATTATAGGAGCCTCTTTACATATTTCTGTCAGGTCCCTCTATTAGCTCAATAGTTCCACTAATCGTTTCGAGATTTGTTCCTAATAAGATCGGTAAATTAAATGGGAATTTAATAATACCTAATAAGACATGGTACTCTCTAATATACAATCCCGAAAGGATTGGACATTTGAAATTAATACAGACAAATAATGTGATTTGTCAACATAGGATTTGTTGCAAATAAAATAATTATTTGTTAATTATTTTGGTTAATGGAATTTTGGAAATAAGATTGTGTTTGAATTATTTAGTTTTTGAAAACAAAATTTTTCTTTCCTAATCTATGGTGCACGAATTTTTAGTGGTTGAAGGGAAGAAAATTTTAATTCAAAATTGTTTAAATATATTACAAACAGTAAATTATTAATTGATTTAAATAATAGAGCTTATTTAATAGATTTTCTTTTCTTAAAGAATGGTGCACATTTTTTTGGTGGAAAGGAAATCTAAAATATTTCATTTATTTAAATTAATTAAATATGGATAATGTTTGTGAAAAATATTTATTTAAATTCAAATAAGAAAATTTTATTTAAATTCAAAAGTTTAAAAAGAGTTTAAATCTAGATAGGATTAGGACTTTTTGACTAGTCTAGATTCTTGATTTAAATTTGAATCACCAATCAATCTACACATAAAGGGAATGACGAATTTTTTGAGATTCTCCAAGCAAAAAACCGTCCATAAGGTTTAAAGAACTTAGCCCGAAATTGGAATTATCATTTGGTTCAAAAGATTATCCAGAAAAATAATTATTAATTATTTTTCAAATAGCAGATATTTTTGAAAAATGATTGGAGTATTATATAAAGGCTAGGGGTTCTTGAAAAAAAGTCAACTATCATCATACACTCAAAGATAGGGAACGGTTTTTTGGGAGAGAGAAAACACAAAAAACTAGGTTTTTGTGTTTGAGAAAATTTGTCCTTCTTGGGTGTGAGAAAAGGAGAAAATTTTTCATTGTATCAAAACTATGAGGAAGGTTAAGCCGAGTGATATTTTTCATAGAAGGTTAACCGGTTCCTGTTTTGTAGTTTTGAAAAACGAACCCGGATCGAATTCTCAACGAGGTACATCGGGATTGAGAAAGTGGGATGTAGACTTCGGAAGAATTACCGGTCGCTTGGATTCATAGCACATGTGTTCACACACACTCTGAGATGTGGGGACTCGAGAATAGTAGAGAATATACATTGGTCGATGCTCTAGCAATTCCGGAATCCAGAAACAAGGTATGTTTGATCATGTATTTAATTTATTGTTATATACATCATGAGCTTCTTTTTTGAGTCGGTATAAAAATTTTAAAACTTCCGCTACCCCGTAACTCTGATATCGGATCCGTTTTTCCAACATCACCAAACACACAATTTAATTTAAACCTAAATATTATAATCCAAATTTTAGCACCAAACGCATGCTTAATTTCAAAAAGTAGCTAACTTTTACCCACTAGGTTTTAATCGTCTATATTATTTTATTACTTCCAGCAACTAAAATTATTTTAGTGTTCACTTTATTTTTAATATTTGACGTCATAAATTTCTGCTACTATATGTGTTTTCTCCTGCTAAGTCTGTTTTTTGCTTAGTCATTCCCCAAATTTGCTGCCTTTTTTCTTTTTTTTTTGCCACTAAAAATAGCAAAAGGATGTTTTACCCCTTTTTGTTTCAGAAATTCATTTTCAAAAGGAATATAAAAATAACAAGAGAATGTTTTTCTAAACTTTTTCTATCATTTAAATAATTTTGAAAAATGTTAGATATCTTATTCTTAAAAATATTTTGTATAGTACCTTTTTAAAACCCTTTTAGAATCTATTTGAATTCTTCTCGTAATATACTATTTCAATAACATTTTTTCTCATTTGTAACTTTCCGACCTCTTTTGTTTGCAAAAGAGAAAATTTTTTGTTTATCTAAAACACCATCTCATTATCAAAATAAAATGAAAAAGAAAATTTTCCATTTTAAAAATGATTGTGCAATCCAAACAGACTCAATTAAACCTTACATAAACAAAGTGATCGAGATTTCTTATTTACGAATTAACCTAACATTTCTCTATCCGCATATACATATATATATATATATATATATATATATATATTCTACACTGAAAAGTAAATGATTATCGGTTGATCACATGCCCAATAATACATCGATGTTGGGTCTCCCATGCTTCAACATTGATCACTAGATGCTGCAAATGATAAAATATTTTTATCTGTTGCCATTATCACCACTCATTATTCTCCGACAACCTCCAAAACTTTGCCATAAAATATATGTTTATTATTGCAATAATTTATAATCAACCAAATAATGGGGCTTAATTATCGGCAAGCTAGCAAGCTTGCAAATTGGGTCTTGCATAATTATATATTATTTTACTCCCCGGTTGGTAGGCTCAGGTAAGCATGCACTAATAATCTTATTTGAGGAATATTAGGTATCTTACTTTTTCCTTTATTTAAGGTTGATTCCTTGGTCGGGTCTTTGGACTCTAGCTAGCTTTTTTAAATGGATTAATCCTTTAATTTTTAATTTGATTAGTAATTATAAGAATATTTAATTGGAAATGCATAGTTTTGAACGTACGTACATCCTAACATATATATACATATACATACATATTTATATATATGTAGACACACATATCCAATCAAAGAATGCCTGAATCAACCTAGTTTAGAATTACAAAGTAACCATGCTTGTTTGTAAGGCCAAAAGACAAAAGTTATTCCAATAAATTGCCGTCATTTGAGCTTGACCCTTACCTCTTAATTTGTAGTAATTTTGTGATTAAGGATGATGATTTCACAGAAATCGTGATCTTGTTTAAAAAGCTCGCATTTTGAGATCAAACTTCAGGTTAAAAATTGAATTTATTATTTAAATTATAAATTTAAACCTATAATGATCCAAACGAGTGCTTAATATTTTCATAATTCTCCAATCAAGACAATTTGACGTAAAAAAAATTAAAGGGAAAAAATAAATAACAATTTAACATTAAATAATCGAACTAAATAGTATATTGTTAACAGTAAATAATTTAACTAAATAGCACATTTTTATAATAATTGAAGTAAATGACAAATTTTAAAAAAATAATTTATTTATTAGAAATAAATTTATCATTTACCTATTTAGGAAATTAGTTATTTGCATAATAAATTTGTTATTTACTATTATTTACTTTA
>CM046381.1:3904031-3943031 GCA_025413485.1 Ficus microcarpa
AATTAATATTTTAAAAGCTTGGTATTTACGTTGTTTGATTTTGTTAGAATACTATTTGCTATAATTTTTGAAGATTAAACGAGCGTGATTCATAAATTTTGCCAATGATTTATAGAGTTGCAGACAGAAACTATAAAAAATATTGTTGCATTCGTCATAATTTCAAGTTTAAATATATGAATATATTAATGAAGCATCAATTTTTTAATTCGTGAAAGTTATGAAACTTATTCAGTTGAAGAAAAAACGGCAAACCTCATCAACTAAAAATTGTCAATTTGTTTGCATTAATTGATAGTAAACATCAAATCATGCAATTAGCATATTAAGTAGACTTTTATAGTAGTTAAATACTAATACGTATTATACTACAATTCCTTACTAATAAGGTATTGATTTATCCTGCCACAAAATTACCCTGTCATTCTTAGAACGACATACCACAACAACCATAACAAAATGACTCAACTAATCTATAGTTTTTTTTTTTTTTTTTTTTGGATCAAAAAAATTAATGTCTTCTTTCCTTATCATCACCTTGGTTCTTCTTTGTAAACAAGAGTTATAGCATGAGACTACTCTCTATAAACAATATTGCTATGCATATAAAATTGTCTACCAAATTTTGAATGGTCGGAGTGGAAGGAAAAACAAATAAGGTCGATTATTTATCTTATTCCTTTAACATGAACAACTTTTGAATGGTCCGACATGAAGTAAAAACAAAGAAGGTCAATCCTTTATCCGATTTTTTAAACCCCGGTTGACATGATGAATTTAGGATTCAAGAGGCGCTCAACTTCTTTCACATTTCCTGTGGTATCTGGAGATATCCGGCGTCTGAGATTGCGCGGTTGTATCAACTAAAATGTATACAGCTACTACCTAATTATTTAAGTACGTAGGCATCTCTTGTAAATCAATCTAAAAACTACAAGTGCACAATCACTCAAATTTGCTATTCAAATTTAGGACACAAATAATCTCTCTATGGAACTAATAAAATGTGGATCATTTGCTAGCTAGTTTAATCTTGCATTTTTAGTTTATTAAAAAACGTAAATAATGTATTTTTGGATATTCTTATTATCGTACCCATGAATTTTAAATTCTATTAAATTTGTACTTACTAACAAATGATTTTGATCATGAAATGATTGTTGATGGTGCAATTTGATCCGGCCACAAAATCCCCTTTCCAATGTTAAACCACCCGCGTGAAGATCGTAAAACTAGATACCGCTGACCTGACTAAATCCGACTAGACAAGATGATCCTCATGGAACTCCGTTACCCAACCCGAGTTTACCCCATCATCGATACCCGCCGTGTACCCAGGACAAGTAGTGGCTGCGGTTAGTGCACTTGGCCCAGATAGGTCGCCCCTCATAGCTCTCGAGTGCCACCTAGTGGGCTTCGAGCTCTCCATGCCACACTGCCCGGCACGTGCTGACGGCGGAGTTCTGTCACAACACTAAATCTGTCGCTTAACACCTAACACGCCGCCTATCACCACACCTATCTTGTTGTCAATATTCGTCGCCCACTCACACTGATACAGTACTCACTTGTACCAGTACTAGCCCACTCTAGTGTCCCCCGACACTAGACCACGGACACGTGGCATCCGCCTATTGGGCATATGGTGCCTGCGCATCTGAAACATGACATCCAGCCGGGGGCACTCGGGGTTTAACCCGATTAGGTTGCCCGAACGTCCGAGTCCACAGGGAACGTCTATAAATAAAGGATCAACCTACTAATTCAGGTATGGACAATTATTTCTTGTCAAAACTCTGCCTCTCCACTTGCTCATCAGTACCATCACTGACTTAAGCATTGGAGTGCCTGTGATAGATACCCCACCAGTGTCCCCATCACTTCGAGGTGCTTTTCTTTTGTAAGTAACCAGCCGCAGAGTGATTGTACAAGACCGATCAGACTGAGCAATCACATTGGGTGTTGTGCCAGCGATGAATTTAATCTTTCCAGCTTGTAAAATAAACATGTAAAGGGTAAATTAATTCATTACTCTCGAGGCCGAAATAAAATTGTTGACCTAGAAAAACTACAGAATTTAGTGTGACTTTTAAATTTGAAGTTACAATTTTGAGAATATATATGAACTAGAGAATTACTATTATTTATTATTATTTTCATAAACTCAAACTATAAGGTGTTAAATACTTCATATTCTCAAAATTTACCCATTATACACTTCTTTCACTCTCACCTCAGATTACACAACAAAAAATTGTTCAACATTAAATAAGAAGACCCATTAACTAAGTACCTTTAAAAAAAGGAGCCCAAAAAAAAAAAAAAAAAAGTACCCTAAAAACACATAAAATAGGGAGAACAGGAGGATTGACCCATTATTAGAGGCTTAAAAACTTTAGGGGTCTTTTGGCTGAGGTTTTGAAACAACCTTTAAAAAACTTTTTTTTGTCTTTTTCTTTAAATCTAAACTACTTTTCACCATTCACATATCCAATTATTTATAGTAAACTCAAACTTTAAAAGTCCTTGACTTTGTTATTTCAAATTCAAACTAGTTGATTTATTTTTTTAAACTGCACAGAATTTCAAAAGAAACAAAATCAGATTCTTATTGATAAATTTTTTTTTTCCTCTGATCACGTTTTAAGTTTTTACACTTATTCACTCTGAATAGTTTCTTTCAACCAAACATAAATTTTAAAACTTATCTCAACTTCAATTCAAATATCACCAAAATTCGATCTCCAATACCTTCCCCAACTGGCCATTCATGTACATTCCTTCTTACTAGTGAAAGACTTGAAAAAGGAAAAAATTTTCAATAGGGTACATATCTACGGGTAAGGCTTTGTTTTTAAACATAAGATATATATAATGTGTTTGTCTGTTTTGTATACTTGTTTTATTTCAAATGATTTTGACCAGATTTAATGGTTATAAAAATATATTACCAGTAATTAATTTACATAATCAGGACAAAAAAATTTAGGTGGTGAATGGATCTACACCTTTTTGCTATTTTATCTCCAAAAAAAAAAAAAATTAAAGCAAAAAAGTTATATTTATACCTTTTATCCAAACACACTATCAGTTAGAAGATTCAAAATTTAGAAAAATACATCGGGGTACCACCAATGCTAAACATCACTAGTAATAAGAGATGAGTATCATATTGTGGTATGGACCCTTGTTTTTAGTACTATACACCTTTTATTAGTGGTTTGTATTAAAAACGATCCTTTAGTAATGTTCCAAAATTTGGAGAGAAAGAGGAAAATAAAATATTTATGAAAGCTAAAAAAGGTAAATAGCATATTTATAAGTTAGAATTTTTTTAATGGTAAATAGATAAGTATATGATTTATTTATTATGAAATTATAATTTATTTCAACAATTTACTATTTAAAAATATGATAGGTAAATTGCTCATTTGATCTTTATACGAAATTGTTATTTGATCTCAACCTTTTCATTTTACCGTTAAAAGCTCCTGGAATTTTTTAAAAAGGTGCAAATTATCTTTTAATTAATATTCGTTAAAAATTAATAGAAAATATTACATGAATCTATTTGATTTACTGTTTAAAGATAATTAAGAATTTTTTTACATAATTCAACTTCGATGCGTTGTATATATGATATGTTACATTTAAACTTTAATAATTGTTAGTAAAAAAGACTATAATATATTTCTTTAAAGATTTCAGGAAGATTTCAATCACACGGAAAAAAAAAATACTGAGAACCAAATCATAACTCCGTAAAAATGTTGGAAATCAAACAAGCATTTGATGTAAATTATCCAAGAAATACCTGAATGATACAAATTTAAAAACTATTATATCAACATGACAAAAAAAAAATTAACACTAGACACAAAATTAAACTAAATTTGACTAAAATTTATTTCATGTTGATCAAAAATAAAGAATTTGTGTTATTTTGGTCAATAAATAAAAAAAATATCGTTATTTAGGTAATTTTCTCAATTATATATTAATTACCAAAATATTCATCGTGGATCATTGGCCCACTTCTTATTTGGGCTCATGACACAACCTAACCCAAAAGTAGCCCAATATGATTTTGGATTAATTTCATTAATAGCACTTATGGGATAAATTTTATTAAAAACAGTATCATTTTTTTTCTCTTCATTTCTAGCGTTGTCACGTCATCAATCCCTTTTTAGATGGATGTATAAAGACATATATGCCCTCAGCCAACCCTAAGCTGATGTTTTTCCCACTTTCCCGCCCCCCGCCCCCCCTCCCCCCGCCGACAATACATAAGTCATAGTAGTTCTAAATTTCAATTTTTTCTTTCCTCGTTTTTCTCTCACTGAAGCCTCACGAACTGTCTCTGCACCATTGCCCAATGATCTAAACTCACTCGAAGTCCAACAAATCTCTCCCCATCTTCGTTCACTCTATTAAACTGACCCTCTCTATCCTCGTCATAGTTGTGCCGAAGCTGCCAGATCTGCTCTTAATCCATTTGAGTAGAGCTCTTCCCACTTCCAATTAGCAAATATGAAGTATTGCTGCTTGTTAATTGGTTTTATTCATTACTATATGGGGTATGCGTTATGAATTATATTATAAAAAATGATTCTCTGTTAAACTTTTGAGGGTAAGTTATCGGTTTCCTATAGCACTTGTGGATAGTAAGATAAATTTCCTATGTTTTGTGATATTTTATTGTAATATTTCTTGTTACCAAAAAATTCCTGAACAAACAATGGTAAACAACATAATGACCGTTTGATCATCATACTGATAACCAAGTTGGTCAATAATATTTTTACCAAATGGAAGTAATGATTTTGACCATAACAAAAAAAAAAAAAAGAAAAATTGATACGCATTCCATTTAATAGTGTAACCCAAATGGTCATTGTTATAATCAGTAACAAGAGTAACAACCGGGGTTCTAAACAACAAATTGAAGTTTTGATCAGATTTGAGAGTTGAACAAAACTAGTCACTTCCATCATGACCAAGAGGTCAATTTTATTATGATCTATGTGCGAATGTAAAATCTATATAAATTGATGAAACAACAGGGGTTTTAAAACAGAAATTTTAGTTGTCATAGGTTGTGTATAATAGGGAAATTATATGGATTTGCCTAACTTTTGTTTCGCCTATCATTTGAGATTATCTCAAAACCGGTCATTTTCATAACAATAAACCGGTCATTATCATTGTGTATAGTGGGGAAACTACATAGATTATGTCATTCTGTTATAATCACTAACAGGAGTAAAACTCGAGGTTCGAAACAACAAATTGAAGTTTTTTTCACATTTGAGAGTTGAATGAAATTGGTCATTTCCATAATGACCAAGAAGTCAATTTTATCATGACTTATGTGGGAATGGAAAATCTATATAAATTAATAAAACAACAGGGGTTTTACAATAAAAATTTTAGTTGTCATACGTTATGCATAATGGGGAAATTACACGGATTTACCTAACTTTTGTTTCGCCTATCATTTGAGATTATCTCAAAACTGGTCATTTTCATAATGACCAACCGGTCATTCTCATTGTTACTATTGTGACCATCTAGTCATTCTTATTGTGTATAATGGGGAAATTACATGGATTATATCATCTTGTCATAATCACTAATAGGAGTAAAAACCAGGGTTCTAAATGACAAATTGAAGTTTTTTTCACATTTCAAAGTTGAACGAAACTGGTCATTTCCATAATAAGCAAGAAGTCAATTTTATTATGACCTATGTACGAATGGAAAATTCATATAAATTGATAAAACAACAGGGGTTTTAAAACAGAAATTTAAGTTGTCCATACGTTGTGTATAATGGGGAAATTACAAGGATTTGCCTAACATTTGTTTCGCCTATCATTTGAGATTATCTCAAGACTGGTAATTTTCATAATGATCAACCGGTCTTCTCATTGTGACCATTATAACCATCCGGTCATTCTCATTGTGTATAATGCAAAAATTACATGTATTATATCATCCTATCATAATCACTAACTGGAGTAAAAACCGGGGTTTTAAATGGCAAATTGAAGTTTTTTTCACATTTGAGAGGTGAAAGAAACTGGTCATTTCTGTAATGACCAAGAGGTCAATTTTATTAAGACCTATATGCGAATGAAAAATCTATATAAATTGATGAAACAACAGGGATTTTAAAGAAGAAATTTTAGTTATCATACGTTGTGTATAATGGGGAAATTACATGGATTTGCCTAACTTTTGTTTCACCTATAATTTGAGATTATCTCAAAAATGATCATTTTCATAATAACCATCCGGTCATTCTCATTGTGACCATTAAAACCATCTAGTCATTCTCATTGTATATAATGGGGGAATTATATAGATTATGTCATTCTATCATAATCACTAACAAGAGTAGAAACCGGGATTCTAACGAGAAATTGAAATTTTTTTCACATTTGAGAAATGAATGAAACTGGTCATTTCCATAATGACCAAGAGGTCAATTTTATTATGACTTATGTGCGAATGAAAAATCTATAAAAATTGATCAAACAATAGGGTTTTAAAACAGAAATTTCTGTTGTTATACGTTGTGTATAATTAGGAAATTATATGGATTTGCCTAACTTTTGTTTCGCCTATCATTTGAGATTATCTTAAAGCTAGTTATTTTCATAACGATCAACCAATCATTCTCATTGTGCCATCCAGTCATTCTAATTGTGTATAATAGGGAAATTACATAGATTATGTCATCCTGTCATAATCACTAACAGAAGTAAAAACCAAGATTCTAAACGACAAATTGAAGATTTTTTCACATTCGAGAATTGAACGAAACTGGTTATTTCCATAATAACCAAGAGGTCAATTTTATTCTGACCTATGTGCGAATAGAAAATCTATATAAATTGATGAAACAACAGGGGTTTTAAAATAGAAATTTTAGTTGTCATACGTTGTGAATAATGGGAAAATTATAAGGATTTGCCTAAATTTTGTTTCACCTATTATTTGAGATTATCTCAAAACAAGTAATTTTCATAATTATCAACTAGTCATTCTCATTGTGACCATCGTGACCATCCGGTCATTCTCAATGTGTATAATGGGAAAATTACATAGATTATGTCATCCTGTCATAATCACTAACAGAAGTAAAAACCAGGATTCTAAACGACAAATTGAAGATTTTTTCACGTTCGAGAATTGAACGAAACTGGTTATTTCCATAATAACCAAGAGGTCAATTTTATTCTGACCTATGTGCGAATAGAAAATCTATATAAATTGATGAAACAACAGGGGTTTTAAAATAGAAATTTTAGTTATCATACGTTGTGAATAATGGGGAAATTATAAGGATTTGCCTAAATTTTGTTTCACCTATTATTTGAGATTATCTCAAAATAGGTAATTTTCATAATTATCAACCAGTCATTCTCATTGTGACCATCGTGACCATCCGGTCATTCTCAATGTGTATAATGGGAAAATTACATAGACTATGTCATCCTGTCATAATCACTAACATGAGTAAAAACTGGAATTCTAAATGACAAATTGAAGTTTTTTTCACATTTGAGAATTGAACGAAACTGGTCATTTTCATAATGACCAAAAGGTCAATTTTATTATGATCTATGTGCGAATGGGAAATCTATATAAATTGATTAAACAACAAGGATTTTAAAGTAGAAATTTTAGTTGTCATACGTTGTGTATAATAGGGAAATTACATGGATTTGCCTAACTTTTGTTTTGTCTATCAATTGAGATTATCTCAAAACTGGCCATTTTCATAATGACCAACTGATCATTCTCATTGTTACTATTGTGACCTTCCGGTCATTCTTATTGTATATAATGGGGAAATTACATGAATTATATCATCTTGTCATAATCACTAATAGGAGTAAAAACAATGGTTCTAAATGACACATTAAAGTTTTTTTCACATTTCAGAGTTGAACGAAACTGATCATTTCCATAATGACCAAGAGGTCAATTTTATTATAACCTATGTACGAATGGAAAATTTATATAAATTGATAAAACAACAGGGGTTTTAAAACAGAAATTTTAATTGTCATACGTTGTGTATAATGGGGAAATTACTTAGATTTGCCAACTTTTGTTTCGCCTATTATTTGAGATTATCTCAAAACAGGTCATTTTCATAACGGCTAACCTGTCATTCTCATTGTGATCATTGTGACCTTCCGGTCATTCTCATTGTGTATAATGGGAAATTACATGGATTATGTTATCCTATCATAATCACTAACAGGAGTAAAAACCGGAGTTCTAAACAACAAATTGAAGTTTTTTTCACCTTTCAGAGTTGAACGAAACTGGCCATTTCCGTAATGACCAAAAGGTCAATTTTATTATGACCTATGTGCGAATGGAAAATCTATATAGATCGATGAAACAACAGAGGTTTTAAAACAAAAATTTTAGTTGTCATACGTTGTGTATAAGGAAGAAATTACATGGATTTGCCTAACTTTTATTTCACCCATCATTTGATATTACTTCAAAACTAGTCATTTTCATATTGATCAACCGGCCGTCTCAATGTGACCAATATGACTATCCGGTCATTCTCATTGTGTATAATGGTAAAATTAAATGTATTATGTCATCCTGTCATAATCACTAACTAAAGTAACAACCGGGTTCTAAACGACAAATTGAAGTTTTTTTTCACATTTGAGAGTTGAACGAAACTGGTCATTTTTGTAATAACCAAGGGGTCAATTTTATTATGACCTATGTAGGAATGGAAAATCTATATAAATTGATGAAACAACATGGATTTTAAAGCAAAAGTTTTAGTTGTCATACGTTGTGTATAATGGGGAAATTACATGGATTTGCCTAACTTTTGTTTCGCTTATCATTTGAGATGATCTCAAAACTGGTCATTTTCATATTGACTATCTGGTCATTCTCATTGCCACCAGTATGACCATCCGGTCATTCACATTGTAACCAATATGACCATCCGGTCGTTCTCATTGTGTATAATGGGGAAATTACATAGATTATGTCATTCTGTAATAATCACTAACATGAGTAAAAACCGGGGTTCTAAACGATAAATTGAAATTTTTTTCACAATTGAGAAATGAACAAAATTGATCATTTCCATAAAGATCAAAAGGTCAATTTTATTATGATCAATGCGCGAATGGAAAATCTATATAAATTGATCAAACAACAGGGGTTTTAAAACAGAAATTTTAGTTGTCATACGTTGTGTATAAGGGGGAAATTACATGGATTTGCCTAACTTTTCTTTCGCCTATCATTAGAGATTATCTCAAAACCGGTCATTTTCATACTGACCAACCAGTCTTCTCATTGTAACCATTATGACTATCCGGTCATTCTCATTATATATAATGATAAAATTACATGTATTATGTCATCCTGTCATAATCACTAACGGGAGTAAAAACTGGGGTTCTAAACGGCAAATTGAAGTTTTTTTTCACATTTGAGAGTTGAACGAAACTGGTCATTTCTGTAATAGCCAAGAAGTCAATTTCATTATGACCTATGTGTGAATGAAAAATCTATATAAATTGATGAAACAACAGGGATTTTAAAGCAGAAATTTTAGTTATCATACGTTGTATATAATTGAGAAATTACATGGATTTGCCTAACTTTCGTTTCGCCTATCATTTGAGATTATCTCAAAACTGATCATTTTCATAATAACCATCCGGTCATTCTCATTGTTACCAATATGACCATCCGGTCATTCACATTGTCACCAAATGACCATCTGGTCATTCTTATTGTGTATAATGGGGAAATTACATAGATTATGTCAACCTGTCATAATCACTAACAGGAGTAAAAACCGGGATTCTAAACGATAAATTGAAATTTTTTTTCACATTTGAGAAATAAACAAAACTGGTCATTTCCATAATCACCAAAAGGTCAATTTTATTATGACCTATGCGCGAATGAAAAATCTATATAAATTGATGAAATAATACAAGTTTTAAAACAGAAATTTTAGTTGTCATACGTTGTGTATAATGAGGAAATTACATGGATTTGCCCAACTTTTGTTTTGCCTATCATTTGAGATTATCTCAAAACTGGTCATTTTTAAAACGATCAACTGATCATTCTCATTGTGATCATTGTGACCATCCGGTTATTCTCATTGTGTATAATGGGCAACTTAAATGGATTATGTTAGGGTTAATTTCATTTCTAGCACTCCTAAAATAAATAATATTAAATACAGCACTACTTTTTTTTCCTTCAATTCTAGCATTGTCACATCATTTATGTGGGGCCCAATCACATTTAATGAATGTCAAAAGTCAGATTTGCCCTCACCAGCCCAAGAGTCACTCTCCATCGCATGTTCTAAAAAAAATTTCAAACCAGCTTCTACAGTATTTTATAGAGAGAAACTGAAATCTAGAGTAACGGTCATAACTGTTATGACCGGATGGTCATAACTGTTATGACTTCTCTCCCTATAGTAATGGTCATGACTGTTATGACCGCTACTCTATATAGTGAACTAGAGTAACGGTCATAACTGTTATGACCGGGTGGTCATAACGGGTGAACTAGAGTAACGGTCATAACCATTATGACCGGGTGGTCATAACGGTTATGACCGATACTATTTATAGTGAACTAGAGTAGCGGTCATAACCGCTATGACCGGGTGGTCATAACGGTTATGACCGATACTATTAGTTCTACTATTAGTTCTCTAATAATAGTGGTCATAACGGTTATGACCACCCGGTCATAACCTTTATGACCGCTACTATTTGTAGAACTTAGTAGAAGAATGATCATGACCATTCTACTATTATTAGTTCTACAAATAGTAGCGGTCATAACGATTATAAACGGGTGATCATAACCGTTATGACCGCTACTATATATAGAACTTAGTAGAAGAATGGTCATGACCGTTCTACTATTATTAGTTCTACAAATAGTAGCGGTCATAACGGTTATGACCGGGTGGTCATAATGGTTATGACCGGGTAGTCATAACGGTTATGACCGCTACTATTAGTTCTACTATTAGTTCTCTAATAGTAGCGGTCATAACGGTTATGACCACCCGGTCATAACTGTTATGACCGCTACTATTTATAGAACTTAGTAGAAGAATGGTCATGACCGTTTTACTAATAATTCTACAAATAGTAGCGGTCATAACCGTTATGACCGCTACTATTTTAAGAACTAATAGTAGCGATCATAACGGTTATGACCACCCGGTCATAACGGTTATGATCGCTACTCTAGTTCACTATAAATAGTAGCGGTCATAACGGCTATGTCCATCCGGTCATAACGGTTATGACCATTACTCTTGTTCACTCTATAGAGTAGCGATCATAACCGCCGCGACTCTAATTCACTATAAATAGTATCGGTCAAAACCGTTATGACCGCTACTATTTGTAGAACTAATAATAGTAGAACGGTCATGACCATTCTTCTACTAAGTTCTATAAATAATAGCGGTCATAACGATTATGACCGAATGGTCATAACCGTTATGACCTCTACTATTAGAGAACTAATAGTAGAACTAATAATATCAGTCACAATCGTTATGACCACCCGGTCATAACGGTTATAACCGCTACTCTAATTCACTATAAATAGTATCGGTCATAACAGTTATGACCGTTACCCTAGTTCACTATATCGAGTAGCGGTCATAACCGTTATGACCACCCGGTTATAACAGTCATGACCGTTAGTATAGGGAGAGAAGTCATAACAATTATGACCACCCGGTCATAACAGTTATGACTGTTACTCTAGATTTCAGTTTCTCTCTCTAAAATATTGTAGAAGCTGGTTTGAATTTTTTTTTCAGAACATGCGATGGAGAGTGACTCTTGGGCTGGTGAGGGCAAATCTGACCTTTGTCATTCATTAAATGCGATTGGGCCCCACATAAATGATGTGACAGTACTAGAACTGAAGGAAAAAAAAAGTAGTGTTGTATTTAATATTATTTATTTCAGGAGTGCTAGAAATGAAATTAACCCTATCCTGTCATAATCACTAACAGGAGTATAAACTGGGGTTTTAAATGACAAATAATGTTTTTTTTTTTTTCACATTTAAGAGTTGAACGAAACTGGTCATTTCCATAATGACCAAGAGGTTAATTTTTTTATGACTTATGTGCGAATGGAAAATCTAGAAAAATTGATTAAACAATAGAAGTTTTAAAACAGAAATTTTTGTTGTTATACGTTGTGTATAATGGGGAAATTATATGGATTTGCCTAACTTTTGTTTCGCCTATTATTTGAGATTATCTCAAAACTGATCATTTTTATAATTATCAACTGGTCATTGTCATTGTGACCATCCGGTCATTCTCATTGTGTATAATGGGAAAATTATAATGGGAAAATTATATCGGTCATTGTGACCATCCGGTCATTCTCATTGTGTATAATGGGAAAATTATATGGATTTTGTCACCCATTCATAATCACTAACAGGAGTAAAAACCGGGGTTCTAAACGACAAATTGAAGTTTTTTTCACATCTGAGAATTAAACGAAACAGGTCATTTCCATAATGATCAAGAGGTTAATTTTGTTATGACCTATGTATGAATGGAAAATCTACATAAATTGATAAAACAACAAGGGTTTTAAAACAGAAATTTTAGTTGTCATACGTTGTGTATAATGGGGAAATTATATGGATTTACCTAACTTTTATTTCGCCTATTATTTGAGATTATCTCAAAACTGATCATTTTCATAATTTTCAGCGGGTCATTCTCATTGTGACCATCTGGTCATTCTCATTATGTATAATGGGAAAATTATATGGATTTTGTCATCCTGTCATAATCACTAATAGGAGTAAAAACCGGGATTCTAAACGACAAATTCAAGTTCTTTTTACATTTGAGAATTGAACGAAACTGGTCATTTTCATAATGGAATGAAAAATCTATATAAATTAATGAAACAATAGGGGTTTTAAAATATAAATTTTAATTGTCATACGTTGTGTATAATGGGTAAATTATATGGATTTGCCTAATTTTTGTTTCGTCTATTATTTGAGATTGTACGAAAACTGGTCGTTTTCATAATTATCAACCGGTCATTCTCATTGTGACCATGGTGACCATCCGGTCATTCTCATTTTATATAATGGGGAAATTACATAGATTATGTCATCCTATCATAATCACTAACAGGAGTAAAAACCGGGGTTCTTGTGACGCCCCCTTACTACGTGGGGCACTCACCTTACCTTACTTACTTACTTTCTTGAAAATTAGGAATATTTTTTTTTTTTGAAACATACTTATAAAAACATTTGCCATCAGTAATATATCATTACTACTTGAGTAAACGTTTACTTAAGGTATCTAGTTCCAAAATACCGTAAAGCATAATTTGTCTTTACCATACATACTTATATGTACAAACTTCTTTACTTATCAAAAGATTTGCGGAAACCATGCGTAGTGGTATCCATACCGCCTTCGTCTGCCGCCACACCGCCCCAACAATGCCCAGCATTAAGCTGCGGGTTTCTTACCTACAGTATGAAATATAACTTGATGAGCTTTCGCCCAGTAAGCACAAACATAATCTCACAAAACATTTAAAACATCATGAAAACATTCATCATCATATGCATATGCGTGAATCATTTATGTTCCATTTATGCATTTCTTTAACTTTCTTATCTTTCTTATGGGCCCCTTAGTGTACGTACCCTTAACATATAGCGCGCCTCTAGATACAGTTAGATGGGATTGCAAGTCCCTAACTGCTCCAGGAAACATAAGTGATTACACCCTCTTTCATAAACGAGAGGGCGAATCCATAATTTTATCATAAAATTCCTCCACCTTGGTGGAGGTTGGTACGACACTTTACTAGTGATTTCTTACCATGTTATTTATCTTTAGTGAACATACCTTATGATGTCACTATACGATAACATACTTTTCATCTCATTAATAACATGGCATGACATTCTTTTCATTCATGGTAATTGCAAACATGACATTTTTATAAACATGACATTTTGCAAATATAGTACTTTTATAATCTTTTACAAAAATAGCACCTTTTTATAAACATAGCATTTTTCAAAAATAGCACATTTTATAAACATGGCATTTCGTAAAAATAGCACTTTTCATAAAACATGGCATTTCATAGATATAGCACACAACATATTGCAGCATATTTGAAAACCACATACTTGAACATAATTTACTAGTTTTCATACTGCAGGTGAGGTTTGTACTTACCTCTAGTGCCGTATCTTTAGAATCGCGTCCCTTAAATCGTCGGCAACCGCAATTCATTTTCCTGATATACCCAAAAATATAGGATCAGGATTCTTTCGTAAGGTGTTGGTGACCTACCAACACTCACGTTTACTTTTGGTTGTATGTCCCCTATTCATGATATCCATCTAGGCCATATTTATCCTCATTCTTTATTGAACTTGGATAAGTCCTTATGAGGTTACATTGGGTAACCCTTTTGGTTAGAGCCTTGTTCTCCTATTGGGCTTTGCTCATATATCATTGTTATTGGGCTATTTCCTTTAACCCATTAAATCTTAGCCCAATATACATGTGGGTATCCCTTAGGGTTATATTGGGTAACCCTTAAGGTTAACCTTAATAAACCTTGGGTCAACCTTTTGTCAACCCTTGGTTATCCTTGGGTTTGTAACTTGGATATAATATCCGGTTACCGTTCGTAATCGGCTTGTTTACCAATTTTACTTTAAAATTTCTCTTCCTTATTTTTGAAAAATCTTGTGTGATTATCTTCCAAAAATCCTTCATTTTGCTTGTAAAAATTCTAACCCCTTTAATTAGAAAATCCATTGGCTTAAATTTCATTATTTCCTTTAGCTTGGAGTTGTTTGGTCAAAACCCTCTTTTTCTTTACTTTATGGGAAAATGTGAATTTCAAACCCGAGCCCTTTAAAATTCATGGTTTTCGAAATAAATATTTCATAAAATCATTTGGGGTCAGAAACCATCTTTGGAATGGTTTTCGAAGCTAAAATAATCGTTTAAGAACACTTCATGATTTTTCTAGAAAAGATTTTCGTGAGATTCATTTGCTTGATTTCGGACTCTCTGCGCATCTCTCACAAAACGCGCCCAGTTTAAAAATCGGCTCGGAATCTGAAAAACTTGTCTTCATGAGAGTTGTAGCTATCGAAAAATGCTAGAACTTTCATGTTTTACACAAAATCTAGTTCGGCCTAGATCAGTACCAGTTTTTATTTGAAAACGGGTTAACTCTGAAAAACGGTGTGGAGAACGTCTCAGGGTTCAGCCACGGGTTTCGGGTAAAATGGAGGCCTTTGGAGCCTTATTTCGAGATTCTGTCCGCGCTGTCCTCTAGGAAAAGTTGTTCCGAACAACTTTCGTTGTTTTAACTTTTATCTCATTCGGCCTCTAAGGGCATGATATTTTCATTTTCCAGAAACTGCTCGGGTTCGAAACCGAACTGGCAGTTTTGAGTGTTGTTTTCGGTTTACGTCCTACTTCGCGGAACTAACTCGACCGATCACATCGGGAGCTTAGACAACATCAAGCAGCGCCTCTAACATCCCATTACAACCCATAAATCCATCTCATTCCACTCATGCAACCCCAATTCCGAAAATTAAAAAGATTAGGGTTACATGGTTCTTACTCATGCATCATCACATACCATCACACAAAATCCAACCCTAAGTCTAGCAAGCTCTCTTGGCTGCCAAGGGCAGATTTTTGGCCTAAACTTATGGGACATACAACCTACTTTCTAGCATGAAAAATCCATCATTTTCAAGCACAAATTTGAAAGCAATCAAGCATAAAAAAAATCAGCCAACCAACCCTAACCTATCAAGCACATACACACCAAAAAATAGGGCTGAAAATTAAATGGACTTATGTCCTTACAAATCTCTTGAATCAACCTTAAAAACACTTAAATAAAGCTTAGATTCAAGGTGGTTTAAGAGATTTTACCTCAACCCAAGTTAGGGTTTTTGAAATCCAAAGTTTCCCTTTGATTCTTGGCTTGCTCTAGCCCACGGCTTTGACAAAGAAATGCATCCAAAATTTTATTTTTTTGTTAGCTCTAATGCTCCACAAAACCGACCCTTAATCCAAGATCAACAAGAAGAAAAACCAAGTTCTTCCTTACCTCTTTTTCCTCTTGTTTGGTTCGGCTACCCCCTTGGTGGATTCACCAAAAATCTTCTCACTTTCTTGCTCACTCTCTTGTTCGGCCAACACACTCAAAAGCTCACCAAACTTTTTCTCAAATTTTCTCTAGCTCTCCTCTCTCTCTCCTTCCTCTTTGCTGCCGAAATGACCAAGGGAGAATGAGAGTTTTTGGCTCTCTTTTTCCCCCAAAAGGCACAAGGAAAGGGAGGACTTGTGATGTGACTTGGTGGTTGGTTTCTTGCCCTTGATTCAAGGCTTTGTGTCAAGTCTTTCTTGTCTTTCCTTGCAGCCGAAATTAAGGGACTTGAGGGGGGCTTGCTGCCGAAGTTTTCCAAGGGAGCTAAGCATGGGTTTGACTCACTTTTGTTCAACAAAAATGACTAGAGAGAGAGGGGATTTGATGGATAGGAGTGGTTGCACCTTTTCCTTGATTTAAGGCTTGATGTCTAGCCTTTGTTCCCATTTTTTTTTTCCTTTTCTTTTTCCCTTGTGCAGCAGCCGGATTTGTGGAGAGGGAAAGCATGGGTTTGACTCATTTTTGTTCAACCAAAAATGACTAGAGGGTGAGGGGACTTGATGGACAAGAGTTGGTGCACTTTTCCTTGATTTAAGGCTTTAAGTCTTGTCTCTTTTCTTTCCTTCATTGTAGCCAAATCCAAGGGGGATATTGGGGGGTTGAGTGGCCGGATTTGGTGGAGAGAAAAAGGGGTAGATGGCAGCCCATGGTTGGCTCTAAAAGCTTCTAGAAAAATCTCCCATTTAACCCACCTTTTGGGTCCTTAATTTATGGCTTTATGCCATACCTTCTTGTCCCCTTTTTATTTCTTTTCTTTCTTTCTTTCATTGGGGCAGCCGAATATGATGGGAGGGAGGACAAGCTCACTTATTTAATCTTTGGTGAGTGGAGAATGATATCACAAGCATGGGTATGTGTCCTTGACTTGGTTAGACTTTGGTGGATCATCTAGTTACCAAAACTAACCCATTTCTTTTCTTTTCCTTGTCTAGTTGGCCGGACTTTCATGGGGGGTAGGGGGCTGCCATTTGAAGTCTTGAGTTAGTGGAGGGTGATGTCAAGAGTTGATGTCATCTTCCACTAGCTCTTTCAAGGCCTTGTTTGGCCGTCTCGTTCTTTCACGGCTCCTTTTGCGCTCTACAGTTATTTCCAACACTGTGATGAGCATTCTTATTTTATATTTTGATCCAAAAATTATTCCATTAAATTTTTGGACCGAAACTCTCTTTCTCCAATTTTTCGGAGACCTTTTTACCCTTAGTTCTTTTTCGGTGTGCTTGATTTTTCTAGGGTGGATTTACGGCTTATAAAACTCCATTTTCGGAGATTCTTTTCATATTCCTTCATCATACTTGTAAAGTCGACGTTGTGACCCGTCACGGTCAAACTTTGACTTTTTGGTCAACCCTTTGACTTTTGGTCAACCCTTTGACTTTTTGGTCAAAGTTGACTTTTTGGTCAAACTTTTGACTTTCGTGAAATTTCATCCTTTTTCGTTCTTTTTCCTTTAAAAACTTTATTCTTGGCGCGTAAAATATAAATTGAGTCTCAAAATCATTAAATGAGGACTCGAACATCGTTTAGATAAAATTATGAATTTCTCATTATTATTCATAATTTTTCATATAACACATCATGGATACATAAATTAGACTCTAATTCCTTATGAACAAGGAGATTACAAGTCTTCAAAATTCGGGTCTTACAGTTCTAAACGATAAATTGAAATTTTTATCACATTTAAGAATTGAACGAAACTGGTCATTTTCATAATGACCAAAAGGTCAATTTTATTATGACCTATGCGCGAATGGAAAATCTAAATAAATTGATGAAACAAAAGGGGTTTTAAAACGAAAATTTTAGTTGTCATACGTTGTGCATAATGGGGAAATTACATGGATTTGCCTAACTTTTGTTTCGCTTATCATTTGAGATTATCTCAAAACTAGTTATTTTCATAATGACCAACCAGTCATTCTCATTGTGTATAATGTGATAATTACATGGATTATATCATCCTGTTATAATCACTAACAGGAGTAAAAACTGAGGTTCTAAACGACAAATTGAAGTGCTTTTCATTTCCATAATGACCAAGAGGTCAATTTTATTATAACCTATGTACGATTGGAAAATCTATAACAATTGATAAAACAACAGGAATTTTAAAGCAGAAATTTTAGTTGTCATACGTTGTGTATAATGGGAAAATTACATGGATTTGCCTAACTTTTGTTTCGCCTATCATTTGAGATTATCTCAAAACTGGTCATTTTCTTAATGACCATCCGGTCATTCGTATTGTGTCCATTATCACCATCCGGTAATTCTCATTATGTAGAATGGGGAAACTACATGGATTATGTCATCCTATCATAATCACTAACAGGAGTAAAAACCGGGATTCTAAACGACAAATTGAAGTTTTTTTCACATTTGAGAATTGTACGAAACTGGTCGTTTCCATAATGACCAAGAGATCAATTTTATTATGACCTATGTGTGAATGAAAAATCTATATAAATTGATGAAACAATAGGGATTTTAAAACAGAAATTTTAGTTGTCATACATTGTGTATAATGGGAAAATTATATAGATTTGCCCAACTTTTGTTTTGCCTATTATTTGAGATTATCTCAAAACTGATCATTTTCATAATTATCAACTGGTCATTCTCATTGTGACCATCCGGTCATTATCATTGTGTATAATGGGAAAATTATATGGATTTTGTCATACTATCATAATTACTAACAGGAGTAAAAACCGGAGTTCTAAACAACAAATTAAAGTTTTTTTCATATTTGAGAATTGAACGAAACTGGTCATTTCCATAATGACCAAGAGGTCAAATTTATTATGACCTATGTGCGAATGGAAAATCTATAGAAATTGATGAAACTACAGGGGTTTTAAAACAGAAATTTTAGTTGTCATACGTTGTGTATAATGGGTAAATTATTTGGATTTGCCTAACTATTGTTTCGCGTATTATTTGAGATTGTACGAAAATTGGTCATTTTCATAATTATCAACCGGTCATTCTCATTGTGACCATTGTGACCATCCGTTCATTCTCATTGTGTGTAATGGGAAAATTATATGGATTTTGCCATCCTATCATAATCACTAACTGGAGTGAAAACCAGGGTTCTAAACGACAAATTGAAGTTTTTTTCACATTTGAGAATTGAACGAAACTGGTCATTTCCATAGTGACTAAGAGGTCAATTTTATTATGACCTCTGTGCGAATGGAAAATCTATATAAACTGATGAAACAACAGGAGTTTTCAAACAAAAAATTTAATTGTCATACGTTGTGTATAATGGGGAAATTATATGGATTTGCCCAACTTTTGTTTTGCCTATTTTTTGAGAATATCTCAAACCTGATCATTTTCATAATTGTCAACTGGTCATTCTCATTATGACCATCCGATCATTCTCATTGTGTATAATGGGAAAATTATATGGATTTTGTCATCCTATCATAATCACTAACTGGAGTGAAAACCGGGGTTCTAAACGACAAATTGAAGTTTTTTTCATATTTGAGAATTGAACGAAACTGGTCATTTCTATAATGACCGAGAGGTCAATTTTATTCTGACCTATGTGTGAATGGAAAATCTATATAAATTGATGAAACAACAGGGGTTTTAAAATCGAAATTTTAGTTGTCATACGTTGTGTATAATGGGTAAATTATTTGGATTTGCCTAACTTTTGTTTCGCCGATTAGTTGATATTGTACGAAAACTGGTCATTTTCATAATTATCAACCGGTCATTCTCATTGTGACCATTGTGAACATCCGTTCATTCTCATTGTGTATAATGGGAAAATTATATGGATTATGCCATCCTGTCATAATCACACACAGGAGTAAAAACCAGGGTTCTAAACGACAAATTGAAGTTTTTTTCATATTTGAGAATTGAACGAAACTGGTCATTTCCGTAATAACCAAAAGATCAATTTTATTATGACCTATGTGCGAATGAAAAATCTATATCAATTGATGAAACAATGCGGGTTTTAAAACAGAAATTTTAGTTGTCATACGTTGTATATAATTGGTAAATTACATGGATTTGCTCAACTTTTGTTTTGCCTATTATTTGAGATTATCTCAAAACTGGTCATTTTCATAAGATCAACCGGTCATTCTCATTGTGATCATTGTGACCATCCGGTTATTCTCATTGTGTATAATGGGAAAATTAAGTGGATTATGTTATCCTGTCGTAATCACTAACAGGAGTACAAACCAGGGTTCTAAATGACAAATTGATATTTTTTTTCACATTTGAGAGTTCAACGAAACTAGTCATTTCCATAATGACCAAGAGGTTAATTTTTTTATGACCTATGTACGAATGGAAAATTTATAAAAATTGATCAAACAATAGGGGTTTTAAAACAGAAATTTTTGTTGTTATACGTCGTGTTTAATGAGGAAATTATATGGATTTGCCTAACTTTTGTTTCGCCTATTATTTGAGATTATCTCAAAACCGATCATTTTCATAATTATCAACCTGTCATTCTCATTGTGCTCATTGTGACCATCCAGTCATTCTCAATGTGTATAATGGGAAAATTATATGGATTATGTCATCCTATCATAATCACTAACAGGGGTAAAAACCGGGGTTCTAAATGGCAAACTGAAGTTTTTTTTCACATTTGAAAATTGAACGAAACTGGTCATTTGCATAATAACCAAGAGATCAATTTTATTATGACCTATGTGTGAATGAAAAATCTATATCAATTGATAAAACAATACAGATTTTAATACAGAAATTTTAGTTGTCATACGTTGTGTATAATGGAGAAATTACATGGATTTACCCAACTTTTGTTTTACCTATCATTTGAGATTATCTCAAAACTGATCATTTTCATAACGATCAACCGGTCATTCTCATTGTGATCATTGTGACCATCCGGTTATTCTCATTATGTATAATGGGAAAATTAAATGGATTTTGTTATCCTGTCATAATCACTAATAGGAGTATAAACCAGGGTTCTAAATGACAAATTGATTTTTTTTTTTCCACATTTGAGAGTTGAACGAAACTGGTCATTTCCATAATGACCTAGAGGTCAATTTTTTTATGACCTATGTGCGAATGGTAAATCTATATAAATTGATCAAACAATCGGGGTTTTAAAACAGAAATTTTTGTTGTTATACATTGTGTATAATGGAGAAATTATATGGATTTGCCTAACTTTTGTTTCGCCTATTATTTGAGATTATCTCAAAACTGATCATTTTCATAATTATCAACCGGTCATTCTCATTGTGCCCATTGTGACCATCTGGTCATTCTCATTGTGTATAATGGAAAAATTATATGGATTATTGTATCATCTCATAATCACTAACAGGAGTAAAAACTGGGGTTCTAAATGACAAACTGAAGTTTTTTTCACATTTGGGAATTGAACGAAACTGGTCATTTCCGTAATGACCAAGAGATCAATTTTATTATAACCTATGTGCGAATGAAAAATCTATATCAATTGATGAAACAATACAGGTTTTAAAACTAAAATTTTAGTTGTCAGACGTTATGTATAATGGGGAAATTACATAGATTTACCCAACTTTTGTTTTGCCTATCATTTGAGATTATTTCAAAACTGGTCATTTTCATAACGATCAACCGGCCATTCTCATTATGATCATTGTGACCATCCGGTTATTCTCATTGTGTATAATGGGAAAATTAAATAGAATATGTTATCCTGTCATTATCACTAACTAGAGTATAAACCAGGGTTCTAAATGACAAATTAATGTTTTTTTCACACTTGAGAGTTGAACGAAACTGGTTATTTCCATAATGACCAAGAGATCAATTTTTTTTATGACCTATGGGTGAATGGAAAATCTATATAAATTGATCAAACAATACAGGTTTTAAAGTAGAAATTTTTGTTGTTATACGTTGAGTATAATGAGAAAATTAAATGGATTTGCTTAACTTTTGTTTCACCTATTATTTGAGATTATCTCAAAACTGATCATTTTCATAATTATCAACTGGTCATTCTCATTGTGCCCATTGTGACCATCCGGTCATTCTCATTGTGAATAATGGGAAAATTATATGAATTATGTCATCCTATCATAATCACTAATAGGGGTAAAAACCGGGGTTCTAAATGGCAAACTGAAGTTTTTTTCACATTTGAAAATTGAACGAAACTGGTCATTTGCATAATAACCAAGAGATCAATTTTGTTATGACCTATATGGGAATGAAAAATCTATATCAATTGACGAAACAATACAGGTTTTAAAATAGAAATTTTAGTTGTCATACGTTTTGTATAATGGGGAAATTATATAGAGTTGCCTAACTTTTTTTTTTGCCTATCATTTGAGATTATTTAAAAACTGGTCATTTTCATAACGATCAACCAGTCATTCTCATTGTGACCATTATGACCATCTGGTCATTCTCATTATGTATAATGGTAAAATTAAATGGGTTATGTCATCCTATCATAATCACTAACATGAGTATAAATCGGGGTTCTAAACGACAAATTGATGTTTTTTTTTTCATATTTGAGTGTTGAACGAAACTAGTCAGTTCCATAATGACCAAGAGGTCAATTTTTTTCTGAACTATGTGCGAATGGAAAATCTATATAAATTGATGAAACAATAGGGGTTTTAAAACATAATTTTTTGTTGTCATACGTTGTGTATAATGGGGAAATTATATGGATTTGCCTAACTTTTGTTTTGCCTATGATTTGAGATTATCTCAAAACTAGTCATTTTGTTAATGACCAATCGGTCATTCTCATTGTGACCATTGTGACCATCATGACCATCCGATCATTCTCATTCTGTATAGTGGGAATATTACATGGATTATGTCATCCTACCATAATCACTAACGGGAGTAAAAATCGGGGTTCTAAACGACAAATTGAAGTTTTTTTCACATTTCAGAGTTGAACGAAATTGGTCCTTTCCGTAATGACCAAGAAGTCAATTTTATTATGACCTTTGTGCGAATGAAAAATCTATATAAATTAATGAAACAACTGGAGTTTTAAAACATAAATTTTTGTTGTCATACGTTGTGTATAATGGGGAAATTACATGGATTTGCCTAATTTTTGTTTCGCCTATCATTTGAGATTATCTCAAAGCTTGTCATTTTTATAATGACCAACCGGTCATTCTTATTTTGATCATTGTGACCATCCGGTCATTCTCATTGTGTATAATGGGGAAATTGCATGAATTATGTCATCCTGTCATAATTCCTAACAGGAGTAAAAACCGGGTTTCTAAATGTTAAATTGACATTTTTTTCACATTAGAGAATGGAACGAAATTGGTCATTTCCATAATGACCAAGAGGTAAATTTTGTTATGACCTATGTGCGAATGAAAAATCTATATAAATTGATGAAACAATAGGTGTTTTAAAACAGAAATTTCAATTGTCATACATTTTGTGTAATGGGAAAATTACATGGATTTGCCTAACTTTTGTTTCGTCTATCATTTAAGATTATCTCAAAACTGTTCATTTTCATAATGATCAATCGATTATTCTCATTGTGACCAATTTTGAGATATAATTCACCTCTCTATATATGTCATCATCTTCCCTTCCTTTATAGCGTAAATATAATTTTGACGAACTTGTTGCTGTTTCATTTAAGAATGGATGAGGTTTGTATTTTCGTCAAGGATAATGGTCAATGGGACGGCACATTGAGATATGTTGGTGGTGAAATGAAGGGAATATTGGTGCCTATTATCGCAATATATATTGGTCTTATTGAGTTTGTCAGAAGTGTTATTGGAATTAGGGACTTAGAGAAGACTGTAATCATGAGATACGCTGTTGAACCTAGAATGCCTCCTGTGAGGATACAATGTGATGCTGACGTTAAATTCTACATACAATTGAAGAAGAAGGATGTTCATGTGCTTAGCAAATTTTCAATTAGCATTGATGTATTGGATGAGTCTACGGCCGAATCGATGCCACCGGAGGTCGGAGAAAGCAACCACATAGACGTTTAGCCTTCTAAGGATGGTGGAGAGAGTGATGAAGCCATGCAACCTGTAAATGACTATAATCTGATCATCATTCCTCCTCGTCCTCCTCATATCCTTTCTCCCATAGTAGGTCTGGATTTACATACGGAAGATGGAATTGAAAACCAATATCAATTATTGAACAATGAGTTATGCACAGACCATGATGATTGTAATGCTAGAGAATTGAATGTTGCGGATGCTTCTCGTCATTCAAACGAGAAGAGTATCGCAGCAAGCATTGGAGCCTATTCTATTGTCAATACTACTAGAACTCAATCTGTTAATGTACCTAGTAGAAAAAGTTTATCTGGCTCAGTAGTTGTTGCTGATTTTACACCTGTCACATTACGCATGAATTGTATTTTTGAGAACAAAAAGGTACTGCAAGACCATCTTCATCACAATGCTATGAGTAAACACTACCAATTCAAGGTGAAGAGATTGAACTCTACTCTATTACACGTGATATGTATAGATAATGAGGGATGTCCATGGCAATTGCGTGAAACTAGGATGAAAGGTAGTGAATTGTTTATTGTGAAGATGTACGACAATGTCCATACTTGTTCAATTAAAATCGTCCAAGGGTATGATCATCAAGCCAAGAGTTAGATGATTGGGGAGTGTGTCAAGATAAAATACTTGGATCCGACTAATATCTCATGTAGACCTTGAGAAATAATGCGAGAAATGCAAGATGAATTTGGAGTATCTTTCAATTATCTTAGAGTATGACGAGGGAAGGAAGCTGCACTAACCAGCCTGAGGGGTGATAATGTAGAGTCATACAAATATAATTTTCCTTATCTGGTTATATGTCCATGACTGGCATTATAACTTATATATTTACAACATGGTAATTATTATTTAATAATTACAGTTCTACCCACGTGAGCTGAAATGGTTAAGAGAAAAAATCCTGCATTCGACATTCACATTGAGACAAACTCAGAAAATTATTTAAAATATTTCTACGTGTGCTTAGCTACTTTAAAGCATGGTTGGCCTTATTGTCGTTGAGTAATTGTGGTTGATGGATCAGCACTAAAGGCTAGGTTTGAAGGCATGCTACTTATAGCATGCGGTCACGACGCAAATGGCTCCATATTTCCACTTGCATTTGGGATCGTTCTGTCGGAAAGCAATGAATCATGGAAATGGTTCTTCGAGAAGCTAAGGGATTCAATCGGCACGCGAGAGTTTCTTGCTATTGTGGCTGATAGGGATAGGGGTATCAAATATGCAACTAACATTGTGTATCCAAATGTTGCCTTCAAGATATGCGTCCAACACTTGGCTGTAAACTTGAAGACTAGGTACAAAGATTTCAAAGGCCCTTTGAAAACCTAGTTTGACGGTGCATCAAGATCGTATCTTCTAAGTGAGCACCAGCGTCATATAGAATCCATCCGTAGTCGTAACCCCGACATACACCGATACTTTGTGCAGGTCGATCCTACAAAGTGGTCGCAAGCATAGTTCAACAGATGTAGGTATGCAATCATGACAACCAACATTGCAGAGTCATTGAACAGTGTGGATTGAAAAGCCAGGTTAATGCCAGTTGGATTCTTAGTGGAACGATTGAGGGAACTACTACAAAAATGGTTTATTGAGAGACGTGCAGAGGCCCTGAAAATAACAACGAAACTGACCCCCAATGCAGAGAAACTGATTTGTACAAACTTCTTATTAGGACTAACAGTCACGGTATGTGCTAACAACCACATCATGACGTACGGTATACGTAAATTTTTGTTATGATTGATAATTTCATAACCAACATTGCCCTAATGTTGGAAATGAGTTCGAATAAACTGTAACGACCCGCCTAGCATAGACCGTTACCTGCTTACTTAACTTATCTTACATATTTACTTACTTAGCGTAAATAGCATAAATTTTTTTTTATACGGTGCGAACTCACACGAATACGTACTTACTTATAAATGTTTACTAAATAAAAACATTTGAACATAAAATGAACAAAACGCGTAGCGGCCACCATTCCATATTTCACAGTTAGCAGTGCTATGCTCCACCATCTTGCATCATGGATTGCCACTAGGTTGCTTACCTACAGTATAGACGTAAGATGTGAGCTTTCGCTCAGCAAGTACAACTTTAACATCCGCGACACAAAACAAAACATAACATAACATAGCATAACCATGCATGAGCCGTTTATGCTTCATTATGCTTTCTTATTCTTTTTTAACTTAACATACTATGGGCCCTTTAACATAAGTGTCCGTACTGTAGCGTGCAGCTATGGAATGGTTGGGGTGGCCAGCCCAGTCCAACTCAAACCATAGACCAAACCCGACCTAACGCAGGTCGGTACGACACAGGCAAGCTTGCTTGCCATCATACTTTCATTTTCTTAAATCTTATTCTTGTCTTAAAACATACTTACTAAGCCATTTCATACTTGGTCTTGGGCTTAGTCTTATAATATGAATAGGTGAACATACTTCATGATGTCACACATAAATAAATCATAACCATTTTATAAACTTTAAACACATCACACATCAAATCATATCATCAGGTAAGTAACACAACAAAGAGCCTATGCTGCAGGTGAAGTTGTACTTACCTTGGATGCTATGTCTTATGTTGTGTTGCTCCAAGTCAGGTTGCAACAGCAGGCGACCTCTTGCTATTATAAAGGACATAGGGTAAGAATTCTATAAACTATAACCATAAAATGTTGGTAACCTAACCAATATCCATACATAACCTTAGTTATATGTCCCCCATAAATCTGTTTGATAACTTACTTGATTACTACAAGTAACCCTAGGGTTCATGGCCTACCATACTAAGATCATAACTTATTAGGTTACTTAGAGTAACCTTAGGTACTAAGCACAAGCATACATGAATAGTGTTAGGTTACTATTCCTAACCTTGGGCCTAAGCCTTATCACTTTTAATCCATATCCCATTAGGTTATTATGAGTAACCTTGGATTTTAGGCCCAACTAACAAACTTAGTATCTTGTTGGGTTACATTGGGTAACCCTTGGTGTGAACTTAAGTTAACTTGGGTCAAACTTGGGCCAATTCTTATTGGGCTGTTAAAGCCCAAACTCCTAATTTGTATCCTATTGGTTACTATAGGTAACCTTGGGTTTTAGGCCCAATCCAATAACTCGGGTATCTTTCTCGGTTACCGTTGGTTATCACTTTGTTACCAAGTTTTTAAGATAACTTGTGGTCCAATACTCATTTTTCTTTACTTAGAAAAACTTAGTTTTCTTTGTCCAATTCTCTATATACAAAATCCTTGTTCAACTTATCCAAAAATTGTAATTCTTTGCGTAGGGCTTGTAAAAATTATTAAGTGTCGAAAACTGCCTTTGAAACAGTTTCCCACAGCCAATTTATCAGTGTATGTGCAGGAATGTCCTTTTCCTGCACTGTTTTAGAAAATCCTGTGCAGGAATTTCTTGTTTCCTGCACAATTTTTGGAATCCAATTTTATTTAAAAATCTGGGCTAAATCTGAAAAAGTTTCCTTAACAAAAGTTTTAGAACTTGAAAAACCCTACAACTTTTATGTTTTACTCGAGACCCAGTTCGGTCTCTAGCCTACTGATTTTTCCTGTTGAACTTGCCTGGCTGTGTATGATGTCTGGGCATGACCAGGTTCGGATTTTTGTAAAAACCAAGGCCATTGGAGTCTTATTTTCAAAACTGTCCACGTTGCCCCCTAGGAATTTCCCTTCTCTACAACTTTTATGTTTTAAGTTTTTTTCCAAATTTGGCCTCTAAGAGTCTCAAAACCAGCTTTCCAGAAAACTGGCCAGTTTTACCCGAACTAGCAGTTTCTTGCTTAAGTCCATTTTTACTTCCAATTACGCGCACACTAACTGAACCGGTCTCACCGGGAGCCTACAATAGTCATACAACGCTTTCTAACGTAAAACATACATCCATGCATTCTCATGCAAACCCTTGGGTGTTCTTGCACCAAGCTAGGGTTTGTAAAAAATTTTTGGTTTGCATTTCCATTCATCACAAGCTAACAACCTTTCATGCATAACCTACAACTTTCTTGAGCATATTGGGGACATATAAGCACATCATAAAGCATGCTTGCAAACCCTAGAACCATGCAATCATAAGCACATAATCATGCATAACACATAAATCAAACCACACATAAACCTAATTAAGCACAAAATCTAAAAAACTAAACTAAGGCATAGGAAATAAAATAAGCTTATGCTCTTACAAACCAACTTGAAATACACTTAAATCTCCAATTGAAGCTTAAATTGAAAAACTTAGGGACCAAAGGGAATTTACCTTAATCAACATAAGGTTGTGCTAGGTTTTGATCCAAACTTTTTCCCCTTTTTGCTCTCAACCACAACCAGCCTCCCTTAGCTTTGTGGGTTCCAAAATTTTCGGCCACCCTAGTTGGTGCTTCACCAAAATCCAACCACCACCTTGCTCCCTCTTTCTTCACTTTTTTTTTTTTCTCTTTGAGTTTCGGATTTTAAGGGGAGAGAGTGAGAGAAAATGTTGGCATGGTTTTAGGGTGTTTTCTCATTTTTGTGAAGCAAATGAGCCCCCCATCACCTATTTATAGGTGATAAATAATTTAATTTTTGGATTTATTTTTAATCCAAAAATTACTTATAAATCCTTGAAACAAAAATAATTGCACCACACCCCCTACATGTGGCCGACCATTATGGTTGCTTATAGAGCAAGTAGATATTTCTTTCCACAATTTTCTTTAAATCCAAAAATCACATAATTATCCATAGTGAGGTGTCCTCCCTCTTAGGCCTTGTTTGGCTTTTGTCTTAATATGCAGTCCATTTTCATGTTAACACAGATATTTCTAATACTATTCTTACTAATAATACAATATTGTTATAATAGACTGTAGTCCAGAATTCATCTGTGTATAATTGGATTGCGTAAAAATTTTTCTTATAACTTTAAGCCATTTAGCCCTTATTGTCCTAAATATTGTGCTTGATTTTTCTATAGTGGTTTTGAATCTTATTCTGACTATTTTGTCCATAATGACGGTTTTTTGCAGTATATTTTTCATACTGCTTACTATACTTCCAGTACCGTCATAGTCAACTCTTTGACTTTTCTGGTCAGACTTTGACTTTTCTAATCAGACTTTGACCATTATAAAATCATAAATTTTTTTTCTACCTTTTTGCCCAAAAGGTTGTATACTTGACTAAACAATCATTATTGAGTCTTATAAAATCATAAGAACTCACAAAATTTAATAAAAACTCTTAGTCAGGCTTTTTCATGAATACCTTCATGGTACAACTTAAATTCCTTTAAAAAGGAAAATGTAATATCGTAAAAAGCTAGTTATTACATAAACTAATATATTAAACTTCCCTTTATTACGGCCGCAGCTAGTTGACCAGTTTGAGTACGTCGTCACCAACAATGCTGCCCAAATCTGGATTGTCAATATGAGCGAAAGGACCTGTATCTGTAGACGATTTTAGGTCGATCAATTTTCTTGCTCTCATGCAATGGCCGTCTGTAACCACCGACGAATTGATCCATACAATTATTGTTCTAATTACTACACGAAAGATTATCTCTATCTATGCTATGCACATGTAGTCCATTTGACTGACAGCGTAGAGGGTTGGGATGTTTCTGATGAAGTTAGATCACAAATTATCAATCCTCTCAATATAAAGCGTGGTCCCAAAAGGCCACAGGTTCGTAAGATTTTGTCCCAAGGTGAAGAACATGAGACTATCCGGTGTGGTAGATATAATGGTTATGGACACAACCGACAAACCTGTACTAACTTAGTACCCTTACACATACGTTCGACATCAAGGTCCCAGACACTGTTTACAACTCCCAGTTCAGTTATGTGATGATTTTATCAGTCATTTTACTTTTATATTGTAGAACATTTTTTGCACAATTTATATTAAATATTTACGTACTTTATTCTAAGTGTGTATAATGTGCGTTTATGGAATTAGATGTCAGACATAATGTTAAAGCTCCAGAAACATAGAATTTCCTACATTTTTAGGCATTTTAGAGTAAAGGTCAATCCAGTTATGACTAGGTGTACATGTGGTGAAACAAATGAATTTAGAATTGCTTTCGAGATCAACCCGTATTTTAAAATACACAGAGATGATATCACACGTAGTAAAAAATCAGAGATAAAAATTTAGAATTAAAAAAAAAAAACATAATCTTATATTTTTGGGCATTTTAGAGTAAAGGACAATCCTGTTATGACCAGGTGTACATATGGTGAAACAAATGAATTTAAGATTGCTTTCAAGATCAACCTGTATTTTAAAATACACATGGGTGATATAACACGTAATAACAAATTGGAGTTAAAATTTTATTTTAAAAAAAAACATAATTTTACATTTTTGGGCATTTTAGAGTAAAGGTCAATCCTGTTATGATTAGGTGGTCATAACAGTTATAACCAGGTATACATGTGGTGAAATAGATACAATTTAGGCTTCCTTTCTGAATCATACTGTATTTTAAAACACACAATAATGACATAACACATCATTAAAATTTGAAGTTAACCAAAAAAATAAATAAATAAATAAAACTTAATTTTACATTTTTGGGTATTTTATAGTAAATGTCATAACTATTATGACCACCTAGTCATAACAGTTATAACTTATGTTAGTATGGTGAAACAGATAGAATTTAGGCTTCCTTTATGGATCATACTATATTTTAAAACACACATGAATGACATGACACGTCATTAAAATTTGGAGTTAACAAAAAAAAAAAAAAAACTTAGTCTTACATTTTTGGGCATTTTAGAGTAAATGTCATTCCTGTTGTGACCACCTGGTCATAACCCTATAGTGAAACAGATAGAATTTAGGCTTCATTTCTGAATCATATTGTATTTTAAAACACACACGGATGACATAACACGTCATTAAAATTTGAAGTTAACCAAAAAAAAAAAAAAAAACATAATCTTACATTTTTGGGCATTTTAGAGTAAAGGTCATTCCTGTTATGACTACCTGGTTATAACAGTTATTACCTATGTTTCTATTGTGAAACAGATAGAATATAGGCTTCTTTTCTAGATCATACTATATTTTAAAACACACATGGATGACATAACACGTCATAAAAATTTGGAGTTAACCAAAAATATAAAAAATAAAAACTTAATATTACATTTTTGGGTATTTTAGAGTAAAGGTCATTTGACCACCTAGCCATAACAGTTATGACTTATGTCCTTATGGTGAAACATATAGAATTTAGGCTTTCTTTCTGGATCATACTGTATTTTAAAACACACAAGAATAACATAATACGTCATTAAAATTTAGAGTTAACCAAAAAAATAAAAAATAAAAACTTAATCTTACATTTTTGAACATTTTAGAGTAAGGGTCATTCCTGTTATGACCACCTAGTCATAACAGTTATGACCTATGTCCCTATGGTGTAACAGATAGAATTTAGGCTTCCTTTCTAGATCATACTGTATTTTAAAACGCACAAAGATGACATAACACGTCATTAAAATTTGGAATTAACCAAAAAAATAAATAAATAAAAACTTTAATCTTACATTTTGGGCATTTTAGAGTAAAGGTCATAACTGTTATGATCACCTAGTCATAACAGTTATGACCTATATGGTCATAACAGTTATGACCTATGTCCCTATGGTGAAACAAATAGAATTTAGGCTTCCTTTCTGGATCATACTGTATTTTAAAATACACACGAATGACATAACACGTCATTAAAATTTGGAGTTAACCAAAAAAATAAAAAATAAAAAATAAAAACTGAATCTTACATTTTTGGGAATTTTAGAGTAAATCTCATTCCTGTTATGACCACCTAGTCATAACAATTTTGACCTATGTCCCTATGGTGAAACAGATAGAATTTAGACTTTCTTTCTGGATCATACTGTATTTTAAAATACATACGGATAACATAACAAGTCATTAAAATTTGGAGTTAACTAAAAAAATAAAAATAAAAAACTTAATCTTACATTTTTTGGCATTTTACAGTAAAGGTTATTCCTGTAATGACCACTTAGTCATAACAATTATGACCTATGTCCCTATGGTGAAACATATAGAATTTAGATTTCCTTTCTGGATCATACTGTATTTTAAAACACACACGGATGACACGTCATTAAAATTTGGAGTTAATCAAAAAAATATAAAAAAAAATTTTAATCTTACATTTTTGGGAATTTTAGAGTAAAAATCATTCATGTTATGACCACCTAGTTATTTCATTTGTTACCGCTTTGTCTACGGTTAATTTGTCATGTTAACTTTTACAATTTACAACAATATACCATATATATAAAAATATATATATATATGGTATACTGTGAATAAAAAAAAATGGGACTATTTACAGTCTGGTAAAGAAAAAAAAAAATTTATGTTAGTTACAATGTTACAAGTTCATATCCTCATCTTCATTACTTTTTTTTTATAAGTTTATTCAATATTGCGCTTGGCATGGCACCACAAGTAACATGTTAGTCACTCACGAAAGATTTGCATGCATCCCTGAATTACCCAAGAACGGACATCCCTCCCTTCTATCAGCATTCAGCATATTTAATTGTAAACATTCCACAGTCACCCATAGTTACAATGTTACAAGTTCATATCCTCATCTTCATTACTTTTTTTTATAAGTTTATTCAATATTACGCTTGGCATGGCACCACAAGTAACATGTTAGTCACTCACGAAAGATTTGCATGCATCCCTGAATTACCCAAGAACGGACATCCCTCCCTTCTATCAGCATTCAGCATATTTAATTTTAAACATTCCACAGTCACCCATGTTGCACAAATGAGAAAGAAAAAAAATTCACATAAGCATCATAATTAATATTGTCATATGAAAACATTTTCAATACTTTAACTAACCCATTGGCTTGTTGAGGGATATCTTTCATGATGGTGACCGCTATTAGGTAAATTCCCAGAGGTTCTCTTGATTTGAATTCGAACAAACTGATTCTATCAGTCAGTAATGGAATGAACTTTGACATCCATTCCACTCCTTCTCGGACCTTAAAATTGTGAGGGCGTTCATGCTAAAGAGAGTCATACACCTCAATGGTCCATTTCGTCAGATCGATCTTTACTAATGCCCAATATTTCAGATCAGCCAAGTGTATTGGTATTAGTAAATTGTTCACTTCAAACCATGGCGACCCATTCTGGACGCACATGCCAATTATGATCCTGAGTATAGAATCACACAATCCCCAATCAAACGTATTTGGTGATTTTTGGTAGACACGCCACAATGCACCAACCTTTATACTAAAAAACGAGTCTACTGTTGTCACCTTTTGTTGTACCAATTCAGGGAACTGCTTGATCTTTTTCCTCAAGTAGTAAAAAGTAACATCAATGTGCTACATAAACAAAACAAAAGCAAATGTATTGTAAAAATTACAGGTCGTCAAACAATGTATCTTCTTCACGTTAAGATTAACTAAAATTATAAAACATGGATTATAAAAAAATCGAGAACATTACTTATTTCATCCCATAGTCAAATAGGAGAGGTTGCTAATTCATAAAACCAACTTTTTTTTATCTACCGTCATGAATCCGAGGTCATGGGGTTTGGCCAATGTGTAATGCTTGGCATTATATCGGGGAGTCCGTTTACTAAACGGAAAAATATTTTAATTGGTGATGACATTATTAATATATTATATTTTAAAATTGAAAGGACAATTATTCGTTATAAACAAATTACCTTGGAGGAGTCCTCTTCAATAATCCTTTATTGATCCACTCCTTGAACTCCTCTATAGCTTCTCTTTTGGAGGTTCATCTGTGAAACCCGGTGGAAGGGCATAAATAAGCTTACTCGAAGCATGTGATGGTGAGCTAACCTCATTTCCTTTTGTTCATGTCTTCTTTATCATCTTTTTCCTCTTCTTTTTCTTTCTCCGGGTCAGGCATACTCTCCTCCTTTGTTTCCACAAATGAATCAGATTTGACCTCGCTTCTCCCTCATTTCCTTATAAATGTTTTTTAAAATTTTCCTGTGTAGTTTCACAACATGTCATAATAAATACAACTTTGTATATGTAGAAGACCTAAATGATCATCTACATATATGGTATACTCAACACACATTTATAGGGTTACCTTATTCTTCTCCTCCTCTACATCTTCCTGCGAAATAATTACCTTATCGGCCCTAAGAAACTCCATGGCTGCTTGCACACCCATATCCACAACGGCACCGATGTTAGAGTCGATGAATACATCATCTTACGGGCCGACGCCGAGGTCATTCGAGGTAGTCTTCACGGCATTTGACTCATCCGTTTGAACATTAATCTTCTGCCTTCTGCTGACATGGTACGCCGTGTGTGCCTTTCGCTGTCCCTTCTCATTTATGTTGTCGGACAATAATTCGAGAACCCTTCACAAAAGTTTGGTGAACTTCTTCTGTCCCTTTTTCAGATCCTCTAACTTTTTGTTCATTGAGTCCACCTGTCCTCGGATCTCTTTTTGAAACTCCCGTCACTCGGAGTTTGTATCGGTGCTCGGTTGAGCGACAGAAGTCTTTGGAGGTAATTGAGACACAACCTTTGGGTTCTTCAAATATAGCTGCGCAATCCATGGGTCATTCAACTCTTTTTCGATTGGCATGATCACAAAATACTTAGGCTACACACATTTGATATTAACATATGGTCAATATGTTAATAATCTACATAAATGAATATTAAGAAGGTATGGTAAATAAAAAAATGACCACCCACGCACTATTACGATGACCAACAATGGTATTCAAACTTGTAAATGAACGGTCAATATAAGAATGACCATCCTGTAATTATGTAAATGACCAGCACCCATAGTCATTGTAGTAGGGGTATGGTCATTATAGGAATGACCACCCGGTCATTATGTAGATAATCAACACCCATAGTAACTGTAGCATTGCTCTAGTCATTACAGGTATGACCACCTAGTCATTATGTATATGACCGACACTAGTATTAATCACACAAAGGTATGGTCAATTAAAAAATGACCACCTGGTCATTACGGAGATGATCAAAATGCGTATTAGACAACAGGTATGGTCATTATTGTTATGATCACCCGGTTATTATATAATTGACCCACACTAGTATTTTACGCAAACAAAGGTATGGTCAATAGGGTATGTTAACAATGGCATGATCAATGTAAAAATGACCACCCGATTATTATGTTAATGACCAACAATTGTAATTGACATTACTCACATAAATATTTAGAAAGTATATAAATTACCTGATTTTCGCCAATCACGGTAAAAGCAGACATAACATCATCAAACTTTATATTGTTCACGGTGGTCCACGACAGCATACGCAGAATGGTCTGATCGTACATGGTGGTGAATTTGGCTACTATCGATGGGAGGGTCTCATATGCCTAAACGAATAAAGCATGCAGAAAGCCTGCAATACTGTAATGAACTTTGTCAGATTTTTTTAACGGTCTTCTCTTTGAAAACATCCTGTTCTTAACTGTACTACAGATTGCAGTTCGGGTTGCCTCCCATGAGAGCATGCCCGAAGGAAAATCATTGAAATCATCCAAGCCATCGGCCAGGGCAAAAAACTTCGGGTCTATCTTAACGGAGTTTGCATTTGATAAAAAGGAATACAAAATATCATGTATAGTAGGCTAAGCTTAACAGCATCGTTGTCGTTGTCAAAGTTTGCATTCAACATCTGCAGCTCCAAATTTTCTCTCAACACACTTCTCAACTTCGAAAAATATCTTGTAATTAATTGGTTTTTGACCACTGGTGGGAGATGAGTAGATCCTACACATTTCATGCCGGTTATTAGGCAGAACTCGTTGATGGAAAATCTGCCCAGATCTTCACCAACCTCAAAGAATAGAGTATCACTCATTTCTGAGTGAACCGTCAGTCGCATTACAATGTTGTAGAAGACCTGCCCAGCTCAACTATGAGTATTTAAATTCAGAAACTGTTGAATGCATGGCTGATGGATGATGACCTCGTATTGTCGGGGAGACAACCACTATCTCAATTTATTACATGTATCTGTAATGTTAATGAAAGTATTTATTTTTGCCCAGGTAATTTCACTATCCGATACGCGTCAAATATGTTGAACCTGCGGTAATGTAAATAATAACATAAAAGAGTAATTATATTTATGACCATGAAGTAATCATACAAATTACCTAGCATAAAATCATATAAATATGAAAATTAATTACTTGACGAACACCAAATCAACATAAAAATGACCAACAAGTCATAATAAATCGAAAATAGTATAAAACCTGAGTAATTATTATTGTGATCAACAAGTCATAATGAAAATGACCATCCGAAAATAGCATAAAAACTGAGTACTTATTATTGTGACCAATAAGTCAGCATGAAAATGACCATTCGAAATAGCATAAAACTTTTAGTAATTATTATTGTGACCAACAAGTCATAATGAAAATGACCATCCGAAAATAGCATAAAAACTGAGTAATTATTATTGTGACTAACAAGTCATAATGAAAATGACCATCCGAAAATTATTCCGGAAATAACATAAAACTGAGTAATTATTATTATAATCAACAAGTCAGCATGAAAATGACCATCCAAAAATAGCATAAAACTAAGTAATTATTATTGTAACCAACAAGTCATAATGAAAATGACCATTCGAAAATAACATAAAACTAAATGATTATTATTATGACCAGAGAGTCATTACAAAAATGACCATTACAAAAATTACAAGATGATCACAAAATAAATAACCAGCTATCGATATCACCTACAATTGAACAAACATCAACGAAAACCCAAATATTTATATAAACAAAAACACTAAGTTTTACAAACAGATGATTTATGTTATAAAATCAGATAAAAAAACAAATTTTATGTATTTTAAGTAAATTTTTTTTCAACAAATCAGTTAGAAATCTAGAATCTCATCAAAAACACATATAAAAATGTAAACCTTTTTTTACATAATCAATAAAAACTGCAAACTTCCTCAAGTACAATGCACATTCTTACTGAAAAATATTAAAAATGTAAACTTTATAAACATAAAAACAGAGATCAACTTTTTTACCTCTTCAACTTTTGATATCTTCTCTTCTACGGCACTTTTCAACTTTTTTGAATCATTTATTTCGATTTCCCCTTACTTTCTCTTCAACCCTTCATCGGACACCATTCTCTCGATCTCTGGTGCTGGTTTTTTAGAACTTTCTTTAGCCGATGGCCTTTTATATGCCAAAGCCGTTACTCGGACAGACCTCCTTTCGAGAGTTATGTTTTTCTCAGATATTTTTGTGGGTTTCGACATGGGTAGTTTTTGAGTATTCTCCAATATTGATAGACTTCCAAGCAGTTTATAAAGGGCTTTCATGGTGGTTTCGGACAATTTCCGAGCGATTATGAAGTGGTTTCTGCCGGTTGCAACTCTTTCTCTGTCTAGAATTCAGTTTCTCTTTCTAAAACACTATAGAAACTGGTTTGAAATTTTTTTTAGGACATACGAAGGAAAGTGACTTTTGGGCGGGTGGGAGATAAAGGTAAACCTAGCATTTAGCATACATTAAATAGGCTGGGCCCCACATATCAGATAGATTGATGGCGTAACAATGCTAGAAATAAATGAAAAAAATGATGCTATTTTAAATAAAATTTATCCCATAAATACTATTAATGAAATTAACCCAGTCACTTTTAGCCTTGTTTGTTTGTCATGTGAACCCCACCCATGCCTCCAACTCAGTCCCAAAAATTAAAAATAAAATAAAATAAAAAGTGCCAAGTCACCACCGTTTCTCTCTTTTCCCTTGTTCTCCATTTCTGGAACCGTCATTCTTTTCTTCTTCTTCATCTTCTTCTTCTTCCACACTCCACTCTCCCCTAAGCCCCTCTCTCTCTCTCTCCTCGACTTTCTCTCTCTAAAAACATTCTCCGACCAGAAAGAGAAACCCATCTCCGAAATGCATCCCCAAAACCCTCCACAATCTACTCTCGATCCCTCCGATCCCCAACTCCCCTCCCTCAAAATCCACCACCCGCCCTCTCCTCGCCACCCCCATCACTGCTCCTCCTCCTCGGCCGCCGGAGCTCCAGCCGCCACCCCGACCCCCACCGCCGGAGCCCGCCGCAAGATCGGCGTCGCCGTCGACCTCTCTGACGAGAGCGCCTACGCCGTCCGCTGGGCCGTCCACCACTACATCCGCCCAGGCGACGCCGTCATCCTCCTCCACGTCAGCCCCACCTCCGTCCTATTCGGCGCCGACTGGGGCTCCATCGACCTCGCGATCGCCACCGACGACGACGGTGAGGCGGCGGCGACCGCCACTCCGACGAAGCGCAACGCCAAGCAGAAGAAGCTCGAGGACGACTTCGACGCCTTCACGGCCTCCAAGGCCGCCGATCTCGCCAAGCCGCTGAGGGAGGCGCAGATTCCGTACAAGATCCACATCGTGAAGGACCACGACATGAAGGAGCGGCTCTGCTTGGAGGTCGAGCGCCTAGGGCTCAGCGCCGTCATCATGGGAAGCCGAGG
>CM046381.1:3943131-3973026 GCA_025413485.1 Ficus microcarpa
GTTTGGCGCCGTACGCCGGGGAAACGACGGGAAGCTCGGGAGTGTCAGCGATTACTGCGTTCACCACTGCGTTTGTCCCGTCGTGGTTGTGAGATATCCCGAGGATAAAGACGACGGTAACGATGGCGGTCACGCCGTGCTCGCGACGAAGAACGACGAAGAGGAGGCTCTGGTCAAGCCCCTGGAGAAGGAGGAGCATCTAAAAGGTTGGGAATTCAATTCTTGATATGATCAATTTCGTCGCTTTTTTCGCTAAGTTCCGAACTTTTTGTGTGATTATTCTATACTCGGAGTTATCGTTTTCTTGGTTCTTGATGATTTTATTGGCAATTGGGTTTTGTTCTGAAGTTGAATGCTTGAGTTCCTGATGTTTTAGTGCTTGTCTGCATTCGTGTGTGTGCATAATTATGACATCACGCCAACAAATATTGCAATGTCAAATTGGAACTTTGCCATGTATGTAAATCATTTCCGTTTGACTGAATTGGTCTATACTTTCTGAGTTTGAGATGAAAGTAACGATCTTTGGGATATTTTAGTTGCAAAAGGATGCTTTGAGTTTGTCATATAGTGAGTGGGATTCGTGTTTATGTACACATGGATGTAAATATATATATAAATAGATACAGATATAGAGGCATGACCCGTGACTTCTATAATCTAAGGAGGATATCTTGAAATTTGCAGTTTGTACTAGATCTGCTATGAATAGGGATTATAGGTGTGGGTATGTCGAGTCTAAATATATAAATATCTGAAAATGGCCACCGGTGCTGGTGGTATAGTCATGAGGCCGAGAATGATTACTTCATGGGTATTTCTTTCCATTCGTTAGAGATTTGGTTATTTATATATGTACTAAGTGGTGAGGTTGTGTGTTTCACGTGTTGATAGATCAAAATCATGACTTTTCAAATTTTTTCTGCAAAGAATTTTGTTGTTATGGAAAAATGTCAAATCTTTTTGCCGATCGTTACTCTTGTGCCATTAGGTTATACTGAGCATCCAAAATTTAAATTTTTTCCAAGTGTTATTGCTTTTGTGGTCAAGGTATGCATACGTTGTAACCATCCATGTCAAAAAGGGGGAATAATGGGAAAGAAAGAATGGATGATTAATTTCTTAGCGGACTTCTTATTCTTCGGCTATCAACAGTTCAGATGATTTGTAATTGGAAGGGGACATTACTTTTACCAGTATTTGATTAACATTGCCCCTAGTTCCATCTTTTATAAGAAGGGTGAAAGTGAAATTTCTTCAATAAAAGTTCCATTATTTATCCCTTTTCAGAAGTTGTAGAGTATTTTTTTGGCAGTACCTATTTGTTGGTAAAGATTTTGTAATATTCAATGAAGAATCTCAGTTGTTTTGCCTTTTTCATTCCAATTTCATTCTTTGTTTTGAGGTTTCTTTTACTCTTTCATTGACTTAGTATTCTAAGAATCATGTTACATATATGTGAAAGCCCTGCTGTTGCTTTTGAATTAGTGGAAATGACTAGAAGTTCAAATTTTTGTTGTAATTACTTGGCCGCTCATACTAGAGAGAAATTAGGACGGAAAATCTGTTTTAGGAAGAACGGGTTTTATTGTTCTCAAATCCTACATGCCGTTTCGGACCAAAAATTTATGTTCTTTCTTCCAGACAAAACAAACAAACTAGATTGTCAAGTTACTAGAAGTGTATTCATTTACTACATTTTTGGGTAGGTTTACGGGGGGTCATAACATTACGGTACTATTTTCCTTTGCTTGTGGTAGATGCTTAACAGGATGATGAGGAATGGTTTGATTCTCTCAAGTTCAGGTACACCTTTTACTCTTAATGCTACTTTATTCTTTAAGGGCTCGTTTGGTAAGCAGGACAGGATAATTTTAAAGGATTGGATTGGAGTGTATTGGAAAGGATTTTAGTTAATACCATCCTATGTTTGGTTAAGTATTATCTCATAGGATTGGAAAAGCTTGTGATGTTTATCTTCCTAAATAATAATACCAAAATTTGAGATAATTTTCTGGTATTGAGCAAAAATGAAAAAATAGCGATAAGCTAAGAAATGAGTAAAAAAGTAATTATATATAGATATATGCAAAACTTATAATCTAAATAAAAAAAAATAAGTATAAGATTTAAAGATCCAAAGCTTATAAAGCTTATACTAGGATTATAAGCTTTGGATCTTTTAATCGAAGAAATAAGTAAAAAAGTACTTATAGATAGATTATAAGAGAAAAAAGTATTAAGTTTTAGATTTTATATTAGATTATAAATGGAGATAATTTATAAGCTAAGAAATGAGTAAAAAAGTATTTATATATAGATTATAACAAATAAGAAAAGCTTATACTAGGATTATAGGCTTTGGATTATAAGCTAAGAAATAAGTCAAAAGTATTTATATATAGATGTATGCAAAACTTACACAGAGAGAGACGAATACCCATTCTTACCATAAAGTTTAGATGAAAAAAAAAAAAAAAACCCAAAAAAGCAAGTCGAAACTATTAAAAACCAAGATCACCAAAGTCTAAACACAGAGATGCAGATGCAACGATTTTCTATCCCCAAAAAAAAAAAAAAAAAAAAAAAAAAAAAACCAAAGAGGGTTTGAGAGAGAGATCTAGAGAGCAAGTCTGTGGCTTTGGTTGTGGAGAGAGAGTTGGTGTGAGTTTGGTTGTGGAAGAAAATCATAGTGAATTGTAATCCCGCCCTTTGGAAGGGGGGATTAAAGTTTTCCAGTCCAATTCGTTAAAATGAACGCACCAAACGCTGGACTAAAACTTGTAATCCCAGTCCCCTCCTTAATCCTGCATTCCAAACAGGCTCTAAGGAAATTCACATGCTTTGCATTGTTAGTAGTTGTTTCTATGCGATGAGCTCTTCGTTAACGTTCGTTTTCAAATTCGATTTATGGCAGGTAGGTGTCTGAATCAGCTGCGACTTGGTCAACTGGGATCAGCTGACACGTCGAAGCAAATAAGTTCTCATTGGATGAAATGGACAGACTGTAGAGTGCTTCTCATTTCCATTCCCTCTTTAACACCTTCCCTCGTGTATGAACTATGAAATTTGGGAGGACTTGGGGGATGTATCAGTACTGTTTGTGAGATTTTTCGGATTTCTCTTTGGTCGTCAGAAGTCTGGTTGACTTGCTTTGTGCGTACCATTTTCTTTTAAAATATCAAAATGATTTGCTAGTTTGTAGTATGCAAATTTAGTTATTTGCTGTGTGTTTTAACCTTCTTATGAACTATCTTGGTGGATTGTTATACTACAGCCACCACTCCATTGCGGAAACGCTTTAAATTCTTGGATTCATATTGTACGGCAAAACATTGTTAGGAAGACAATCAATGAGACAGGAAATATGAGATAACAGATCTCAGATCTCGTATTATAATTATTGACGTCATGCAATGAGTTGGATAAATGGAAATATTTTAAAATCGGATGACCATTTCACCAAAATTGGCAAAAGTGTGTGATGTGTATCGCACTAGACAATGAAAGGAAATGAAAGTGCAAATGTTGAGAGGCACCATTGATATCTAGCATCGCAAATTAATAGAATAAAGGTCTCACAATATTGAAGTCATGCATGCCTACTTTCTATTGGTTGTAGTGTTTGGCATTAGTAGTGTTTCCGAGCATTTTCGGAAATAAAAAGTTCCCTTTCTCCGAGCATTTTCGGAAACAAAAAGTTCCCCTCTCGTGGACGACTACTCACATGGATGATGGTGTAGCCCTTAAAAAGTGATGATGGTGGCACTGGAGTAGTGCAGCCCTTATTAAGCGATGATGGTTATGGGTCATCATGACTTATGGGATGGCTGCTTTCGGTGCTTGGTTGGATTTTTTTTTTTTTTTTTTTTTTTTTGGCTAAAAGAAAAGAAAAGAAAAGGTCAGGGATAGTATCGTCATGTTTCAACTATCCTCCCAAAGGACAGAGTTGAGATTCGAATCTTAAACTTATGCTTTGTCAGAGTTGATGCTTGGTTGGACTTGGATATTGGTTGGATTTGGATATGGGCTTCTCGTCCTAGAGAGATCAATTATTGCAATAGAATGTAGTTGTTTCTCACCTTGATTTGTACTCCAATCAAAATTTACTGTTTTCTCCCTAGCTCTAAATTCCGTGGAATGCAGCAACTTCTCTATAAATTGTTTGTTTAGACTCTTAGGTTTTGTTTGGCATCCGAGTTTAACTTCAACTAAACTGTATTTTTTTATCTTAATTTTTGTCTTTTTCTAAAAAGTCAATAAAGTTTATAACTAATTTTTAGAAAGTCAACTCAACTCAAACTTAAAAATTTCATCTCAACTCAAACTCAACTCATTCACCAAATGAACCCTTAACTTTTTTACGAGATTACACTCTGTTCCTTTTTCTTTTTGTGGTTTAGAAGTCCGTGTAAACTCTTTAAAAAAAATCAAAATGGTCTTTTTTTTTTTTTGGTTAACAAATTTTAAATAGAAAATATCACATGAATCACACCGAATTTAATATTTAAGGTAATTAAGAAGAAAAAAAAGTATACGATTCAACTCAGATGTATCATACACGTGATTGACTTTATCCATTTTTTAGCTTTTGTTAGTAAAAATAAACAAATCGCACTATTTTAATTAATTTATGGACCTTTTAGTAAAAATTAAAAATAAAAATAAAACTAAATTGAGGACCGATAAAAGGTTCAAGACCAAATAAGCAATCTACCCTTTCTTTGAAAGAAAACTGATTTAGACGGAATAGATTTACTAATTCTTTGATTCCAGTTAATAAAAGAGATTTTAAACTAAGAAATAGGATCTAAATGAAAGTAACAGATATTATAAAGCATGCAAATATAAAGAACACATAACCAAAATGGAGAATGATTGTAAGACCTTTCTTACAATACTTTTTTTTATATATTTATTTTAATTAGATTAGTGTTTTAACTAATTATACTTTGTTTATGCTTCATTGTATATTTTATTTGAATTCTTAGGTTATTTTTTTATTTTTTTATTTTTTATATTTTTTATACGTGGATGTCCTGCCTTTTTGGGAATTATGGCATTATGTCTTGAGAAGTTAAAAAGTTGGAAACGTGGTTAATTGTAATTAGTGGTCTGCATTCAAGGATTAGTGGTGTAGTGGGATCGAGTTGTAATGCTTTTGTATTTAAACTTTCATGAATTAACGAGAAAAGGTGTACTAAAAAATTCTTTTCGAGCCTTGAGTTTGCGTGGGAGGATTTGGTTCCTCGAACGAGCCATGATTATCTTGGATGGTCTTAATATTCTTGAATTATCGTAATATTCTCTTTTTTTTTTTAATTTTTAATTTTATTTTTATTTTTTTTTTGGGTTTGTATCAACTTTCAAGAAGAATTAACATCATAACGTATAAATTGACCTCATTAAATGACCCTGTCTAAGCAATTTTTGAGATGTTCTTGGTTTATTTTAATCCTTGCAGTAATTTGTATTCTTTTTTCGTTACCCCCTTCTTACAAAATTGGTTTGTCCACCATTATTTAGTTTCTATTGTTTTTGGTATACCCTTTGCTTACTGGTTTATCCTCCTCCATTCACTTGTTTTTTGCATTGAAAGGATTTTCCAATCCGATCTTCGTATATAATAGGCATACTTTTGTCTTTTTTGCCTGTTTCACGATATAGTTATCGTTTTTTTTTTTTTTTTTTTTTTTGATACGGTAAATTACTTATTTTATTCCCTAAATTTTTAAATTTATATAATTTTGGTCCCTTAATTTCTTTTATAGCTGGAATACTCTTAAATTTTTAAAATGTTGCTATAATAGTCATTTTTATCAATTTTTATACGGAATCTGCTAGTAATTTGATCTAGCAGTAGTGCTAATTATGGATTTCGTTTAAAAATTAACGGAAATGACTATTGTAACATTGTTTTTAATAGTTTGTGGTCATTCCGGCTACTATAAAAAGAACAGGGAATGCACTTAAAACATTATAATGTTACTATAATAGTCATTTATGTTAATTTTAAAATGGAATCCATCAGTAATTTGATCAAATTCCATCTAAAAATTAAGATAAATGACTATTATAGTAATATTTTATAAGTTAATCGGCATTCTAGTTTCGACAAAATGTTCTAAGACTAAAGTTAAACAAAGTCAAAAGTTTAGAACCAACCTAGCAATTTATCCTTTTTGGACAAGTAAGAAGATATATTTATATTTATACCCAAGGTTTAATTGTGTGGTTTACTTCTTCTTCTTCTTCTTCCTTTTTTTTTTTTTCGTGGAAAGATCCCAATTTCTTGTTCTAATTTGTAATCCTTAATGACATGTCGGCCAATGTTAACCATTAATCCTACAAGAAAGCGACCGCTTGAATAAAAGAAAGAAAACGATGCCTCCTGCATGCCGGTGATGATATGAAAGCTATATCATAAGTACCACACAAAAATTTTTCTTTTTCTCTTTAATTTTTACATTTATTTTTTTCTTTGGATAAAGACATTCTTTTTTGTCTTGCTTTCGTAGTTGCCTCTTTTTTTCCTTCCTTCAAACTCGATTCTTTTCTTTTGTCAGTCTTTTTTTTTTTTTTTTTTCCTAAAAGATTCGTAAACTCTTGAAAATAATATGAAATAGCCCTTTTTACTAATCGACATTAAAAATTTAATGATAAATTACACATTGATCACACATTTTTTATAATTTAAAGGTAATTAAAAAAATTACATGATTTAACTTGCATATGCTATGCATGTACTAAACTTTTAACTAACGTAATATATTAATTACACGTGATATACTATTTAAGGGTAATTGAGAAAAAAAAAATACACGTTAAATTTTTTCCTTTTTTCTTTTTAATAATTCATCTTAGTGCGTTGGGTGCAAGCATTCAAATATTCCCATTGACTTGTAACTTCAATGAAAACCCAACTCTCGCTAGTAAACCATGCTCGATCTAACTTAATTTTCCCTTTGAATTAAGAGGTACAAATCAATAATTAATAAGACTAGATGCTTATCCATGTGATTAAGGGGCCGTTTGGGAGATAATTAGAGATAGAGTTTTGAAGATATTTCTATTAGAGTTGAATTGAGCTTTGAAAATGTACTTTTGATTTTAAAAAACAAAAAAACAATATTTAGAGTGATGAAGTGTGAAATCTTGAATGTATTTGGTAAAAAAAAAAAAAAAAAAAAATCTAATTTCGTTTTTGTGGAATTCTATACAATTTAAAAAATAATAATCTGATTTTATTTGAAATAACAAAGTTATAGAGTTTTAAAATTTCAATTTTTAAGATAAATTTGAAAATGTGAATAGTGAAAGTAGTTTTGAGTTTAAAAAAAAAAAAAAAAATGGCAAAAAAATATTGAAAAAGTGTTCTGAAAACACTCTTACAAATAGCACCTTAAATAGCTTATCACAAAATCAACCAGCTTATGCTCCTCTTACAAGTAGCGAAAAAATAAGACCGCAGTCTTATCTTCCCAAATCATGCAAATAAAATCGAGAACCGTATTTTTTCGACGTGCAAACATTCAACTGTTTTTAGTTATGATCAGATATTTTAAAAATCAATCCAACTAATGATTGTTCCGAGCATACATTCATTTTATATTACATTCAAATATAATATATGAAATATAATTTGCGTTTGCATTTTATACATTGTATTAAAATGTATTTCATTGATGAGAGAGAATGTTATGTGATTGATAGATATATATATATATATATATAATTAAAATGAATCAATAGTTAAATGAAATGATGTCATGTTTAAATATATTTTTATTAAAATGAAATATTTGAACCATCTAAAACGCATATTACTTTATATTAAAATATAACATGTAACTAATAATATTTTAAAATTTGAACCATGTAAACACATATTACATTATATTAGAATATAATATGTAATGAATAATAATTTTAAATGTATCATAACAATAATACATAACAATATATACGTTTATGTTTAAAAGAGTTAATATACTTTTTTCATCTATGATTCAACGGTTGATTCAATGGTCGTCACGTGATAACTCCAATAACCGTCATATGATAGTTTTTTTTTTTTCTGGTTATTTTGTCTATCTTTTTTATACTTTATTTTAGTTATCTATTGTGCGCATATGTTATGTAACTAGTAATAATAAAAGCACGGTTCTACCTACGTTTAATCGAAATAATAAACATTCCTATACTCACCAAACTAAACGATAAAATGACCAAAACCATGTTGGAATTAGAGGTCAACCAACCTAATCCAGCCAAGTTGTCTCATTTCCACACTACTCTTGACAAAACCAGTACACCCGTCCTCAGATTTGCCGCCGACTCGCCCCCACACTCTTGCAGAAAAACCATTATTTTATATATAGAGAGAGAGAGAGAGGGTTATTTATATGCTTTTTATATCTTGTATTTTAATGCTTGTTTGGATGGATAGTTTAAATTATAAGTTTGAACTAAAATTTTTGTCATTTTCTCAAAAAGTTTTTTGTCTTTTTTGAAAAAAATTTTTGTCTTATTTAAAAAGTCAACAAAAATTACTATTAAAATTTAAAATTCCCAATTCAAACTGGTGAACCAAACAGAGTCTTTATTTAAAAAATATATCTGTGTTCTAAATTTTTATATTTGTATACTATCAACTTATACTTAATACACAGATTTCTATCATTTCTTGATCAATATTTAATTTTAATATTAAAATATCCAAATTACCCTTGAAAAGAAAGACTTCAGTTATGTATTATCAAAGAAATTTAACTTTATAATTTAAATTAAAATTTCTTGGATTATTTTTAACTCTTAAATTCAATAATATTTTGGGTATTTTAAATATAAAAATTAAGTCTTGTCGATAAAATATATAGATTTATGTACTCATTGTAATACAATAATATTAAATTGTAAAATTTTAAAATACATTGTTTAATTTAAAAAAAAAAACATAGTATAAAAATGTAAAAAATACATAATTGTAATATTTGTTTTAAGGATTATTTAGGTATTTAAAGATTAAAATTAAATGTTGACAGAAAAATGATATAAATTAATAAAGTAAACATAATATGATACTATATAAATATAAAAGTTAAAAATAAATTATATATTTTCTAAATAAAAATAAAATATATAGTATAGAGACATAAATAACCTACACACACACATATATCCGTTCCAGCCCATGCTGTCCGAGTGGCAAATCTCACCACCACAAGTTTTCAAACGCCAAATATTTGTCCATTCGAAAGTCTTTTATTTCCACACTCAATTCAAAATTTCAACACTACTACATTTCTGTGGGCTCCACCAAGCCGCGTTATTAATTAAAAGTAAACATAACAAAAAATTCAAGTTTTCTTTTTTTTTTCTTTTTTTTCTTTTTTTTTTTTTATGGGGTGAATTTCAGTTTATCTGAAAAACGACGTCACATAAAGAAGTTTTAAATCAACGTAAGCGTCATAAAGAAGAGCCGCGCAGAACCATAGTCATACCACGTCAAATTGCAACCAAACGAGAAAGACAAGTACAAGACGGAGATCGAAAAAGAAAAAATGAACGGTTAAGATTAAAGAATTAAAAATGAATCAATTTTCCATCAAATAAAGCCATAAATAAGGATAAAATTTGCAAGCTCATGAGAATTTGAGAATTGTAGAGATATTAAAATTGATCTCATTCGAATTCTTAGATCTAATAAAACTTTGTAAACCGTTGGTTGTCGTTTGATCGGATTTAGACACAAACATAAGTTATCAAATCATTCATTAGGATTATTGTCTAAAAACGAAAAAGAGAGAACAAGTAGCTTCCAATTTAATTTATACATGCATAATTCAGAATAATTCAATCTCGTATTAGCAAATGTAATTAATAAAATCAAATATCTGAAAGGGGGAAAACAAGGCAAACCGTATGGTTAGGTATAGATTAAACAGCACAAAAAAAAAAAAAAAAAAAAAAAGGGTGTCTCTGAAATGGGGACCCGATAGAGGGAGAGATCAACGGCTCTGATCTCTGCTGAGTTTGCAAATCCCTAGGATTGTGGCGGACGCGCTATCAACGTCAGTGATCGCGTCGTTCGTGAGCCTCTGGAGCGAGTCAATAATAGCCGTTGATCTTGATGACTCCGTTTGACCATCGTCGTTCCGAGCTCTGACTGATCCGTAGTCCTCGCTCAGTCTCCGCCTCTTCTCTGACCTGAATGAGCCCGACGACGTCGCTTCATCCTGAAAAAAAAAAAATCCACAAATTAATTAATATATTGGTTGGTTCCCGAGAAACAAACGGAAAATAGAGGAAAATCGGTAAGATTCGTACATCGGAATCCGGATCCGCATCCTCTCGCATTCGCTTCGACACCGAAAGCCTCTCCTCCTCCTCGCTCGTTGTACTCGAACAAGCCACCGTCGCCGTCTCCGCCGCCGGCGGCGGAGGCGGAGAGGAAAACGACCACGGAACGACCTGATTTTCTCCGTCCTCATCACTGAAATCTTCATAATCGCCGTTTACACTAAGCGAATCGACCTCGTCAATTTCATCAACATCGACAAGATCGTCTTGATCTTCGTCGTTGCCCCCCTGGCTCTCGTCGTCGCCTCCCTGGCTGCCGTCGTCAGGGCCGCGCTCGAACCTCCGGCCATGGCAGTCGACGCAGGTCTCGCAGACGGAGACCGTCGGGGTGAGCTTGGGACCGGAGGCCTTCCACGGCGTCGGGGAGTGGCAGATGTGGCAGAGGAGGCTCCGAGTATGCTTCGCCACGAGGAAGTTCGCGCCGTGAACCTTCTCGTCGCAGTCCCAGCACAAGCTTGCCTGGTCCGACTCGCAGTGCATCCTCGCCCGCAATCCACACAGCTCGCAGTCTTTCATTTTCTCTCTCTACAACTTTCTCTTCTCTTCTTCCTCTTCCTCTCTTGAAGACAAGGAAATGAATGAAGGGGGCGAAAGAGAGAAGAGAACTCGAACTTGAGGACCAATTTATCGAAACAGCCCAGAGAGTTTTATTTAATTACGAAATTATCCAAACTTTTTCCTTTGTCGGGTCAGGGTATTTCCGTCATTTCGTGTATTTTTGTAGAATAAAAATATCTCCACCAGTTTCTTTGAAATGCTGAAGTCGTCGTGGCTTCCCATTCACGACCAGTTTCCCTGTAGTAAGGACTAGATAATCAGTCCAGAAATCCACTCAAATCTCGCCATTGGTTGTTTTGCATGGTTGTATAATAATAGAAATAGACTGACCACACTAGATTTCCGCTGAGTGTGTGACCGTACGCCACGTGTCGACGCCACTATGAAAAAATTCTTTCACATTGCGTGTTGAGGGAGAACTGAGATATTTTACTTGGACTTGAATGCTGACGTACACTACACCCCCCACTGGTGGGCCCAATAGATTCGCGATCCGTCCTACGTGGAGAGATATGGGCCGCAACAGAGCCGTGAGCCCACGTGACACCCACTTGGGCTTCAGGCATCTTAGTGGGGCCCACAATTATCTCTTTTTTTATTTTCTATGCACCTCACCCCGCGGCTTTCGGCTCTGGAATAATTTTGCCTATTCCTTTCTTTACTTTAATAAGCTTTTTTATTTTTTATTTTTTTATTTTTTGGCCTTTTTTAAAATCAAGTTATTTATTTTATTTAAATGGATGACATTATTGGTTTTACCAAGAAAAATAGAAAAATTTAAAAAACAAAAAAAAAGATTGGGGTCCCAGTAGATTTATGGGCTTTGGAGGGTGGGTTGTGGGCCCAGGTAGTCCCGTGGTGCGACCATGGCCGTGTTTTGGAAAATCCATTTATTTGTGTGTACGACAAAATTTTGGGATATGCACTTAAATTTTTAATTTTGATTTTAATTTTTATAGATAGGTTGAGATATGATTTATTATAAAAATAAGGTAAACAAGTACTTTTCAAACTATACTTATTTAAATAAATAATCAAAAAAAATTTTCTTTAAAATAATAGTCGTTAAGCTATAATTTCCCCAAAAAAAAAAAAAAGTCGTTAAGCTGTGAAGGTTAAATTATTGGTATAGAACTCAAAAACCACTGTTAACTTCGAAAGTATACAAATTTATTATGAATTAAATTTTAAAAAATAAATATAAATACATCTTAAATACAAAAGTAATGCTATCCAACTCCGAATGGAAATGAAAAGTGGGTCCAATACAAATGCAATATACTTGTTTTTATTTTAAGGGTTTGTTTGATTGGTTAGTTTGAGTTGAAATATTTTAGTTGTGATAGTAAAATTTTTTGAATTTTCAAAAAAAATAAAAAATTTTTTAGGAAAAGATAAAAATTTTTTTAGAAAAAGATAAAAAATAGTACAATTTAAGTTGAAATGAGATGACGAGGCAAACAGGTACTAAGAAATTCAAAGTGAAATACTATCGAAATTTTCTAATTTTCTTTTAATCCACATAATGACGTGGAGATGTCGCATGGGTTTGTCCTACGTGGCGGTAGGATTTCACGTGGGAGGAAATCTATCGTTGCTGACGTGGAGTATTGGGGATCTTGTACACCACTCGTTCTTTTCTTGGAAAACGTGAGAAAAAGAAAAATTCTTTTTTATTTTTTTTGTGGAGGAGGATGAGGTGTTTAAAGAAATGAGGTTCCACGCATCGAGACTATGAGAGACAGAGAAAAGGGTAGAGATGGGAAGGAAAAGGAATGGATCAGGGAAGTACATTGTTCTTGACTTCTTTTCCGTTTCTTCCGGCTATTATTTCCAACTCCCCAAAGCACGGAGACTGACACCAGTGGATGGGGCCCACACGTATTTTGGCCCATTCAAACTCGCACTGCCAAGTGCCAATGCCATACGACAATTTTTGATAAAAAAAAATTATAAAAATTGTGAAGAGTTGACATGCCTTGTTCATCCTTTGAGAAATGAGGCGCCACTTAAATGCCAACAAATTTGAAGGACAGAGGTGGGCGATTATGCCCCAAAAAAAAAAACCAAAACGACAAAAAAAAAAAAAAAAAAACTAATAAATTTGAGGAGGAAACTTAAATGCTCTCTCTCTATATATATATATATATATATATCTTCTTTTCTCTCTCTTCAACAATGTGAAAAACGTTATTAAGCCAACAGAAAACATCAAGTCTCCTCAACAATGTAAACCCGGGCTGCTGTTCATGTTAGCTTGCCACGTCATCAACAATAGCTAATATAAAATGAAAGTGTACAAAAAAGCAAGCTGCCACGAAAAACATGCTAACAAAAACCAAAAAAGAAAAAGTTAAAAAACGTTGGCAGACAATCTGCAAAAGGTTTGTAGGCTGTGTAGTAAATCCATTCGAATCATTTATTTTAAATTTTTTTTTATTTTTTTCTCAAAATTTTTTTTATCATTTTTAAAAATTTAAAAAAATTTACTATTAAAATTTAAAAATCTCAACTCAAACTACTTTATCAAACCGGACTATTAATGTTTGATAATAAAATTTAATTTTAATTAAATTATATTTTTCTATCTTAATTTTTAATTTTTTTAAATTAATAAAATTTATAATTAATTTTTAAAAAGTTAATCAACTCAAATTTTAAAAATTTTATCTAATTTAAAACTCAACTTAAATACCAAACAAATCTTAAACATACCTAAAAAACCATTAAAAAAGAAATAGTTGATTTCCAACGGGAAATTAAAGAACCAGAAGTAGTTGTCTGAAGTCATCTGCACAAACAAAAAACAAAAAAACAAAACAAAACAAAAAAACAAAAAACAAACATAGTTAGGCATTAAGGTCATTTGTCAGTTGTCAGCTCCCTATTAATTAAGGTCTCGTTTGGCTCTTGAGTTCAAACTCAAAATTTTCAGTTTAGTTTTTATAATTTTCTGAAAAAGTTTTTATTTTTTCTGAAAAGAATAAAAATTTTCAGTTTAAATTTAAAATTTTTAACTCAAACTCATTTACCAAATGGATCCTAATACTTTTTATATACTTATAGATATGTATATATTGTCAATATATATGTATATATGTATATATATATATATGAGTAGGCACAGTATAGTATTTATCTGTCGAGGGGGGAAAAAAAAGTGCATAGTATCAAGATAAGCTGAGCCTGCGCGCAGATTTGTGATGGTTAGTGTATTTGTGAAGTGATTCCCCCCCCCCCCCCCCCCCCCCCCCCAATACAATATCAATGTTTGTATCAATTAAATTGTTTGATAAATTTTAAATGAAATTTATAGAAATGGGATATAAATAGGGTTAGTTTAAGTTTTTCTCGATTGATCCTCTTTGTTTGAAAAATATGTTTCTCTTTCTTTTCTTCGTTTTTTTTTTTTTTTTTTTTTTTTTTTTTGTTAAATAGAGAATGAAAAATATAAAAATCTACATCTTATAAGAGAATTATGTGTGAAATTGTCATCATATCTCCCACAGTTTTTTGGACCAAAAAAAAAAAAGAAAATACAAAATTACCACCGATTTTTTTTTTTTTCGGGGAAAAATTTAAGAGAATTGTTACACGATCAAGAAGTTCCGATTGTAACCTCTTTAAAATATTTTTTAAAAAAAAAGGAATTTGCAATAAAAATAAGTTCTTGTTCGAACTCTTTATCCACACCAATCCTTTGGTTTACAGTTTTTTTTTTTTTTTTTTTTATAAAATTTTTGTCCCAAAAACGTAATGGATAAAATAGAAACATAATTTTAAAATCTAAATGATACGTTTATATTTTTTTAATAAACAAAGAAAAAAAATAAAACTAAGAGATATTGTTTTATGATTACTTAATAGATATCATTGAAGATACTAATCTATGGTTTGTACTTTTAAAATTAAAATAAGATAAAAAAATTTTTAAAGGAAGAGGCAGTCATCCATGTCTCGTCCTTAACTAACTAAAACTTGACAAATATATTACATTAGAACTTGGTAAACAAGTTGGTGCTTGTTGAATTTATCTTTCCGACATTATTTGCCGACATAAATTTGTGGACAAAAACTTTGAAGATAATTTCTTGTACGATTTTCGTGCACAATGGTACCTATGATCTACTGGATAAGATTATTAACAGTATGGTTGAAAGTGAGGGTTCATTTTTTTTTTCTTTTGCATTATTACTAGTCAACCATGCGTAGGGCCATGATTAGAACATTAAATCAAACATTAAAATTTTCTCTTGGTCCCAATAAAATGGGAGTTGGGTTTCTGTTACTGTTATCTTAAAGCAATATTAGGTATAGCTTGAACTAATTTAACCATTAAATTATGATTGCAGATTTTGTTTAGTGATGAATACACACATGTGCTTTTAATATTGAGATTTAGAATTTGAATATCTATTCTCAGTACTTGAATATAACGGGGCACTAGTTCGGAATGATAATTGTAACTTATTTATTATATTATTATAACAAATTAGTTGATTTTAATTTATTATTTTTCTGTAACACTTGTTCTTTATATTAATAATTCAAGCAACTTATGCAACAAGATTCTAAATAAAAAATTATATACATGCAAATCAATTAGTAGTGACAAAATATAAAATAAAAATTTAAGTGCTTTCTTATATATTTGTGTACATTTGTAAAACATATGTTTATACATATATGTCTATCTATAAATAAATGATATCCTAGGGATCTACAAGATCAATTAATTGGGCACAATTGACTTTTAAGTGGTAAGATCATGATAAGGCAAAAGATTTGTTGTGCATCCTGGTCAGCCACTGAAAGACTTTGCAAAATTTTGTGTGGATATAATGCTATTCTACTTTTATATATTTGACAGGTATATTTATCTCGAAACTAACTAATTTTTTTTTATTTTTTTATTCTAAAGGGAAGTACCTAATATTGTTTTCGCCTTATGTTCCTGTGGAAAGAAATTGGTTGCCATTTCTACCAAATAGGAGATAAGATGAAAGATAAAGTCCCGCCAAAAAGTACTTATAATTAGAAGTAATCTATGAGTGCGTGCTCGATCAAATAAAAAATAAAACTAACGACATGTCAAGACCACATATTATTTTTTTTTAAAAGAGAAAAAAAAAAAAAAAAGAGGAATTTATTGGAGTTATAGAACGAACAAATCTTGGAGGAATATTATAGGCTATCACTTAGTGGTAACTCTAAATTTCGCTATTTCATAAGACAAAAAAAATTTGAGTCCCCCAATTCCAATTTCTTTTTTCTTTTTAAATATGATTTTGTAGTGTTTTGCACTTCCTTTGTATGGTAACAAAAGGGAAACTTGGTGATCCTTGTGCGCATGCGAGGATTTGTGCGTAGCTTCAAATCTGTCCTCGTAAGCTCGAAAAGTTGATAAGTTGATAAGTTGATCCACTATGGCGCATCGTGTGCGGGCGATGAGCCTTTCTAATCTCTAACTAGAGCAGCTTTTCACTATTTTTGAAACAAATAGAGAAACGTAACCCAATATACCCTTAAATTTAGGGTTTCATTATCTACTCTTTACTCCAAATTCAAACCCTAATCTTTCTGTCCAAAGAAACAAAATGCAGCCCCCATCTTGTTGTCTGCCTGATCTCTTTTTGGGAATTTCCTTTTTCGAGTTATGGTCGTTGGAGGATCTTCGTAAATTATATGTCACACCCAAATATCGCCTAATATAGCCATAATATATAATATATATATATATATATATTTGTATATTGTTTACAACATTCATCATGCTTGACTTTTCGTTTCTTTTGCAACTCTCATATATCACTGCTAAATTTACAGCAAAAATAGCAACTCATATAATACAATGTTAATTGGTATTAAAAGGTTGATATTAGAATTAATGTGTGAAGCAAATAGTAGTATTTATAGAAAAATCTCAAATAAAATGGGATTAAAAAACCTCTCGTAATAAACACAAATAGAATAAAATTGAACGAGTAGGTAAAAACATCACTCTTATATCTATATATGTTTATGTTCTGGTTTTCTCGAACTGTTGGTCATTCATTTTGGTTGAAAGAAGGACAACAAAGTGACACGTGTAGAAAAGGAGGATTCCACACGGCTGATTTTAATGTAGTTCACGAGAAGTGATTGAGAAAAACAATTCATGAAATTGGCCCTGCCTTTGCTGTCGAGGGAATACAAGTAAGATTCCAAAGATATTGTTGTCCTTTATTGGTCTAATAATTGGTGGTCCAAATCCAATCCACACCAAAAAAAAAAAAAAAAAAAAAAGGTGATAAAAAAGGTGGCCATTTTGGTGGTGCAAGAGAAACGAATTATGGGGTGTCTGTCCACATCCATGAAACACGTTCATGATGTTTCTTTTTCAGAGTAAAATGTTAAAAAAGCCGAGAAAATTATGTAAGAGGGCATTAAACCCAAACCACTTTCACGCTGAAGGAGTCAAAGGGCTCGTACCCACAATACGGGCTGGCCTCGTTACATAACAATGTTTGCAGTGAAAAGTAAATTAGTAAAAGAGTTCGCAATTCCGAACTCTCTGTGAACCTCAGAGAGAAAAAAAAAAAAAAAAAAAAAGCTTACTATATTAATTTAATATGCACTTAAGATGATATGGTTTTTGTCTGTATCAAAATTCTTGATTTGCTCCAGCACACTGGTCAGTCTTGTACTCTCTGATCAAGGGATGACAAGGGTAACTGACGTGACTGATTGAACCTGCCGCTGGAGGGTAGGTAAAGAAATAATTGACAAAAATAATTTACGCGGAAAACTGGTAGATTTTAAATATGTAATAAATATGTATTGGTAAGATAATTAGGGGGAATTTGGTAACAACTCATTTTCAATTCATTTTAATTTTTTTTTTGTCTTTTTTCTAAAAAGTTTTTATCTTTTTCTCAAAAAGTTGTTTATCTTTTCTGAAAATTTAAAAAAATTTACTATTACAACTAAAATATTTCAACTCAAACTAACTAACCAAACACCCTCTTAATTCTAGATGATTAAGTTAATGTTTAGATTTTGAGCATCAATTACCTAATCTTTTCTATCATGATTCTTCCACGTATCAGTGTGTGTAGGCATATTTGATAGAATTTCCAGTACGGCTATGTATTGACAGACTTGGTAGAATTTTCAGTAACGAAACAATACTCATTTTTATTTACTGTCTTTTTGTTTTCAATTGTGAAAACCCTTGTTTTTATGGAGAATTACTGAAATAGAAACAAAACGCAAAAAATTAGATAATAGTTCATCTTAGTCCATTAGCCTTAGCTTAAACCTTAGTCTTAGCTTAGTCAAAAATTGTTTCATCAATCAAATATTTATAATCACCAATAAATATTTAATAAATCAATTTTTACAGCAATTTTCTTTAATTTAAATAAAAATTATCCATATCCATGAATAATTATCCATTTATTTAAATTCAAATTCATAGAGAATATCTAATTCAAAATATTATCTTGTCTGTTTTTAGATTTAAATTAAACTATAATCTTTATCCAAACATAACAACCTTTAATTTAAATTATTATCTGCATTTAAATATAAATTAAATTGTGATCTTTATCCATAGATAACAAATTTAATTCAAATTTAAATTTCAAATATTATCCACTTATCCAAGATAATAATAATTATTTAAATTTCAAATAATTTCTAAAATTAAAAATTCCTTTACTAGTAAAATTAATTTTTCCCGAAATTATCAGAAACAACTTGAGACTGCACCATTTGCCACATGTGTGTAGTCCCTGACTGGGACTGTCCCTATGGCCTACGCCTACACCCATGGGAGGGGCGTGGCGTTTTTCTGCTTCATCTTGTTTCATCCGGAACAGTTCCAGCTTAATGCTAAATAACCAGAAATTATTCCGTGATGTTTCTTGAAATTTTTGAGCTAGTAAGAGGGCTCGATGAATATATAAAATAATATTAGATAAATTAACTAACCCAAATCAATTTATCCATACTATTAAACTCCATGACTATTCCACTATCAGTATGCAGCTGAATTATTTAATTCTATACCAAATTACAAAAACTCATTGATAGGACTTTTGTTCGTGATAGATATTATGATGCAGAATCCCTATAGGATATTCATAATTGAGTTTAAGGTTAAATTTATGTTTCTACCATTTTATCCTGATCAAACCCTATTTATAAAATCCTCCATAAATAAAAAATCATTCAGTAAACAAATTATAGAATGACCGAGATCTCTTATTGTTTAATCAAATCCAATGACACTTTAAGAGAATATCATTAACTTTTGTGGAAAAACCGCGGATTCTATATCTATGAATAATATTATCATCTTCTATGCAGCGCATCTTTAATTTATCAAGTAGAAATTGTCATTTTTTGGCGCCTAACCCTTTGATAAATCAAAAGATCTATCAAATAGATATGCAATTATTTATCCCACTCAAAATTAAAATGTCTACAAGAATATCCGTTAAAGTGAATTGATTTATCTTAAATGAAATTATTATATAAATCAATATCACTTTAGATCCGGTCAATACATATGGTAAACCTCTCATATATATATATATATATATTAGAAGCCTACCTAGTTATGATGTAGAATCATACCTAATTATAAGGTGGTGTGTGTGTATATTACTAATAATAATAACTAAAAAGTGGAACCACCATACACTCTATCATATGATTAGACTATATAGGCTCTATATGACAACGCAAAATTCTATGTTACCAAAACTGGAAAAAATTAAAAAGAAAGTAAAAAGAAGGAAGGTTCAGTTGTAACTTTATAGAAGACGAATCACACGTGAACTTAAAAGAAGGTTTATTTTATAAACACACACACACACACACACACACACATGTGCCTTAATTTGTAAAGTAGTGCTAAAGTGGAAGATTTGAGAGAGAGAGAGAGAGAAAGAGACAAAGATCGAAAGGCCCGGGAAGGAGAAAGAAAATACACACACACACACACATATTTATACATAAAGGGTGTGGAGTTCGAGGAAAGTGAAGGGTGTTTAGAGCTAGCTAACTCACAAAAATAAAAAATAAAAAAAGGTAAAGATAGATAGTAAGATAAGGAGCTAGCTACAATTTTATGGCTTTAATTTGTTTTGAGGTGAGTTTGGTATCTTCTTCTTCTTCTTCCCGGAAGTTACAACTTAGAGCACAGGATACTCTCTAGGGATCTGTTAGTTTTATGTCTTTTTTTTGGACTTTATAAGTACGGATTTCTTTTTTTTTTTTTTTTTTTTGTCTTTTTGCTATAGAATAAATATTGGTCCTTTCATATATATATGCATACATACATACATATATGTATATATAATATATATTATTCATGAACAAAACAAAAGAAGGGCGGAACCGTTTTGTAAGAGATTAATACTTGGCATTTCTTTTGGGGGTAGGATTTTAGATACTTGTGTTGCTACTCCAAAGACTAAAATTTGGTTGAAAACTGTACTACGAAATTCAGAATTTTGTAGTTTTACATTTGTAGTGCATATATATATATATAAATACACACATTATATTGTTTGTATTAAACTTGTAACAGCCTCCTATCATTCGTGGGGTAAATATATTATCTGTTTTCTTCGATAGAATTTACACACACACACACACACAACAATTTTTTTAGTTTTATATTTGCAATACATATATGTACACTATATTGTTTATATTGAACTTGTAATGATCTTCTATCATTTTGTGGGGTTAATAGATTATGTGTTTTCTTTGATGTAATTTTGAGTTCGCGTTTTCAGACATATCATGATAAACACGGTACATATGCAATCCATTTTGTTAATGATACATATGTCATGAGGGTGTCAATAATGTCTTATCTTTTCAAAATGAGTTATAAGTGCAACACCCGTTATATATATTCTTAAAATTAGAAATAGGACAAATTTTATGTGCCTTCTGAATTTTGGACCTTATAACAAAATATCCCAGAATGTAAATTTGTAACAAATTTGTTCTCTAAATTTCGATATATTAGCAAATCTCTCTCTTCTGTTAATTTTGTTGACGTAATACGTGAAATTTGTCATCAATTTCCATTAACAAAACTAACAGGACGGGAAAAATTGTAATGTTTCAAAGTTTGTGAGAAACATATATTATAAATTAAAGTTCAAAAATATTTTGTGAAAATTCAAGCTGAGTTTATGGCAGTAAAATTTGATTTCAAAGGGAAAAAAAGGGAAAAAAATGTGTGGTCATAAAGCCATGATACAATAATGAAACAATGACCGATAAGCAAACTAAATTTACGAAGGAGTTTTTAAATTTAAAAGAGGAAGACATAATTGTAACATTTTTCAATGCAAAAGCAGACGAATCATGTGCATATCATAAAGCAATATAGTCTTTTCTTATCCAAAAAAAGAAAATAAATGAAAAAATTTCACATCGTCTACTTTTCCCTACCAGATAACGACATGGCACGTATTACTTTTTTAATATGTGAACGAGTGTTGGCTAAAGCAACTTCAAATTAGGGACCACCCCTTAATTAGGTTTTCTTTTTCGTTTTACATACATATATAATGACTCTAAAATAAAAAAACTGATTACTAACTTATTTTTTCTTTATCTCAGTGACATATATTATACGTTTCTAAAACGTAATTAATAACTGATTTATTCTTTTTCTCAGTAATATAAGTACTATGACACGTCATGCATGATGATATATACTAAGATAGATACGTATTAACAATGGTTGCAAATCTAATTAAGAGTCCGTTTGGTTCATCGGTTTGAGTTGTAAATTTTAAGTTTCAATATAATTTTGTTGATTTTAGAAAAAGTACTTTTTCAAAGTCTTTTTTGAAAAAGTTTTTTGTTTTTCAAAAAAGCTAAAATTAAAAATCTTAAACTAAACACCCCTTAATTAAAATTGCATGACGAGTCACTAATCACACAAATTTTGGGACTAAATTAAAATTAATAATTGTGTTTACTATATAGATCCGATCTTATATGTTTTGTCTTATTGTTCCTATGACATGTGGGTGTGTATTACTTGGGATAGACAGCCATTCTTGATTGATTAAGAAGTGCGTACGAACCTTTGGTACCTTGGTCTGATGGAGTGAGGCATACGAAATTAAAATACCGTACTCACCGTGCTACTCTTATTCTTTTTCTTTTTCAGATTGTCCAAATCAAAATGTAATGGGAAAAACTTCGGTAAGACGGTATTTAGGATGTATATCATACAAATCAAATTGCCTGTTTTCGAATGTTTTTAGGGCGGTTTTGTTCCGGATATGAAAATGAAACCGATAATTTTAGAGAATGATGCTAGTAATTCGTTTCTAAAAATGTCCTTTTTTTTTTTCTTTTAGAGAAATTGTTGTAAATATAAGAGAAAAAAAAAGTAAAACTATATTTGGTTATGTCTCTAAATTAAAATATATTTGTTGAGTACATAAGTAAAATAAATGAAAATGGAAAAAGGGAAAAACAATACTTGGACGTTTTCCAAATTCCTCTATAAAAATAAGATTTATTTTCTTTTAATTTGTTTTTGCTTCCCCACTTATTGCTTAAAAGATGCTAATTTAAAATGATTCCACAATGAATAGGTGCCTCGGTTTTACGTAAAATCGTTACTGCTAGATGATGAACGCTAACGATTAATTTCAGGATCATTGACAAAAAAAAAAAAAAAAAAATCTGTCAGTTAACTTATATTCGAAAAATTTCAACTATTCATATAATTTCTTTTCATCATCCTACTGTTAAAATTGGGCTGCATGAGATGTAGCATAGCTTCTTCCCAAAACTTGTACATCTTCCCAACCAAAACATTAATAATTAAGCAGAGTAAACATACATACACATATATATATAATTATATACACACACACACACATATTGTTGGAATATATACAGTACTTTATATGCATTATAATCTGCATGATCACCCCACAATAACTAGTGGAGAGGGCTAGCTACTAGCTAGGTTTTGTATGAAAGAGAAAGAAAAGTGAAAAACAGTTGGTGGTGGTGCGAAAATGTTTGTGCTAAAAAGCCTCATAAAGATGTTGAAGTTTCAATTATTAAATAAGATGTTGAAGACTCAGCAGACAACGTTTTGTGCCTCGGTTTCCACGCCACTTGACGATGAGTTTCAGGCGCAGCAGAAAATGAATAGTTCTACACTCATACAGAATGTACACGACATGCCAAACTGATAATGTATCAAACCAAACGAAGGAAAAAAAAAAAAAAAAAAAAGAAAAGAAAAAGAAGAAAGCATAGATATATATGGATGAACAATAAGCATGACTTTTAGAAAATACAGATGGATTTAAGCAGAACGATTTTTCTTTCGATGACGAGACTGTTTAGCATACCTTCGTGAAATGAAATAAATCGATTTGGTCTCAGATGTAGAATTATCGAATTTCGACATCGGTGATATAGCCGCATAAACTCCCATAGTTCTTGTAGTCTCGTGAACTTAGTATACTAAAAAGGAGGTTGTACTGAAATCTGGACTGCTAATTGAAAAGTCAAAAAAAAAAAAAAAAAAAAAAGAAGAAGAAAAAGCAGTTCACTGCAAAGAACAGGAATCCGCACAGGGATATGTACCGGTATTATAATGTAATATGATTAGTCTAATTTATTCTGTCTAATATCAGTTATCTTCTCTTGTTAGTGTGTATATATATATATATATATATAAAGACATGTTCTGGTTTGTAGTGTATTTATAATTCAAAATCAAGACTTATAGAAATTAACACCATACCGGAAATAAATCATAAAAAAGGTGAGCCACTTGTTACGCAGAACTTGAGAAAATTACATCGAAACAAATTAAAATGACATAAAGCATGAACTTATTTAGATCATGATGAGAATTAGTACTAAATTATCACATAAATAATAATAATAATAATAATTATTATTATTATTATTATTATTATTTTGCCCCTCTTCATACATTATTCATGGCTTCAAAATCATCCACGGGCCACTGCTTGGGTCCATTATCCATCAAGCCGGGGCTCAACCTAAACATGAGAATGCAAAACTCCATCTGGCTGAGAGCTCCGTCGCCGTCCAAATCGCCTTCCATCAGCATGCAAACGAGCTCGTCGTCTCGCAGATCATGCAGCCCCAGAAGAACACTGTTCCTCTTCAAGCTCTCGAACGTTATGAGCCCCTTCTCAACGTCCATGAGAAGGCGAAAACCGTTGCACAGCTCCCATATGAAGCCCTCGCTTCCCATGCGGGCGATCATGGAGGGAAAGAAGTCTTCGAAATCCACCAAGTGGTGATGAATGTTGTTATCTACAGCCTGCATATTTTTTTAAAAAAAATATTTTTTGGGGAAAATGTAGGAAAAAAGAAAGAGCAAAGGAATAATTGGTGGTGATATATTTAGTAGTACTGAGATTCCTATTATAAAGACTTTTAGGTTGTGAAATTTGGATGAGGATGAAGAGAATAGGAAGAGAGTGAAAGGGTATTTATCATGGGAATTGAAAGACAAAATTTATTTATTTATTTATTTATTTATTTATTTTTAGATTTGTTATTTGTGACCTTCTCTTTTCATCAGTTGTGGCTTCTCTTTCCACGAAATTGCATGGGTGGGTTTTAATATGATACATACTTGTGCATAAGCAGAACTTTTTTATTAAAAAAAAAAAAAAAAATTTCTTGCGATGGATAATTTTCAAATTTACCACCAAATAATGATTGCGTATATATTCTAGTTGTATATGATCCGGAATCTTCCTCGTCCATTCTTCATAATGTCATTTGTTGTTTTATGCATAAAAGTTTGGAGGTAAAAGGCTAGATGAAGTAGGCAAAATTCAGTGAGAAGTGATTTGTCGGTTGCTTGTATTGGCAGTTGGAGCATCAAAATGTCACTTGCTACACTACTTACTATTTGCAATTTTTTTTTATTTTTTTTATTTATATATTTATTTTTTTTTGAAATGACAACTTTGGGGTGGAAAAAAGTTGTCGCATTTGGCATGTTGGTGGTGTGTTGTTTCCATGTGTCTCACGCATGGAGTATAGAATAATATCTGAGTTGTTTGTTTATTAATCACTCATTCAAGCCACCAAGAAAAACCTTTACATATAAAAATAAGGTCTAATGATACATTTATAATATAAGATTAACGGCGTGTGATATTTAAATCAATTAGTAATTATATATGTGCAATAAAAGTTTTTTTTTTTTTTTTTTTTTGGACAGAAATCATCGTTAAATGAAAGACTATTCATTTATTCACACAGAGTATATAATTAAACTGTCATTATACATATAGTAGTATACAATTAGGTGTCATACAACATCATAATGTGGTTGTGATTAGTGAAAGAAAAAGGGAACGAATTGTACATGTCATCATTAGAGCTTAAAAAAGCAAGAATAATATTTGAATAATGTGCATGTACTTTAAAGGTTTAAAATCATGGTAGAGATATGGAGAAAGAATATTGGATGATTTTGTGCATGGCATATAAGTTGAGATAACATTCTTGAATTTTTTTTTTTTTTTTTTTTTTTTTTTTTTTTTTTTTTTTTGGCTTCCCTTTCTTTGAGCTAGCTAGCACTTGATATTAGTTATATCTCTCTATCAACTAGACCAGCAAAGAGAATTACCAGTAAAACAACAAAACGTGTTCAAATATGCTGTCTTGTAAACTGTTCCTCTATTTAGAACTTGATCACCAAGTTAAATTACTAGATACTAAAAAATATATATATATATATAGATGATTAAATGAGGTGTTAAAATTTAAGTAAAGTGACAGTTGACGTGACATGAAAATGTAAGGCGTCAGATATTTGAATTCGACTTAAGTTGGTGTACCCACGTTTATAATGATTGTAGGGTAAACCAGGTGCAACGGCCGAAATCACTCATAGCAAATTCAAATATCATGTGAACATAAATTAGCAAATATTGTACGAGTAACATTAATTTGTCAACAAAAGTGGGAAAACTATATATATATATATATATATAATCTTGGGATATATTAAAGTCATGATTTCAACTTATACCCAAAAAAGATCCTTTCGGGAATTGGACAGGACAACTCTATATATATGTATAGGGGTGTCTATTATCTTTCACTAGTTTAATTGAAGGACATCCTTCAAAATGAATATGGACCGTAGGGATGAAAATGAACGGGTAAGATCTTTTAAGGGGCAGTGAAGTGGGGAGGGAACCCTCTAGTCTAGGTACCTGTTAAACTCCTTTATTTTAATCAACAAAAACGACATAAGAGAAGTCGTTTGGGAGAGGATGGTGTTTGGGTTTAAACTTTCTAATATGTTTCATAAATAATTGCATGCCCTTTCAAAAATAAAAAAATAAAATTTGCACGCATGGATTAAATTTTATTAAATACATTAATTATAAATGGACTGACACAAAATCAACCTATGGTTGCGAACCCACCCATGTCTGATCACTTACATTTTAGTATAGCAATTTGGTATGCAAACGGTATAGCTAAGGTTAAAAAAAAAAAAAACTCAAATTCCAATAACATAAACTATATCTTAGTATGAAGCCACCCAAATATCCAAAAAAAAAAAAAAAAAAACTAAAATAATAAATAACATGTGCTAGGTAGTATTAGTCAATCAACATTACTAACTAATAATTAACTTTTGAATTTCCTTCTTTTTCAGTGATAAAAATGTAGTTAGTAAGCACATTTGTTTACTATGTTTATTAAAAAAAAAGTATATTTGTTTACTAAACAATAAGATTAAGTTTAATTAAAAGTTAACATGCACACAAATATACATAAAATAAATATATAACATATGCATATCGAGACAAAAGTGGGGTGGAGATATTTCCCCCATCGCCACCCCGCTGTTAATTCGGGGAAAAGACTTCGTCTCCAATCCCATTCTCGTCTCCAAATATTGTATCATCCATGTTCTGTTTGGATTGAAGTCCCATAGAACCCCGTTCTCGCAGGAAATATTGTCATCCCTAATTATAAAGTTTCAAAAATCTTGGTAAATAATTGCATATATCACACAAGTCACATATATTTTTTCCTCACATTAATCTTGGACCTGCTTTAAAGCATTCAGTTCATATTATGCATGTTCTATCCAAATGTTATTCTCTTAAGTATTTATGCTATGACATCGTCTAGGAATAGGGACATTAACTTTAAAGAATAAATGAAATATATTTTTTGGTTTACAGCTGCAGCCCTAGATAATATATTGATTTACTAATTTACCACATCATCTATTATGTATTACCCACGATAGCCGGCGTCAAAATGATTTAGATAAGTAATAAATAAATAAATAATTGAAATCTTGACAATATATTCTATTTAAATCAATTGATTTCGTCGTTTCCATTTACAAAATATGTAAAATAGATGAAGGATGGTCAAGGATATTAGCTAGCGCTATATATCTATATATATACATATACATACATATATATATGTATATATAGAGGTTGGTTGACACTAATCTGAATATGCTTTGGTACAGTTCCCAAATTCCTATAATGATTCCAAGTAGTTTAGAAGCCTAGAGCTGTTACAAAACCACTGCACCCATATATGGATATATAGACACACACACATACATTATTTTAGGCCAGCAATATTTTTGAACTATATTATAAATATAGAATGTTAATCATTTTTAGACCTACCCAGCTCAAATATTGACGTTGAGCATACAGCCAAAAAAAAAAAAATTGTAGCTAATAATTTGGGCCTTGTGGAAAAAAAAAAGTCAGCATAAACTTTTTCTCAAATTCATTCAGGTCCGGTTTGTAACAGAGTCATAAAATTTATTTTCTTTATTTAGCTTGATGTTCCGTTTGGTGATGCAACTCAAATTTAAATTTTTCATTTCAGTTTTGTCTTTTTCTGAAAAATCAACAAAAATTATAATTAGTTTTTTAAAAAATAAACTAACTCCAATTTAAAAATTTTAACTCCAACTGTAATACCAAACTTAGGCTAGTTATGACAAAAAGAAAAAAAACTGTTAACTGAAAAGGACTTATAGTTATATATATATTTCTCTTACCTTTAAAATGTTATTTAAGATCTCAAAAATTTAATAGAGATAAAAATTAATATCTTAAAAACTCAGTGCACGTATTTTTTTTTTTCTTTTTCTTTTTTTTAGCCAACCGTTTTTCAACGAAAAGTTGTGAGGTAGATTACAATTTTGGTACTATATTTCAAAGTTAAATTAAGAGGGGAAAATCAGTACCGATGATTGGATGGTGTGTATCCTATTGAATCCTGTTACGTTTAATGTTAGTCCAATACAAGGAAGTTTCAACGCAGCTTCCTCCGCTTTGCTTTTGATAAAGTAAGCTCGTAATAAGCTATTTTGGCATTTTCCATTGAATTTTTTTCCGTACTAGCCTAGAGTACCCCTCGGATGGTACTCATGATGTTCATCGTTGACAGTGTTTGTATTTATCCATATATATATATAAATATATATATATATGAATAATCTGGTTTGCTATACTATATATCATGTGATATTTATAAATTTTTATTTAAAAACTTATAATAATTAATTAATTTATATATAATTTTTATTTAATATCTTATTATGTGATATTGTTCACATAAATATACATTTGAATCACTTAATTAATATAACATAACACAAACTACATTATAAGTGTCATACGAGAGATATGGTGCTATCCCCAGTGGCGTAGAGTACATTTTTTAATGTTAAATTTAGATAAAATTATATCAAGATAAGTTTTTATCTTGTAAAATTGACATATATACTAATACACATAATACATTAAAACAGAATATATATCGCTAATAGAATATGGAAAAAAAAAAAAAAAAACTTATGATGGGAGCTTTACTCTTTATATTATTGTTGAATTAACTTTTTAAAAGTCTGATATATATTGACTAGCAGTTCTACTTTACGTATCGAAAATTTTTATCGTAAAACTCACAATCACAGTTTATATTCCAGAAAAATTAATCTAAGAATTAAACACAACAAAGTTTACCAATAGAATAAAAATACAATTTATTTGTCTATTTTCTTTTTCTTTCTAATACCTAATTATAAGATTCATTTTATATATTCTGCAAACATATATAAACATATTTATATTAGCGTAATGATATTGGAAATGATAAGTCGTGTTCATCCACGTTTCAATCACATGGGTTTGATAAACAACTCTACATGTATATGTCTTTTTCTTCATTGAGTGAAATGAAATTCATGGCTGAAAGTCGCCCTATATATTCCAAAGCATATCTATATAGCGTGATCATATATTGACCGTTTTGTACCTGACAATGCCTCTCCCACACGTTATAATTCAGAATTCTTATTTGATATAACAAACATGTTATATTCAATGCGCGAAATGTGAAAAAATTAATTTAAATGCTCGAAACAGGATTAAAAAAAAAAAAGAAAAAAGAAAAAAAATTCATCATCCTTACTGAGAATTTTGGCTATCTGTTACTTTCATTAAAGTTTATTAAACTTTTGTGAAGTACGTTATTATTATTATTATTTTTTTGCCAAGGATAAACTTGTTGGTACTAATAATCTTCCAACTTTTAATATAAATTTGATAGTTAAAATTATGTCGCATTTGTTTTTTTTTTTTATGTAATAATTGTTTTTATTTGAGAAAAAAAAAAAAAAAAAAAAAAAAAAAAAAAAAAAAGAAAAAGTCAAGAATTGTTATGAAATATGAGGTAAAAAATACTAAGAGGCTATTTCATTTAATTATCTACTTAAGTTGGTGTTTTATAGTTATTTTGGTTGAGTTGGGTTGAGTTTTAAAATTGTGCATTTGGTTCAAAATGAACTGTTTGGAGTTAAAAAACTGTAAAAACTTGAAATGGATCTTATTTTGAGTAAGCTCATTATATGCAATTTTAAAATTA
>CM046381.1:3977226-3999331 GCA_025413485.1 Ficus microcarpa
TAGAAAAGAAATGAGCTGATTTTTTTTTGAATAGCTAGAATAATAAGAGAAACGAAAATAATATATATATTACTATTTTTTTCCGAACACACATTTTAACTTTTTACACTTTTTAACTATTACAATTCATTTCCAATTACAATTCATTTCCAAGTAAATACACAACTCTAAATATTCAATTTTTTTTAATAAAAAAAATTCCAAAACTCAAATTGAAATGTAGGCTCTAAACGGTACGTTTCTATATGTGGAAGTTTGGGAAATATATTAAATAACTAGAGTGTTACAACTATACACAACATTAATATATCTCACAATTAGGTTGCTATTATAGCTTCATACCTTGTCTGGTACGAAGTTTTCCCCTTTCTTTTTTTGCTCTCTTTTTTGTGAAATGATTTTTCATATGAAGACGATGTTTTATGATCAGCATTATATAAACTCAAGTTATTATAAAGTCAATAATATTGATATGTTCTCAGCAAAAGGTGGAAAAACACATACTTGATAATAATTAACTAAGTAGCGTACTTCGGTGTTCGTAGCATTAATTTTATAATAAAGGTGACAGTACTATTCATATATCGTTAAAATTAAAAGAAGAATTCAAAATACGATGATGACAACACCAATAATGATATTAAGCTTCCGTTTAATGTTTTAACTTTTAACTTAAAATTTTCTTATATTCAGTTTTTATTTTTTTTAAATTATAAAAATTATAATTAAAATTTAAAAAATTAACTTACTGAAACTTAAAAATTTAAACTTTAACTGATAAATTAAATGCACCCTAAAAGTGAAGAAATTATTGATAGGGGGTATTGTTTTGATATGACAATAACTTATTTCAGTCATGAGCGATAAATTATTGATAGGTGGTACGTGGTGGGGAATGAGCAATAAATTATTGATAGTAGTATGTAGTGGGGATACTTTTTTGACATATCTATAGGCTCAGAAAAAATTATCCGTGGCGAGACTGTAGTGGAGCTACTTTTTGACAATATATATCAGGGCCGAATATGTCGGCAAAGATATTGGGATTTTGATTTATAGATGATATTGATAGAAATGTCAATATCCATAGATACCTAAGAAAAAAAAAAGTGATTTTTAAAGAAAAACTCATAATTTTTTTTGCTAGAAGTTTACAAAATATAAAAACAATCAGTATTACTTTATCTAAATTAAAAGAAAATATTTTCTAAATCAAATATGAGAGTTATGTTCCATAATGCAACAAAAAATCACATTAATTATGCATTGATTATAATTCTTATATACTCATTATTCGTTACAGACAAAATATAATAGAAAAATTAATTGTCAAACGTAAGAGAGTATATATAAATTTTGAGTCTCCTTATACCCAAAAAGAGTTTATAATAGGTTGGTGAACATTACATATATGCTTGTCTTCATCTAAATAATGTGTTTCATGCATGTTTCTTGGTTTCTTTCAACTGTCAACCTATAAACTAGCTATTGTTGATTTATCTAACTTGATAAGTAATTTTGTTGGATATACAATGTCATCTCGATACTCGTAATAACCAATTTTTGATTTGAGATTTTTGTGAATTAACAGTAAAGTTCACTAAAATTCCCTATGATATTAGAAGTTTAGAATAAGATTGTAACGTAAGTTTGTGAAATGAAATAATGTAATAATGATGTGATATTTATATTTGATGTCACACAAAAACATGGTTGCAATATATTAGTATAAAGTGACCAAATAATATGAAGTATAATAAACTTAAGAATGCAATTTCATGACAAAAGGTTATAACATTTTTGTAAAAAATAATGATGTAACTTTATCATATAAGATATTATATGATGAATACATTATGTGACAATTTTATAATATGTTGTGTAGCTTGGTCACCTTCTTTATTCAAAAAATGAAAAGTAAAAGTGACATACTGATGAAAGTCATAGTGTGCGATCAAATCACGTTATGCAGTTGTCCAACAACAGGAGCAGTGTAATAAGGGGAATTCGCAGTTCTAGGCCCACACTAACAGAATTTTACTGGATAAAAAATGTTGCACTAAAATTTAGACATCTAGTTCTAAATCAGATCACGATATATACTAGTATTTTTGCCAGATAAAAATTAGACAGATTATCTTTTAATCATATGAAAATTTGGTTATTAAGTATTGGATCACAGACTAAATTTTTGTTGATCTACTTTATGACTAGAAGAACTTGGAGTCCAAGTTTTAAATTCAGCAAAAAATTATGCCTTTTCGATTTTCAGTTTTGTGCTAGTGGAACATAAGGGAAAATGCTGTTTAGTTTCATATGCAGATCAAAAAATTTCGTACTCTAAGATATCAAGGAAACTCTATTTTCTAAATTATGAGAAAGCGGAATATTTTGATCTAATAATTGAGAGGAGATAAGAACAAGGATCAATGCATGAGGTTGAGCGGGAGCCACTGTTCTTATGTTTCCATAATAAGACGCCAACACCATGCTTAGGGGAAACCGAGTTTTCTCACATCAATTATGTATATCATGGCAAGCTAAAATTTGGGACAATGCCAATGGTGCCCTACTATGATAGAAAGTGGGACGAGGCAGATGATCCAACGGGAGACATCCTAACACCCTAGAATCTGATTAGGAAAGAAGTGAAGTTAGCTTGAATGATAGATCATTTTAATTAGCGAACACAAGTTGGAGAGTTGCACAGGGATCGGTTTGAGGATATGAAGCTACCCTATCTCTTGAGATTGGAAGTGAAGTTTAGTTTTGATGTAAAGTCCTTTTTATGAGCTAGCTATTGAAGTTTTGACTAAGGTTTGAATTATTAAGTCTTAGGGTCCGTTTGACAGAGTTTTTGCTTTTATTTTTAACTAGTAGAAAAATATAAATAAAAATTGTGGCTTCTCAGTAAGTGTTTGAAACCAAATAGCTTTGAGTTTAAAATGATATTTAAAGTTTTCTAATAAGTAATAAATTGTTAAACGAAGTTTATAATATCTAATTCAAATTTTATTACAAGTTTTAAAGTTTGCTTTAAAGAACTTTTGTCAGAAGTCACATTTTTTAGCTTTGACAAGAAACAATTTTGGAGATTAAAAGCTCTTTTGACAGATCATCCAAACACCCAAACACTTTCAAAAGTTGTTTTTGGATTTAGGAAGCCAAAAGCAATTTCTAGCAAGCTCGGCCAAATAGGTCCTGAATTAAGCTAGCTCAAGCTTATGAGGGACGTTAAGCAAGGCTAGGACGCAATTAGCCAAAGTAACCTCTTGTCATTAGTTAGGGTCGATAAATATGCCACAATTACCGAAGTTTTTAAACTTAGTCACTTTTTACAACATAAAAAAAAAAAAAAAAAAAAAAAAAAAACAAACAAACCACTTTAGCTTCTTTCTTTCCCACGCTTTCCCGCTCTTTTTCCCACCTCCCAAATGCCACTCTAATTGCCTCCCAAAATCCAAAATATCTTCAAGTCTTTGTCACACAAATTGATCTTCAAGGTGTATAAAACCTAATTTTGTACTTTTATACTAGACTCCATTTAAAAACCATAAAAATGATTACAACCATATGAATTTTGCTTATCATCGGTTTGACTCATTTGAGTCATACTATGTCTTTTTTTATAATATTTTATAATTGCCCCAATATCCTCACCTACTGCCCTACAATGTTGATTTTCATCTTGTGTAGCATGTTGTCATATTCTATTGATATTTTTAAAAAAATAAAATGTGTGACAAAATCTAAATTTTTTGAAAAAAAGAAAAAAGAAAAATCCCTGAATTTTTGGATATTTTGTAGACACATCCAAAGACATCATGGATATTTACCGATATTCACAAATATTGAGGATGTTTTAGAACATTGTAGATATTTGACAGATATTTCTAGAAGATATATCATTCTCCTTCATTATGCATATCGGACTTTAAAATATGGATAATATTGTGAAAATGACAATGATATCATGGATATTTCCATCCAAAGTTGGAGATACTTTTTGACAATGTACACTTGCTGAGAAATTAAACTTATTTTAGTTATGAGATTCAAATTCATTTGATTTAGTTTTCATTTTGAGTACAAGAAATATACGAAGGAATAAATAGACTTTTAGATACAAAACTGCATTTATATAAATATTAATTAGGCGTAAGGACCAATATATTTAAGAACAAATTTGTCTGCCGTACATCATCTTCTTTTATCATTATTTATTTTGGGGCAAATTTTATGTTTTATTTATTGAGAATTCTTTTTGTGGGATACGAAAAGTATCCTTCCGGGTTACTAGTACTATGCCGTTTGAATTGAGAAATATGCATTGTTTTTCTGTCAACCAAAAATTTTTATACAAAAATGTATGCATATATGTTTCTCAGTAATACGAAAACGAACTCTAATATTTAGACGAATCTCTATAAACTTTAGATTTCTTGTGACTTCATATTCTTCTGCGATTTTGCCCTAACTCCAGTCATGCTGTGGAAAGACCAACTTTGGAATTCAAGATTTGAATCTCATTTAAAGGTGGGCTTATCATTAATTATATCTATCTGTTTTAAATTTTTTTTCAGGAGTAATTTATAATTATATATTCTAATTTTAACTCCCCCCCCCCCCCCCTTCATGTTTGATATGTAGACGCAGAAGAAGAGAATGAGAGTGTCAAAAATCCAAGGTGTGAGGCTAAAAATTAGAGATACTAGTTGTGACAGTTTTTATAAGTAAATGTTGCTCTAGTAGGGTTGGTTTTTTGCCATGTTTCTCCTATCTTTAGAGAAAATTAGGTTCAAAGACATGTTTTAAGTGTCTCCATATAATTTTACCCACTTTAATATTAAAGTCGATAATTTCAAGCGTTATGAAAAATGAAAAACTATCAAATTTAAATGTTTTGGTCGACATAAATATAAGTAGGTGTCAAATTTATGACATTCTTGCATAAGCCATTCTATTTATCGGGAGGAGAGCACATTATCTGGACCCATTTAGAATAAAGATTGGAATCAAAATTTTATGGTAACTTTGGAAAATGAAGGTTTGTTAAAAATAGCCAAATTGAATTATTTTAAAAAATGAACACTAATTAACTTATTTACAAATTTGAACAAAATATAATAATACTTGAGATAACTTTCATTCTTATTATTTTTTGCTAGAAATACTTGAGATAACTTTTTTTGGTGAACAAATACTTGAGATAACTTAACTAGCAATATATATATATATATAACTTGAGATAACTTTGTTTTTTTTTTTTTTGCTAGAAATACTTGAGATAATTTTTTTGGTGAACAAATACTTTATGTAACTTAACTAGCAAATATATATATATATAAAATACCTGAGATAACCTTTTTTTTTTAATAATTCTTGGGGTAACTTGACCATAGATAGATGGTGCTAACTTTTCAACAAAAAATTAAAAGAAAATGCAAATCACTGTCCACTGGTACGGAGGTAGCCAAGTAAGAATGCTCTGTGGAAAGTTGTAATTCGCAAAGAAAGGAGAAAGAGACACGAGAAAGAATGAAAACGGATATAGAAAGTTGCCCTTTTTTTATTGTCAAAACCGAAAATAAAATTAAAAATAAAAAAGAATGCCAAAAGTCTGAGACATCCGATCTGATGAGGTTTGAAATTTGATTGAGAAAGTGATTTTGACAACATACCCAATCCATCGCTTCCAAGCCCAAAAAATAAATCTTAAAAAAGCGCAAAAGAGCCTGCAGAATGTGTTGCACATCTGCACCAAAAGGCAAAAGCTCTTTCAGTGCATATTGGCTTATTCACCAAAAAAAAAAAAAAAAAAAAAGCTCTGTCAGTGCGTGTGGGCAGAGAGCATTAACTACAAAAACTTACCATATTAAAAATTTTATTTGGACCCCTCACAAGTCCGTCACTACCTAGTGCGACTGTATGCTTCTACAAAAATTACTCCAACGCATTAGGATTAGAGAAGGTGGTTTTGAACCTGTTGAGTCACGGATTCTGATTAATGTTAAGAATTACGACCCTAATCTACACCATTGGGAGCAATAAAATCATAAAAGAAAAATTAACAATCATAGAACCCGCAAATCTTTATACATGTTCGTCTCCATGCCGCGAGACTTTGTCATGTTTCAGCCACTGCAGTAATTCAATATGATGATCATGAAGTTTACAAAAGGTTGATCCACGTATTATTTTTGCATAAGACTTTTCTTTATAAGATATTAATTAGGCTCCACAATTTAATAATTAATGTTCTACACCGAGATAGACAATATATAAATTGATCTCTTTAAATTTATGGCTATAAAAGGACAGTCTTTTGTAAGTACTACTATAATCTTTCACGCTCATGTTTGTTGATTTTTCTTAGCTCTTTAATTTAGAGTTTGCATGTCTAATTCTTAATAGAAACTCTTTATAAGGTATGACTTAACGTTAGCTTAGATTTTGTTTTTGTTTGTTAAGAAGCTTATTTATTTTCAGGAAACGCTACTAAAAGGAGATAAGGTTGCTATAAAAACTATTTTGCTTCAACTCAAGGACCTTGCTAGACTTTTAGGATGCTGCATTGAAAGAAAAGTACCGATTTTGATCGACAAGCACATGCCGAACAGAACCTTGAAAATTTTTTTTTCTTACAGGGTTTGTTCTTTTCATTTTTGTTGGACTTCCAAAAGCAAATACTTCTTTCATGGGGTTGGTGCTTTGTTAAGTTTCAATTAACATCTGTGTAATTTTCTATGTGAGACAGATTTGCCGGGGCGCAAGCGTCTAAAATGGCCGATACGGGTTCGAATCATCGGACACGAAAACCACTATAAATCCTGCTGGAACTATGTAAGTGAACTAGCAGAAAATTTTCAATTATAGTCTATTGTTTACACATATTTGTTATATTGCATGAAAAAAACACGAAGCTGCTAAAGAGTTTGAAGCAAATATGCTAATCAAGGCCTCTTCTATAAGAAATCTGATGTCTATAGGGCGGGCTCAATTGGAAGGCCGTAATGACAATTTCCTTGGGCCTGAGTGCCTGACCTCATGTAATTTTTTTTTTTTTTTAATTTAAGGATGAGAATTTCGTACTCTTCGTAATAGAATCGTCATTCCTGAATTTACTATTAAATATATCTTACAATCACCCTAAAAGTTGTAATTATGTACAATAATTATTGCAGAAACTATAGCAATTAGTATTTTTAGAAAATAATTAAAATAACTAACAGATTTTGAAAATTTATAATGCGGCTCATTGATCAAACTATTAAAAAGTAATTCTAACAGTTAAAATACAGTTTTTATTGATGGTGAAAAATTACCTTCTCCAACATAAATTTTCCCAAAATATTTTTAATCAAACTTGGCTCAATAATATAGTAAAAAAACAATTTTTTTTAACTTGGGGTTGGGGTATTTCAAACTCTACAAGTTAAGATGAAGTCAGATGTATAATTAACTTTAGATAATATGTATAATTATTATATGAAAAAAAATATATATGTGATATAATATATGATCAAATTTGTCTTCCACGTAATATATAATACTCTCAGGTGCTTTTGTTTTCGATGGATTCTACATTTTTTTGTTTGTTTTTTTGTTTTTTTTTTTTTTTCGGGTTGTTGCTTTCCCTCCACAGTTAGCTACTTTCTTTTGGAACTTCATATCTAGTACGCAATGAAGTTTGACCCATTTTGGCGAAGGAAAAAAAAGAGATAAAGTTCATTTAAAAAGAGAGAAGTGAAAAGCATGTTTAATACAATGGCGTTGCATGTGAGATGGACTCAACTCAGTTGTATATATACTTCTCACTCGACCAGAAGTATCTAGGCAAAAGGAAAAACAATCTTATGCAAATTAAACAATAATTAAAGTGTTGTTATATAAGGTTATGTTTTTTTTTTTTTTCGTTACTAATTAAGCGTCCATGGTTAATGTTATGTTTAGCTCGTGAAACAAGGGTATGTTAGCACTTCATTTCCTACGATTCAAAATGATACAATACTCATTCTTGGACTTATTATACATACATAATAATTTTATTACTTCTTTTAATAAATCGTCAACTTTTAACAATTTTAATCATAGTACTAACTAGTTATTAATGCAAATATAATGAATTTAAGCAAAGTAGACTTTAAAATATAAAAAAATTAAGAAATTATTGTTGATGCCCACTTTTGCAAAAGACCCAGTCCGATGGGCCCAGGTCCACTATCCACTTTCTATAGTGGACCCCATCTATGAACCTAAGCCACGCTCAGGGAACCCTTGTGAGCTATGGTTTGGTGGGCCATGGGAAGATAAATAGAATCGCTTATTTATTGGCCAAAACTAAGCTTAGTCCTTGATATGATTCCTAGGGACCCCTTCACTTGTGTACACCACCAAGGCGCCTCTTCGAACCTGTAAAAATGAAGGAAAATCACAATAAAAGAAACCACAAGTCTTCTTAAGACATGGGAGGAGAAGATAAATAGTGGTGGAGAAAGGGAAAAGATTACGTGGCTGTCATTGACCGGAGCCCAAAAAGTGCTATGGCCATAACCTAGAACATGCTTTAGCTGTAGCCTGGAATTTACTCTAGTGGGTTCTACTGGGGCTGTATGGAATAATTATGATGAAAGACGATGATTCTAGGATGAATTTCTAGGATTCTAAGATGATTTTGGTAGATTTTTGGTATGGATGAAGAGTGTTGTTGGCCTGGAGTGGAAATGAAAGGGTATTTATAGAGGATGAAGGTATTTTGGGGTTGTTTTAACTAGAGAGAAATGGCATCTGGAGAAAAGACAGGTCAGAGGTGAAATACATCTTTAGAAGGGAGATGCTAGAGCACACTGTCCCATACTCTGGCGGGGATGCTGTTATAATTCATGTTAGTTTTTGTTAGAAATGAGATTGGTATCTTATTTTGTTAGCTTAGAGGCACCTAAAATGGTATGACTAGATGAGCATCTAGTTTCTTTTGGTTCGCAGGAGCAAGTTCCTCATGGTTATAGATGGTTCTAAAACATGCTCTTCTTATCATGTTTTCATTTAAGGGCTTTGAGATTCCTCCAGAGGATGATAATAAGACTTTATTTCAGGATGGAGGACTAACATGCGTCTAGATACTCCATCAAGACTGCTGCTAGAGGAAAGAGCATACTCTTTTGTTCGGAGTTCAAAAGCATCCTCCTTTGGCTAGTCAAAGTTTCCTCTAGACACGGGAAGTACACAATGGCTAAAAAGAAACTTGGGTTTAACTTGTGAGACCCAATCTTCCTAGGGGAAGTGGGCTTTTATTTGGGCCTTTTGGATTCGAAATATGGGCTAGGCACATTGGCTTACTAATGGTAGGCCAGTGGTTTACTTCCTATTATATTTAGACTTTTAAGAATTATAATTTTGAGTTTTTAAATGCCAGGGGTAAAGAAGGCTATTTTCTCATAATTTCTCCACCAGCTTACTTATGACCAAAATACCCTAGGGATCCCTTAAGTGGGACAAAGCTTAGTTTGGGTCAATAAATAAGCGGTTCTATTTATCTTCTCAAGGCCCATCAAACCACAGTCCATTAAGGTTCTCCAAGCGCGGCTTGGGTCCCTGAATGGGTTTCACTATAGAAAGTGGACCTGGGCCCAACAAACTGGGACTTGCGCAAAAGTGGGCATCAACAATTATCAACATAGGGTTTAGTGAAAAACACTTAATTTTCATTTTTAAATGACTCTTCCAAAACATAACATGGAGGTAAGTTAAAATTTTCTTTTCCACTAATCCTTGCCGTTCTCACATTGCTCATATAATTCACGTTCTTCTTCTTCTTCTTCTTCTTCTTCTTTTGTTTTGTTTTTCTTTTTGAACAGCTTTTGTCCTTCGTTTTTTCTTTTTGTTCCTGAATTGAAAATTTTTTTTCTCTCATGTTGTTCAATTGTTCATGTTGTTTGCTTCAGTGATTGCGTCCTGTACAAAATATATATATATATATATACATATTTATTTATTTATTTTATACATGATAATAAAATCCATTGTATATAGTACGTTGTCGCTAATATTAAGATGGAGAATCATAAAATCTTAGCAATTATACTTAGTAAGATGATACATTATTAAGATATGGAGAATCACGTGGCACTATTAAATATACTTATTCAAAAATAGTAATTATGCTTCTATATTTTTAAAAGTGTACAATTTGCTTTATGCATGAAAAAAAAAAAAAGAAGGCTTTATCACTAAGGCTTCAACAAAAAAAAAAAAAAAAAAAGGACTAACAGATTGAGAAAGTAGAATATTAAAGAAAACGTGATTGTTTACATAGCCTAGTAATAGCTCGACACTTGATTGTAGGGTTTGAATGCCTTTACCCTAAATCAAAATGAAAAAGAATTGAAAAAGAATAAAAGAATATATCAAAGAAAATTTTAAAAAAAATGGTAAACCAAATTTAAAACGGTAAAGTAGTATTATATATATATATATATATATATATATATATATAAACATGGATAATTTTGGAATATGTAAAGTGCGTAAGTAAATAAATTTAAATGGTTAAGTATATTTTAGCAGAAATTTCATACTCGACTACATCAGAAGGTGTAGAGTTTGAATTCACTGTAGTTCCAGTTTGAAAAAAAAATAATTATTTTAGAATTAAGAAGTGTCTATTAATTTTTTTGAATGAACATAGAGGTCAAAAATCAGTAGATGCAATAGGACATCCTGACTAGGTCGGCATCCTTCTAGCATCCTCATCACTTTCATATCGCTTCAAAACTTTGTTAATTAAAAAGAAAAGTTACAAAAGATCCATATTGTGTAGGGAAAATAAAATAACAAAATGAAACAACTAGACCGAACCTAGCACAAGAGAAAACTAATCAGAAGGCAGTCTCACAGGATAAAGCCTAAACTCTCATTGAAAGTAACCATCAAATATGCCTTATTTAAAACCCTCAACATAAAGGGAAAAAGCCTAGGGAAGAAAAAGAGTACACATTTACTAAAATGTTTGGCATACTACAAAGGTTGAAACCCAATAAAAAACGGAAACTCAACAAGCAACTAATTATGAAACCTATAAGAAGGAAGACCAGTTAATCTGTCCCAAAAATTTTCGGTAGCAACTGAGAATATCTTGAAGGCACTTAATATTTTTATTAGTGGCTCTGAAAAACAACAAAACGTCGTCAGCAAAAAGCAAATGGGTGGGGATATTACCTCCTCTAGAATCCATATTTGTAACTTTCATTTTGAATCTCTGAAAGTTTCTTCTCAACATTCTCAACCACTTGAAAAAAATTCCCAAAGCTATTTTTATTCCAGCGTTTTAGATCACCTTTCAACAAACGCAATTTCTGGCAAAGATTTAAATTCCATCCATATATTAGATACCATAGCTAGGCAAAAAATTCTCATCATGACACCACGCCGAAAGGAATCTGAGTGGAGATGGATCAGTAAGAGCCGAATTAGTAGCAGTTAGCATAGTCGGATTGTGATTGGAAGCAACTCTAGGAAAGGCAATTGCTGAAACTTTATCCCATAAATTCATTCAACTAGCAGAACAAAGACACGTATCGAGACGTTGTTCGAATGCTTCTTAACGCCTCTACCATTTGACAAAGTTTAAAAAGCACCAGGAGTGTTGATATCAACAAATCTGCATGAGTCTAAGCCATCAAACCAAACATCAATTCTTTTCTCCAGATCAAACCATACATCAAGCCATCACGGAAGTTAACACTGCATAGAATTCATTTGTGTATGCTAGTATGTTTTATAGAATTTGTCGTCAGCTTTGGGATCAAATTACTACTTTGAGTAATGGTTGGAATGGCCCCTTTTATAGAATTCATATTGTCGGCGTTGAGCATCTCTGCTTAGTCAAGGAGATCGTGAATGTACTTATGCCGGGATTATTGAGGAATTGAGTGACTTCAACTCTAAGAAAGTATGATAGAGTGAGTAGAAATTTAATGGAGAACTTTGCTGCCAATTGTTCTACAAAACGATTTAGATAAGAATGAAATCATGTATATATATATAGACCTAAAGATAAATCATAAAATTTAGTTGTTTGTAGATAAGTAGGTGCGTGATTTGGAATTAACAAATCCCATTGAGAGCAAAAATTTGCAAAGTTTTTATGTACCATGCTTTTGGAGCTTCGTTGGGACCATATATATAGAGTGCCTTTTTGACATATGGGATATATGTGTCGGATTTTATTTGTCGACAAAGCCAGTTGGTGGGGTCATGAACACAACTTCAGATGAATGCATGCGGAGAAAGGCATTAATGACTAGTTTTTGGAGAGGCCAACCTTTTGGCAAGAGCAAGAAAGAAGAAAGAGAACAAGGCGAATGATGGTTGGCGTTATGACATGCCCAAGGGTAAGTTTGTTTCAACCATTTTGTCGAATGAGACAATTCTATTTAGATAGTGTATCCACATATGTGTTTGGATTGTCTCCATCTTAAATACTCTATTTAGATCGTCCATTTTGAAATTAAGTCTTAATTCCAAAAATCCCCATCCCAAAAAGCTAGTCTGGCCCATTCCAATTTTTGAGACGGACAAATGAAAATTTTCAATAAACTATCCAATTAACATGAACTCAAATGTTGTTGTTGTTGCTCTCTCTCTCTCTCTCTCTCTCAATTGTCCATTCAAATGATTATCCAAATGTCATCATTCCAAAATATTTTCATCCAAATGTTTATCTAAATGTGAAGATCTAGATGGTTTCCTAAAAGGCAAGCTAAATTACTAGGGATTAGGCCTCAAAAAGTGATGTTTTTGGAGAGTTTGGGATTATTAGTTGGAGAGAAGGAAAAGATGAGAATGTTGGTTATAATTTGGGTGAATTGTGGTAAATATGGACGTTGAAGCGGCGGGATTTTTTTTGGGTAATGGGAGGTGATATTTGAAAGTTAGGATTTTGGATTAGTTGTGTACGAGAATGGAAAACAGAAAGTAGTGCAGTTGAAAAATTGATCATGGGAGACTTTACTTTTGCATGGGTCAACGTGATGTGAAATGAGTATAATGACCTCAGATGTTCTTCTAATTGTCCCATTAATTTCATTAACTGACTGAGATTGTTAAAGTACGTGATGATTTGAGGTAATTAGTAAAGTGAAGAAAATGATAGTGTCGGTCTCTTATTTTAGTAAGGATATATATTAAAAGAGAAAGTTTTGAAAAGAACTTATATGAATAAGGATAATTAATTTTTAATGAAGGTAAAATAAGATAAATAATAAGTTTTATTTTAAGGGTGAAATTGAAAAAAAAAAAAATCAATAAGATAGATATGTCCTCACTGAGCCACAAGGGGCTCTACTCCTGAATGGAGGAGTGAATTGGGCAAGACGAGGAAGCATTCGGTAGTGCCCAATTATCCCTGGGATCAATTTTGTGTAGAGATTTTGTTGGTAATTGGTTTTGCATGAATGGGAACGTGTGTGTGAAGGAAAGTGTATTAGGTCCGGGATGGTGGAGTGATTGGTGCCTAAATGGAAAATATTTTCCGCAAAAACTATAACGTGTCTAAACACATTTTGTTTCGAGTACTAAGGTCAATACAGTGATAATTAGCACTTTGAGAAAGAGTATTATAACCCAAAAACACACAAGGTTTGGACCTAGTATCTAGTTTAGTTGAGATACGTGGTCGTAACCATGAATTGCAAATTATGGCAACAAAAATATCTTAATTTATAGAGGTTCGGGTTCGGGGCATGACCAAATAGTGTCTCCAAGGGGAGATCATGGACAGATTGACCTTGGTCAAGCCGTTGATGAGATATATACGGCCGTTGCAAATTAAATGCATGAGGCGAAAGGTGAAAAGGAACAGATTCATACAGAGGAGGGTAAGACCAACGTTAGCTATGTTGCGGTGTTGACGTTCAGAAAACCCCTTATGTTCATGAGTATGAGGGGGTGATGTGAGATGGATAATACCATTTTATGGATAGAAAGGATTACAAAGCTCGATATTCACCACCATTATTAGAGTTAGTATTTTCGTACCATCGCCAATAATGATGGTATCGCAGACGGTGTAGTTGGACCATGGGGAGAGTGCGTTGAGGTTTGTAGTAGTAATGTGATGTGATACACCAGAATCAAGAAGCTACTTTAATGTAATTCATAATTCTATTTTAATTAATACAGCTTTTGCACCAAAATGTTGCATACTTTAACTTCAAATTTAAAGTTCATCTCCAACCCATCTACTTTAAATTTTATTATAAAAAGAATATTTCCTATATTTTTTTTATTCTAATTACAAAAATTATTTTATTTATGAAAATACTATGCAATTCTTATTATTGTATGTAATGGATAAAATTGTTTCAAGTCTAATGTTTTATTTTCTATATGACATATTATACATTATTTTAGTTTATTTCGTAATTTTTAACATGCATGAATAATAATAAACTTAAAACAGTTAAATTAAACAAAAGCAAGAATGTTATAAAAAGATATAAAAGGAAGTAATTTAGTGGGAAAATATGCAATTGCGATAAAAAGATAATTTGTTAAACTAATTAATTATTTGGCAACTCTTATTATTAAACAATAACAAAATTATAAAGTAATATTGACGCAACACTGTTCCCCAAAAACCAACACTGTTATGAAGTTCATTTTACCGCTGGATTGGAGATGGCCTGAGTGAGGTGGAATGAGTTTGAGGTGGCATTTCGTCGTTTCTTGGATGGACATTGTTTGACGGAATGATCTTGTTATCTACAAAATTAACACCTATCAGTTCATAGACAGGGAGAAAACACAAGGATCAATTTTATAAGATTATGACTCCGATTTTCATGTTATGGCTTGGTAAATTTTCATCCATATAATAATTAAACTACAATTCACCAAAAAAAAAAATGTACATATGCAATATTTATTAAGGAAAGAATAATTCACCTATTACAAATCTTCTAAAATACAAGAAGATATCAAGAAATAAGATAAGAAACTACAAAAATAAAAAATAAAAAAAAATAAAAATTGTCAGCTTGTGACTCAACTTTGTGAACTAGTGAGTTGGTCGTGATAAGAAGACAATTGGAGCAAGTAATTAACAAGGAAGGACGACAAGCAGCCAAACAGAAAAAGGTCAAGGAACGAAAACGATTGACATGGTTTTTAGTGGTGATTGTAATTATTTTTTGGGCGCACTATTTTGTTTTTGTTTTTGTTTTTTTTGTTTTTGTTTTTTTGTTTTTTTATTTTTCCCTACTATCTAGAAAGGAGCCGACGTGGTCTTGAATAAAATTTGATTCCCTCTTCTGCTATCCTTTTGTTTCTGGAAGAATCCTATGGTGCTGGAGTACATTTACTCTATCTCATTTGATGGAGTAAATGAATTCCAAATTATAATAGAACTATCCACATATAATTTTAACCGGACCCAGACTACAATGTAAATGTATCAAAATAGATCTCTATATCTAATAAAATCAAACATCAATATCTTTTTTTTTTTTTTTGGTTTGTTTTTCAATTTGAGAAGATCAAGGGTTTCTTTGTTTTCGTAGATTTCGTTTTGAAATATAAGTCATTCTTATTTTAAAGTAAGAAGTCATTTTTGTTTGGTTTTGAATTGGGGTGTGCTTGTGCAACTAAAAAAAAAAAAAAAAAGGAGAGATAATTACTAAGGTAATTACCTCCTTTTTTTTTTTAATCTATTGACAAACATAACACAAACTCTCATATTTTGACTAACAGGCACAAAGTTTAGTTAATTTTAGTTTAATTTTGTGTCATGTTAATCTAATTACTAGTACAAAAAGATGATACCACAATCGTTTTTAACCGTCGTGGTATCTTTTTCACTATGGTTTTTTAACTGTCGTGTTATCTATAATCGTGAAATCTATTTGGATTCTATGACTATTTTCGGAAACCCATCTCCATGCTGTGTTTTTGGAGTACTTTTCATGACTGTTTTTTAAAAACAGTCATGGAAGCTCCATCATGGAATTCGCATTTTATAATAGTGAATGTTACTTTTTTATGTCATGTTGGTATAATGAGTTTTAAGTTTATGTCATTCAGGTACTTTCTCCATTAAAGAAGGGATACATTTTATTTTTATCCCCTTAATTTTAATACTCTTCTAACTTCTACCCACTCAAATTTTGAAATGTTAACAAGAATGCCATTTAATTTTAAACTGTTAGGAAAACACTTTTTTTTGTCATATTTTGGCCCTAAAAACTTTAATTTTACCCTTTAAACTTTAGTACATTTGCAACTTTAGTCCTTGAACAATAAAAATTGATCATGCCTACACCTTTCAAACTTTAAATTATTAGGGAAAAAAAAAACCTTGTTCTGTCATATTTCGTTTACTTAATGCTAATTTGATACTATTTTAGAAAATAAAGTGTTAGTTTGAACTAAAAATTTTATTCATGCAAAAATAGTCTTAAACATCAAAAATGCTTTTTTTTGGGGGGGGGGGGGGGAGGGAAGGGGGTGTTGGTGTAAAATTGCAAATACACTAAAGCTCTGGGGCCAAAATAAAGTTTTTATGGTTGAAATAGGATAAAATGGGTGTTTTTACTAAAGGTTTAGGGTCTGTTTCAGGTTATTTTTGGAAATACCTTCTCAAAATTTTGTTTTGGTCATTTTCTTCCGATCTTGCTGTTCACTTTTCTAAACAGTTTAAAAAAACTCAAACTTTAAAGTTCATAACTTTATTATTTTAAGTCGAAATGAGATGAATTATTTTTTAAATTATATATAATTTCAAGAGGAAGGAAGCATAATCTATATTTTTCACTTAAAACAGTTCATTTTCACTAAATATACATTTTCAAAACTCGGACCTCTAAAACACCATATTCAAACGTCTCCCGAGCAAGTCCTTAACGTACGTTTGAGTAGTATTCTTGTTAAATATTTTAATGATGTCAGTAGAAGTTATTTTTTTAATCATGGGATTATATTTCAATGGTCTCATATATGAATGTCTATCTTAAATATTTAGAGAATAAATGCTGCTCTTAGTCATAATTGAGAACCCATTTTACAAGATTGATAGGAACCATTGTTTTAACTATTGGAGTAATTTTCTTAACAGTTTGATCAAACAGTTGTGCGTCAGCGTTGTAAATGAATTTTAACATGAATATTCATTGATTACCCCGTAAAAAATTTATCTTACAATTAAATATAATTTGAATCAATAATCTATAAATATAGAGAAAGGAGAAAAGGAGGAACTGTTTTTGTCCAAAGTGGTTAGTTTTGGAAGAAATCAGTTTTTTTTTTTTTAAGTCTTCATTTATTTATTTTTTCACTGTAAAATTTTTTTTATTAATTTTATTCTATTCCATTTTAAATCAGTTTTTTCTTTTTTAGTCCTTCATTTCTTTGTTTTTTCTTTTTCACCCTAAAATTTATTTATTTTTTCATTTAGTCTTTTTTAATATTGGTGTTTTTTTTTTCATTTTAATCCTTTTATTTTTTTTGATTTTTTTTAAATTTTTTTTTGATTATTTTTAAATTTTTTAAATATTTTTGTTATTAATTTGTTTTGTTTTCACAAAAACTCCATTGTTTTTAAGCCACTAGCAAACAATAATGGATTTAACTTCGCAACCATTCAAAGTTGGCGTGGAGGAATGAAGACCACAAAAATTTCCTTTTAGAGAAAGAGAAAACCACTAACCCATCTTTTACTCTGTTTGGAAAAAGTAGGGGGAAAAAAACAAAAGAGAGAGAGAGAGAGAGAGAGAGAGCATTAAATGAACTAGTTTTATACCTCTGAATCTGAACAGGAAAATCCATTATTCCAAATTTCTCAAACACAGCGGAATGACAAAGAGAAGTACTCTTTTGACCACCACTTTTCTTCTTCAACATCTTCTGATTTTGTTTTCCCTTTGTTTATCCTCCACCAAATCCTTAACACGAATTCAGAGCGGCCAATCTCTCAATCTATCAGAGACAATAGAATCTCCTAGTGGAGACTTTGAGCTTTGTTTTTTCTCAACATCACGAAACTGTACCAAATATTATGTCGGAATAAGGTACAAGAAGAACACCTGCGTTTGGGAAGCTAATAGAGACTATCCGGTCCTCACTTCCTCCGCCACTCTGCGCTTCGATTCGAACGGAAACATTTTGATTTCAGATCGTAAAATGCACTACATGGTCACAAACATCACTTCAACAAAAAAAGTTGTTCATGTCGAACTGTTGGATTCTGGTAATTTTGTGCTTAAAGAAACCAATTCGGGGAATGTTTTGTGGCAGAGTTTCGATCATCCTACCAATACCCTTTTGCGTGGTATGAAGCCGAGTGGAGGGACTTTCTCTTTAGTGTCATGGAAAAGTAAGGATGACCCTTTTCCTGGTCGTTTCTCTTTGCAGCTGAATTTGGCCAAGAAGAAGCTAATTTTTAAGGACAATACGTCGGTTGCAAACACTTTGGTGGACAGCAATTCGTTTTTTAATTTGGTTTCGGTTAGTGCCGACGGGGATTTAATCTTCACTGGAGAAGCGGAATCGGAGATTTCTCTGCTGGAGTTGGACGTGTCAGGACAGCTTAAACTTCTGTCATGGTCTCCTAAGATCCAAAATTGGGTTAAAAGATGGCATTCACCTGGTAGGCTCTGTAGTTTTTACATATTTACTTCTTTAATTTTAATTTTAATTTTAATTTTTAATTTCAGGAATACAAGAAATAATTTTTGCTCTTTTTCAACTTGCAGCATTGAATGGAAGTAGTTCAGGTGCAGAAGATAAGAAAAAGAAAGATAGAAAAATTCATGTGCGGCTGATTCCGTCAGCGATTGCAGCTCTTCTGATGTCGGGTTTCATCGTATTTTTCTATTCCAGAAGAAAACTTGCAAAGAAAGGTATGTAAGAGATAGTTCGCGGTAGCATTTCGAGAAAATAACGGAAAATTTATCCCATCAAATCCTTTGTTGTACGGAGTAAATTTAAAACCTGTCTATCAAATCATGGAAAGTGTAAAAAATAATGAACTCTGTGGATGTGGCGGTTCGATTTTGAAACAAAGATATCCCACATAGTTTATGTTGTAATGCCTTTTTCAAGTTTACCATTTTTGAGGAATCACATATATATATATGGTTTTTTTTTTCTTTATTTTGTGATTCAATAGGGGAAAATATATTACTATTTGATGTGGAAATGAGCTTAAAACACAGCCACTCCGAGCTTCCCGACCTTTCTCAAGAGCGCAAAAGAGGTAGAAAGAGAAAAGCACCATTCAAGTTGGTGTTTTTCTCACTTGCTAGTGTGACTGCTGCTACAGAAAATTTCTCAGATGCAAATAAGCTTGGAGAGGGTGGTTTCGGACCTGTATACAAGGTACCGATTTAATCCCGTTCGCTAGAACGCTTTATAGTAACAATGATATATTTCTTAGACACCGAGGATCATTGAATTCAGGGAAGTTTAAAGAATGGACACGAGGTGGCTATAAAAAGGCTTTCGGAAAAATCTGGTCAGGGAAAGAATCAGTTCAAAACCGAAGCGCATCTCATAGCCCGGCTTCAACATAAAAACCTTGTTAGACTTTTAGGATGCTGTATTGAGAAAAAAGAGCAGATTTTGATCTACGAATTCATGCCGAACAAAAGCTTGGACTTTTTCCTCTATGGTTTGTAGCTTTTCATTTTTTCAACTTTTGTTTCTTGGTGCTCTAACAATTGTGGATAAACATCTGTTTTGTTTCGATTGTAAGACAGATCCAACAAGGCGGAAGCGCCTTACATGGCAGATACGAGTTCAAATTATTGAAGGGATAGCTCAAGGGCTTCTTTATCTTCATCAGTTTTCGAGGATACGGATTATACACAGAGACCTTAAGCCTAGCAACATTTTATTGGATAACGAAATGAATCCAAAAATATCAGACTTTGGAACGGCGAGAATTTTTAGAGTGAATCAGTCGCATGAAAGCACTATAAATCCCGCGGGAACTATGTATGTGAAACTTGCAGAAATTTTTCAACCTTTGTCTATTGTTTGAGTACATTACATTACTGAAAAAACAAAAAGACCTGCTAATATTTTGAAGCCGATTATGATGTTCAGAGGCTATATGTCCCCAGAGTATGCTTATCAAGGACTCTTCTCCGAGAGCTCTGATGTCTATAGCTTTGGAGTTTTGTTGTTGGAAATTGTCAGTGGCAGAAAAAATACAGATTCTCATAATGCCGAGACTCGCGGTCTTCTTGCATATGTAAGTTAATCTCTATTATGTTCGTGATGCAAATTTAGGCTTTCGATTTTGATCTCTGAATTTGTCCCCGAGAAAGCCCTGCTTTAGTGTTTGAATTAGGGAAAACCAAGGGCAATTTGAAGATTCTCTGTTAGTCTCTTATTACGTTTTTTTCCTACACGTCAAGGATTCGGAGTTTTCCCCCTAAACTTTGATTGGATTGGAAATTTATGCCTAAACTTTTGATTTGGTAAATTATCGCCCGTGAATTCCATCAGATGAGTTTATGTACCGTACATGAGGGCTTTTTCCTTCCAAAATATGGTAACCGTTAGCGATTTAAGGGAAGCATAGTCATCGCTTATAAGATTAACTGTTTTTGTTTTAGTGACAAATGAAATTCCGTAACTGTCGACTTGCCAACCATGTTATGAATCTTTACAATTTTTTAATACAATGACATGTTTATTTGCCGTGGAATGTTAAGGCGTGGGACTTATGGATAAGTGACAGAGGACTGGAATTGATGGATCCACTACTGGAAGATGCATCTGCCATGCGCATGATACTGCGTTACGTTCACGTAGCGCTCCTTTGCGTTCAAGAATTTGCAGCCGATAGACCAAACATGTCTCAAGTTGTGTTGATGCTGAGCAATTTGAGTTCCGCTTTACCTTATCCCAAGCAGCCTGGTTTCTTGAAGAGTACCGCTACAAGCCCAAGACTAGCTCAGAGTAGGCAAGAAATAAATCATTCCGTGAATGATGTGACAATTTCAGTTGTTGGACCTCGTTAACAGGTTCCGAAAAATGTCTGCCTTTGCCATCTTGTTTTGTGATGGGGTCGTATGATAAATATCTTATAATCTTGTTCTTATAAACAAGGTTTTCCACATTGTAGATGGTTGTAGATTTGAGTAAGTTGTTGTTTGGTTTCTTCTTTTCAGTCATGAAGTTTGATAGAAATGAATAAGGAGTTTATGCATTTGTAAGAGTCCACTGGCACCTAGAGGCAACAGGACCACGGAAGTGGGACCCGAGGCCCTGCTCCTTTATTTGAAGGTACAAGCCTTATCAATCCACCTCCATCATGTTGTGGTTTTCAATCATTGTTTGTAATTAAAGGTGAATGGCAAACTATGAATAAAGTCTTAAAGGTCTCACGTACCCGATCGCAACTTCTAAGATGTACTAAGGACTTGTTTGGTTGTGTGTTTAGTTTAAACTAAATTATACTTTTTTTATCATGATTTTTATCTTTTTCTGAAAAAATTTTTGTCTTTTATGAAAAAATTTTTTGTCTTTTCTGAAAAATTACTATTGAAACTTAAAAATCATAAACTAAACTCATTCACCAAACATCCCCTAATTTGGGGTTGCTATGTGTTTAAGAATTTTCAGTAGACAGGTGAAAGATGGCGACTAGGGGTGGGGTTAGGAATCTTTTTCAACGAGGGCAAATACTATTTTTTTTTTTTAAGATAAATCAAATTTTAGTGGGAACCATATGTGAATTTTTTATTTTAATGGGTTTATATGTTGATTTTTAATTTTAGTGAAGATAAAATAGTAAAAGGATAAATCATTTTTTTTAATCAGAATTAATCTTGGTGGGGGTTATGTGAGAATTTTTATTTTTGGTGGGGACATAATGGGAACTATATGAGAATATTTTATTTTCAGTAGGCACAAATTATAAAAATTAGAAAATTCTTAGGGCAAAATTAAAAGAACAAAAAATTTGAATGGGGACTACATCTCTCACTCACCCCCCCTCCCTCCGCCTCTGATGGCGACTATCATCTTTCTGCTTGTAATATCCCGAATTTTTATGACTTAAGATTTCCTTTGAGACAAGGAAAATTTAAAATTGAATCAT
>CM046381.1:3999431-4024431 GCA_025413485.1 Ficus microcarpa
GTATGACGATATAAAACTCATAATATGAGTTAAATATCAGCAAATGTTTGAGTTCTTATTTAATTAATTATGAGACTCAATAAATAGTTACTTAGTCATGCATAGGGCTTTTTGTGATAAAGGTATCACAAAAATTCATGATTTTATGTTGGTCAAAGTTTGACCAAAAAAAGTCAAAGGTTGACCATAAAGGTCAAAGGTATGACGGTACTGTAATACGATAAGCAGTATGGAAAATATACTGTGAAAACCCGTCATTACAGACAAGATAGGAAGATTTAGATTCAAAACCACCATAGAAAAATCAAGCACACCAAGAATGATAGTAAGGGCAAAAAGGTTTCAAGAAATAATAAAAATTTTTATACAGTCTGACTTTACACAGATAAATTTTGGACTGCAGATCAGTGTAAAATACTGTTATTAGTTGATAAAAGTATTGGAAATATCTGTGTAGCGTAAAAATAGACTATAGATTAAGGAAAAAGCCAAACGAGGCCTAAAAGGTGGATACTTCGTCAAGGATAATTATATAATTTTTGGAATTAAGAAAAGGTGAAAAGAAATCAAAAATTTATCCACCAAGCACCCAAGGATGGCCAGCCACATGTAGGGGTAAAATTGTAAATATTTTGTCCTTAGGGGCTAAAATGTAATTTTTGAAAAATAGGTGATGTAAGCAAGGTTATGTCATCAAGATGATGTCATAATGATACAAGAACTTGCCTTGCAAGATAAGTCAATGGCCGGCCACCTAAGGGGGTGAAATTGCAAATATTTTGTCCTTGGGGGCTAAAATGTAATTTTTGAAAAATAAGTGATGTAAGCATGATGAGATAAGCATGATGATGTCATGATTTTGCTTGGAAAACAAGGCCATGGCCGGCCACATGCCACTTGGAGGGCATTTATGCAAATATTTTTGCTTTAGGGGTCAAAATGTAATTTTTGGAAATAAAAATAAATCCAAAAATTTAGGATTTTTCACCTATAAATAGGTGAAGGGGGCAGCTGATTTTGCTCAGAAAAAATAAGGGAACACCCCAAAATTATGGCCAAAAATTCTCTCACCCTTCCCCCTAAAATCCGAAGCCAAAAAGGAAGAGAAAAGAAAAGAAAAAAAAAAAGAAAAAAAAGTGAGGAAGAGATCTTGGACTTGGAGGGTGACCGGATTTCTTGTTGAGGCAGCCAAGGGAATGGCCAAAATTTTGGGACCCCTAAGCCAAGGAATGGCCGGTTATGGGAGGTGCCAAAGAGAAAAGGAAAATTGGATCCAAAGCTAACCAAACCCTTGTGTTAATCAAGGTAAATTCCCTTTGATCCCTAAGCTTTTAAATTGAGTTTCAATTAGAGATTTAAGTGTATTTCAAGCTTTGGATGTAATAGCATAAGCTCATTGTATTCCTATTGCCCTAGATTAAATTTTAGAGTTGTGCTTGATTAGTTGATTAGGCTATAGTGGTGATTTTATGTGCTTATGCATGCATGATTATGTGGTTGTGCTTGCATGATATTAGGGCTTGCTTGCATGTCTTTAAGATGTTTGTGATATGTTCCCAATGTGCCTAAGAGGTTATAGATCATGCATGATATTGATTAAGCTAGATTAGAAGCTTGAATGATGAATGGATAAGCAAACCAAAGTTTTTCAACCCCTAGTTTGGTGCAAGAACACCCAAGGGTTGCATGAAAATGTTTGGCTATGCATGGATGATATATGGATGCATGATGATGGAGCTTTACGTTAGAAAAACACTGCATGTTTGAATTTTAAGCTCCCGCGTGTAATAACCGAATTTTCAATGTCCTTATTTTCCTCTTAAGGAATTAATTTCACGATACGCTCATATTCATGAAAGAGCTCGATTTAGAGCTTTTGTAAGATTTTGTGAGTTCCAATGGGTCGAGAAGACTCAAAAATTGATTGTTAAGCTCAAAAACGGACCTTTCGGGTCGAAAGGGACGGAAAAGTACATGATTTCACGAAAGTCAAAAGTTTGACCGAAAAGTCAACTTTGACTAAGAAAGTCAAAGTTTGACCAGGAAAAGTCAAAGGGTTGACTCTATGATATGTGAAAAGCAGTATCGAAAGTATACTGCGAAAAATATTTTGTGAGCTAGATAGCAAGAATAGGCCTTAAAATCACCCTAGAAAATCAAGTACACTAAGTGAAAAATTAAGGGCAAAAAGGGTTCGGAAAAATGAGAAAAAAATTTAAACTGTCCAATTTTACACAGATAAATTTTTGTACTTCGGTACAGTATAAAAATACTGTGTATTAGTAAAACCCAGTATTAGAAATATCTGTGTAACACAAAAATGGACAATTTTTGAAGAAAACCAACCAAACAAGGCCCTAAGATGAGGTAAGGGTGATGACCTCATGTGGCATCTTCATTATGATGTCATCAAGCTTAATTAAGCTTAGAAAGAAATCCAAGATGCTTCTAGACCACCCAATGGCCGGCCACCTCATTGGTTCATCAACCAAATATCAAAAATTTTGGGGTAAAATTCACAAATTCCAAAAGTTCCAAAACCTCTATAAATACCCATGCCTCCTATTTATTTTATTCAAGAAATGTGGGGAAACTCTTGCAAATTTCTCTCTTGAAATCCGGTAGCCAAAGAGTGAGAGAAGGAGGAGAGAAAATCAAAAATTTGTTGAGGGCTTTTGTTCATGGGAGCTTGAATTTGAGCTAGGAGAAAGCCAAGAAAAATTTAGAAAATTTTTGGGTCTCTTTGGGTGTGTGGCCGAGTGGGTGAGGAAGGAGAAAGAGAGAGAAAAAGTTGAGAAATTTTGGGGCAAATCCTTGTAGTTGTGTGCTCAGATTTGGAGTAGAGCAACCAAGAGTCAACCGAAAATTTCTTGGGTCCCAAACCAAGAGTAGCCGTGGGAAGGAAGCTAGGGAGAAGGAAGAAGATTTGTGACCAAAACTTAACTTTGGTCTAGGTAAACCCTTGAACCCTAACTCTTCAATTTTAAGTTCAATTTTGAAGTCTATTTGTGGTTCAATTTGATTGTAAGGACATAAGTCCATTTTCCATTTTCTTGTCCTAAGTTTGGTGTATGTGTTTGATTGGTAGATCTAGGGGTATTTGGCTTGATTTCTTGATCATTTTGTGCTTGTTAGTTGATGAATTTCATGCTAGATGTTAGGGTTGTGTATGTCCCCTGATTTGGTCCGAAAGTCTACCCTAAGGTAGTGCATGATGGTGTGTTAGTCTAAGGGTGAATGGTGGATGCTTGTGTGAATGTATGCAAAAAGATGGAACCTTGCAAACCTAGGATTTAGGGCTCTCGGATTTTGGTTTGCATGGGTCCTTAGAAACTGCTCATAGGTTTATGTGGGACGTTAGAAACGCTGTGTGTTTGGCATGTAGGCTCCCGTAGTGGTCGGTCGAGTTAGATTTGCGAAATAGGATGTAAAAACGGATTTAACACCAAAACTGCCAGTTCGGATCCAAGACTGGGCAGTTTCGGGAAAGTGAAAATTTAATGTCTTTAGAGGCCAAACTAGGTAAAACTCAAAACACGAAAGTTGCTCAGAACGATTTTTCCTAGGGGGCAGCATGGACAGAATCCCAAAATGAGGCTCCAATGGCCTCCATTTTTACGAAAACCCGTGGCTGATCTGCCCAGACCCAGTTTTCAGGATCAGCCGGTTTCAAACAAAAACTGGCACAAATACAAGCGGAACCAGATTTTTTGTAAAACACAAAAGTTTTAGCATTTTTCGAGAGCTATAACTTTCGTGAAGACAAGTTTTTCAAATTCCAAACGGATCTTTATACTGACATTGTTTTATGAAGGGTGCGCAGGGAACCGAAAATTCCTGAACATGAGTTTTTACAAAAGTTTTTGAAAAACTGTATTTTGTTTTAAAACTGTTGTTTTTAATTATGAAAACTGTTCCAAAGGCAGTTTTCGATCCTAAGCGACTTTTATAAAGGTTTGTTCAAAGATTAGAATTTTTGTAAAGAGTTTAAATGATTTTAAAGCTAAATTATTCAAAAGAGCAAAATAATAAGAGAAAATAGAATTTTTCAAGATAAAAATTGGTAATCAAGCCGATGACGGATGGTAATCGGGAATAGTACCCGAGTTACCGGGCTTAGCCCCAAAGCCTAAGATTGAACCTAAAGGGTTGACGATAAGTTGACCAAATGTTAGCTATGATTAACCCAACATTTAGTTAAGTGAAAACCTTAAGGGTTATTCAATGTAACCCTAAGGGTTTCAAGAACATAAAAATGAGTCAAGAAAAGATGGGTTAATGAAATTAACCCGATGAATTAGGATATTAGAGTAGAGCCCAAGGTTTATAAGAAAACCAAGCAGTATGTCAAAGGCCGAGTCCAAGAGGTTATTCAACGTACCCTCTTAAGGAATAATCCAAGAACGATTATTCCCAAACGGTAGAACGGCAAACTGCGGCCAAATAAGATATCAGGTATAGGGGACATACAACTAGGATTTAGTAGGCATGTTGGTAGGACACCAACATTGCGCAATGAGAATTAAATTCTCACCTATGTCCTTATTCAAGCAGGAGAAGGCCTGCAGCTGTATTCCGTGGAAGGACAGCATCAAACCGGACATAGGAAAAGAGGTAAGTACAACTTCGCCTACAGCATAGCTCTAAATGGTACTTACCCAAGTATGTTAGATGTATGCTAGGGGTGTATGCAAATTGTATGCTTGTGCTATTATGCGATATGCTGATTTCCATGTTATATGTGAATTGTATGCCATGATGTATGTTGCTATGATGTATGAAAGGTAAGAAAGCATGTCAAGATAATGATGTTAGCATGAATTAAGATTATATGACATCACAATGCATGTTCACTAAATCTTATAAGACTGATAAGCTTAAGAAAAAGATAAGAAAAGAAAGAAGGAAGGCAAGCAAGCTTGCCAGTGTCATACCACCCGTTCGAGGTCGGGTAGGACTATGGTTTGAGTTAGACTGGGCTGGCCGCCCCAACCACTCCATAGTTGCGCGCCGGGTGCGAAGACTAAGGTAAGGGCCCAAAAGAAAGATAAGAATAAGTAAATAGAGTAAAATACGAGCATAACCGGACCATGCATATGCTAGGCATGTTAGGGTATGCTATGATGTGTGTTGCTATGAGTTATTATGTGATGCTATGTTACGTTAAGATAGTTTGTGTATGATACAGGTATGTGTATGTCACGGATAAGACAGTTGTACTTGTTGAGCGAAAGCTCACTGTCTTACGTCCATGCTGTAGGTAAGCAGCCTGTCAGCAATGCATGATGCAAGATGGCTGAGCGTGGCGGGGCGCACTGTGAAATCGTGGGAAGTTCAGCCGCCACGTGTTTTGATATCAAGTTATTATATTTTGTGAATACTTTTATTCAAGACCTATTTGATAAATTACATGTTTTTAATTCGTGTAAAAAAAAAAAATTTCCACTGTGTTTTGGCTATATAAGTAAGGAAGTAAGTACGTATGTAAGGTAACGGCCTGTGATAGGCGAGTTGTTACACCGCGTGTTCGATTGAGTCAGATTACGCGATTAGGACGTAAAACCAACTTAAGCAACAAAACTGCCAGTTTTCGGGTAAAACTGGGCAGCCTTCTGGAAAGTCGATTTTGAGGCCCTTAGAAGTCGAATTTGAAAAAAGTTAAAACTACAAAGTTGTAGAAAAAGGGTTTTTCCTAGTGCACAGCGCGTGCAGTTTTCCAAAATAAGGCTCCAATGGCCTCTGTTTTTATGAAAAACCGAGCCTGGTCTGCCCAGACCTAGTGTGCACTGCCAGCAGGTTTCAAACAGAAACTGACTAAGTTGAAGGTAGAACTGGGTCTTGAGTAAAACACGAAAGTTGTAGGGTTTTTCGAGGTCTAAAACTTTTGTGAAAAAAAATTTTTTGGATTCAGCCCAGATTTTTAAATAAAAATTGGATTTCAAAAACTATGTAGGGCACAGGAAATTCCTGCACAAGATTTTCTAAAACAATGCATGAAAAGGAAATTCCTGCACGTACACTGATAATTGACAGTGGGAAACTGTTCCAATGGCAGTTTTCAGCCCTTAATGATTTTTATGAGATCCCACTTCAAGAGCCAAGAATTTTTAAGGTTTTTGGATTTAAATTATCAAATTTTTCCAAAAACAAAAGAAATTGGATTTTTAAGCCAAAGTTTAGTAAACAAGACGATTTCGGGTGGTAACTGGAAGTAAGATCCGAGTTACTGGGCCAAGCTCAAAGCCCAAGTATGACCCATAGTATGTTGACCTTAGTTGACCAAAATGTTGACTTGGGTTGATTTAGGTTAACCAACCCAATGGGTTACTCAAGATAACCCAATGGGTTATGGATTAAGAAGGTTAAGGTTTAGGCCCAAGGTTAGGAATGGTAACCTAACCCTATCTATGTGTTTGAGCCTGGTACCCAAGGTTACTTTAAGTAACCAAACAAGTTATCATGAAGCATGTAGGGGGGACATATAACTAGGGTTACTCATGGATGTCGGTTAGGATACCAATATCGTATGTAATAATTTTATGGTGAGATAGGATGATCTTATCTTACACCTTAATTGAAACAGGAATAGAACCAGTTGACATACCTTATTGGAACAATAAGTCAAGAGCATAGGACCTCAGGTAAGTACAAACCTCACCTACAGTATGGAAAATAGTAAATACTATTTTCAAGTATGCTATGTTATGTTATGCTACATATGCCACGTTTTCAAGAATGCCATGTTTTCAAGAATGCCATGTTTACAAGAATGCCATGATAAGTTATGTCATGTTATGGTTATGCCATGTGTATATATAATGTTATGATATAGTGACATAATGAGGCATGTTCACTAATGTTAAACCACATAGTAAGAACATACAAGAAAGGTGTCGTACCAAACTTCCGTCAGGTGGAGGATTATTCATGTTCATGTTCAAGTTCAAGTTTATGATTCCCAGAATTGTTAGGGACCTTTCAAACCCTAACTTTCTCTAGAGAGCGCGCATTCGGTATGTACACACAAGGGGCCCACATGTAATTAAGATAATAAGTTCAAATCAATAATTGATCATAAAAGACTCATAAATCAATCATAAATGGATCATGCATAAATTATATGATGTTGACATGTTTTTGTGAGATTATGTTTGTACTTACTGGGCGAAAGCTTATTAGTTTATATTTCATACTGTAGATATGACGCCTGCAGCTTTACTTGGTGGGCCATGGAGATGATGCAGCAAGTGAAGGGCGGTGTGGGATACCACTACGCAGATTTTCCGCAAATTATTAAGTTGTACATGTATGATTAAGAAACATGTTACGTTTCATGTATATAATGTTTTCAAGTTACGATTTTAAAATGAAGTTGAAGAAGAAAAAAAAAATTTATTCTGAAATTTCCCGATTAGTGTAAGCATTAGATTTAAAAACTAAGTTAAGTACGTTAAGTAACGGCCCACATTTATGTAGTCGATTCTACGTGGATGGTCGGGACGTTTAAGTTAAGAAAGCATGGTAACGATCCTACGTACGTAAAGCAGAATTTGGGGCGTTACACTGCTCCCAAATGAGGGACCAAAGTAGCAATGGCCTAAACAACTTGGTTTCTTTGCGATAGAAGTTTGTCAACGTGAATCCAGAAACGAAAAATCACATACTAAAGAATAAAACAAGTACAATATTTTTTGAAGGCAGGTGATCTCAACAAAAATTCGTTTCAAATTTGTGTAATGCACATAATTTGTCATGTATTTTGAATCCGATTACAACTTCAACGCTGGTTAGATTGGGGGTTTAACCAAGTTTGGTGAAAAAATGGAGCATTTTCAAGAATGAAAAACTGGGGAAATGATAATAAACTTTTGTCTTCTATGCCAGCCAAACACAGAAATTGGCAATTTTGCAAAACTAATTATAATAGAAAAAAATTTTGATTTTAAAATATTTGAAACTAAATAAGAATAAATAACAAATTTGTTAAATAAGTTATCTATTTAACAGAAGTTAATAAATTATTTACCTTGTAAATTTGTTCATTTACGACTACTTACTCCAATTTTTTAAAAAATCTTTTATGCTAACCTTAATAAGGAGTATGACATTGCATATGTGCATTTATTCTATATTTTTGGCTTTCCTTCACCATCTGGCTCTGTGCCTTCCTTACTTTGGTCTGTCTTTCTTTTTAATGAATGGCTGCCTGCCATCTTTCTTGTCAGCGGGCTTTGCTTACAAAGTTGGACAATTTACATATATATAACCCAATTATTGCAATGTTTTTAAAAAATGTCTAAAAACAAATTTCTTTGTAAACTTGAATTAAAACGAAAAATGACCATGTTGTGCTCACAAAAATATCCATGATTCTAATTTAACCAAAAAGGTAGATTTCATCCTAAAATTTGGATAGAATAGAAATTTAAAAATTCCTGTAAATATAGCCCTTCATATTCACGTATTTAACCCAAATTCGTTTGTGGATTACAATTTACGGAAAGCGCTTTTGACTATTTAACTTTACTTTAAAAGCCGGAACCAAAGGACTGAAATAGTAATGCCAGTTTTTGACTCAAGAGGGATAAATAAATGTTATGCTCGGTCACTCCAACAAGTAGCTTCCCTCCTTCTGAAGTGCATTGGTGAGATTATTTGGTAACTACTTCAGTTATAAATCAGAATATATATAAAGATTATAACGAAAGCGATCTGACAACCATCCACAAGTCTTTGGAAGAATCAAAGGCAGATGGGTTGGCATTGGCACTCCAAAACCAGATCTAGATGGGGTTTAAACACCTTCTCATACGACAAAGTTCATTGCGTCCTTAAAAATTGTTTTTAGAAACATTGTGAATGTCAAGATTCTTAATATGCAGAAACTTGACGAAATATGCAAGTACAAAGCTCAAAAGAAGATAGCTTTTATTGCAAGCTTTATAAGTAGGATTTTGAGGCTATTTAATGCAAAAATGTTATTTACTTCACAACTATGCTACACAAGACTTCTAATCTAACCGATGAGAGCCACAAAGCATGATGTGGTCAAGAAAATATTAGGACCCGTTTGGGTAAATATTTGACTTCTGGTTTGAACAGCTTATTTTGATGTTTTCGTTGACTCAAGATCAGTTTGTACCATTCACATATTCAAATGTCTTACAATACATTCAAATTTTAAAAATCTACAATTTTGTTATTTCAAGTCTACATAGGATGATTTTTTTTTAATTACATAAAATTTCAAGGAACGAAACAAGATTCTTACTGATATATTTTTTTTTTCCAAACATATTTTAAACTTTTTCACTACAAACAGATTTCTTTTTCCTCAAACACTTTTAAAACTATATTTGATTTCCAAGTCAAAACCTCCCCCAAATGAGACCTAGCTTATGTTAAGTTTTTCATTCCCACTCATAACCGAATAAAAATAGTTAAAATTAATTTTTTAGTGGCTATATTCATTTGGATTTCAATAGTGAAAATCAATGGTTCATGCCCCACGAAGAGGTCCAAGCATTATTGTTAATTTGAATTTAGTACTTGGGCAAATCATGTTCCTCGAACTAACTATAACCCATAATTTCCCTAAGATTATCTGTTTGATTGAGCCAAATAGGAACCATTATCTATCTTGGATTTTGTCTCAATGAGAGAAAATTAAAATATGAAAAGGGACTGCAAGATCAAAGGAAAAATGTTCATTTAGCACCCAAGACTGTGTTGATGTAATTTGGATATGCTTTATGGCAGAGTAATGCACTACTACAAAAATTGAAATAGACGACAGAGATTACATAGTGGTTTTACAAAAACCATCGTCTAAAATGGGTCAAAAACACGGAACGGAGCAAGTTATATGAAAACGGTCGTTAAATATTCAAATATGCGATGACTGTTTAAGACACTGTCCTATAACTCTTTGATTACACAATGGTTTAAGAAAACCAATATTGAAAATAGAGATTACACGACAGTTTCAATACCATACCAACCCTAATTTCATTTTGCAAAACAGTTCTGCAGTCACAAAAAATAGTATAGAGACTTGCAAAAATAGATCCTCCATTGCTGTTTAACGTCATTACCATAGTTCACCATACCAACACTCTCTTATAATCATTATTTATAAGTGATTACTTATTCTTTTGAGTGGACACGTGTTGAGAAAGTAAAGAAGAAAAAAAGAGTAAAATTTGATGATACATCTGAGCTGATGAGGTTTGAAATTTGATTGAGAAAGTGATTTTGACAACGTATCCAATCCATCACTTCCAAGCCCCAAAAATAAATCTTAAAAAAGCGCAAAAGAGCCTGGAGAATGTGTTGTACATCTGCTCCAAAAGGCAAAACCTCTTTCAGTGCATATTGGCTTACTCCCAAAAAGGGAAGAAAAATTCTATGATTTTATGTTGGTCAAAATTTGACTGAAAAAGTCAAAGTTGACCAAGATTGTCAAAGGTTGACTAAGAACGGTCAAAGGTATGACTGTGTAGAAATATGATAAGCAGTATGGGAAATATACTGCTTTTACGGACAAGATAGCATGAATAGGATTTAGAATCATCATAGAAAAATCAAGCACACCAAATAGGAAATAAAGGGCAAAAGGGCTTTAAGAAATAAGAAAAATTTTATATAGTCCATTTTTACACAGATGAATTTTGGACTGCAGTTCAATATAACAGTACTGTGTATTAGTGAGCACAGTATTGAAAATGTCTGTGTTAGCATAAAAAGTGGACTGCATATTGAAGAAAAAGCCAAACAAGCCTTAAGGAGGCTTACATCACCTAATCCCAAATTATGATATCATTTATTGGATTAAAGAAAAGATGGAAAAAAATATGGGAAGTTCTAGACCATGAGTTGGCCGGCCACCTAAGGCCCCTTTTGGGCAAATTAATCATAGTTTAAGGACTTTTTGGCAATTTGGAGAAGTTTCAAAACACCTATAAATAGGTGGAGGGTGTGAACCATTTTGTTCACAAAAATTGGAAAAGCTAGCCAAACTATGCCTAATTTTCTTCTCAAAAACCGAAATCAAGAGAGATTTTATGCTTGATTTAGGTGTTAGGTGGTTTATTTTGCTAAGTTATGCTTGATTTTATGCTTTGGTTGCATGAAATTAGGGTTTACATGTTTTATGCTTAATATAGTTGTATGTCCCCAAATATATAATGATAAAGACTATGCATGATAGGTTGTTAGAATTGAATGGAATGGTTTGATCAAACCTAGAAACCATGCAAACCCTAGTTGGTGCAATTTCAATAATGGTTTGCATGGATATGTTGGATGATGTCCATGATGGGTTGGTACGTAGAAAACGTTGAATGTCTGTTTTCTAGGCTCCCGCATGTTCGGTTGAGTTAGATTGCGCAAATTAGGACGTAAAACCAACTGAAGCACGAAAACTGCCAGTTTGGGTAAAACTGGCCAGTTTTCTGAAAATCCGGTTTTGAGGCCTTTAGAGGCTGAATTTGGGAAAACTTAAAACATGAAAGTTGTAGAGAAGGGTTTTTCCTAGGGACAACATGGACCGTTTTCCAAAATAAGGCTCCAACAGCCACGATTTTTACAAAAATCCGAGCCTGACTGTGCTCAGGTTTCATGCACGGCCAAGTGGGTTCAACATGAAACAAAAGTGGGTTAGAGTCCGAACTGAGTTTTGTGTAAAACATAAAAGTTGTAGGATTTTTTAAGAGCTAAAAATTTTGTGAGACAACTTTTTCTAATTTGATCCAGATTTTTAAATATAATTGGATTTCTAAAAACTGTGCAGGAAACAGGAAATTCCTGCACAGGATTTTCTAAAGTAATGCAGGAAAAGGACAATCTTGCACCAGCATCGATAATTTGACTATGAAAACTGTTTCAACGGTAGTTTTTAACACTTAAGAATTTTTACAAGCCCCACTCTAAGAACCACAAATATTTTTAAGATAAACAAAGGATTTTTGGATTTAAATAGCCAAGTTTTCCAAGATAAAGGAAAATGAATTTTTAAAACCAAATTGTCTTAGAATTTGGTAACAAGACAATGACGGGAGGTAACCGAGAGGAATACCCGAGTTACTTGGCTTGGCTCAAAACCCAAGTTTGACCTCATAGAAGGTTGACTTTAGTTGACCAAGTTTGACCCCATAGGATGTTGACTTTAGTTGATCAAGGTTGACCACCTCAAGGGTTACCCAATGTAACCCAACAAGATACTAAGTTTAATAATGGGTTAAGACCTAGGGTTACTTGTAATAACCCAATGGATTATGGACTAAGGATGTTAAGGCATAGGCCCAAGATTAGGATGGTAACCTAACCCTATTTGTATGTATGTGGGCTTAGTACCTAAGGTTACTCTATGTAACCTAATAAGTCATGATCTATGTTTAGTTAGCCTGGAATTTTAGGGTTACTTATTGTAGCCAAGTAAGTTATCATGTACTTATACATGAGACATATAACTAAGGCTATGCATGAATGTTGGTTAGGTCACCAGCATTTTATGGTTATGATTATAAATCCTTACCTATGTCCTTATTATAGCAGGAGGTAGCCTGCTGTTGTGTCCTGACATGGAGCAGCATAGTATTGGACATAGTAGACGAGGTAAGTACAACTCTGCCTACAGCATAGGCTTTTGTTGTGATACTTGTCTAAGTATGTTTGATGTATGCTATGATGTATGTTATGACATATGCTGTGATGTACGATATGTCAAGTTCATGATACATGCTATGTTAATATTATGGTATGGCTAAGATATGATTGCAAATCATGTATGTGTGACATCATGAGGTATGTTCACGAATTCTTATTGTAATAACCAAAAATTTTACACGGACTCATGATTTCCTTGTACATAAGAAATTTAAGCCTGTACTATGTGTTTACGCAGTGTTTCATGAAAAGTAAGTTTATACTATATACCTATACGATGCTTCACGAAAAATTATGAGTATCAAGGTGAAATTCATAGTTGTAACAGTAAATGTTTGAGTTCTCATTTAATTAACTATGAGACTCAATAAGCAATTGATTAGTCAAGTATATGATCTTTTGAACAAAAAGGGGTGAAAAATTCCATAATTTCATGTTGGTCAAAGTTTGACCAAGAAAGTCAAAGATGACCAAGAAAGTCAAAAAAAGTCAAAATTTGACCAAAGGAGTCAAAGTTGACCAAATAGGTCAAGATTGGTCAAGGAAGTCAAAGGTTGACCAAATGTGGTCAAAGAGTTGACCACACAGATATATGATGAGTGGTATGAAAAATATACTACAAACACTAAAATTATGATCAAGACAATGTGAATGAGAAATAAAATCACCCTAGAAAAATCAAGCACAATAAATAGGTATTTTTGGGCTAAAAAGTTTTAAGCAAAAAGAAAATTTTTTGTACTGTCCATTTTTACACAGATAAAATTTGGACTGTTATGCTATGCCATAGTATGGTGTATTAGTGATCTCAGTACCAAAAATATCTGTGTGAACTTTAAAATGGACTGCTTTTAAAAGAAAAAGCCAAACAAGCCTTAATTACATCATTGGTGACATCACTTTTGGATTTATGACCTCATTAAGCTTTTTAATTAAAGAAAAATGATTAAAAAATTTGAATTATCTTGACAGCTAATCCATGGTTAACTGGCCATTTTGGGGCAAAATTTAATTAAGTTTAATTCATGAGGTTTTATTAAAAAGTTGAATAAAAAATAATTCCAAATCCACCCCATTTTTCACCTATAAATAGCCCCCCATGGCAGTCAGTTTTGGGCTGGAAAAATTAAGGAAAAACAGCCAAACTCTTGCCAATTCTCCCCTCCAAAAAATTCAGAAATCCTTGGGGCAGGTTTGAGTGAAGAAAAATTTCAATAAACATGGGGGTTTAGGTGCTTGTGGAGTGAGATTTCTACTTGTAAACCAAATCAGTTTTTTTTTGGGCAGTTTTGTGCCCAGATTTTGGAGCCCTAGAGCCGGCTGTAAGTGGGTGAAAAAGTGACCAAAATTTGTGTTTAGGAGTGTTTAGTATTGAGTGCTAGCAGCCACCCAAAATCAGTCACAAACTTAGTGCAAAGTGGACACAAAGAACCGGCCATAGGGAGGTTCAAGGGGGAGAAATTTTGGGTGAGCCAACCTTAGCTTCCACTTGTGTTTTTAATCAAGGTAAACCCTTCTAGACCCTTATCTCTTTCAATTAAGTTTTCAATTTGAAGTTTACATGTATTTCAAGTGAAATTGTAAGAGCATAAGCTCAATTTATTTTTGAGCCCAAAGTTAGGAACCTAGGGTGTGCTTGAGCTAGATTAAGGGTGGTTTGATTTTATCTTTGCATGCTTGCTTTAAATTTGTGAATTACATGCTAAATGATAGTCTATGGTATGTCCCCTTATCTGCCCTAGGGTGTTTGTGGATGAAAATTTATGCTAGGTTGCTAGAATGTGATGATAATGCTTGATATGCTTGATACAACCCAAATCATGCAACCTAATTGATCCAATGTTGATTAAGCTTGCATGGAAATGTTAGAAAATGTGTTTAAAGAAAATTCACATTAGAAAACCACTGCATGTGTGTATTAGAGCTCCCGCGGCGGCTGGTTGAGCAAGGTTTCACGTTTAGGACGTAAAACGAACTCTAAACCGAAAAACTGTCAGGTTCGGGTAAATCCTGACGAGTTTTCTAAAAAGTGAATTTTGAGGCTTTTAGAGACCGAATTTGGAAAAACTTAAAACATGAAAGTTGTTCAAAACAGTTTTTCATAGGGGATAGCATGGACAGTTTTTCAAAATGAGGCTTTGACGGCCTCCGTTTTTATGAAAACCCAAGGGTGACGGGCCCAGACCTCTATGCACGTCCAGTCGTATTCCAAGGAGAAAATGAAAGGGGTAGAGTCAGAACTAGGTTTTTCATAAAACATGAAAATTTTAGAATTTTTCGATATCTAAAAGTTTCATGAAGACATCTTTTTCAAATTCTACCTACATTTTAAAGTATAACTGAGTTTATAAAGACTGTGCAGGAAATAGTAGATTCCTGTACAGGATTTTCCAGAATAATGTAAGAGTTTGGTATTTTGGAACCAAAACTGATAATTTGACTGCATGAACTGTTCCAAAGGAAGTTCCAACCCTTAATAACATTTTCAAATGTTTTTTCAAGAAAACCCAAATTTTTATAAGAAAAATAAAGAGGATTTTTGTAAAAAGGTGGTAAAAACACCTATATTTTCTAAAGAAAACAAATGGAACTGTAGACTTAGGTTTTCGTAAAATTGGGGTAAGCATATAGATTACCACCAATAACTAGGTAGTACACCCGAACTATAGCACTGGGTCCAAAGCCTAGGGTTACCAATAGTCACTTAATAGGTTACCTCATAGTTGGACCTTAGTAACCCAATAGGGGTTAACTTAAGATAAGTCACCCCAAGGGTTACCCAATATAACCCAACATGGTATCAAATTAATAAGATCAAGGGTTACCCAATGTAACCCAATATTGTATCAAGATAGTAATACCTAAGGTGACCAATAATAACCTAGTAGGTTATGAGTTGTGACAAAGTCCAAGAGTCGGATAATGATCTAGCCCTAAGCATGTATATGTGGGCTTAGCTTACAAGGTTGCCTTATGTAACCTAATAGGGGTTGATCCAAGGTTAATGATACAAAATATTAGGGTTACTTGTAGTAACCCACTAAATTATCATGAGTTATAAAGGGGACATATAACTAGGATTTTGTATGTCATGTTACCAACATCCTATAATATCAAGGTCTCTTACCTATGTCCTTTAACATAACTAAGGACATGTTAGGATGTTGATTAGGATCCTTACCCTATGTTCTTTATTATAGTAGGGGATAACCTGCCGCTGTGTCCGGACTTGGAACCATACATTATCGGACATAATAAAAGAGGTAAGTACAAACTTCACCTACAGTATGAAAGATAGTAAACTATTTTTAAGTATATGACATGTTTGCATGTTATGCTATGCTATACTATGCTATGCTATGCTATGTTATGCTATGTTATGCTCCGATATGTTATGTCATACTATGATATTCCATGCTATGTTAAGATATGTCATGTTATGGTTAATATTATTTTATAGTGACATCACGAGACATGTTCACTAATATTAAACCACATGGTAAGATAAGATAAGTAAGGTGTCGTACCAACCTCCCACTAGTTGGAGGATATATATTTCAAGTTTAAGTTTAGATTATCAATCTCTCGATAATACGTGAGGGTATATGATAATCAATCTTCCGCTAGATCGTGAAGGATTATGTTATGTTTATGTTCCCAGAATTGTTAAAGGCCTTGCAAATCCTGATGTTCTGAGGATGGCGCGCTTTTGGTACGTACACATGGGCCCCGTATGTTAAGCAAGATAATAAGTTCAAATTAATAAAAGATTCATAATTGTACATAATTGGTTCATGCATAAGTTGCACGACATTTGTTATGTTTTGTGAGATTATGTTTGTGCTTACTGGGCGAAAGCTCATTAGTATATTTCATACTGTAGGTAATAAGCCTGCAGCTTAGTTGGTGGGCCATGTGGACGATGCGGCAGGTGAAGGGCGGTGTGGGATACCACTACGCAAATTATCCGCAAGCTTTTTGATGATACGTATATATATATATACAGTTTAAAATAAAATTATGTAAGTATGAAGTTTGAAGACTGGAGTGTGTCTTTACTTTTCAGTATGTGTATATGACAAGTTACTATGTGAACTCCTCTATTGACATATGTTTTAAAAAAAATAAAATAAAATATTCTCAACTTTCTAAGTAAGTTTAAGCTATCGAAACCAATAAGTAGTTTAAGTATGTATGGTAACGGTCCTATGTAGGTGCGGGCGTTACACTTATGATAAGAACGAGATCAAGAATAAGATGATGACAAGTAAGCAAGATGGCAAGCAAGTTTGCCTGTGTCGTATCGACCCGTGTTAGGTCGGGTTGGACTATGGTTTGAGTTGGAAATGGATTGGCCATCCCAACCACTCCATAGTTACACGCCCGATACGGACACTCATGATAAGGGGCCTATAAGCAAGTTAAGATATGATATAAAGTTATGAAAGAATAAGAAAGTATAATGAAGCATAATTGGCTCATAAATGGAAAATGCTATACTATGTTTTGACATGTTACATTATGTTATGCTATATTATGTTATGACATGTTACAATATGTTACGCTATACTATGTTATGATATGTTAAGTTAGGTTTATGTTGTGTTGTGGTATATAATAATTGTACATGCTGAGTGAAAGCTCACTGTCTTACGTCTATGCTGTAGGTAAACAACCTACGGACAACCTCTGATGCAAGATGGGAGAGCGTGGCAGGGTGAACTGTGAAATATGGGAATGATAGCCGCTACGCGTTTTGTTCTTTTATGTATATTATTTGTCGTTCGAACAACTTTATTTAATTATCAATATATGCTTGCACGCTTTGTATAAAAAAAATTTTTTTTCCTGCTATTTCGATAAGTAAGAAATTACGATATATAAGACACGCTACGTTATGTTTGTATGTACGGTAACGGTTTGCGCTAGGCAGATCGTTACAATAATAACACCTTTTTTGTGGATGGAGGATTGACATGTGTCCAGAGGCTCCATTAGGGTTGCTTTAGGAAGAAGAAGCATACTCTTTTGTCTGGAGTTCAAAAGCATCTTCTTCTGGCTAGTCGAAGTTTCCTCTGGACGCAGGAAGTACACTATGGTTGAAAGGAATCTTAGGTTTAACTTGTGGGACCCAGTCTTACTAGGGGAAGTGAGCTTCTATTTGGGCCTTTTGGACTCAAAGTATTGGCTATCCACATTGGGTTACTAAAGGTAAGCTAGTGACTTGCTTCCTATTATATTTGGATTTTTAAGAATAATAATTTTGAGTTTTTAAGTGCTAAGGGTAAATAAGGCTATTTTGTGATAATTTCTCCACTACCCACTTTCTTATGGCCAACAAATAAGCAGTTTTATTTATCTTCACATAATCCACCAAAGTACGGCCTATGAGCGTTCTTTGAGCATGGCTTAGGTCCACGAGTAGGGTCCACTATAGAAAGTGAACCAGGGCCCATTGGACTAGGCCTTGTGCAAAAGTGGGCATCAACAATTATCAACATATGGCTTTAGTGAAAAAACATTAATTTTCACTTTTAAATGGCTCTTCCAAAACATAAAATGGATCAAGTAAGTTAAAATTTTCTTTGCTACTAATCCTTGCCGTTCTCACATTGCTCATGTAATTCATGTTTTTTTTTTCTTTAACAGCTTTTGTCCTTCGTTTTTTTCTTTTTGTTTCTGAATTGAATATTTTTTTCCCCTTATGCTATTCAATTGTTCATGTTGTTTGCTTCAGTGATTGCGTCCTGTACAAATATATATATATATATATATATATATATAATAAATGATTATAGAATCCATTGTATATAGTACTTTGTCGCTAATATTAAGATGGAGAATCATAAAATCTTAGTAATTATACTTAGTGAGATGATACATTAGTAAGATGGAGAATCACGTTGCAATATTAAATATACTTACTCAAAAATAGTAATTATGCTTATATATTTTTAAAAGTACACAATGTGCTTTTTGCATTAAAAAAAAGGCTTTATCACTAAAGTTTTGGTAGGTGATTTTTCGCAAGTGTACGAGCCGGTTCAAGTAATAAAGTAGTGAAAAGATATCGTTCCCAACGAGGACTAATTACTACCAATTACCGAATTACTTTAATTCCAATCCTAATTGAACAATAAATTTAAGAGATGCAATAAAAGAAAAGAAATTTAAATTAAACAAAAAGCACGAATTTAACACGGAGAAATTCAATATTTTAGGATATCTAGGGTTTCAGATTTCACCGAATTAATCCTGTTCAAAACACCAAATTTAATCAACTTCTGCTTATTCCTATGCTGATGACAAACTTCTCTAATATAATCACTAATCTTTCTCAAGCATTAGCAAACTACCACAACAAGCCAGTTTTCACTTCTCGGTCTCAAACTCTAAACCTATCATGATTTATTAAGAACAAGAAATTTATAGTGTCACACAAGCCTCATAGATATCTCTATACTATGACAATCTCATGGTATTTAATCAAGGTCTAATCCAATTATCACTTCTCAGTCTCAAATTGAATCACAAATCAATGGGAAAGGGCGCGCACACTTTCACAAGCATTAAGAATAGATTAAACACTCAGCATAGATATGAATAAATATCAAAATTGAATTAAACCATAATGAAGTTGAACATTCATAATCCGACTACATCGTAGCCCTAGAAAAAGAAATTTAGTTCATAACGAAACTAAAAACCATCCTAAATAATGTTCTAAGCATGATGAAAAAAGGAAAAGAACTGATTTATGATTTGGAATTGCCGCGCTCCGTCTCCGGAATTGCTTCTCTTCTTCTTCAATTCACCAATTGCTCTTCTTTTTCTTCCTCTATTTTTTTCTCCGAAAAAATCCTCCTTTGAAACCCTAAAAGGCTTCTTTTTATAGCCACAAACCGAAAGATTTGATATTTGAATTTCAAATTTAGAGAATCAAGTCGGATTTTTCATGATATCGCATTGGCGCCTAGGCCTCATTTTTCTGCGCCTAGGCCCCAAACTGGAATCGCGATTTGTGCCTAGGCCCCAAAGTACGTAGGCAGAACTCTCTTTTAGCGCCGAGGCGCCACTGAAACAGCGCCTAGGCGCCGTCTTCTCGGGTTTTTTGTACTGAAAAATTTAATTCAAGCGCCTAGGCCCCATAAAATGGATGCGTAGGCGCCCAATACTTCTCAAAACAAGATCTTCACACCAAAGCATGCCAAACGCTCCATTTTAGCTTCAAATCGCGCCAAAAAACGAAGAATCCATCTTTTTACTTAAATCCTACAAAAGAGAATAAAACAAAATAAAAAATCCTAAAAACTCATTGAAAACCAACAAAATAATAAGTTAAAAGTACCCAATTAAGTAGTGTAAAACTAACTTATCAAATACCCCCAAACTTGAGATTTTCCTAGTCCTCGAGCAAAAGAAAAGAAGGAAACATAAGGAAAGACATAAATAAATAATTGAGCATCAAACTTTAGTTTTTCATCATAATGGCCTCAAAGATTTCATAAAGTATATGATTCAAAGGCAACTCCAACCATCACAATCATGTAGAATTTCAATTCAAATGATGACCTTACCATCCCCGAATTCCTTGAGTGCGTGTGTGCGAAGCTTTTAACACTTACTTATCTGCCTTCGGATTGGTTTATGCCAGTCAATAACTTTGAAGAAGATCTCAGTATAAAGAAAAATCGAACTCCATAAGCCTATTTTTCAACTCACTCTCCACTAATGTCGACAAACACATTATCCAGGATCATTAGGACTTTTTAGGCTTATAATGTTAGGCTAGGGTAACGGTATGACATGGATAAGAATTAAGGCTCAAATCACCCTAAACATGTAACCATTCTAGGATCTTTTTGTAGAGCTTTCTTAACACTCCCAATAACACCCCCAAACTTGAATTCAGCTTACTTTGTCATCTCTCTCTCTTTTTTTTTTTTCGTTTATATATATATTTATTTATTTTCGTTTTGGGTTTTTTTTTCTTTTTCTTTTTCTTTTTCTTTCCAATAAACTAACAAATACTTATATGCTTTTCTAAACTCCACCCATCCTCCCTAACTTTACATAGCTCAAGATAATTCCTAGAATGATCAACATACTTAAGATTAAGGGTCAGAAGGTTGGAAATTATTAAAAAGCTAGGCTTAAAGATGTGGGTAACAAAGAAAAGGTAAAAAAAATTAGGCTCAACTGGGTGACTAGGGATATGCATATGTATAAGGGTTAGCTTGAAAGGCTTAAACGATCCAAAGATGGCCTAAATCATGTCCTTGACAAAGTGTAGTCTGGGATTTCGCCTTAAGTGAATATCAAATAGGTTCTAGAGTCCGTTTTTGAGATGAAGAAGTTATTTAACCAACATAAACTTTCTCTAAATAACAAATAATCTAAGTGATTATAGCTCTGGTGCTCAAAAAGTGTCAAAGAATTTAAGGCATAGCAAAATCACATAAGAACCAAGCACACACACAAAAGCAACAGTTTTCATCTTCTTAGAACCATGTCCAATTTTAATCAATTTCATATCATCGGCCTCCTATGATTCAAACTAAAATTAATGCTAAATTTTTTTTTTCACACAAACTAAAATAAAATAAAATACCAAAATACCAAAATAGAACAGCTACCCCCAAACTTAAACGAAACATTGTCCCCAATGTGAAGAAAAACGAAGAGAAATAAGAAAGAAAAGAAAAGAGAAAGAATACTCCCTTAGTCGAAGGTCGTGAGTGCTTAGTCTTCTTCTTCCTCTTCATTCTCCTCATTGATGTGGAATGCACATAAGTTAAATCATCCATTGTAAACTTTCTTTTTTTCAGTAAAGTTGATGATTCTCCCAGAAAAGCATAGCGTAAATGATCCAGTAAATGCTTAAGTTTAAGAACTAGTGGCTTCTCAATTGATGGAAGTGGTTTTGATGGACCTGTTCCCAAATCTTCAAAGTATCTCCTATTGTTGGGACCGAAAGAATCCAACCAATGCACAAATTTCACAACTTCTTCATCTTCTAAGAGGGATGGATGTGGATGAACCAAACTTAATTCTAAAGGTTCCTTTGGTTGGCCAAGGTGTTCAGAAACTAAGGCATCAAGAGCATCAATACGAAAACAAGTGTCACTCATGCCTGGGTACTTAATACCATTGAACACGCTAAAAGTTACCTCTTCTTCTTGTACCCGAAGCCGCAATTCACCTTTTTGCACATCAATGAGTGCTCGACCAGTTGCCAAGAAAGGTCTTCCGAGTATAATAGGGATTTCTTTATCCTCCTCCATGTCTAACACAATGAAATCTGCAGGGAAGATAAATTTGTCCACCTTGACAAGGACGTCCTCGATAATTCCCCTCGGGTGTTTAACCGATCGATCAGCTAACTGCAACGAGATCGTAGTAGGTCTAGCTTCACCTAATCCAAGCTTCCTAAAAATAGACAAAGGCATTAAATTAATACTAGCACCAAGATCACACAATGCCTTTTCAAAAATAGAGTTTCCAATAGAGCAAGGAATAGTGAAACTCCCTGGATCTTTAAGCTTTTGGGGCAATTTTCTCTGGATGATAGCACTACACTCTTTGTAAGTGCAATAGTCTCATAGTCCTCCAATTTCCTCTTGTTTGATAGGATGTCTTTCATGAACTTTACATAACTTGGCATCTGTTCAAGTGCATCTGCAAATGGGATGTTGATGTGAAGCTTCTTGAAAATATCCAAGAATTTGGTAAATTGCTTGTCAAGTTTGCTCTTTTTGAGACGCTGAGGAAAAGGAACATTGAGGCCTGATTCTTGAGGAGGCAATGGCCTTACTTCAGGGATGGTTTCTATTTGCTCTTGATCATCCTTATTAGCTTTTTCACCAGTTGAAGGAGTCTCCAATTCTTTTCCACTTCTCAAGGTTATCGCCTTGCATTGTTCTTTTGGATTCACTTCAGTAGTGCTAGGCAAGTTACCTTGTTGGCGGCCATTAAGCATGTTGGCTAATTGACCCATTTGAACTTCTAAATTTCGGATCTGTGCAGCTTGATTCTGGAAGTTAGTCTGGGTATCGGCCATGAACTTGTCAGTATGCTTGGCTAGCTGGAGCATTGCTTGTTCTAATTCAGACTTATTCTCCTGAGGTGACACTCCCTGCTGAGGCTGGCCCATATTTTGGTTATTTCTCCAAGAGAAGTTTGGATGATTGTGCCATCCCTGATTGAATATGTTGGAGAAAGGGTTGTTTTGTTGCCTATTGTAATTTACCATATATTGTGCATGTTCTGGCTGAGGTTGAGGGAAAGCTGCCATTTGACATTCTTCAGTAGGGTGGTTCCCTTGACAGTAGTCACAATTGATTGGAGGAGTCTGAATAGAGTTGGCAGCCAAATGGTTATTCTGAAGCTGTTTGGTAAGAGAAGCAACCTGAGCAGTTAAAGCAGTTAAAGCATCAATCTCATAAACTCCAATTGCTTTCTTTGATGCAGCCCTCTCATTTGGCCATTGAAAATTGTTAGTAGCTACGTCATCTAGCAACTCATAAGCTTCTTCTTCAGATTTCTTCATGAAAGATCCTCCTGCAGATGCATCAATTACAATTCTTGAAGTACCATTCAACCCATTGTAAAAATTGTGGACTATCATCCACTTAGGCAATCCATGATGAGGGCACCTCCTTAAAAGCTCCTTGTATCTTTCCCAAGCTTCATACAATGTTTCACCATCTTGTTGAGCAAAATTGTTGATCTCTATACGCAGTTTTGTTGTTTTTGCTGGTGGGAAAAATTTTGCTAGAAATTTATGCACTAAATCCTCCCAAGTAGTGATTGAGTCTGCAGGTAAGGAAGTCAACCAATCTCTTGCTCGATCCTTCAGAGTAAATGGGAATAGTAGAAGACGGATGGCTTCGTCAGTAACTCCATTATACTTGAATGTATTGCAAATTTCAAGAAAACTTGCAATATGAGCATTGGGATTTTCAGAAGGCAGCCCATTAAATTGAGTTGCTTGGATCATCTGCATTTGCACCGCCTTGATCTCAAAATTGTTTGCAGTCATAGTTGGTCTTCTTATAGCCGAATATACACCAACTGCGGTAGGCAAAGCATATGTAAGACCCGAAATTTTTGAAGACTTGTAATCTCCTTGTTCATAAGGAATTAAAGTCTAATTTATGTATCCATGATGTGTTATATGAAAAATTATGAATAATAATGAAAAATTCATAATTTTATCTAAACGATATTCGAGTCCTCATTTAATGATTTTGAGACTCAATTAATGTTTTACGAGCCAAGAATGAAGTTTTTAAAGGAAAAAGAATGAAAAAGGATGAAATTTGACAAAAGTCAAAGGTTTGACCAAAAGTCAAAGGGTTGATCAAAAAGTCAAAGGGTCGACCAAAAAGTCAAAGTTTGACCGGGACGGGTCACAACGTCGACTTTACAAGTATAATGAAGAAATATGAAAAGAATCTCTGAAAATGGAGTTTTATAAGCCGTAAATCCACCCTAGAAAAATCAAGCACACCGAAAAAGAATTAAGGGCAAAAAGGTCTCCGAAAAATTGGAGAAAGAGAGTTTTGGTCCAAAAATTTAATGGAATAATTTTTGGATCAAATTATAAAATAAAAATGCTCATCACAGTGTTTGAAATAACTGTAGAGCGCAAAAGGAGCCGTGAAGGAACGAGATAGCCAAACAAGGCATTAAGAAAGCTAGTGGAAGGTGACATCAACCTCTTGACATCACCCTCCACCAACCCAAGGCTACACATGTGGACTCCCCCATTTTCTTATCAAAAAAATTCGGCAACTAGAAGAAAAGAAAGAAAAAGAAATTGGTTAGTTGGAAACCAATGGAGACTTGAAAGCCAACCAAGCCAAGGACCCATGCCCATGCTTGTGACCTCATTCTCCACTAACCAAACTTGAGCAATTGGATTGTCCTCCCTCCCCCATATTCGGCTGCAAGAAGAAAAAGCAAAGGAAAGAAAGAAAAGAAAGTCAAAGGGGACAAGAAGGTATGGCATAAAGCCATGATTTAAGGACCAAAAAGTGAGTAAGTATGGGAGGATTTTCTAGAGATTTTTAGGACCAATCAAGGGCTGCCACATGCCCCTTTCCTCTCCAAAATTTTTCAGCAATCCAACCCCTTAATCTGCCCCATATTCGGCTGCATTGGAAGAAAAGCAAAGGACAAGAAAGACTTGACATAAAGCCTTGTTTCAAGGCAAGCAAAGCAACCACTCTAGTCATTCAAGACAACTCATCCTTTTCTTTTCTCATTTCCTTGTCAAAGCAGCCAAAAGCTTTGCTTTTTCCTTGGTCATTCGGCAGCTAGGGAGAGAAAA
>CM046381.1:4024531-4046531 GCA_025413485.1 Ficus microcarpa
GGAGAGAGAGAGATTCAAGAAAAAATTTGGGTTTTCCATCCCAAAGAGAGTGCACGGTTTCTAGAGAGAAAGAGCTAAGCAAAGTGAGAAAATTTTGGTGAATCTACCAAGCATTAGCCGACCAAGAGCAAGAGGAAAAAGAGGTATGTGGATCTTGAAAATTTCTTGGATTTCTCCTTTGATAATGCTTGGTTTTGTGGAGCCTTAGAGCTAACAAAATTAAAATTTTGGATGCATTCTTCATGAAGAAACCGAGGGCTAGAGCAAGTCAAGGAACCAAGGAAGATTTTGGGATTTCAAAACCCTAACTTGGGTTGAGGTAAATCTCTTAAACCTCCTTAAATCTAAGCTTTATTTAAGTGTTTTTAAGGTTGATTCAAGAGATTTGTAAGGACATAAGTCCATTTAAATTTCTGCCCTCATTTATGGTGTGTATGTGCTTGATAAGGTTAGGTTGGTTGGCTGACTTTGATGCTTGATTTCTTTTAAAAATTTGTGCATGAAAATGATGGATTTTTCATGCTAGAAGATAGGTTGTATGTCCCATAAGATTAGGCCAAAAATCTGCCAAGGCAACCCCGTTATTGCATGCTAGCTTAAGATGTAAACCGAAGTAACTCTCCAAGCTGCCAGTTCGGTTTTGAACCTAAGCAGTTTTGGAAAAACGTAAATATAAGGCCTTTAGAGGTCAAACGGGGAAAAACTCAAAACATGAAAGTTGTTCGGAACAACTTTTCCTAGAGGACAACGTGGACAGAATCTCGAAATAAGGCTCCAAAGGCCTTCGTTTTACCCGAAATCCGTGGCTGAACCCTGGGACGTTCTCCACACAGTTTTCCAGAGTTAACCCGTTTTCAAATGAAAACTGGTACTGATCTAGGCCGAACTAGATTTTGTGCAAAACATGAAAGTTTTAGCATTTTTCGATAGCTACAACTTTCATGAAGAAAAGTTTTTCAGATTCCGAGCCGATTTTTAAACTGAGCGCGTTTTGTGAGAGACGCGCAGAGAGTCCGAAATCAAGCAATTGAATCTCACGAAAATCTTTTCTAGAAAAATCAAGAAGTGTTCTTAAATGATTATTTTAGCTTCGAAAACCGTTCCAAAGATGGTTTCCGACCCCAAATGATTTTATGAAATATTTATTTCGAAAACCATGAATTTTAAAAGGGCTCGGGTTTGAAATTCACATTTTTCCAAAGTAAAGAAAAAGAGGGTTTCAACCAAGAATTTACAAGTTAAAGAAAATAATGAATTTGAGCCAATGAATTTTCTAATTAAAAGGGTTAGAAATTTTATAAGCAAAATGAAGGATTTTTGGGAGATTAATTACACAAGATTTTTCAAAAATAAGGAAAAGAAATTTTAAAGTAAAATTGGTAAACAAGCCGATTACGAACGGTAACCGGATATTATATCCGAGTTACAAACCCAAGGATAACCAAGGGTTAACAAAAGGTTGACCCAAGGTTAATTAAGGTTAACCTTAAGGGTTACCCAATATAACCTTAAGGGATACCCACATGTACAATTGGGCTAAAATTTAAAGGGTTAATGGAAATAACCCAATAACAAAGATGTATGAGCAAAGCCCAATAAGAGAACAAGGCTCTAACAAAAAAAAAAAAAAAAAAAGTTACCCAATGTAACCTCATAAGGAATTTTCCAAGTTCAATAAAGAATAGGGATAAATATGGCCTAGATGGATATCATGAATAGGGGACATACAACCAAAAGTAAAATGTGAGTGTTGGTAGGTCACCAACACCTTACGAAAGGATCCTGATCCTATATTTTTGGGTATATCAGGAAAGTGAATTGCGGTTGCCGACGATTTAAGGGACGCGGTTCTAAGGATACGGCACTAGAGGTAAGTACAAACCTCACCTGCAGTATGAAAACTAGTAAATTATGTTCAAGTATGTGGTTTTCAAATATGCTGCAATATGTTGTGTGCTATATCTATGAAATGCCATGTTTTATGAAAAGTGCTATTTTTGCGAAATGCCATGTTTATAAAATGCGCTATTTTCGTAAAATGCTATGTTTATGAAAAGTGCTATTTTTGCGAAATGCCATGTTTATAGAAGGTGCTATTTTCGTAAAATGCTGTGTGATAAAAAGTGCTATTTTGTAAAAGATTATAATAGTGCTATATTTGCAAAATGTCATGTTTATGAAAATGTCATGTTTGCAAATGCCATGAATGAAAAGAATGCCATGCCATGTTATTAATGAGATATAAAGTATGTTATCATATAGTGACATCATATGGTATGTTCACTAAAGATAAATAACATGGTAAGAAGTCACAAGTAAAGTGTCGTACCAACCTACACCAAGGTGGAGGATTTTTATATACAAGTTATGGATTCCCCTCGAGCTGATGTAAGAGGGTGGAGTCACTTGTGTTTCTTGGTGCAGTTAGGGACTTGCAACCCCATCTAACTGTACTCAGCGGCGCTCTATATTATTAAGGGTACGTACACTAAAGGGCCCATAAGAAAGGTAAGAATGTTAAAAAGAAATGCATAAATGGAACATAATTGGTTCATGCATATGCATATGACGATGAATGTTTTTATGATGTTTAAATGTTTTGTGAGATTATGTTTGTGCTTACTGGGCGAAAGCTCATTCAGTTATATTTCATACTGTAGGTAAGAAACCCGCAGCTTAATGCTGGGCATTGTTGGAGCGGTGTGGCGGCAGACGAAGGCGGTATGGATACCACTACGCATAATTTCCGCAAAATCTTTTGATGTAAAGAAGTTTTTGTATATAAGCATGTATGGTAAAAGACAAATTATGCTTTATGGTATTTTGGAACTAAATACCTTAAGTAATCGTTTACTTGAGTAGTAATGAAGTATTACTAAAGACAAATGTTTTATAAGTAAGTTCAAAAAAAAAAAGGAGATAGGAGTTTTAAGAAAGTCAAAAAAAAAATATATCCCCAAATTTTCAAGTAAAGTAAGTAAGTAAGTAATGTAAGGTAAGGAGTGACGGCCCTACGTAGTAAGGGGGCGTCACAGCATAGTCCCGCAAGGCAGGTGGCGGGTTGTTCTCGTTTCTTACTCCACCAGTATCACCCATAGTTTCTTGCGAATGTCTAACAATTTCTCTTCTTTCCCTTCTGTTTCGTCGACAAGAATGCTCGATTTCAGGATCAAAAGAAAGTAAGTTATCGTTTTCAAACTTTCGCATGCACCTAAGGAATACTCCTGTAAAGTAGAAACAAAGACAAAGAATAAATAAAAAGAATTCAAAGTAAAATTAGAATTATTTGACTCGATATTAGTAGGACTAACTAGTCCCCGGCAACGGCGCCAAAAACTTGGTAGGTGATTTTTCGCAAGTGTACGAGCCGGTTCAAATAATAAAGTAGTGAAAAGATATCGTTCCCAACGAGGACTAATTACTACCAATTACCGAATTACTTTAATTCCAATCCTAATTGAACAATAAATTTAAGAGATGCAATAAAAGAAAAGAAATTTAAATTAAACAAAAAGCACGAATTTAACACGGAGAAATTCAATATTTTAGGATATCTAGGGTTTCAGATTTCACCGAATTAATCCTGTTCAAAACACCAAATTTAATCAACTTCTGCTTATTCCTATGCTGATGACAAACTTCTCTAATATAATCACTAATCTTTCTCAAGCATTAGCAAACTACCACAACAAGCCAGTTTTCACCTCTCAGTCTCAAACTCCAAACCTATCATGATTTATTAAGAACAAGAAATTTATAGTATCACACAAGCCTCATAGATATCTCTATCCTATGACAATCTCATGGTATTTAATCAAGGTCTAATCCAATTATCACTTCTCAGTCTCAAATTGAATAACAAATCAATGGGAAAGGGCGCGCATACTTTAACAAGCATTAAGAATAGATTAAACACTCAGCATAGATATGAATAAACATCAAAATTGAATTAAACCATAATGAAGTTGAACATTCATAATCCGACTACATCGTAGCCCTAGAAAGAGAAATTTAGTTCATAACGAAACTAAAAACCATCCTAAATAATGTTCTAAGCATGATGAAAAAAGGAAAAGAACTGATTTATGATTCGGAATTGCCGCGCTCCGTCTCTGGAATTGCTTCTCTTCTTCTTCAATTCACCAATTGCTCTTCTTTTTCTTCCTCTATTTTTTTCTCCGAAAAAATCCTCCTTTGAAACCCTAAAAGGCTTCTTTTTATAGCCACAAACCGAAAGATTTGATATTTGAATTTCAAATTTAGAGAATCAAGTCGGATTTTTCATGATATCGCATTGGCGCCTAGGCCTCATTTTTCTGCGCCTAGGCCCCAAACTGGAATCGCGATTTGTGCCTAGGCCTCAATTTTCTGTGCCTAGGCCCCAAAATACGTAGGCAAAACTCTCTTTTAGCGCCGAGGCGCCACTGAAACAGCGCCTAGGCGCCGTCCTCTCGGGTTTTTTGTACTGAAAAATTTGATTCAAGCGCCTAGGCCCCATAAAATGGATGCGTAGGCGCCCAATACTTCTCAAAACAAGATCTTCACACCAAAGCATGCCAAACGCTCCATTTTAGCTTCAAATCGCGCTGAAAAATGAAGAATCCATCTTTTTACCTAAATCCTACAAAAGAGAATAAAACAAAATAAAAGATCCTAAAAACTCATTGAAAACCAACAAAATAATAAGTTAAAAGTACCCAATTAAGTAGTGTAAAACTAACTTATCAAGTTTCAACCAAAATATATACATATACATATATATATATATATATATATATATATAAAAGAGTAAGAGATCGAGAAAGTAGAATATTAAAGAAAATGCAATTGCATACATAACTTAGTGATAGCTCGACACTTGATTGTAGACTCTGAATCTCTTCACCCTAAATTAAAATGAAAAAGAAGAAAAAGTATATAAAAAAAATTAAAAAAAATGGTAAACCAAATTTTAAACGGTAAAGTAGTATTAATTTTATATATAAAAAAAAAAAGACATGGATAATTTTGGAATATGTAAAGTGTGTAGGTAAATAAATTTAAATGGTTAACTATAGTCTAGTAGAAATTTCATACTCGACTACATCAGAAGATATAGAGTTTGAATTCATCGTAATCTCAATTTGAAAAAAAAAATTTAGAATTAAGATGTGTCTATTTATTTATTTTTGACTAAATATAACGGATAGAAATCAGTAAACGTAATAAGATATTCCAATTAGGTTGACACATCTTTATCACCCTCACACTTTCCTATCGCTCTAAAATTTTATTAATAAAAAAGAACAGTTACAAAAGATCATTACTGTGAAGGGGAAATAAAATAACAAAATGAAACAACTAGACCCAACCTAGCGAAAAAGAAAACTAACTAGAAGGCAGTCTCCAGGATAAATACTAAATTCTCTCCTTGAAAGTGCTTTCAAATATGCTTCGTTAAAAAAACCTTGAGGTAAAACCCAAAGGAAAAACGCCTGTGAGAGAAAAAGAGTACATATTTACCAAAATGGTTGATATTTTACGAAGGTTGAACCCCAATAAGAAACACAAACTCAACAAGCAACTAATTGTGAAACCTATAGCAAAGAAGACCAACTAATCTGTCCTGAAATTTTCCCGTAGCAACTGAGAATATCTTGAAGGCACTTAATATTTTTATTATTGGCTCTACAAAACAACAAAACGTCATCAGCGAAAAGCAAATGGGTAGGGATATTACCTCCTCCAGAAGCTATGATTGGGACAATACCTCCCTCCAATTTTCTATTAATCAAACAGCTGAGAAAATCTTCAGCATGACAAAAAATGATTGGAGATAGTGGATCGCCCTGTCGAACACCTCTTCGGCAATTGAAAAAACCCTCAGGAGTCCCATTTATGAGCGCCGATAGTCTAGCTGATATAAAAATCTAGTGGATCCAATCACGGAATTTGTTGGAAAAGCCGAAAGCTTTGAGCACATGAAGAATAAAGTCCCCGTGCATCGTGTCAAATGCTTTTCTGAGGTCAATCTTAATTGCCATTTTTCCACCAAAAGTTTTTTTGTCCATATATAGCACTAACTCCTTCAGAGGCGAGAGCAATGCAATCTTGAATCTGCCCGGGAGGAATAAAACCGAACTGATTCGGAGAAACAATACACTGAGCGATCTTTCCTAACCTGTCAGCAATGATCTTGGTAGTAACCTTATATAAGAATTTCCAAGCACAATTGGACGAAACGATTCAATAGAAAATGCATCTTTAATTTTAGGAATGAGGACAATAAAGTTAGAGTTGAGGTTTCGAGGTACGTGACCAGTGATAAAGAAGCTGCGGACAAAGTTCATCGTTTCTGACCCAACAATATTCCAGCAATTTTGAAAGAATAAACCCCTAAATCTGTTCGGTCTTGGGGCGCTAGATAGATCAAGGGAAAAAATCATATCACGAAGCGTCTCTGCTGAGGGAATACCAAGAAAATGCATAATGGCATTAATGATGGTGCAATTTGGATCTTCTTCTCGATTATTACAGAACAAAGTCTAGTTGAAATTTATCACATGAATTTTAATCTCCTCCTGGTTATCTACTAGATCATCATTGATTTGCATTGCAGCAAGTGGTTTTTTAACCTTCCGAACTCGAAGCAGTGCACGATAAAAAGTTGTAATACGATCCCCATCTCTAGTCCACATGACCCGAGATTTATCCCTCAAAAAGGTCTCTTGGATTTTGGGCTTATCTTCTAAATCTCTCTTGGCGGCAAATTCGGAATTAAAAAGCTCTTCAGTGAAATCCATATTTGTAATTTCATTTTGAATCTCTGAAAGTTTCTTCTCAGCATTCTCAACCAGTTGAAAATTTTTATTCCAGCGTTTTAGATCACCTTTCAACAAACGCAATTTCTGGCAGAGATCTAAATTCCATCCATATATTAGACACCATAGGCAAAAAATTCTCATCATGACACCACGCCGAAAGGAATCTGAATGGAGATGGACCAGTAAGAGCCGAATTAGTAGCAATTAGCATGATCGGATTGTGATCAGAAGCAACTTTAGGAAAGGCAATTGCTGAAACTGTATCCCATAAATTCATCGAATTGGCAGAACAAAGACACTCATCAAGACGTTGTTCACATGCTTCTTAACGCCCCTACCATCTGACCAACTGTAAAAAGCACCACGAGTGTTAATATCAACAAATCTGCATCAGTCTAAGCCATCAAACCAAACGTCAATCCTTTTCTCCAAATCAAACCAAACATCAAGCCATCACGGAAGTTAACACTGTTGCAGCCACTTCTTGGGCGGATCAGGTGGAAGAAGACACTAGTGAGAGTGCATTCACGTTGGTACAACCGAAGAAGCAGGGAAATAGAATGTCCACCCGGACCCGAGGTAATAATAAACGTTTCCATAAATGAAGGTCCTTCATTGGAATATTAGGGGCATAGCACAAGAAAATTCTCAGTATGCCCTTCACAATATTTGCCGTAAAAATAGGCCGGATTTTGTTTGCATTGCTGAGCTGTGGATTCCTATTGACAAGATTTCTGCGAATTATGGGAGATCTCTTACTCTGGTTCATGTTGTATCGAATGTTAGATCTAATAAATTGACGAATATCTAGTTATTTGCCTCCAACAATATAGACCAAGTTAATATCATTGATGCTGACTCTCAACAAATCACTATTGAATTCTTTGATCATGATGTCATGCATATAATTTCATTTGTGTGTGCTAGTATGTTTTATGGAATTCGTCGTCAGGATCAAATTACCACCTTGAATAATGGTTGGAATGGCCCTTATTGTTGGTGATTTCAATGAGGTTTTGGACGTGTCCGTTTAGAAATAGAATGTAAAATATTTTTAAAAAAAGGTACGATAATAGAATCGGTTTTTTTATTTTTTATTTTTAATAATAGTTAAGAGAGAGAATATTCTCTGTCGGTATCCAATACAAGAGATAGGGTTATAATCATGATTAGAAGAAAATAGACAGATCAGTTAGTGAGGGGTTCTACAAACCCTTCATGATTCTTTTTTTTTTTTTGTTGGAACCCTTCATAATTCTGTTTCTGTGGATGGACAAATAAGGTCCAATGTTCTGTCATCATCTCGTGTTTCACATATTTTATAAGAGAAATAAAACAAAATAAATTGAAATCACCATCCGAAAAGCTTGTTTTTATGTGCATGATACAGAAAGGACAAATAAGTTCCCATGTTCTATCATCATCTCGTGTTTCACATATTTTATAAGAGAAAAAATAAATAAATAAATTGAAATCACCAACCGAAAAGCTTGTTTTAAAGTACATGACTTCTTATACAAAATGGACAAATAAGGTCCCATTTTCTGTCATCATCTCGTGTTTCACATATTTTGTAAGATAAAAAATAAATAAATAAATTAAAATCACCATCCGAAAAGCTTGTTTCTATGTGCAGGACTTCTTATAGTTTATATATACACACATATTATATAGAGTAAGTGACCTAAATAGTCTCTGAACTATTTTAAATGTGATAATTTGGTCTTTTCTTTTTTGTTTTTTGTTTTGTTTTTTTTTTTTTGTGGCCTAGATGATCCTAAATTTCTATTTTCTTAGACTTTTTAGTCCTTTTCCGTAAAAAAAACTAACTGATTGTTCACATAAGTAGCATGTTTTTAGTTTTTTGAAGGTCAACTACGTAATTTTCCGAGGGTTTCCCACCAAATTTTTGAGATTGCTAGTATCCAGAGAGAGAGATCGGGGGGGGGGGGTGACCTGTGAGAGAGATCAGGACCCAGTCGCAGGGGCGACCCAATCGTGATGGAGGGCGGGGCCGAAGAGAAAGATTGAGGAGGGGGGGCAACTCAGTAGCAGCGGTGGGTGGGGGTGAGAAAGGGGGAGAGAGAGAGACTTTTGAGAAGATTGGAGGGTATATATTTTAGTTTTTTTACTACAAAAATGATTAGTTGAGTAAGATTCTGTTAGAAATTTAATGAAGTTTAATAGAAAAGATTGAAACGGCTAAGAAAATAGAAGTTTACGGTCATCTTGGCAAAAAAAAAAAAAAAAAAGGGGACAAAACCATCACATTTAACAAAGTTCATGGTCTATTTAGGCCAATTACTCATATATGCATTGAAAAATAAACACTCGTAATTCAGTGCTAAACTACAAAGGTCGTTTCATATATGTATTGGCAACATATAATAATTCGTTTGACAATAATTATACGGTATGTTTTTTGACCTTTATGATAATTGTCCTATAATTATTGTTTATAAATGTTAGAAGAATTTGTAAACTAACATCATATACGAGCGTTTATTAATGAATTTAAGTTGTTTCTAATCATGAAGTACTACTATATATAATCAATTGTAAAATTCACACATTAACTCTTCCTAAACATCCTTTTGGTGAAAAACTTGAGAGAACCAGGAACATGTAGCTGTTTGGGGACCGGTAAAAAAAGGGAGAAAGAAGTGAATAACATTTTTACAATAAGTAATTAAAGTAAATAATATGTTTTAAAAATTATATTCAAAGCAAAAAATAAATTTAATTATTAGATAAGTAATGTTTACTAGAAGTAAATAATAAATAAACTAAGTTAATTACTGTAAATTTGTTATTTATTTTGAATAAATAAACGTTTTTACAATTTCTGAGGAAAAAAAGTACAAACAATGAGAAATTTGTATTATGGATGGGCAAATTTTCATTACTGTAATAGATAAGAATAAATACAGACAATGTTAAAAAAGAAGGAAATTATTATTAACCTATTCTAATGGACCATTTTAGGGAAGTATCTGAATAGAAACATTTGTGATAAAAACATTTGAATGGAAAATTTTGAACAGAAGCATTTTAAATGTATTTGGAATTTTAGTTATCTGAAAAGACATAGAGCAAGTTTGTCATTTAAGAACAAAAACCTAGATGACATTTGGATGCTTCATTTCTAAATATTTTTAACAAAATGCATATTTTTAATTATCCTTCAAATGGAATTCCCCAACTGGTCCTAAACGGTTGCTCCAAATTGCAGCTAAATCTCCTAAGTTTAGGAAATTATCAGGAAAATAAAAATGAGAAATTAGTAAAACCTTGTTGGGACCAGCTCAACGACTATGAGTAGAAGTTCCCAGGTTCAAATCCCCGTGAGTATTTTTATTATTATTATCATCTATAAGTTAGAGTCATAGGCCCCGGTGTTGGTGAATAAAAAAAAAAAAAAAAAGATTAGGAATTATTAACCTGTGACTCTCCAAAGTCTGTAGTGTACCCCAATCAAGATGGTACTCACGTCGAGAGCGTCACTCTTGGCTATGATAAACTCTGTCCATTGACATGATAGAGGTTTGGTAAGAGCTTCAGATAATTAGTCAGTAGATGAGACAGGAGAGAGGCGTGGTTCACTGTGTTGAACCTTATCACAAAAAAAATGAAAATTCATGAAAATATGTTTTAGATAAGAATGAAAAATAGGATTCGCAATTGAATAGGTAGCACCAATATTATCGCTTTAACAATGATTGGATCCTAATAATTATCGCAACAGAACGATGCTTTTTCAAAGTTCAAGAAACGACATTATGGCTAAGGAATAACATTTCAACACCAGTAGATGTGCGATCATCGATGTTACCTTCATACGTAATCTGCGTTAGAGAGATAAAAGCATGGAGTAACAAGGGCGAATTATACTGTAAAAAACAAGCCGTTGATAATGCGTACCTTTAAGATAACGAAGAAATCGTTGCACAATGGACCAATATGCTGAAGTGGGACAATGCATGAATTGATACAACTTATTTACCGAAAATGCAACATCGATCTAATAGCATGACTGAGAAATACTGAAGACCACCCACAATAGAACGATAAATTCGTGGAATTATTAAGAGTAGTGTAGGCACTTTCGAGACATACTGGTATATTCATATTGTTGGCGTTGAGCATCTTTGCTTTGTTAAGGAGATCGTGAATGTACTTATGCCGGGACTATTGAGGAATGAGGTGACTTCAACTCTAAGAAAGTTTGATGGAGTGAACAGATATTTAATGGAGAACTTTGCTGCCAGTTGTTCTAAAAAACGATTTAGACAAGAATGAAATCATCTACATATAGACCAAAAGATACATCATAAAATTGAATTTTTTGTAGATAAATAAGAAGGTGCGTGATTTGGAATTAAAAAATCCAATTGAGAGAAAAAATTTGCAAAGTTTTAATGGTACCATGCTTTTGGAGCTTGCTTGGCACCATATATATTGAGTGCCTTTTTGACATATGAGATACAAGTGTCGGATTTTGTTTGTCGACAAAGCCAGTTGGTTGGGTCATGAACACATCTTCAGATGAATGCAAGTGGAGAAAGGCATTATTGACTAAATGTTGGAGAGACCAACCTTTTGGCAAGAGCAAGAAAGAGGATAAGGCGAACTATGGTTGGTGTTATGACATGCCTAAGGGTATATTTGTTTCAACCATTTTGTCAAATGAGACATATTTTATCCAGATAGCATATCTACATATGTGTTGGGTTTTCTCTATCTTAAATACTCTATTTGGATTGTCCATTTTGAAATTGGGTCTAGGTTCCAAAAAACCCAATCTCAGAAAGCTAGTCTGGCCTATTCCAATTTTTGAGACTGACAAATGAAAATTTTCAACAAACTGTCCAATTAGCATAAACTCAAATGTTCTTTTTTAAAATTTAACATTCAAACGTCCATTCAAATGATTATCCAAATGTTATCATCCCAAAATATTTTCATCCAAATGTTTCCATCTAAATATGAAAATCTAGACGGTTTCCCAAAGGCAAGCTAAATTTCTCGCGGTAGTCAATGTTGGGTCATTGGAGAAATCCTAGGGGTGCTTACGGAGTATTTGGGATTAGGCTTCAAAATGTGATGGTTTTGGAAAGTGTGGGATCATTAGTTGGAGAGAAGGAAAGGTGAAAATGTTGGTTATTATTTGGGTGAATTGTGGTAAATATGGACGTTGGGTCGGTGGGATTTTTTTGGTGGGGAATTATTTTGGGTAATGGGAGGTGAAATTTGAAAGGTAGGATTTTGGATTATTTGTATACGAGAATAGGAAACGGAAAGTAGTGGAGTTGAAGAATTGATCCAAACGGAAATGGGATTCCATAAAAGGCTGCTCCAAACAGTAGCTAAATCTCTAAAATTGATGAAACTCTCGGGAAATAAAAATGAGAAACTACTAAAACCCTGGGGCTAGCTCAACGACTGTGAGTAGGAGTTCTTAAGTACAAATCATATGAGTGTTTTTATTATTATTTTTAATAAGTGAGAGTCATTGGTCTCAATATTGTTAAAAAAAAAAAGAGGAAAAAAGAGAGAAACTATAAAAATAAAATAAAATAAAATTTGATTACGAATTATTAACTTGTGACTCTCCACTTTCCTTGTTATAGGGGTTTGGTAAGACCGTCAACCAATTAGTCGGTAGATGAGACATAAGAAACGTGTAGTTTACAGAGTTGAACCTTATCGCAAATAAAATGAAAATTTATGACAATATGTTTTATATAAGAATGAAAATTAGGATTTGCACTTAGATAGATAGTACCGATATTGTCACGATAAAGCAACGAGATGCCAAGTTAAAATAACAATGATTGGATCCAAATAATTTTAGGTACTTTGTCCTCGGTGGAAGACCATGCAATAGACAGTTGGTGTTTCAAACTTTCAAGAAATGACATTATTGACTAAGGAATATATATGCAATCATCGAATTTACCTGCGTAGTCTCGGCCGGTGGAGTAACAAGGGTGAATTGTATCGTAAAAACAAGCCGTGATTGATAATTAATGAGTACCTTTAAGATAATGAAGGAGTCCATTCACAACGGGCCAATTACGTACGGAAGACGATGTATGAACCGAGACAATTTATATAGTGAAAAGGCAACATCTAATGATGGCGTGAGTGAGAAATCATGAAGACCACCTACAATATAGAACGATAAATTTGTGTCGTTAATAAGAGAAGTGCCGGTCAGTGAGTTTAGCACATTGTTTGTAGATAAATAATTACGGAGGTGTGTGATTTGGAATTAACAAATCAAGTTGAGAGTAAAAATTTGCAAATTTTATGGTACCATGCTTTTGGAACTTGGCTTGAGACCATAGAGTGATACGTGTGTGGAATTTTGTTTGTCGACAAAGCCAGTTGGTTGATACTATCATGGACACATCTTTAGATAAATTCATGTGGAGAAAGGCATTATATTGGAGAGACCGACCTTTGGCAGGAGGGACGATTTACATATATAGCCATTTTACAGACTTTGGTTTAAAAATTATCCTGTAATGAACTTGTTTGCAAAAATGAACAAAAGTAATAACTACCTATTTCATATTTCATATTGACTAAAATACACATTCATTTTAAATTAGGAAAGAGAATATCTTATTCCCTCCTAAAAATTAGCACTTTATTTTCAAAAAATTAAAAAAACAAGGTTGGAAAATCCCTTGATTTTTACATTCACACAGAAAACCCAAAGCCATTTTTTCCCATTTCTCCCATCTTCCACAGATCCATTTTCCCCCATTCTCCCATATCCGACTAACTCAATGGAAAAGGAGCCTTCATTTTGTGAAAATGGCAATGGAAAAAAACCTAGAAAAGTCACCATGGTTTGAGGAGAAGCATGTACCTCCATCACGTAGGCTTTCGTTACAGATCACATCAGGGTTTAAGCACCCATCATTGATTCCATCAATGTCTAAGTATGGAGATGCTGAAAAGGTACATATTGATTTGGTCATTTTCTGTTAGATTATTTTTCTAGGATTTGAGGAAGTTTGGTTTGTACTGTGTCAAAATGTTGTGGATTTATTAGTTTTAGGGTATTGCATTGGAATGGTATAGATTGTCTGGTTTTAAGATTTTGAGTCAATATTTTATATATTTCGTTTGGAACTGATATTGATTTGGTCATTATATATTTGATTGTTAATTTAGGGTTTTGAATTTTTGGATTCTATATATTGTTTTTATCTTTTTGTATTCTTGTCTTTTTTTCCTCAAAAACTATCACATGCAAATGTTTTCGTTACAGTTTTTTCATGTAAGACATGTAAGTACTGTTTTGAGTTTTTGTGGTCCATAAATAATTGACTTGGTCTTTTGGATTTCAAAAGACTTGGTCATTTTTCTTTTTTTCCTGTTATGAATTTCGTAAGACACGATCAATATGCTACGGATCTCTTAATGTTATTGTATTCAGTCAATATATTTGAGATTGATGTTGAGACTCTAATATGGTCATTATACTATGGACTATGGTAATTATTTTTGTCAATTTAGGGTTTTGAATTTTTAAATTTTCTATATAATATTGACTTTATCCTTTGGTGTTATCGTCTTTTTTTTTTTTTTCCAAAAAAAAAAAAAATATATATATATATATATTACATGGGATTGAAAACTATATCCTTTAAAAATTTAAGATAAAAATCATTGTTATCAGTATATATTAGTGTTTTAGTGTTCAATCCTTACAATATTGATGACATTCACACTTTCGGTTCTTTTTGCTAGACTCAGTCATTAATAATGTTTGTAACAGATTTGTCATGTTGGTGATTAAATTGATAATAAGGATTCAAAGTTCATAAAGTGAGCATGATTTTTTTTTCCTTCTGTATTTCATTAAAGTTATGGTTGGTCCTTATATTATTTACGTACTGCCAATTGAAGGTTCGTGGTCTATTCTTTTTCATATTGCCCATCTTAATGTTTTTTGATTTGTTATTGACTCGGGGGTTTTTTTTTTTTTTTTTTTTTTTTTTTTTTTTTTCAATTGAGTTATGCAAATAGGGATAACTTTTGAAGCAAAAAGAGTAATGGACTAACAAGAATATCAAACTCGACTACAAAGTAGAAGTTATTAAGATATCATATTGATGAGGTTAATATGTTTATAACTATATTTTGTTGAGAATATCATATTGATGAAGTCAATGTGTTATGAGGATCAACTTTCACTTTAATATGTTTTGTTATTCGTAGTTTATTTTATATATTCATTGTTATATCATATTGATGAGGTTAATATATTATGAACCTATATTTGGTTTATGTGTAATATTTTAAATGACAAAGTCAATTTGATAATGATTCAAAATTTTTTTTTTTGTCAATTTGATAATGATTCAATTTTTTTTTTGTGTCTTTATTTTAATTTCGTCTTTTGATTTCTTTTCAATTGAAATCAATTTATGTTAATATGAATTAATTAAATTGATAAATATAATTTTATCAAATAATGTAGATGCAATCTCGTAAATATGAAATGGTTTTAAAAAAATCACACATACCACAAAAATTGTAAAAAAAAGAACGCCCTCTTTAAAAACCAAAAGACCCGCAATAATAAAACACTGTTTTTAGCAAATCTAAACCTTCATAACGTACCATGAGATAAAGCACAAAAAAAAAAAAAAAAAAAAATCTTCCTCCCTTAGAATTGGGGGAAAAAAAACTACCTAAAATAATTAACTAATTTAAAATTGATATATATATATATATCGATATTTAAATAAAAAAACATGCTTTTTTAATTTAAGGAGTTAAATATGGTGTAAACGAAAATATCAGAAAAGATTTTTTTCCATAAAAAGATAAACTGAATATTAAAATGAAAAACATGTCAGAAAAATTAGGAAGGGCAAATGTGGAAAAGAAAGATAGTGTGATTCAAAATTTGTTCAAAGTTGCAACTAAGTTTCAAAGTGTTTATATTTTACAAGGGTGTTCAAAACTAGAAATTTTGTGTAAATACTTCTTTTGTCAAATGAGACATATTCCATCTAGATGGCCTATCTAGATAAGTGTTGGGGTTTTCCCCACCTCGAATGCTTTATTTGGATTGTACATTTTGAATTGGGTCCAAGTTTCAAAAAACCCATCCCAAAAAGCTAGTCCCATTCCAATTTTTTAGACTGGCAAATAAAAATTTTCAACAAGTATCTAAACATAAATTCAAATGTTCTTTTTTATATGTTAACATCCAAACGTTTGTTTAAATGATAATCCAAATGTTACCATCTCAAATATTTCTCTCAAAATGGTTCCATTTAAATGCAAAAATCTAGATGGCTTCTCAAACGTGACACTAAATTTCTCACGGTAGTTGGTCAATGGTGAAATCCTAGGGATGCTTACGGAGTACTTGGGATTAGGCTTCAAAATATGATGTTTTTGGAGAGTGTGGGATTATTAGTTGGAGAGAAGGAAAGGTGAGAATGTTGGTTATTATTTGGGTGAATTGTGGTAAATATGGACGTTGGGTCGGTGGGATTTTTTTGGCGGGGAATTATTTTGGCTAATGGGAGGTGATATTTGAAAGGTAGGATTTTGAATTAGTCGTGTACGAGAATGGGAAACGGAAAGTAGTGGAGTTGAAAAATTGATCTTGGGAGACTATACTTTTGCATGGGTCAACGTTAGTGTGAAATGAGTATAATGACCTCAGATGTTCTTCTAATTGTCCCATTAATTTCATTAACTGATTGAGATTGTTAAAGTACGTGATGACTTGAGGTAATTAGTAAAGTGAAGACAATGATATTATTTTAGTGAGGATAAATAATAAAAGATAAAGTTTTTAAAATAACTTATATGAATAAGGATAATTAATTTTTAATGGAGGTAAAATAAGATAAATAATAAGTTTTTAAGGGCAAAATTGAAATAAATAAATAAATCAATCAATAAGATAGATATGTCCTCACTGAGCCACAAGTGGCTCTACTCCTGAATGGAGGAGTGAATTATGCAAAACGAGGAAGTATTCGGTAGTGCCCAATTATCCCTGGGATCAATTTTGTGTAGAGATTTTGTTGGTAATTGGTTTTGCATGAATGGGAACGTGTGTGTGAAAAGAAGAAGAGTGAAAACAAGAGTCAAATGTATTAGGTCCGGGATGGTGGAGTGATTGGTGCCTAAACGAAAAATATTTTCCGCAAAAACTATAACGTGTCTAAACACATTTTGTTTCGAGTACTAAGGTCAATTTAGTGATAATTAGCACTTTGAGAAAGAGTATAATAACCCAAAAACACACAAGGTTTGGACCTAGTGTCAAGTTTATTTGAGATATGAGGTCGTAACCATGAATTGCAAATTATGGCAATAAAAATATCTTAGGGGGTGTTTGATGAATGAGTTTAGTTTAAGATTTTTAAGTTTTAATAGTAATTTTTCAAAAAATTACTATTGAAAATTACTATTTGAGATGGATAATACCATTTTATGGATAGAAAGGATTACAAAGCTTGATATTCACCACCATTATTAGAGTTAGTATTTCAGTACCATCACCAATTATGATGCTATCGAAGACGGTGTAGTGGGACCATGGGGAGAGTGTGTTGAGGTTGGTATTAGTATTGTGATGTGACTCTATTTTAATGCAGCTTTTGCATCAAAATGGTGCAACTTTTAACTTCAAATTTAAAGTTCATTTCCAACTCATCTACTTTAAATTTTATTATAAAAATAATATTTCCTGTATTTTTCTTTTTATTCTAATTACAAAAATTATTTTATTTATGAAAACACTATGTAATTCTTATTAATGTATGTAATGGACAAAATTGTTTCAAGTGTTTTATATTCTATATGACATATTACACATTATTTTTAGTTTATTTCGTAAATTTTAACATGAATCATAATAAACTTAAAACAATTAAATTAAACAAAATTAATAATGTTATAAAAAGATACAAAAGGAAGTAATTTTGTGGAAAAATATGCAATTGGGATAAAAAGATAAATTGTTTGAGGTGGTGTTTGGTCATTTCTTGGCATGTACTTAAAAGATGGGCATTGTTTGACGAAATGATCTGGTTATCTACAAAATTAACACCTATCAATATAGTTTCTTGATATGTGTTTAAAAAACAGGTATCGTTGGACAAAGTGGCCTAGTAGTCCATATATTTGATACTTGTCCAAGTTATTACATTGGATAGGGAGAAAAGACAAGGATCAATTTTATAAGATTATGACTCGTTTGTAACATCATCAGTCTGATTTTCATGTTATGGCTTGGTAAATTTTCATTCATATAATAATTAAAGTATAATTCACCAAAATAAAATAAAATAAAATAAAATAAATACATTTACAATATTGATTTAGGAAATAATAATTCACCTATTACAAATCTTCTAATGAAATACAAGAAGATATCAAGAAATAAGATAAGAAACTACAAAAAAAAAAAAAAAGAAATTATTACAAATTGTCAGCTTGTGACTCAACTTTGTGAATGGTTTTAGTGGTGATTGTGGTTACTTTTTAGGTGCACTACTTTGTTTTCTTGTTTTGTTTTATTTTGGTTTTTTTTTTTTTTTTTTTTTTTGTTTTTTTTTTTTTTTTTTGTTTTAATTGTTTTTCCCTACTATCTAGAAAGGGGCCGACGTGGTCTTGAACAAAATTTTAGTCCCTCTTCTGTTATCCTTTTGTTTCTGGAACAATTCTACGGTGCTGGAGTACACTTACTTTATCTAATTTGGAGTAAATGAATTCCAAATTATAATAGAACTATCCACATATAATTTTAATCGGACCTAGACTACAACGTAGATACACCAAAATAGATCTCTATATCTAATAAAATCAAACATCAATATCCCTCTTTTTTTTTTTTTTTTTTTTTTTTTTTTTTTTTTTGTGTGTTTGTTTTTCAATTTGAGAAGATTAAGGGTTTCTTTGTTGTCGTAGGTTTCGTTTTGATATAAAAGTCAATTCTTATTTTAAAGTAAGAAGTCATGTTTGTTTGGTTTTGAAATGGGGTATGCTTGTTCAACTTATTAAAAAAAAAAAAAAAGAGGAAAATTACCAAGGTAATCACCTTAATTTTTTTTTTTTCATCTATTAATAACACAAACTCCCTTATCTTGACCAACATGACATAAGCTTTAGTTAATTTTAGTTTAATTTTGTATCATATTAGTCTAATATTAATTTTTTGTGTCATGTTGATATAATGAGTTTTAAGTTTATGCTATTCAGATACTTTCCCAATTAAAGAAGGGATCCCCTTCATTTTAATACTCTTCTAACTTATACCCCCTCAAATTTTGCAATGTTAACAAGAATGCCATTGGAATTTTAAACCGTTAGGAAAAATCTCTTTTGTGATATTTTGGTCCTAAAAACTTTAATTTTACCCTTTAAACTTTAGTACGTTTGTAACTTTAGTTCTTGAACATTGAAAATTGATCATGCTTACACCTTTCAAACTTTAAACTATTAGGGGAAAAAAACCTCGTTTTGTCATATTTCGTTCACTTAATGCTAATTTGATACTAGTTTAGACAATAAAACGTTAGTTTGAACTAAAAATTTTATTTATGCAAAAATAGTCTTAAACATCAATTTTCAATATTCCAAGAGGGGTGACATCAATTTTGAATATTTGCGTGGGGGGGGGGGGGGGTGATTTTTGGAGTAAATTTGCAAATACACTAAAGCTACTGGGCCAAAATAAAGTTTTTATGGTTGAAATTAATAGGATAGAATGGGTGGCTTTACTAAAGGTTTAGGGTCCGTTTTGGGTTATTTTTCGAAATACCTTTTAAATTTTTTTTTTGTCATTTTCTTCCAATCTTACGATATATTCACTTTCCTAAACATTTTGAAAAAACTCAAACTTTAAAGTTCATAAGTTTATTGTTTTAAATCGAAATGAAATAAATTATTTTTTAAATTACATAAAATTTCGAGAGGAAGGAAATATGATCCATATTGCTATTTTCTTTTCCAAACACATTTCAAGTTTTTTTTTTTTTAATATTTTTTCACTCCAAATGGTTCATTTTCACCAAACGTACATTTTCAAAACTTAAACCTCTAAAACATCATCTCCAAACGTCTCCCTAAACAGTTCCTTAAAGTTTGAGCTATAGTCTTGTTATATATTTTAATTATATCAGTAGAAGTTATTTTAATCATTGGATTATATTTCAATGGTCTTATATATGAACGTCTATCTTAAATATTTACAGAATAAATGCTACTCTCAGTCATAATCGAGGACCTATTTTACAAGATTGATAGGACCTATTATTTTAACTATTGAATTAAATTTCTTAATAGTTTGATCAAACAGTTATGTGTCAGTGTTGTAAATGAATTTTAACATGGATACTCATTGATTGCCCCGGTAAAAAATTTATCTTACAATTAAAAATAATTTGAATCAACAGTAATGGATTTAACTTGCGCAAGCATTTAAAGTTGCAGTGGAGGAATGAAGACCACAAAAATTCCCTTTTAGAGAGAGAGAACCACTAACGCATCTTTTACTCTGTTTGGAGCAAACAGTAAAGACAAGCCTTTTTTTGTCAAAAAAGTCGGGGGGAAAAAAAAGAGAGAGAGAGAGAGAGCATTTAATGAGCTTGTCTTATACCTCTGAATCTGAACTAAAAAATCCATTATTCCAAATTTCTCAAACACAACGGAATGACGAAGAGAAATATTCTTTTGACCACCACTTTTCTTCTTCAACGTCTGAATCTGAATCTGATTTTATTTTCCCTTTGTTTATCCTCCACCAAATCCTTAACCCGAATTGAGAATGGCCAATCTCTCAATCGATCAGAGACAATAGAATCTCCTAGTGGAAACTTTGAGCTTTGTTTTTTCTCAACATCACAAAACTCTACCAAATACTACGTCGGAATAAGGTACAAGAAGAACACCGACGTTTGGGAAGCTAACAGAGATTATCCGGTCCTCACTTCCTCCGCCACTCTCCGCCTTGATTCGAACGGAAACATTTTGATTTCGGATGGCAAAATGTACTACATGGTCACGAACATTACTTCAACAAAAAAAGTTCATGTCGAACTGTTGGATTCTGGTAATCTTGTGCTTAAAGAAACCGATTCGGGGAAATTTCTGTGGCAGAGTTTCGACCATCCTACCGATACCCTTTTGCGTGGTATGAAGCCAAGTGGAGGAACTTTCTCTTTAGTGTCATGGAAAAGTGAAGATGACCCTTTTCCTGGTCGTTTCTCTTTGCAGCTGAATTTGGCTAAGAAGAAGCTAATTTTTAAGGACAATACGTCGGTTGTGGACACTCTGCTGGGCAGCAATTCGTTTTTTGATTGGGTTTCGGTCAGTGCTGACGGGGATTTAATCTTCACTAAAAAAGAGCAATCGGAGATTTCTCGGCTGAAGTTGGACGTGTCAGGGCAGCTTAAACTTCTGTCATGGTCTTGTAAGAACCAAAATTGGGTTATAAGATGGCATTCACTTGGTAGGCTCTGTCGTTTTTACATATTTACTTTTTATTTTTATTTTTAATCTCAGGAATACAATAAATAATTTTTGCTCTTTTTTCAACTTGCAGCATTGAATGGAAGTTGTTCAGGTGAAAAAGATAAGAAACAGAAAGATAGCAAAATTCTTGTGTGGCTGATTCCGTCAGCGATTGCAGCTCTTCTGATATCGGGTTTCATCGTATTTTTCCATTGCAGAAGAAAACTTGCAAAGAAAGGTATGTAAGAAATAGTTCGCGGTAGCATTTTGAGAAAACAACGGAAAATTTATCCCATCAAATCCTTTGTTGTACAGAGTAAATTTAAAACCTATCTATCAAATCATGGAAAGTGTAAAAATAATGAACTCTGTAGATGTGGCGGTTCGATTTTGAAACAAAGATATCCCACATAGTTTATGTTATAATGCATTTTCCAAGTTTACCATTTTTGAGGAATCACATATATATTTGGTTTTTCTTTTCTTTATTTTGTGATCCAATAGGGGAAAATTTATTACTATTTGATGTGGAAATGAGCTTAAAACACAGCCACTCCGAGCTTCCCGACCTCACTCAAAAGCGCAAAAGAGGTAGAAAGAGAAAAGAACCATCCAAGTTGGTGTTTTTCACACTTTCTAGTGTGACTGCTGCTACAGAAAATTTCTCAGATGCAAATAAGCTTGGAGAGGGC
>CM046381.1:4046631-4177631 GCA_025413485.1 Ficus microcarpa
GGTTTCGGACCTGTTTATAAGGTACCGATTTACTCCCGTTCGCTAGAACGCTTTATAGTAACAATCTTATATTTCTTAGACACCGAGAATCGTTGTTTTCAGGGAAGTTTAAAGAAAGGAGACGAGGTAGCTATAAAAAGGCTTTCGGAAAAATCTGGTCAGGGAAAGAATCAGTTCAAAACCGAAGCGCATCTCATTGCCCGGCTTCAACACACGAATCTTGTTAGACTTTTAGGATGCTGTGTTGAGAAAAAAGAGCAGATTTTGATCTATGAATACATGCCGAACAAAAGCTTGGATTTTTTCCTTTATGGTTTGTAGCTTTTCATTTTTTCAACTTTTGTTTCGAGGTGCTCTAACATTTGTGGATAAACATCTGTTTTGTTTCGATTGTAAGACAGATCCAACAAGGCGGAAGCGCATTACATGGCAGACACGAGTTCAAATCATTGAAGGAATAGCTCAAGGGCTTCTTTATCTTCATCAGTTTTCGAGGATACGGATTATACACAGAGACCTTAAGCCTAGCAACATTTTATTGGATAACGAAATGAATCCAAAAATATCAGACTTTGGATTGGCGAGAATTTTTAGAGTGAATCAGTCGCATGAAAGCACTGTAAATCCTGCAGGAACTATGTAAGTGAAACTTGTAGAAAATTTTCAACCTTAGTCTATTGTTTGAGTACATTACATTACTGAAAAAACAGAACCTGCTAATATTTTGAAGCCGATTATGATGTTCAGAGGCTATATGTCCCCGGAGTATGCTTATCAAGGACTCTTCTCTGAGAGCTCTGATGTCTATAGCTTCGGAGTTTTGTTGTTGGAAATTGTCAGTGGCAGAAAAAATACAGATTCTCATAATGTTGAGACTCGCGGTCTTCTTGCATATGTAAGTTAATCTCTGTTATGTTTGCGATGCGAATTTAGGCTTTGGATTTTGATCTCTGAATTTGTCCCCGAGAAAGCCCTGTTTTAGTGTCTGGATTAGGGAAAACCAAGGGTAATCTGAAGATTCTCTGTTTGTCTCTTATTACGCTTTTTTCCTACACGTCAAGGTTTCGGAGTTTTCCCCCCTAAACTTTGATTGGATTGGAAATTTACACCTAAACTTTTGATTTGGTAAATTATCGCCCGTGAATTCCTTCCAAATTACGGTAACCGTTAGCAATTTGAGGGAAATAGTCATCGCTTATAAGATTAACTGTTTTTGTTTTAGTGACAACTGAAATTCTGTAACTGTCGACTTGCCAACCATGTTATGAATCTTTACAATTTTTTAATACGATGACATGTTTATTTCCCGTGGAATGTTAAGGCGTGGGACTTATGGATAAGTGACAGAGGACTGGAATTGATGGATCCACTACTGGAAGATGCATCTGCCATGCGCATGATACTGCGTTACGTTCACGTAGCGCTCCTTTGCGTTCAAGAATTTGCAGCCGATAGACCAAACATGTCTCAAGTTGTGTTGATGCTGAGCAATTTGAGTTCCGCTTTACCTTATCCCAAGCAGCCTGGTTTCTTGAAGAGTACCGCTACAAGGCCAAGACTAGCTCAGAGTAGGCAAGAAATAAATCATTCTGTGAATGACGTGACAATTTCAGTTGTTGGACCTCGTTAACAGGTTCTGAAAAATGTCCGCCTTCGCCATCTTGTTTTGTGATGGGATTGTATGATAAATAGCTTATAATCTTGTTTTTATAAACTAGGTTTTCCGCCTTTGGCTCTTTTCAATCATGGAGTTTGACATAAATGAATAAGGAATTTATGCATTTGTACGAATCCACTAGCACCTCAGAGGTAACAGGACCAAGGAAGTGGGACCCGAGGCCCTGCTCCTTCATTCGAAGGTACAGGCCTTGTCAATCCACCTCAATCATGTTGTGGTTTCCAATCATCGTTTGTAATTAAAGTGAATGACAAACTGCCAATAAAATCTTAAAGGGCTCACGTACCCAATCACAAGTTCTAAGATGTACCAATTGGGGGTTGCAATGTGTTCAAGAATTTTCAGCAGACAGGGGAAAGATGGCGACTAGGGGGGGACCAGGATTTTTTTTTCAGTGGGGGGTGCATACTATATATATTTTTTAAGATAAATCAAATTTCAGTGGGGGTCATGTGAGAATTTTTTATTTAAATGGGTTTATGTGATGATTTTTAATTTTGATGAGGACAAAATAATAAAAGTATAAATTTTTTTTTAATTGGAATTTATCTTAGTAGGGGTTATGTGAAAGTTTTTTTATTTTTAGTAGGGACATAATGGGAACTACATGAGGATAATTTATTTTCAGTAGGTGCAAATTGTAAAAAATAAAAAATTCTTGGGGCAAAATTAAAAGAACAAATAATTTGAGTGGGGGCTGCATCTGTCACTCACACCCCCCTCCCTCTGCCTCTGACGGCGACTGTCATCTTTTAAAATTCTACGGCAGACGGTTTTGACTATTTAACTTTACTTTGAATGCCTGAACCAAAGGACGGAAACAGTAATGCCAGCTTTTGACTTAAGAGGGATAAATAAATGTTATGCTCAATCACACCAACATGTAGCTTCCCTCCTTCTGAAATGTATTTATTAGATTAGTTGGTAACTACTTCAGTTATGAATCAGAATAAATATAGGGGGAGTTTGGTGGAGTAGTTTGAGTTGAGATTTTTAAGTTGGAATAGTAAATTTTTTTGAATTTTCAGAAAAGATAAAAAACTTTTTGGGAAAAGACAAAAACTTTTTGAGAAAAAGACAAAAAAAATTTTGAGCTAAGATGAGATGAGATGGTGTATCAAATGAGGCCATAAAGATTATAACAAAAGTGATCTGACAACCACCCACAAGTCTTCTGAAAAATCAAAGGCAGATGGGTTGGCACTCCAAAACCAGAGCTGGATGGGGTTAAAACGCCTTCTCATACTAAAAAGCTCATTGCGTCCTTAAAAATTGTTTACAAAATATGCAGGAACTTCACGAAATATGCAAGTACAAAGCTCAAAAGAAGATAGCTTTTATTACAAGCTTTATAAGTAGGATTTTGAGGCTATTTAATGTAAAAATGTTATTTACTTCACAACTACGCTACACAAGACTTCTAATGTAACCGATGAGAGCCACAAAGCATGATGGTCAAGAAAACATTAGGACCCATTCCGGGAAATATTTCACGACTGGTTTGAAAAACTTATTTTGACTTTTTCGTCGACTCAAAATTACTTTGTACCATTCACATATTCAAATGTTTATAGTACATTCAAATTTTAAAAATTTATAACTTTGTTATTTTAAGCCTAAATAAGATGATTTAAAAAAAAAATTACATAGAATTTCAAGGAAGGAAACAAGATCCCTATTGATATAAATTTTTCCGAACATATTTTAAACTTTTTCACTACAAATAGTTTTCTTTTTCCTCAAATGCACATTTTAAAACTATATCTCATTTTCAATTCAAAATGCATCTCCCCCAAACTAGACCTAGTTTATGTTAAGTTTTTCATTCCCACTTATAATCGAATATAAATAGTTAAAATTAATTTTTTGGTGGCTATATTCATTTGGATTTTAATAGTGAAAATCAATGGTTACATGCCCCGCAAAGAGGTCCAAGCATTATTGTTAATTTGTATTTAGTACTTGGGCAAATCATGTTCCTCGAACTATAACCCATAATTTCCCTAAGATTATCTGTTTGATTGACTTAAATAGGAACCATTATCTTGTAACGCCCCGACCATCCACGTAGGACTGATTACGCGAATGGAGGGTCGTTACTTCTACTTGCTTAACTTAAAACTTGAAGAAAAGTGCGGAAAATTTTTTTTTTCTTTCTTTCTTTTCTAAAATCGTGACTAGAAAACTTCTTTTGCGGAAATCATAAAACTTTAAACTCGATTAAAGCATAACTTAAAACTGCTTTTCTTTTATAAAACTCTAACTTTTTCTGATGTACTCACTCGAGTACTGAGCTTTTACCTATGAGGAAAGCTCCATACATACATACATAATCCGAATCGTGGACCAGACCCGACCTACAGCGGACCGGTACAATACGTAGTAACTTGCTTGCCATACTTACTGAAACTAAAACTGAACATACATACTGAAAACATAATGAAAACACATTTTCATTTTAAATTAATTTCGGAAAGCCCGTAGTAGTCCATTCCCACGTTTCACAATCCGCGGCGCCATCTTTCCATAGCCTTGCATCAGGTATTGCCGGTAGGTAGCTTACCTACAGCATGAATGTAAGTAATGAGCTAAAAAGCTCAGTAAGGACAACATCCTATCCGCATGCAACTAGATGCACGAAAACGTGAACCAATTATGATTTATTATAAAATCAATTATGGTCTTACTACTGATCTTATCTTGCTACTATAACATGTGTGTATGTACTTAGGTACGTAACCATGGAGTGATTAAAGGCGGTCCGACCAAACCAACTTAAACCATGAAACACACAGTTTAACATGGAGTAGTGGAGGTAGCCCTTCCATATCAAGTCAAACCATGAAACATGCCGTTTGAACTTACCACGAAGGCAAGCTAGTACAACACAACATGTCCTACTTGACTTATCTCATATCTTACCATCTGACTTATTTTTAGTGGACATGCTTCGTGATGCCACAAATCTAACATGAACATAACATGCAACTGCATAACATACTAATACATACTACATAACATGCTTGACTTCACATGCATACACGAACATACTATATAACATGATCATAACACATACTGCATGCTTAACATGAAACATACTAAACATACTTACTGCATAACATAACATATCACACATTACATACTTATCATGAAACATGCTGCATGACTTAACACATAAACTAAACATACTGCATAACTTAACTTAACTTACTACATGACATAACATATCACATACGGCATATCATCGTAAATCATGAAATCCCATTCATGATTTCTTGAACACATCATATGAAAACAAACATGTTCATGCTGTAGGCGGAATTGTACTTACCTTTCCGTCATGCATTCTTGCTTAACTGTCCCTTCCTAGTGCTGTTCCACTCCTGGTACAGCTGCAGGTTCTGCCTGCTTGACAAGGACATGCTCTATTTAAACCTCGTGCAAATGCTGGTAAACTAACCAACATGTTTACATGATCTTGGTTGTATGTCCCCTTAAGTGCAAAGTGTCTAACTTAGTTACTCTTGGTAACCTGGCGTGCTAAGCCATACTAAGCCTCTAAGGGTTGCTTATTTTAATCCGTAACTATCGGGTCATATCTGATAACCCTTTTGTTGAGCTTAACGGTATCCCTTGGGGTTACTTTGGATAACCCGTAAGGATAAACTAACTCCATGCTATGAGTTGACCAAAAGTCAACTAAAGTCAACCTTGGTCAACTACGGTCAACCATGGTCAACCCTCTAAGGTCAACCTCTCGGGTCTCGGACTTGACCCGGCAACTCGGGCATAACCCCCGATTACCATACGTGAACTATACGTACGCTAAAATTTTGCTTGAAAAATCATTTTTCCATACTTGGAAAATACTTAGGGAGAAATCCCAAAATTTACATTTCGTGTAAAAATTCATAACTTGAGTCATAAAATCCAAACTCTTGGTTTTATGTTTTGTAAATTCATTTTAGGTTGAAAACTGTCTTTGGAACGATTTTCATGGCCAAAACACTTGTTTAAGATAGAAAATCAATTTTTCTAAAAACTTTGTTAAACTTGTTGGTGTAGGAAATTTCGGATTCCTGAGCACCCTTCATAAAACAATTTTTGTTTCAAAATTGGTACGTTATCTGAAAAAGTTTTCTTCACGAAAGTTCTAGCCCTCGAAAAATGCTAAAACTTTTATGTTTTATGAAAATCCTAATTAGGCCTAGAAACGTACCAGTTTTGAGTTGAAGCTGGCTGACCCTGAAACGAAACTGGGTCTGGGAACTTAAATGATTAGCCACGGGTTTTGGCATTTTTGAAGGCCATTGGAGCCTTATTTTGAAAAACGGCCCACGTGTCCCCCTAGAAAAAGTTGTTCTGGACAACTTTCATGTTTTACGTTTTCCCAAATTCAGCCTTTAAAGGCCTGTTTTTTTTGTTTATGAAAACTGGATAGACTTAGTCCGAATCTGACCAGTTTTCGTGTTACTTGATTTTACGCGTCCTACTTCGGAAGCTAACTCAACCGATCACTCGGGAGCCTAAAACATCAACATGCAACGTTAACTAATGTCTCACATGTTTTGACATGTTATCCCCACGTGGTCATGCAAACCAAACCGGAACTTAACCTAGGTTTGCATTGCATTCTAGGGTTGCATCACATGAAATAGAACCGAAATCATGCGACACCAAAATAAAATCTAACATCCTAGCACATGAGCCATACTCGGCTGCACCTAGAGCAGGGACATTACTAACCATACAACCATGCAAACTAGGCAATCATGCAAGTATAAAACATAGCACACAAGCATTAACCATGCATAACTAATCTAACTTGCTAATCACCCTAATCAAGCACCATACATCCTAGCTAGGGCATCACAAAATTAAATGAGCTTAAGCCCTTACATTCTTGCTTGACAATACATCATAAATACCCAATTTAAAGCTTGAACCAAAAGCTTTAGGGTTTAGGGCTTTACCTCACAAAATCCGGAAGTTGGTTCACAATAAGGGAGCCGAACTCCCTTGGCTGCTTGGCTGTCTCTTTGCAGCCGAATCCTCCCACCAAATGGGTTCCAATTTCCAGCCATGCAACATACACACATACACATAATTATCCATCAAATCTTGCATGGAAAAATTTACTTAAAATTCAAGGATCTACCTTGACTTACCCATGGTTTAGACTAGAGTTTAGGGACTGAAATCCTGTCCCTCTTTTTGGCTGCCACCGTCCACTGCTTTGGCTCCCAAATTACACCAAAAATTTTCACCATCCTTGGTGAATCTTCTCAGCCAAAGTCGAGCCTCTTGGCTACCCAAACCCATGAAAATTTCTTCTCCTTAATGGCCGAAACCCATGCACCCACCAAGCACCAAAACTCTCCTTGGCACCTAGTTTGGTTTCTCTTCTCCATGCTCTGCTACACACCATGGATTGGACTGAAATTTTTCTCACTTTCTCTCCTCACTAACCCACGGCTGCTGCCCATGAAATCTGAAATTTTCCAGATTTCATGCTCTTGTTCCATGCTCAAAACCGAGCACACCATGGTGGATCACACAAGGTTTTCCAATCTTTTTCTCTTGGTTCTTCCTCTTCCTCTTCCTCTATGATTTTTTTGAAGAAAAATGGCCAGAGGTTAGCTAATTTTCTGCATTTTTTCAGCCCAAAACCGACCTCTATTTATAGGCAAATGCAACTTTCCAAAAATTACATTTTAGTCCCTAAACTTTGAAAAGTTCAACCCTTGTTCCACAAGGTATGAGGTGGCCGGTCAAAACTTGGAGAGCAAGCAACGAATGACATCATTGCTGACGTCATGGCTGACCTCATCGCTTACATCATCAAATTTCTAAAATTTACACTTTTGCCCCAAAAGTGAAAATTCTTACAAAAATGCCCCCTAGGTGGCCTGTTGGTTTCTTGGTGATCAAGCCAAACTTATCTCATCATGATGACATCATCTTGATGACATCATGTGCTTACATCATCAAATTTTCAAAATTTACACTTTGACCCAAAAAGTGAAAATTCTTGCATTTATGCCCCTAAAATGTCATAACCGGTCATTTTGCTTGCTTTTCAAGCATTTGACATTCTCTTCATGATATTATGTGATTTTTCTCATGCTTGAATCTCATATTTTCAAAAATTACATTTTTGCCCCGAAAGACAAAATCCTTGCAATTTTACCCTCAAAAGTAGCCGGTCCTTATCTTTGCTTGCAAGGCAAGTCATTGCCTTATTGTGACATCATCTAATGACATCACTAAGCTTACTTCACATATTTTTCAAAATTTACACTTTTGCCCCAAAAGTGAAAATTTTGACATTGTTGTCCCTGACTTTGACCGGTCCTTTTGGGTGACTTGGTAACCAAGTTTTCTATATTTTCATGTCTTTTTGCCCTTTACCTTAACTAGGTGTGCTTGATTTTCTAGGGTGATTTTAAAGCCTATTTGAGCTATCTCGCCCATACTGACCTATTTTACAGTATTTTCTCATATTGCATTATTTAACACTGTCAAGTCAACCGTTGACCACTCTTGGTCAAATTTTGACTTTTCGGTCAAACTTTGACTTTTCCGAAAATACGTCCTTTTTCGTCCTTTTTGACTTGAAAGGGCGTTTTCTAACCTTGAAAACCTATTCTGAGTCTTATTCAGCCATAAGACCTCGTAAAACGTATGAAAAACTCTTAACTGAGTTTTTCCGTAAACATCACAACATATGCACATAATTCCTTCGAAGAGGAAAATGAAAACATGAAATTTCTAGGTATTACATATCTGTCTTGGATTTTGTCTTAATGAGAGAAAATTAAAATATGAAAAGGGATGGCAAGATCAAAGGAAAAATGTTCATTTAGCACCCAAGACTGTGTTGATGTAATTTGGATATGCTTTATGGCAGAGTAACACACTACTACAAAAATTGAAATAGATGACAGAGATTACATAATAGTTTTGCAAAAACTAAACCTTCATCTAAAATAGGTCAAAAACACGGAATGGAGCAAGTTGTATGAAAATGGTTGCAAAATATTCAAATATGTGATGACTATTTGAAACACGTCGCGTAAGTCTTTGATTACATGATGGTTTAAGAAAACCAATATTGAAAGTAGAGATTACACAACGTTTCAATACCATACCAATCTTGATTTCATTTTGCAAAACAATTCCGCAGTCGTGAAAAACAATATAGAGACCTGCGAAAACAGATCCTCCATTGCTATTCAACATCGTTACCATCGTCCACCATACCAACGCTCTCTTCTAATCATTATTTTAAGTGATTACTTATTCTTTTAAGTGGACACATGCTGAGAAAGTAAAGAAGAAAAAAAGAGTAAAACTTGAACATTTTATCAGTTGTGGATCATTATTATTAATTGACTCCTTTTGATTATCATTTTATTTTAACTCACTATATGTTGGAGTTTATTTTGTTTTGTTGCTTGATATATTGAACATTAATATTTGTTTGAGTACAACAATCAAAATAGGGATCAATATTATAGCAGTTTGGGTCATTGTTTAAATAACACACAGGGTAGTAGGCCGTAGGATGACAGAAAAAAAAGAGAAGAAAAAAATTTTAAAAAATGAAAACCATCATGATATATTAAGATACGACAATGGTTTATTTGAAAACGTGTCACAACATAACACAACAACTTCTATAGGGAATTGTTGTGTAAACTTTAAAAAATTAAAATTAAAATTTCAATTTGGACATTGAAATATGTGCATAGACCCTATACTAAACTTATTTTCCTTGCGCCCTCCCTCACCTTTTCTAATTTTCATCTTTCTTTCCTCCTCCCTCTCACTGCCACTGCCTTCCCTTCTCTCTCCTTCTCGCCCACATGACGGTTTCTCCTCCCTATCACCACCCCCTCTGCCCTCTCCTCTTAGCTGTGACGCCCCCTTACTACGTAGGGCTGTCACTCCTTACTTTACTTACTTACTTGAAAATTTGGGGATATTTTTTTTTGACTTTCTTAAACATACATATATATATTTTTCATTTTGAAACTTACTTGTAAAACATTCGTCTTTAGTAATACTTCATTACTACTCAAGTAAACGTTTACTTGAGGTATCTAGCTCCAAAATACCATAAGTATAATTTGTCTTTACCATACATGCTTATATACAAAAACTTCTTTACATCAAAAGATTTGCGGAATACATGCGTAGTGGTATCCATACCGCCTTCGTCTGCCACCACACCGCTCCAGCAATACCCAGCATTAAGCTGCGGGTTTCTTACCTACAGTATGAAATATAACTTGATGAGCTTTCGCCCAGTAAGCACAAACATAATCTCACAAAACATTTAAATCATCACGTAAAACATTCATTTATCATATGCATATGCGTGAACCAATTATGTTCCATTTATGCATTTCATTAACTTTCTTATCTTTCTTATGGGCCCCTTAGTGTACGTACCCTTTATATTATAGCGCGCCTCTAGACACAGTTAGATGGGATTGCAAGTCCCTAACTGCTCTAGGAACATAAATGATTACACCCTCTTACATAAACGAGAGGGCGAATCCATAATTTTTATCATAAAAATCCTCCACCTTGGTGGAGGTTGGTACGACACTTTACTTGTGACTTCTTACCATGTTATTTATCTTTAGTGAACATACTTATGATGTCACTATATGATAACATACTTTTTCGTTTCATTAATAACATGGCATGGCATTCTTTTCATTCATAGCATTTGCAAACATGACATTTTTCATAAACATGGCATTTTGCAAATATAGCACTATTATAATCTTTTACAAAAATAGCACTTTTCATCAACATAGCATTTTACGAAAATAGCGCATTTTATAAACATGACATTTCGCAAAAATAGCACCCTTTTATAAACATAGCATTTTACGAAAATAGCGCATTTTATAAACATGACATTTCGTAAAAATAGCACCCTTTTATAAACATAGCATTTTACGAAAATAGCGCATTTTATAAACATGGCATTTCGCAAAAATAGCACTTTCATAAAACATGGCATTTCATAGATATAGCACACAACATATTGCAGCATACTTGAAAACCACATACTTGAACATAATTTACTAGTTTTCATACTGCAGGTGAGGTTTGTACTTACCTCTAGTGCCGTGTTCCTTTAGAATTGCGTCCTTTCGATCGTCGGCAACCGCAATTCACTTTCCTGATATATCCAAAATATAGGATCAGGATCTTTTCGTAAGGTGTTGGTGACCTACCAACACTCATATTTACTTTTGGTTGTATGTCCCCTATTCATAATATCCATCTAGGCCATTTTTATCCCCATTCTTTATTGGACTTGGGTAAATCCTTATGAGGTTACATTGGGTAACCTTTTTGGTTAGAGCCTTGTTCTCTTATTGGGCTTTGCTCATATATTTATGTTATTGGGTTATTTCCTTGAACCCATTAGATCTTAGCCCAATACACATGTGGGTATCCCCTAGGGTTATGTTGGGTAACCCTTAAGGTTAACATTGATTAACCTTGGGTCAACCTCTTGTCAACCCTTGGTTATCCTTGGGTATGTAACTCGGATCTAATATCCGGTTACCGTTCGTAATCGGCTTGTTCACCAATTTTACTATAAACTTTCTCTTCCTTATTCTTGGAAAATCTTGTGCAATTTACTTCCCAAAAATCCTTCATTCTTCTTATAAAAATTCTAACTCCTTTTAGTTAGAAAATTCATTAGCTTAATTTTATTATTTTCTTTATCTTGCAATTGTTTGGTTGAAACCCTCTTTTTCTTCTCTTTATGGAAAAGTGTGAATTTCAAACCCGAGCCCTTAAAATCCATGGTTTTCGAAATAATTATTTTGTAAAATCATTTGGGGTCGGAAACCACCTTTGGAATGGTTTCCGATGCTAAAATGACCATTTTGGAACACCTCATTACTTTTCTAGAAAAGATTTTCGTGAGATTCATTTGTTGGTTTTCGGACCCTCTGCGCGCCTCTCACAAAACGCGCCCAGTTTAAAAATCAGCTCGGAATCTGAAAAACTTTTCTTCACGAAAATTGTAGCTATCGAAAAATGCTAGAACTTTCATGTTTTGCACAAAATCTAGTTCGGCCTAGATCAGTACCAGTTTTTATTTGAAAACGGGTTAAGTCTGGAAAACTGTGTGGAGAACGTCCCAGGGTTCAGCCACGGGTTTCGAGTGAAACGAAGGCCTTTGGAGCCTTATTTCGAGATTCTGTCCGCGTTGTCCTCTAGGAAAAGTTGTTCCGAACAACTTTCGTGTTTTGACTTTTTCCTCATTCGGCCTCTAAGGGCATGATATTTCCATTTTCCCGAAACTGCTCAGGTTCGAACCCGAACTGGCAGTGTTGAGGGTTGTGTTCGGTTTACGTCTTAAGCTAGCATGTAATAAGTAGGCTGCCTTGGCAGATTTTTGGCCTAGTTTTAAGGGACATATAACCTATCTTCTAGCATGAAAAATCCATCATTTTCATGCACAAATTTTTAAAGCAACAAGCATAGAAAAATTAGCCAACCAACCCTAACCTATCAAGCACATACACACCATAAATAGGGCTGAAAATTAAATGGACTTATGTCCTTACAAATCTCTTGAATCAACCTTAAAAACACTTAAATAAAGCTTAGATCCAAGGGGTTTAAAAGATTTACCTCAACCCAAGTTAGGGTTTTCAAAATCCCAAAGATTTTCTTCCTTCCTTGGCTCGCTCCTAACCCACGGTTTTCTTCATGAAAATGCATCCAAAAATTTTTGTTGTTAGCTCTTCTTGCTTCCAACTAAAAACCGAAATTCATGTGAAGAAAAACCAAGTTTTTCTTACCTTTTTCTTCTCTTCCTTGTTCGGCCAAGACTTGGAGAAATCCACAAAAATTCTCTCAAGTTTCCTTGTTCTTGGTTGCTCACGGTTTTGGTGCTAGAATGAGATCCAAGAGATCCCTTTATGTTAGCTTCTTCTCAACTCAAAACCGAGCATGATCAAAGGAGAAATCCAAGAAATTTTCAAGATTCTCTTACCTCTTCCTCTCTTGCTTCTTGGTCGGTCAATGCTCCCAAAAACTCACAAGGAAATTTTTTTTTTTCCAATCTCTCTCTCTCTTTTTCTCAAAGCCGTGCACCCTCTTGGAATGGGATTCCAAATTTTTTTCTTTGCTCTCACTCTCTCCTCTCAAGCTGCCGAACTTGCACAAGGGGAAATGAGAGATTTTGGCTCTCTTTTTCCTCCAAAAGGCACAAGGAAAGGGGAGGTCTAGTGATGTGACTTGGTGGTTGGTTTCTTGCCCTTGTTTCAAGGCTTTGTGTCTATTCTTTCTTGTCTTTCTTTGCAGCCGAAAATCAAGGGGAGTGGGAGGGAGTGAGCAGCCGGATTTTAGGGGTGGAAAGGCATGAGCTTGACTCATTTTTGTCCAACCAAAAGTGACTAGAGTGAAGGGACTTGATGGACAAGGGTTGTTCCATCTTTTTCCTTGATTTTGGGCTTTAAATCTTGTCATTGTTCCCATTATTTTTTTCATTTTCTTCACTTCCCTTTATGGCTGGCCGAACATGATGGAGAGGGGGAGTGGTTGCCGGATTTGGTGGAGGGGAAAGCCATGTGCAATTGTCCTTTGTTTGGTTGAGATTGAAAGACCATCTAGTCACCAAAACCAAACTAATTTCTTTTCTTTTCCTTGCTAGTTGGCCGAATTTAAAGGGGGAGTTAGGGTTGCCATTGCATTCCAATTTTTTGGTTAGGGAATGGTGATGTGGTTACAAAAATACCATCTTCCACTAACTCTTCTAAGGCCTCGTTTGGCCATTTCGGTCTTACACAGCTTCTTTCGCGTTCTACCGTTATTTTCAATATTGTGATGAGCATTCTTATTTTATATTTTGGTCTAAAATTTATTCCATGTAAATTTAGACCGAAACTCTCTTTCTCCAATTTTTCGGAGACCTTTTTGCCATTAATTCTTTTTCGGTGTGCTTGATCTTTCTAGGGTGGATTTACGGCTTATAAAACTCCATTTTCGGAGATTCCTTTCATATTTCTTCATCATACTTGTAAAGTCGACGTTGTGACCTGTCCCGGTCAAACTTTGACTTTTTGGTCAACCCTTTGACTTTTTGGTCAACCCTTTGACTTTTGTTAAATTTCATCCTTTTTCATTCTTTTTCCTTTAAAAGCTTCGTTCTTGGCTCGTAAAACATTAATTGAGTCTCAAAATCATTAAATGAGGACTCGAACATCGTTTAGATAAAATTATGAATTTCTCATTATTATTCATAATTTTTCATACATCACATCATAACACATAATTTAGACTCTAATTCCTTACGAACGAGGAGATTACAAGTCTACAAAAATTTCGGGTCTTACATTAGCAGCCGTACTGCCCTACCCTTTCTCTCCTACTCTGACCAATGCTGTTGCTGCCCTCCCCTCTCTCACCTTCTCCCACTGCCCTCCCCTCTTTCTCCTTTTCCTGCCAATGCCACCGCCACCCTCTCTTCCTAGCAAGACCATTGTGTAACAATTGGAAAATTCATAGCATTAATTTCTAAATTGAACAAAATTAAACCATAATTTTCTGTATTAAAGATGTAAATTTTTAAAATTTTATGATACAATATATGTAATGACCCGCCTAGCGCAGGCCGCTACCGTACTTACATACATATATGTCTTACATAATGTACTTACTTACTTAGTGTAAATAGCAGGAATTTTTTTTATACGGTGAGAACTTACACAAATATGTACTTACTTATAAATGTTTACTACATAAGAACGTTTGAACATAAAATAAACAAAACGCATAGCGGCTACCATTCCCACATTTCACAGTTAGCAGTGCCACGCTCCACCATCTTGCATCAGAGATTGCGGGTAGGTTGCTTACCTGCAACATAGATGTAAGACGTGAGCTTTTGCTCAACAAGTACAACTTATCATCCGCGACACAAAACAAAACATAACATAATATAACATAATCATAACCATGCATGAACCGTTTATGCTTCATTATGCTTTCTTATTCTTTCATAACTTAACTTACTGTGGGCCCCTTAACATAAGTGTCCGTACCGGGCACGCAGCTACGAAGTGGTTAGGGCAGCCAACCCAGTCCAACTCAAACCATAGACTTAACCCGACCTAATGCGGGTCGGCACGACACAGGTAAGCTTGCTTGCCATCATACTTTGATCTTATGTTTATCAATTGGTGAACATGCTTCGTGATGTCACACGTAGATAATTCATAAGTCATATCATGACATTTCATAAACTTTAAACAACTCTTACCTCATATCATATCATATCATACCATCGTATAAACTTTAAACACATCAAATCACATCACCTCATTGCATACAACTCATCAGGCAAGTGACACAACAAAAAGCCTATGCTGTAGGCGAAGTTGTACTTACCTCGTATGCTATGTCCTCTACTCTGTTGCTCCAAGTCAGGGTGCAACAGTAGGCTACCTCCTGCTATTATAAAAGGACATAGGTAAGGATTCTATAACCATAACCATAAAACGTTGGTAACCTAACCAACATTCATATATGACCTTAATTATATGTCCCCCATAAATCTCCTTAATAACTTACTTGGTTACTTCAAGTAACCCTAAGGTTTATAGTCTACCATACTAAGATCATAACTTATTAGGTTACTATCCTAACTTTGGGCCTAAGCCTTATCATGTGCAATCCATAATCCATTGGGTTGCTAGGAGTAACCTTAGGTTTTAGGCCCACTAACAAACTTAGTATCTTGTTGGGTTACATTAGGCAATCCTTGGTGTGAACCAATTTTGGGAACTTGGGTCAACTCTTAATGGGTTATTAAAGCCCAAACTTCTAAATTATATCCTATTGGTTACTATAGGTAACCTTGGGCTTTAGGCCCAATCCAATAACTCGGGTATCCTTCCCGGTTATCATTGGTCATAATCTTATTACCAAAATTTAAAATAACTTGGGGTCCAAAATTTACTTTCCTTTACTTTGGAAAAACTTTGCACTTTCTGTCCACTTTATACAAAAATCCTTGTTCAACTTATGAAAAATTGTAACTCTTTGAGTAGGGTTTGTAAAAATTACTAAGTGTTGGAAACTACTTTTGGAACAGTTTCCCACAACCAATTTATCAATGTATATGCAGGAATGTCTTTTTCCTGCACTGTCTTAGAAAATTCTGTGCAGGAATTTCCTGTTTCCTGCACAGTTTTGAAGTCCAATTTTTATTTAAAAATATAGGTTGAATCCAAAAAAGTTTTCTTCACAAAAGTTTTTAATCTCGAAAAGCCCTACAACTTCCATGTTTTACTCGAGACCTAGTTCGGTCTCTAACCTACTCATTTCCCCTGTTGAACATGCCTGGCAGTACATGAAGTCTGGGCATGCACTGGATTTTCTAAAACAGTGTAGGAAAAGGACATTCCTGCACATACACTGACAATTGACAGTGAGAAACTGTTCCAAAGACAGTTTCCAATACTTAGCAATTTTTACAAATCCTATTCAAGAGATACAATTTTTACAAGTTGAACTAAGGATTTTTGTATAACAAGAACAAGTTTTTCCAAACAAAGGGAAACAAGTTGTCTTAATACTTAATAATAATATGAGGACCAAAGGTAACCGGGAAGGATATCGAGTTACTGGATTGGGCCCAAAGCCAAAGGTTGCCCATAGTAAACCAATAGGAAGTTGACTTAAGTGGACCCAAGTTAGTTCACACCAAGGGTTACCTAATGTAACCCAACATGCTACTAAGTTTGTATTGAGCCTAGAATCTAGAGTTACTCCTTGTAACCCAATGTATTACATATGATTGGGCTTAGTACCCAAGGATACCTTAAGTAACCTAATAAGTTATGATCCACGTATGATAGGCTATGAACCCCAAGGTTACTTATTGTAACCAAGTAAGTTAGCATGTATATGTATGGGGGACATATAACTAAGGTTATACATGGATGTTGGTTAGGTTACCAACACTTTATGATTATGATAGGATTCTTATCCCATGTTGTTGTTAAATAAGCAGGAAGTAACCTGCTGTTGCAACGTGTTTTGAAGCAATGAAACCTAAGACAGAGCATACCAGATAAGTACAAACCTCACCTACGGTATGAAAAATAGTAATCTATTTTCAAGAATGCTATGACATATTTTTCATGTATGCTATGCTATGTCAAGGATGCCATGTTTACAAGTATACCGTGTTTTCAAAAATGTCATGTTTTCAAGAATGCCACGTTTTCAAGTATACCATGTTTTTAAGAATGCTACATTTTTAAGAATGCCATGTTTTCAAGAATGCCACGTTTTTCAAGAATGCCATGTTTACAAGTATGCCATGTTTTCAAAGAATGCCATGTTTTCGAGATATGCCATGTTATGGTTAAAATGTTAAGTTATGATATGATATAGTGACATCATGAGGTCTGTTCACTAATATTAAACCACATGGTAAGAACACACAAGTAAGGTGTCGTACCAACCTCCCATCAGGTGGAGGATTATTCATGTTCAAGTTCAATGATTCCCATAATTGTTAGGGACCTTACAAACTCTAACTTTCTCTGGAGAGCACGCATTCGGTATGTACATAAGGGGCTCATATGTTAAAGCAAGATAAAAAGTCCAAGTTAATAATTGATCATAAAAGATTCATAATTGGACATAAATGGTTCATGCATAAATTATATGATGTGTGACATGTTTTGTGAAATTATGTTTGTACTTGCTGGGCGAAAGCTCATCAGTATATTCCATACTGTAGGTAAAGGTAAAAAGCCTGCAGCTTTACTTGGTGGGCTATGGGGACGATGCAGCAAGTGAAGGGCGGTGTGGGATATCACCACGCAGTTTTTCTGCAAAATCTTTGATTATGAAGTTTTAAATATATGTTTAAGTATCATGTTACGTTATGTATGTAATGTTTAAAATCCGGTTTAAAGGTTATTATGGGACCTTACAATCAGCATAACAAGTAATGGGTATTCATGATAAAGTTTACCCATATGCACAAGTTCATGTATGTATGTGATGTTTCCAAGTTTTCAAGTTACGACTTTAAAATGAAGTTCAAAAAGAAAAAGAAAGAAGAAAAAAAAATTTATTCCGAAATTTTCCAATTAGTTTAAGTATTAGATTTAGAAACTAAGTTAAGTACGTTAAAAATGGCCCACATTTACGTAGTCGATTCTATGTGGATGGTCGGGACGTTTAAGTTAAGTAAGCATGATAACGGCCCTACATACGTAGAGCAGAATTTGGGGCGTTACAGTTATCATGTAAGTATATGAGACATATAACTAAGGTTATGTATGAATGTTGGTTAGGTCATCAACATTTTTATGATTATGAATCCTTACCTATGTCCTTTATTATAGCAGGAGATAGCCTGCTGTTGTGTCCTGACTTGGAGCAACACATTATCGGACATAGCAGACGAGGTAAGTACAACTCCACCTACAGCATATGCTTTTTGTTACGTACTTGCCTGATGTATGCTATGATATGTTATGAGACGAATGTATGCTATGGTATGATTATTTGACGTATGTATATGATGTTATGATAGGATAGGATTTATCTTAAAGTTTATGAAATGCTATGATATGTTTTATGAATTATGTACAAGTGACATCATGAGGCATGTCCACAATTAAGAATAAGACCAAAGTATGGTATGATGACAAGCAAGTATGATGGCAAGTAAGCTTGCCTGTGTCGTACCGACCCACGTTAGGTCGATTGGATTATGGTTTGAGTTGGAAATGGACTGGCCGCCCCAACCACTCCATAGTTGCGCGCCCGGTACGAACACTTATGTTAAAGGGGCCATAAGTATGTTAAGTCATGAAAGAAAGCTAAGAATGAATAAGAAAGCATAATAAGAGCATAATCGGTTCATGCATGATTATGTTATGATATGTTACGTATGTTATGTTTGTGTTGCGTCGCGGTATATAGTAGTTGTACTTGCTGAGCGAAAGCTCATTGTCTTACGTCTATGCTGTAGGTAAGCAACCTACGGGCAATCTCTGGTGCAAGATGAGGGAGCGTGGCAAGACGAGCTGTGAAATGTGGGAATGATAGCCGTTACGCGTTTTGTTATTATATATATATTATTTTATGTTCGAACATCTCGATTTAGTAATCGCTATACGCTCGTACGCTTCGTGTAAAAAAATAACTTCCGCTATTTCCGCTAAATAAGTAAGTACGCCACGTTAAGTATGTACGTATGTACGGTAGCGGCCTGTGCTAGGCGGGTCGTTATAATGTAAGGGCCCAAAAATATGCTAACCTAAAAAAGCATAATGAAAGTATAGTTGTTGCATGCATTGTTTTATTACGAAATGTTTTGCAGGATGATAGTTGTACTTGCTAGGTGAAAGCTCATGACTTATGTTTATGTTGTAGTTAAGCCGCCTATTGGCAATACTTGATGCAAGACGGTGGGGCATATCATGGCTAGCTATGAAACTTCAAGTTAGATACTACTAGTGTTTTGAAATAAGATGTTGTAATTGTTATTTAGTACAATCTGCTATGTGTTAAAATATGTTTGAAACTTCAATATATAATTAAGTAAGTATATTATAAATATAAGTACGTGGTTGAGCGAGGTTTTTAGTTTTGAAAAAAAAAATTTTTTTCTCCATATTTCCACAATGTCAAGTAAGTTAAGTAATTAAGTAAGATAAGTATGGTAACGGCCTACGTATGACGGGTCGTTGCAGAGCTGGTATCAGAGTGGGTTTCCTATTTTCTGATTTCACAGTCCACCTGCTAGCGCCATAGTCATTGCAAGTAATGAGAGATTTTTTTTAGTACATGTATACTTATTATGCGAGTATAATATGATAGATCACATGGACCCGAGACGAATAAAACAGGATCGCAATGCTTCTTTGTCATTCTACGAAATGAAACCCCTTATCTTTGATGGGACCCAAAGAACGGTGACACTAGCAGGATGGCTCCACGATATGGAGATGATATTCAAAGTATGTCATACAGAAGCACACCTTCAAGTTTTGTTAGCTAGTTAGTGTTTGGTGGGAGATGCTTGGTTGTGGTGGCTAAACTTAGGGGAACCAGAGATTTCAGGAGCATCATGGGCAGACTTCCATGTCGTAATCATCACACGTTATGGGCCACTAACTGGAGAGGAAGCCAACATGCCTTATTGCGACCCTGAGATTTATAACGACATGTACATGAGGCGATATTTTAGTCATGTTGTGGATTGGCATGCATATCCAAATGAGTCTATAGGCCACTATTGCCAAAGGTTTCAAGACGCAATGCTGCCCTGTATTGCCTGAGAAATAGATAGACCAAAGCTGCATGCATTGCATATTCTCAGGGAAGTGTTATTGTGACGCCCCGACCTACGTAGGGTCGTCACCTTACATACTTAACTATATATTTCTTGAAAATTCGAGAATAATTTTTTTTTTCAACATCCATATATATAAATAGATTTGCCCGTAGCAATTTATCATACATACATATTAAAATAAAAAGATTGTTTATAGTCTTTAGTACCAAATATACTATGTAACATAATTTGTTTTTGAGATATATACATATATACAAAAACTTATTAACTCAGAAGAAGATGCGGAAAATATGCGTAGTGGTATCCCATACTGCCCTTCATCCGCCGCAACGTCCACATATAGCCCATCCTTTAAGCTGCAGGCTTCTTACCTATAGTATGAAATATAACTAATGAGCTTTCACCCAGTAAGCACAAACGTAATCTCACAAACACATTAAAACATGCCAATATCATAAAACATGTGCATGAACCATTTATGTTCATTTATGCATCCTTTATGATCAATTATTAACTTGAACTTATTATCTTTCATATGGGCTCCCTTGTGTACGTACCAGATGCGCGCTCTCCAGATAAAGTTAGGGGTTTGCAAGGTCCCTAACAATTCTGGGAATCATTGAACTTGAACATGAATAGTCCTCCACCTTTGGGAGGTTGGTACAACACTTTACTTGTATATTCTTACCATGTGGTTTATCATTAGTGAACATACCTCATGACGTCACTATATCATATCATAACTTATACTTCATTCATAACATGGCATGTCTTAAAAACATGACATTTTTACAAACATAGCACTTTTGCAAACATAACATTTTTGCAAATATAGCACTTTTATAAACATGATATTTTTGTAAATATAGCACTTTTGTAAGCATGACATTTTTATAAATATAGCACTTTTGTAAACATAACATTTTTACAAACATGGCATTACGTAGAACATAGCACAAAACATGTTATAGCATATTTGAAAATAGATTACTATCTTCCATACTGCAGGTGAGGTTTGTACTTACCTCTTGTGCTGTGTCCTGAGTGTTGCGGCCTCAATTCGGGTTGCAACAGCAGGTCACTTCCTGCTATTTGAAAAAGTATAGGATAAGGATCCTATCATAAAATGTTGGTGACCTAACCAACATTCACACATAATCTTAATTATATGTCCCCCTTAACTTACACATGATTACTTATTAGGTTACATAAGGTAACTTTGGTTACTAAGCCCGTATGCATACAATTAGGGTTAGGCTACTATCCTAACCTTGGGCTTGTATCTTAATATCCTTAATCCATTATCACTCTTGGTATCCTGTAGGGTTATATTGGATAACCCTTAAGGTAATGAACTTGGGTCAAACTTGGTCAACTCAAGTCAACTTTGGTCAACTATGGTTAACCCTTTATGTGTCAACCTTGGGTTTTGGGTTTGACCTAGTAACTTGGGTATCCCTCCTGGTTACTATCCGTAGTCGGCTTGTTTACCCATTTTATCTTGAAAATTCCATTTTCTCATCTTTTTGAAATTTTGAGCAATTTAGCTTCAAAATTCTTTAATCTTCTTGTAAAAATTCATATATTTGAAATGGATTTTTATAAAAGTTGTTTAAGGTTGAAAACAGCCTTTGGAACAGTTTTCATAACGGTTTTAAACAAAATACAGTTTTTCGGAATTGTTTTTAGAAAATTCTGTGCAGAAATTTTCTATTTCTTGCACATCCTTCGTAAAACAGTGTCAGTTTAAAAATCCACTCCGAATTTGAAAAACTTGTCTTCACAAAAGTTTTAGCTCTCAAAAAATTCTAAAACTTTTATGTTTTACAAAAAATACAGTTCTGCTTGTATTCTTGTCAGTTTTCGTTTGAAACTGGCTGATCATGTTAACTAGGTCTGGGCAGACCAGCCTCGGATTTTTATAAAAACGGAGGTCATTGGAGCCTCATTTTGAGAAACGGTTTACGTTGTCCCATAGGAAAAACCCTGTTCTACAACTTTTGTATTTTACGTTTCACCCAGTTCGGCCTCTAAAGGCCTTAAATTTCCACTTTCCCGAAACTGGCCGGTTTTGAATCCGAACTGACAGTTTCGATTGTTAAGTCCGGTTTACGTCCTAATTCGCAAAGTCTAACTCGACTGACCTCTTCGGGAGCCTACACAACAAACATGCAGTGTTTCTAACGTCCCACATGAACCAATAAGCAGCTCAAACGGGTCCATGCAAGCCAAACCCGAACTGCCCTAGTCCTAGGCTTGCATGGTTCTAATTTTTTTTTTTTTTTTTGCATCTCATCAATCAAGCACCAAACATGCACCCTTAAGCTAGCAGCCAAGCATGCACTACCTAGGGCAGATTTGGACCAAAAATCAGGGGACACACAACCATTCACATCTAACATACAACCTAGCATTCAACAAGCATAAATCAATCAAGCAAAACACATAAATAAGCCAACCACCCTTAGTAACCTAATCAAGCACATCTAACCAACCTAGAACATGAAATTCAAATTGGACTTATGTCCTTACAACTCCAACTTAAAATACAAATAGAATTCCAAATTGAACTTAATTGAAAGATTAGGGCTCAAAAATTTACCTTAGACCAAAGTTAGGGTTTGGCACCAAAAATCCCTTCTCCCTTGGCTTCCCTTGCTTTCGGCTTGCACCCTAATTTGGGTACCAAAAATTTTTGGTTGGTTACTTGGTTGATCCACTCCAAAACCGAACACCACCACCAAGGTTTCCCCTCAAAATTTTCAGTTTTTCCCTTTCTTTTTCCCTTCCTCTACCTTCGGCCACTATGGCCCATAAAGCTCCTAAGCTTTCCAAATTTTTTTTTCTCTTGGTTCCTACTAGAACCCGAACTTACTCTAAGCAAAACCTCTCAAGAAATTTTTGTTTTTCTCTTCTCTTTCTCTCCTCCCAATTTCCGGATTTTCAAGAAGAAAATTGACAAGAGTTTCACAAGATTTTATGAATAAAATGAATAGGAGCACGCCCCTATTTATAGAGGTTGAGAACTTTTGGAAAATTGTGAAAAAACCCCAAAAATTTTAATATTTGCTTGAGGAGATAGTGAGGTGGCCGGCCAAGGAGCTTCTAGGGAATTCTAAGAATTCTTTCCAAGCCTTGAATAATTATTTATGATGTCATAATTTCCAATTAAGATGACATCACCCACCCTTGGCCTTATTTGGCTATTTTCCTTAAAAAGCAGCCCATTTTTGTGCTACACAGATATTTCCAATACTGTGCTTCACTAATACATAGTATTTTTATATTGCACTGCAATACAAAATTTATTTGCGTAAAAACGGACAGTATAAAATTTTTCTTATTTTTCTGAGCCCTTTTTGTCTTTGATCCTAACTTGGTGTGTTTGATTTTCTAAGGTGGTTTTAAGACCTATTCATATTATATTACTCGTAATGATGAGTTTGACAGTATCTTTTCCATACTGTATCTCATTATACTGCGAAGTCAACTCTTTGACCAGTCTTGGTCAAACTTTGACTTTCTTGGTCAAAGTTGACTTTTTGGTCAAACCTTTGACTAACATAAAATCATGATTTTTAGCAAGCCTTTTTCCATAACAGGCTTCATACATGGCTAAACAATTACTTATTGAGTCTCATAGCCAATTGAATGAGAACTCAAACATTTACCGATAAAATTATGAATTTCGTATTGATATTCATAATTTTCATGAAATATCCTATAAACACATAATATGGACTTGAATTCCTCATGTTTAAGGAAATCATGAATCCATAGAAAAATTCGGGTCTTACAGTTACCCCCCGAAGTCAAGCAATTTGTTCCAGCCCTGATAATGGAGATAACATTGGATAATATGATAGATGTTATTATGAAGGTTGAGATAATAGCATATATGTTACAGGCAGCTGCCCCTGAGGATGACTACCCACTTATGCCAGTCGATGATGTCGGCATCGGGGAACCAGTGTTCCAAGGAGGTCCAATTCTGCCAAAGGACCCTATTCTAGCAGTACCAATTCAGGAGATTCCTCCACCGGAGGCGGAGGCTGATGCAAACGATGATGCTTCTTTATTATCTTGCTTATTCGTGGGCCTCTATGTTACTGTTCGCGATTAACTAGTGTATATAAACCTACGCAAGTGCACGAAATCGCACAAGTAATATAGAAAGTGAGTTGAGTATCGTCTCCACATGGATTGATTCACTAAAATGAATTGTAAAAGAAATAAAGCACAAATTAATTTGTGTTTGGAAATTAAAATTAGAAAAAAATGCAATGAACAAGCAAAATAAAAGTGGGTATAATGAAACAAAAAAAACAATGTGAATTAAACTAGGATTGCCAAATCCCCCTTAATTGCAAGTCAGACCCGAATGCTGTAGGAAATGCTGCAGCGAAACCTGTCCTGTTAACCGAAATTCGATTTTATCATAAAATTCTTCCGAATTCAGTATGATTAAAATTCATTAAACCTTTTTCAACATATTCCTATGTGAATCTAGTCCTCAGAACACAATTTCAAGCACCAATTTCAATGGGTTATACAAGATAAACAATATATTCCTATACCATTCACAAATCAACATAAACTTTAAAAAGCATATTGAACTTGCATCATCCAAGTTATATCCAGCTTAATTTAATCTTTCCAGAATCAAACAAGCCTAGTTTCCTATATACGGATAGCCAATCAACAATAGAAATAAACATTCCAAACACTTAAATGAACAGGAACAAATTCACCCAACATTTCAACAAAACATTCAAATCATCCTCACAATTTCGGGTTCATTAACAATCCCAGCTAAAGAAATTTAGCTCATGTTTCGGATTACAAAATCAAAGTGAAAAACATCAACCATTGTTCAACAAAGAAAGAAAATCAGAAAATAAATCAAAGCAAGAGTGTGAAGAAGAAAAACTCCGAAAATGGCTACAGATGGTTCTTATTGTCTTTCTTTTCCTCCTCCTCTGCTTGCTCTCCAAAATAGGCGTGAAAAAATGGCAGAAAAATCTCCCTCAGCTCTCTTTTTCTCTCTTGCCCAATAATGGTATATTTCCTCTCTGTTCTTCGCTCCCAGTTCTTGCTTGTCGGCTGCCCTTTTCCAATGCTAAAACATTAACTCTTTAGGGCAACAACCAATGCCCACGTGTGAAGCTTCCAGCATAGAGAAAACAAGTGGCCCCCACCATATGAGCTGTCATATATTTTTTTACTTTATCAGAAAAACTGCCAGCTAGACTAAAATGCTACAAGAATTGCTGCAGCATTTTTGGCTCAGTTTCTTGGCTGCTTCTGCTACAAAATGCTGTAAGGAATGCTGCAGTATTTTCTGTAGCGTTTTCGGTTTATACTCTCCTACAAGTCACAAAAGAATGAAAATGCACATCAGCCCTCAAGTAATCCTATTTTTCTTCACATTTACCATGATTTCCACCAAACAAAGAAAACCAAGATAAGAAAAATCATACAAACCTAAAACAAAGGAAAAATATGCTAACAAAAACACAAATACTCTCTAAACTAAGCTCATCTAAGTCTAAAAGTGCCTAAGATAACTCTAATTTCTAGAGTTATCACACCCCCAAACTTAAAACATTGCTCGCTCTCGAGTAATGCCAAGATAAACACACAAAACACAACACACACAAAGAAAATGCAAAACACAAACAGGAAAAATGCTCAAGCTGCTAAACAAGTTGAGTCTCCATTCTCAAAAGAGCTTCTTAATTTCCAACTCATTTTAAAATTCAGCCTTCATCAAATATCAGTTCTATCTTTTATAAACTTACTCCTAAGTGAGGTTCCTCGATAGGTGCGTGTGTGCAAGACTATATCTAAGCATCTTCAGATCACCTATGTCCCTCCTATCATGATCGTCAAGCTTAGTTTATAATCTAGTAGGCTGGATTCATGACTTCCTCTCCACTAGCATTAGCTGGGTAAAATCTAAGGATATACATATTCCACTGCTTGTTGAGTTAGGTGCATGTGTATGCATACATTAATTTATTAAATCATAAATTTCTGTTCTTTTTTTTTTTTAATTCGTCATGTCACCGTTACTTTTTTACGCGAATGCCAACATTGGTGATGAAGACACCCGGTTACTCAGCAACGTCACACTTCAGAATTGCTATAGCAAACTCATATTATGCACCACTGTTTGACGCAAAAGTACACATGGGGCTCATGTTACTCCTGGTTACTAGGCGGCTCAAAATAGCGGAGTTTTTTTTTTTTTTTTTTTTTTTTTGTACACCCAACTCTATACATGCAAAGCACACCACTATTCCCAGTCTATTTCACTTCCTAAAGCTTCGCCTCAAGGGTTTGATACAACCTGTTCTCAACTTCTAAATTTTCACGATGACTTGGAGTTCCCTAGGCTTTCCTCGGAAATACAAAGGTATAGTCTATTGTGGAAAAGAATAGTCTCACTCAAAGAGCAAACAGATAACAGACATTACCAATACCCAATTCAAGCTCAATCAATCCATAAGTTGAAAATTTTCAAAACACTAGTAATCTTCACCGAACATCTTCAAGCCAACAACTCAGCAGCAAAAATAGAGCAATTTCAAACAAATCAAAAAGACATATAGATTATTTTTCTTTTTTTAAATAAACGAAAATAGATAAACCAAAGGCAACAAACCACACAAACAACAAAAAAAGATAAACGTAATACAACACCATACTGACTAAAACTAAAACAAAGCTAACTAATACCCCCAAACTTAAATGGAGCAGTGTCCTCACTGCTTTGAACAAAACAACACAACACAACACAAAACAAAACAAAACCTTGCACAAAAACGATGAAGAAAAAGTTAGGAATTCCCTGATTTAATGGCGGCTGGAGCGTCCCTTCAATCTTCAAACTCATCCGCATCCTCTTCCTCAACCTTGTCGGGTACAACATCAGCAGCAATGTCCTCTAGCACGCCATCCGGGAACTCAGGAAATGGAAAGATAGGCTTAGTGAAGTTTTTCTGTAAAGATTTCTTCAGAGCCAGATCTCGTTGCTTGGCATATTCCCAGAACTGCTGCTGCTGTGCATGCATTTGTTGTAGCATCTCCATTGTCTGATATTGTTGAACCTCAGCTAGGCTCATTCGCTGTTCGAGCATTTGCAGTGTAATGACCCGTCTAGCACAGGCCGTTACCGTACTTACATATCCATTAACTTAGTAAAATTTAGCGGAAATTTTTTTTTTTTTACAAGCATATGAACATCCATGCTTTAACTGACATAAGTTGTTTTGCGTACGCATATGCAATAATTACATAACTTTGTTCTTGTTTGAAATAAAATACTTATTAATACAAAACGCGTAGCAGTCATGTTCCCACTTTTTCATAGTCGCTCTGCCACGCTCCTCCATCATTGCATCAGTCGTTGCTCAAAGGTTGCTTACCTACAGCATAGACGTAAGACGTGAGCTTTCGCTCAGCAAGTACAACTTGTTAATCCGCGACACAACAAAATAACACATAATAGGACTTGTCATAATGTCATAACAAACTTAACATGCATGAACCATTTATGCTTCATTATGCTTTCATACATACTTCCTATTTTATCTTGACTCATCTTACTTATGGGCCCCTTATATAAGTGTTCGTACCTGGTGCACAACTATGAAGTGATTGGGCCGGCCAGACCAGTTCCAACTCAAACCATAGTCCAACCCGACCTCGGACGGGTGGTACGACACTGGCAAGCTTGCTTGCCATTTTACTTGTTTTTCATGATCTATTTCTTGATCTTGGTCTTATCTTAATCATGAGTGAACATGCTTTATGATGTTACACCTACTCGTATCATACTCATGATCTTAACATTTCATACAATTTAACATACCTCAACATATCACATAGCCTAGCATGCATCGTATTAAACATTAATCACATGCTTAATATATCACATAACAACCAATATAGCATACATCGAACACTATATTAACATGCTTAGGTAAGCATCACAACAAATGCCTATGCTGTAGGCGGAGTTGTACTTATCTTATCTCCGAGATATGGCTGCCTCTGTCTAGGGTGCAAACGCAGGTTATCCCCTGCTATATTAAAGGGCAAAAGTAAGAGATCTTGATCTTATAGAATGTTGGTAACCTAACCAACATTCACATATCGACCAAGTTATATGTCCCCTTCATAACTCTTAATAGCTTGTGGGGTTACTACAAGTAACCCTCGTGGTTTAACATAACCAATCTTGGATCTTACCTTATTAAGTTACCTAGGGTAATCTTGTAGGCTAAGCTCATACATATTTAAGACTAGATCATTATGTCATTCTTAAACTTTGTTGTAACCTATAACCTACTTGGTTATTATCAGTCACCTTAAGTATTACTATCTTGATACACTATTGGGTATTATTGGGTAACCCATGGTCTTATTAATTTGATACCATGTTGGGTTACATTGGGTAACCCTTAGTCTTACTAACCTTGGTATCACATTGGGTTACATTGGGTAACCCTTGGGGTGACTTATCTTAAGTTAACCCTTATTTGGTTACTAAGGTCCAATTAAGGGGTAACCTATTGGGTGACTATAGGTAACCCTGAGCTTTGGACCCAGTGCTATAGTTCGGGTGTAATACTCGGTTATTGATGGTAAACTTCTTGCTTACCTCAATTTTAAGAAAACCTAAATCTATAGTTTCACTTGTTTCTTTAGACAATGGGGGGTGTTTCCACTACCTTTTTCAAAAATTCTCTTTATCCATCTTATAAAAATTTGGGTTTTCTCAATAAAAATATTTGAAAATGTTATTAAAGATCGGAACTACCTTTGGAACAGTTCCGGAAGTCAAATTAACAGTTTTGGTTCAAAATACTAAATCCTTTCATTTTTCTGGAAAACCTTGTACATAATTTTATTGCTTTCTGTACAACCTTTGTAAATCCAGTTATACTTAAAAATCTAGGTGGAATCTGAAAAAGTTTTCTCACGAAACTTTTAGATCTCGAAAAATTCTAAAACTTTCATGTTTACTGAAAAACCCAGTTCGGCCTGTATCTATGCCAGTTTTAATTTGAACGGACTGGTCGTGTATCCTAGGTCTGGACAGACTAGTCTCAGGTTTTCATGAAAATGAAGGCTGTTGGAGCCTTATTTTGGAAAACTGTCCATGTTGCCCTCTAGGAAAAACTGTTCTGAGCAACTTTCATGTTTTGAGTTTTTCCAAATTCGACCTCTAAAGGCCTCAAAATTTACTTTTTCGAAAACTGGTCAGGATTGATCCGAACCTGTCCGTTTTTCGGTTTAGAGTTTGTTTTACGTCCTAAACGTGAGATCTAGCTCAACCAGCCACCGCGGGAGCCCTAATACACACATGCAGCGGTTTTCTAACGTAAATTTTGTTTAAACACATTTTCTATCATAGCCATGCAAGCCTATCATCATTAGATAATTTATAGTTGTAAGATCTAAGCCATAGCAAGCATATCAAGCATTGTTTCTTCATTCTAGCAACCTAGCATGAAATTTTCATCCACAACCAACCTAGGGCAGCTTAGGGGACATACTATAGATCATCATTTAGCATGCAAATCACAATTGTAAAGCAAGCATGCACACAAAAAGATCAAACCACCCTTAAACTAAATCAAGCATACCTAGGTTCTAACTTTGGGCACAAAAATAATTTGAGCTTATGCTCTTACAAAATTGACTTGAAATACATGTAAATCTCAATTTAAAAGCTTAATTGAAAGAGTTAGAGGTTTAGAAAATTTTACCTTGATCAAACACACAAGTGGGAGCTAAGGTTGGTTCTACAAAATTCTCCCTTGCACCCCCCCTTAAGGCCGGTCTTGTGCTCCTTTTTGCACCAAACTTATGGCTGATTTTGGGGTGGTTGCTAGCACTCAAACTAAGCTCTCTTTGACACAAAATTTGGTCAATTTCCTACCCACTAACAGCCGGTTTTATGGCTTCAAAAATGGGCACAAAGCTGTCCCAAAAAAAACTGTTTTGCATCTTGGAAGACAACTCACACTCCAAGCATCAAAACCCCTAAGTTTCTTAAAATTTTTCTTCACCAATTCACTCCCTTGAATGTCCGGATTTTTGAAGGAGAAATGGGCAAGAGTTTGGCTGCTTTTTCTTGTTTTTTTCCAACCAAAAATCAGATCACAAAGGGGGCTATTTATAGGAAGAATTTGGGGTGGTTTTGTGATTATTTTTGGTTCTCCTTTTTGGTAAAACCCCATGAGTTTTCTTAATCATAATTTGACTCCATTATGGCCGGCCACCTCATTGTTCTAGGAGGCTCTTATTAATTTTTTAATCTTTTCTAATTTTCTAATAAAGCTTAATGATGCCATAAATCCCATAAGTGAGATCATGCATGATGTCATAGGCATTGTTTGGCTTTGTTTCATAAAAGCAGTCCACTTTTTATTCAACACAGATATTTTTGATACTGAGCTCACTAATACACAATACTGTGACATAGTATAGCAGTCCAAAATTTATCTGTGCGAAAATGGACAGTACGAAAAATTTTCTTTTTGCTTAAAACTTTTTGGCCCAAAAATACCTATATATTGTGCTTGATTTTTCTATGGTAGTTTGATTTCTTATCTACATTTCCTTGACTATATTTTTGATTTTTGCAGTATATTTTCCATACCGCTAGCCATTTATTCGTGTGGTCAACTCTTTGACTACCTTTGGTCAACCTTTGACCTTATTGACCAAACTTGACCTCCTTGGTCAACTTTGACTCTTTTGGTCAAATTTTGACTTTCGTTGACTTTCTTTGACTTCCTTTGACTTTCTTTGACTTTCTTGGTCAAAGTTTGACTTTCGTTGACTTTCTTTGACCAATCATACAATCATGGGTTTTCTTCCTCTTTTACCCAAAAAGTCATTTGCTTAACTAAACCATTCATTTACGAGTCTTATAAAGCTAATAAGATGTCATAAAATCATTCAAAAACCCTAATTAGGAATTTATACAAATACTTCCATGGTTCAACTTAAACTTCTCTACAAGAAATTGTATTGAAGAAAATTTAGTTATTACATGCAGGGAGATGGCGAGGTCGGCTTGAGTTGGAGCTCGGCTGCTTGATGCAGCAGTGGTACTACTCGGATGTGCCTTAGGAGCTTGACCCTCTGCGCCCTCCTGATCGCGCGGCTGCTGCGACGGATGTGTGGTCACTTTGACTTTCAGCAATCTTGATATAGTAGTTTTGAAAATCAATCCCTTTGAGGATAATAATCGCTCCTCTGTGTCAAACATAGGCACACCATGTCTAGCACAGAGGCTAGTGATGAGAGATGGAAACCAAAGACTACCACATTTCTTGGAGGCACAAGCTCTGAGCTTTTTGAAGATAATGCTGCCAACATCAATAGGTCAACCCGAAACGATGGAATCAAGGAGGAGAATACGACCCTTGGAGACCGTTTGGACGTGGGTGGATGGCATTAGGCGCATCTTCAAGAAGTGATACCAAACCTTACACTGGGGTGTAAGATTGGTCCTGTGGACGGTTAATTTGCCTTGAGACGACACCGTCCAAGTAGTGCCGGCCACGCAAACCCGTTCCAACGCAAGATTCAACCAGTCAGTCGAGGCTCTAGCAGCATATTCGGTATGAAGATCGTCCACATTGGCAAGGCCGTAGAATTGGTTGATGGTGTCCTCATCAATAGGTACATCCACACCACGAACATAAACACTTCGCTGGCCTTCCCCTGCTAAATGGGGGTAAAATTCCCGTACAACAGGGACCACCGCATCACCAGGATGAGCACAAAACTGCCTCCACTGACGCTTGGCGATGACAGTATGGACATAATCTTCATAACCCATTGTAGGGGTGCTCTGCAATAAAAAGCCTTTTTCCGCACATAATGTTCGGTCAGAAGTCTGTGATTGATACCTCTTTTTATCTTCCTCCGTCCGAAATGTGCGGTAACTGGTGGTGGCGGCGCTCGGGGGTTGGTGGCCCGTTTGCTTGCGCGCGAGTTTCTTCGTGCGAGGCATTTCCGCAAGCTTCTTTTCTTCTTCGAGGGGAGAAAGGCAGAGATCAGCGCAGGGGCTTTCGGGTAGAGGGTGTGGGGGCGAAATGGCGCAGGGGGAGGGGTGGATGGACTGACCTTGGGAGCGTGGGTTTGTGGAGAAAGAGAAATGGGGGAACTGTGGTAAATGGAGGCACGGCTGTGAAGGGTGGAATGGCTGGGAGAAAATGGCGGAGGCTCGGTGGACTGGGTTCGGGTGGTGGGATTCTGTGGGTTTGTGGAGGAAGAAATGTGGAAATAATGGGGGAAATAAGTGACGAAATGTGGGCAGAGGAAGTCTGTGGATGATGGTGGCTCAGCTTTGGGGGAAATGGCGAGGTTGGCGCGAAGTGCTGGAACGGTGGAGTGACTCGGGCTAATGGGGGAAATGGAGGGTGGAGCGCTGATGGCGCAGGGAAGGGGTGGATGGACTAGGTCTGTGGGGAAATGCGGAGCGGAGGGGGGGCGGCGGGGGAATGTGCAGAAAAAAATGCTCTAGCGAAATGACGTGGGTGACTGGGCGAGGGCTGTAGGATGCTGTGGAGGTGTTGGCTGCTGGCTGGTTTCGGATGGAAAGCGACGGCGCAGGGGAAGTCTGTGGAAGGCAAAGAAGACAATAAGGCTTAGGGCTGCAGAAAGAAAAACGACATCAGTAAATCTATATAAATATATACCATTATTAAATAATATCAATATATATGTATATGTATATATATATTTATGTATATATAAATACAAACATATAGGTATTTATTTATTTATTTATTAAAAATATATATATTTATTATTATTATTTTTTAGTATATATCTATTAAAATATAAGGATATCGAACACCTATAATATATACTATATTAAATATATATATAATATATTGTAAAAAAATTTTTTTTTTTTACTGCAGCTTTGCTGTAGCATTTCCTATAGCATTCCTATACAGAGTGCTCCGCAGTTCTGCCTGACTTTGCTGTGGGTTTTGCTGTAGCAATTCCTGCAGCATTCTTATACAGATTGCTCTCCTCGAACTTTGCTGCAGCTTTGCTGTAGCATCTCCTGCAGCATTCTTATACAGATTGCTCCCCAGTTTCAGCTCATCTTTGCTGCAGGTTTTGCTGTAGCATTTCCCGCAGCATTTTTACACAGATTGCTCCGCTCGAACTTTGCTGCGGCTTTGCTGTAGCATTTCCTGCAGCATTCTTATACAGATTGCTCACCAGTTCTGCCCGACTTTGCTGCAGGTTTTGTTGTAGCATTTCCCGCAGCATTTTTACACAGATTGCTCTGTAAGGCTTACTCCTAGGCCGATTTCTGCATAGAAAAATCTCATCAAATCAGTTCAAATTTCTTAATAACTACTAATCAAAAACTCAAACAAATTGAAATAAGCCACAAATAAACCAAACTAAAATAAAATAAAATGAAAAGAATTGGGTTGCCTCTCAAGAGCGCTTGTTTTTAAGTCATCAGCCTGACTACTTCCCTTTTTCAAGCTTCTGCGAGAGTGATGGAGGTCTTCGAACATTCAATAGGACCTCCCCAATCATGTTTGACTCTCTGTCCATTCACTAAGAACTTCCTTCCAGACTTGTCATCTTGCAATTCCACTGCTCCATGAGGAAATACAGTAGCAATTGTGAACGGACCTGACCAACGAGACTTTAACTTTCCTGAGAAGAGCTTCAATCTTGAATTGAACAAAAGAACTTGCTGCCCTAGCTCGAAAGTTCTGCTCATGATTTTCTTGTCATGCCACCGTTTGACCTTCTCCTTGTAGAGCTTGGAATTCTCATATGCTCGTAACCGAAATTCATCTAACTCATTGAGTTGCATCAATCTCTTTTCTCCAGCTGCACTCATGTCCATATTCAATTGCTGGAGTGCCCAATAAACCTTGTGTTCCATCTCCAAAGGTAAATGACATGCTTTCCCAAACACCAATTGGTAAGGAGACATTCCAATTGGAGTTTTGAAAGCCGTCCTATAGGCCCATAATGCATCATCCAACCTTTTGGACCAGTCATTTCTAGTAGGGCTTACAGTCTTCTCCAAAATGAACTTGATTTGCTTGTTAGATGCTTCGGCTTGCCCATTGGTCTGTGGGTGGTAGCTTGTAGCAACTCTATGGCAAACATTATACTTTGCTAGCAATGCTTCAAAGTACTTGTTGCAAAAATGCGTCCCTTCATCGCTGATTACTGCCCTTGGAGTGTCAAATCTTGTGAAAATTTGCTTCTTCATAAACTGCATCACCACCTTCGAATCATTTGTAGGAAAGGCAGCGGCCTCTACCCACTTTGAGACGTAATCTACTACCACAAGTATGTAAAGATTGCCAAAAGATGGAACAAAGGGGCCCATGAAGTCGATCCCCCACACATCAAATAACTCCACTTCGATGATGTTGGTTAGAGGCATTTCATGTCTTCGTGAGATACTACCAACTCTTTGACATCTATCACATCTGGATACAAAATCACGAGCATCCCGAAACAAGCTTGGCCAATAAAAACCTGATTGCATGACTTTTACTGCAGTCCTATCACCTTGAAAATGCCCTCCATAGGGTGAATTGTGACATTGAAGCAACACATCTTCTATTTCTTCCTCAGGAATACACCGCTTTAGAATTTGATCTGTACATTTCCTGAACAAGTATGGCTCATCCCAATAGTAAAATTTGACCTCATGCAAGAACTTCTTTCGTTGATGGGCATTCAAATCAGGAGGCATCAACCCACTAATTAGGTAGTTCACCAAATCCGCATACCATGGCACCATAGTTGAGACTCGATTAACAACAAGGAGCTGCTCATCGGGGAAGACCTCCTTAATAGCTTCTAAATCTGTGCCCTTCTCAGCTTTCTCCAAACGAGACAAATGGTCAGCCACTTGATTCTCCGAGCCCTTCCTATCCTTGATCTCCAGGAAGAACTCTTGAAGCAAAAGCACCCATCTAATCAACCTTGGCTTAGCATCCTTATTCTCCACCAAGTATTTGATGGCCGAATGGTCTGTGAAAACCGTTACCTTTGCTCCTATCAAATAAGCTCGAAACTTGTCAAAGGCGAAGACAACAGCCAACAACTCCTTCTCTGTTACTGTGTAGTTCAATTGAGCTCCTGAAAGAGTCTTGCTAGCGTAGTAAATGGGATGAAATACCCTGCTTTTGCGCTGCCCTAGAACAGCTCCCACAGCCCAATCGCTTGCATCACACATTACTTCAAACGATAGTGACCAATCTGGTGCTACAATGATTGGCGCTGAGATGAGCTTCCGTTTTAACTCCGAAAAGGCTGACAAACAGGTTTCGTCAAAGTTGAATTGGCTGTCTTTCTCCAATAGGCTGCGCAGAGGCTTAGAAATCTTGGAGAAATCTCTAATAAATCTTCTGTAAAACCCTGTATGTCCAAGAAAACTCCGAATCCCCTTTACATTTGAAGGTGGAGGGAGCTCTTCTATTATGGCAATATTGGCTTTATCAACTTCAAGGCCATTCTTTGAAACTCAGTGCCCCAACACTATGCCCTCTTTGACCATAAAATGACATTTCTCCCAATTTAGGACTAGATTAGTCTCTTCACATCGCTGCAAAACCTTCGCCAAATTTGTGAGGCAATCTTCAAAACTTTCTCCAAAAACCGAGAAATCATCCATAAACACCTCCACAAATTGCTCCACCATGTTAGTAAAAATCGCCATCATGCATCGCTGAAAAGTGGCAGGAGCATTGCAAAGACCGAATGGCATCTTTCTAAACGTAAACATACCGAACGAGCAAGTGAACGTGGTCTTGTGTTGATCCTCAGGAGCTATGGCAATCTGATTATAGCCAGAATAGCCATCCAAGAAACAATAGTACTCCTTCCCAGCTAATCTATCAAGCATCTGATCAATAAAGGGGAGTGGGAAATGATCCTTCCTTGTGGCCTTGTTTAGCTTCCGATAATCCATGCAAATCCGCCAACCCGTTATTGTCTTTGTAGGAATCAATTCGTTGTTGTCGTTCTCTACAACAGTAATTCCCCCTTTCTTGGGAACACACTGAACCGGGCTCACCCAAGAGTTATCAGAAATTGGATAAATTATCCCAGCATCCAACCACTTGATGATCTCCTTATTGACAACCTCCTTCATGATTGGATTCATTCTTCTCTGACCCTCGATGGAACCTTGCTTATCATCCTCTAAGAGAATCTTGTGCATACAAAATGAGGGACTTATACCCTTTATATCTGCTATAGTCCACCCAATAGCGCCTTGGAATTCCCTCAAGATGTCAAGCAACCTCTCCTCCTGATCTTCTGTCAACTCAACCGAAATGATCACCGGAAGAGTTGAAGATTCTCCCAAATATGCATATCTCAGGTGAGGTGGTAACGGCTTCAATTCTAGGACTGGTGGCTCTTCTCTTGATGACTTGGGTGGTTGGTGTTCACGGTTTGCTAAATCCAATGACTCAAATTTCCTTTGAGGTCTAGGCATAAGGGTATTGGCGTCTAGCCAAGCTAGTTGCTCAACAACTTCATTTTCAACTTCAACTGATTCTACAGACGAGGGAAGTTGCATCAACTCCCAATGGTCATTTGTTTCAAGCTCTTCAGCCACTAAGGAATCAATGACAGATATGGTCGAGCACTCCTCCATCTCATTAGGAAACTTCATCGCCTTGAACACATTAAAAGTCACCTGCTCGTCTTGCACCCTCATAGTTAGCTCGCCTTTTTGCACATCAATCAAAGTGCGGCCTGTAGCAAGAAATGGTCTTCCCAAGATGATCGGCACTTCTCAATCCGCTTCATAATCAAGGATGATGAAATCAACAGGAAAAATGAATTTGTCGACCTTTACAAAAACATCCTCGATTTTTCCTTCAGGAAGAGCAATAGATCTATCCGCAAGCTGCAAGGATACTGTAGTGGGCCGAGCTTCTCCGATTCCCAACTTCTTGAAGATGGACATTGGCATCAAGTTAATACTTGCTCCCAAGTCACACAAGGCCTTACCAAAGTAGTGGGTTCCAATTGAACATGGGATTGTGAAATTCCCCGGATCCTTCAACTTAGGAGGGAGTTTGTTCTGCAAAATAGCACTACATTCTTCCGTCAAAGCCACAGTCTCAAATTCCCCAAGTCGACGCTTCTTAGTGACCAAGTCTTTCATGAACTTGGCATAATGAGGCATTTGCTCCAAGGCTTCAACAAGAGGTATGTTGATGTGAAGCTGCTTCAAGACATCCAAATATTTACTGAATTGACCATCCTTTTTCTGCTTTTGAAACCGCTGAGGAAATGGTGGAGGAGGTCTAATTTCGCTGCTGTCTGCTGCTTCAGAATGCTGTGTAAATGCTGTAGCATTTTCTGCAGCAAAGTCTGATGGCTGATTTTTCACCAGAATTTCTTATTGTTGATGCTGCTCATCTTTCTCTTGGATTAAAGTGGGCTCGTTCCGTATAGCCTTTGACTTTTCCCTTCGCTCGATCTCCCTTCCATTCCTTAATACGATTGCCTTGCAATGTTCTTTCCCTTCCTTCCTTGGATCTTCGGTATTACTTGGAAGAGAACCTTGTGGCCTACCATTCAAGACGTTTGCAATTTGTCCAATTTGATTCTCCAAGCTCCTCAATGTTGTATCATGACTCTGAACTCTAGCATCATTCTTCACTATATATTCCTTGATCAAATTCTCCAATGAACTAGATGAGTCCATAGCTTGTGTTCTTGGTTGCTGAGATGGAAAACCCGGTGGGTGAGAAGGTCGATGATAAGAATTTGCTCCACTAGAACTAGCCCCTTGATTACTCCATGAAAAGTTGGGGTGTTGTCTCAAACCCTGATTGTACGGTGCCGAATAAGAGTTGTTTCGGTTGAAGTTACCTACATAGCAAGTAGAGACTGGATTAGACGGACAATCTTCATAAGAGTGTCCCTCTCCACAATAGACACAAGTGACGCTAACAGATTGCACCGAATTAACACCCGCCGACATGTTCATATTCTTGATCATATTCGTCAGACTCGACACTTGGGCAGAAAGTGCGGTGATAGCATCTACTTCATGAATTCCTGCGGCCTTTCGAGCATTGAGCCTCTCGGTGGGCCATTGATAGTTGTTGGTGGCCATCCTCTCCAAAATCTCGTAAGCTTTATTGTATGATTTTGCCAAAAGAGCACAATTAGCTGCCGCATCAATAATTGTACGTGTTTGCCCATTGAGCCCATTGTAGAAAGTTTCCATCTGAATCCAATGGGGAATCCCATGGTGAGGGCATTTTCGCAGCAACTCCTTGAATCTCTCCCACGCCTTGTACAAAGATTCTCCCTCTGATTGTTGGAATGAAGTAATGTCGTTTCTGAGCTTGGCATTCTTGGTCGGAGGGAAGTACTTCATGAGGAATTTTTCTGCCAAGTCGTTCCATGATGCGATTGAATCCGGTGGCAGCGAATTAAGCCATGCTCGAGCTCGATCTCTCAAGGAATAAGGGAACAGTTTCAACCTCAATGCTTCATCAGACACCCCAGGTAGCTTGAAAGAATCACACACTTCCATGAATAGCCGCAGGTGCATGTGAGGATCCTCAGTTGCCATTCCACTGAATTGGCCTACAGTTTGCAACATTTGGAACATAACCGGCTTGAGTTCAAATTGTGGCGCTTGTATTTCTAGCCGAATGATGCCCAGATTAAGCCCATGTAGGATGGGTACAGCATACTCCCGAATAACCCTGTCTCTATCATCAATCAAAGCTAGTTGAGGTAATAGATTGTTGACATCCACTTGCTGCCCATCATTAGCCATATTGACAGCCACTCTTTCTTGTATTTCTTCCACTCCTGCTAGACCTTGTTGCTCCCTTCTCCTTACTCGAAATGTTCTTTCAATTTCTGGGTCCAAGGGCAACAACTCTTGATTTCGCTGATTATTCATGCAGAGAATACCAATTCCTGAAAACACAGCAATTCCAACAAATAAGAGAAAACAAAAATAAGAAAAACAAAATAACTTCTACTAATATTTTAATGACTTCAATCCCCGGCAACGGTGCCAAAAAACTTGTTCGCAATTAACTAGTGTATATAAACCTACGCAAGTGCACGTAATCGCACAAGTAATATAGAAAGTGAGTTGAGTATCGTCTCCACAGGGATTGATTCACTAAAATGAATTGTAAAAGAAATAAAGCACAAATTAATTTGTGTTTGGAAATCAAAATTAGAAAAAAATGCAATGAACAAGCAAAATAAAAGTGGGTATAATGAAAAGGCACTATAATAGACAAAAAAAACAATATTCAATCAAGAAGTTGTAATCAAGAATGTGAATTAAACTAGGATTGCCAAATCCCCCTTAATTGCAAGTCAGACCCGAATGCTGTAGGAAATGCTGCAGCAAAACCTGTCCTGTTAATCGAAATTCGATTTTATCATAAAATTCTTCCGAATTCAGTATGATTAAAATTCATTAAACCTTTTTCAACATATTCCTATGTGAATCTAGTCCTCAGAACACAATTTCAAGCATCAATTTCAATGGGTTATACAAGGTAAACAATATATTCATATACCATTCACAAATCAACATAAATTTTAAAAAGCATATTGAACTTGCATCATCCAAGTTATATCCAGCTTAATTTAATCTTTCCAGAATCAAACAAGCCTAGTTTCCTATATACTGATGGCCAATCAATAATAGAAATAAACATTCCAAACACTTAGATGAACAGGAACAAATTCGCCCAACATTTCAACAAAACATTCAAATCATCCTCACAATTTCGGGTTCATCAACAATCCCAGCTAAAGAAATTTAGCTCATGTTTCGGATTACAAAATCATAGTGAAAAACATCAACCATTGTTCAACGAAGAAAGAAAATCAGAAAATAAATCAAAGTACGAGTGTGAAGAAGAAAAACTCCGAAAATGGCTACAGATGGTTCTTCTTGTCTTTCTTTTTCTCCTCCTCTGCTTGCTCTCCAAAATAGGCGTGAAAAAATGGCAGAAAAATCTCCCTCAGCTCTCTTTTTCTCTCTTGCCCAATAATGGTATATTTCCTCTCTGTTCTTCGCTCCCAGTTCTTGCTTGTCGGCTGCCCTTTTCCAATGCTAAAACATTAACTCTTTAGGGCAACAACCAATGCCCACGTGTGAAGCTTCCAGCATAGAGAAAACAAGTGGCCCCCACCATATGAGCTGTAATCTATTTTTTTACTTTATCAGAAAAACTGCCAGCTGGACTAAAATGCTACAAGAATTGCTGCAGCATTTTTGGCTCAGTTTCTTGACTGCTTCTGCTACAAAATGCTGTAAGGAATGCTGCAGCATTTTCTGTAGCATTTTCGGTTTATACTCTCCTACAAGTCACAAAAGAATGAAAACGCACATCAGCCCTCAAATAATCATATTTTTCTTCACATTTACCATGATTTCCACCAAACAAAGAAAACCAAGATAAGAAAAATCACACAAACCTAAAACAAAGGAAAAATATTCTAACAAACACACAAATACTCTCTAAACCAAGCTCATCTAAGTCTAAAAGTGCCTAAGATGACTCTAATTTCTAGAGTTATCAGTTACGTACCGGATGCACGCTTTCCTAAGAAAATTAAGGTTTACAAGGTCCTTATATAAAGGGAGGTTAGTACAATACCTTACTTGTCTTCATTAACATTAGCCTTAACTTAACTGAATTAGAGTATGCCGGCCTAATATCATACTCTAACTTAAAGTTTTATTCAAAGACTAGGACTAAGACTTAAGTTCTTTAATTATGAACTTATTAGTCATGACACAATGGCATGACATATTAATCCAAGGTATAAATTTAAAAATCATAGCTTACTAGTAAAAGCGTGTAAGTACGTAAATGTGGCATACTTGTGTACCATGACTTAATTATACATGTGACATATACATGATTGTGGCATATCATAATATATCATGGTACATTGCAATCACGTAATTCATAACATACATGTAATCACTTTATAAACATAGGCAAAACATTCATAACAAGGAATGTGCCCAATGCATATTTTGAATGTAACAATATTATTTTCATACTGTAGATAAGGTTTGTATCTACCTTGCTCACAACAAAATCTTCCTTCTTAGGCCATAGACTAAAATTCCTTTTCTGAAATATTCCAAGTTGAGTATTAATTCATACACTATGGATAAAGTTTATCCTAAATTTCCTTTCAAAAAGAATTTAAGACATAATCTACATAAATTGTGGTTATGAGATTATGGTGTATTCTCAAAATTTAAATAATAAAGTCTCACGTATAAAGTTCAATTTAACGTTTTAAATTCAATCTTAATTTAATACTTTATATAGAAAAACAATTATCTTTCCAAAGCAAAACATACTTCGTAAGAAAATACTCCAAAATTTTATTTTAAAATCCCCTCCCCCCGCTACCTTTTTTTTTTTTTTTTTGCCCGGGCGCTACAGACCTGGCCACTGGCGCAGTAGCACCCCTGGTTGTCGCCTGGCAGCGCCACAACATTGCTGGGCCACTACTGCAGCCCAGACAGGCGCTAAAGAACCCAGGGGCTGTCCCTGGGCTGTAGTGCCTGACAATCCCCCCTCAAAATTCCCCTGTTTTGCATAAACTTTGAGAATCCAGAAACGAAAAATCACATACTAAAAAATGAAACGAGTACAATATTGTTGGAGGCAGGTCTCAACAGAAATGCGCTTCAAATTTCTCTAATGCACTTACTTTGTCATGTATTTTGAATCTGACTACAACTTCAACGCTGGTAAGGTCAGAGGTTTAACCACGTTGGGTGAAAAAAGGGTCGCATTTTCAAAAAGGAAAAACTGGGGAAATGGTAGTATAAACTTTTGTCTCCTATTTATATACGAGCAATTAGAAGAATGGAAAATTGTGGTTAAAAAATTTACAAAACTGAATGAAGAAAATCTTAGGGACGGTAACTTACAGAAAATTACGGATATTATTATCCGTCTAGGATTTAGTCGTAATGAGAAAGAAAATTAAAATATGAAAAGGGATGGTAGACATTAAAGTTTTTAAGATCAAAGGAAAAATGATCATTTAGCACCCAAGACTGTGTAACTTGGATTTGCTTATGGGTAGAATACGGATCTAAGGTACTTGCATCAAGTCCTATCCTAAACGAAAAGTGAAACGGACCTTTACGGGTCCAAAACACTAAAAGACTAGTAATGACAAAGGGATAAGGAGGGAAAATGGGAAATAGCATTTTTTAAAGGGTAAGGAAAATTATAGCATATTTTTTAGAAAGTAGAAAATAATAGCATATTTTTAGAATAAGAAATTAAAAATCCAAAAATACCCCCCCAAACTCTTTCTCTACCCCAGACCAGCCAAACATCCCTGGTGCCGGCGTCGTCTACACCGGCTTCAACCTCATGCTCGGAGGTCCACGTTAGTCGCCATCCACACTGTCGTTGTTGTCGCCATCGAAGATTTCCGCTTGCAGGAGAGCCAATGAAGATCGCTATCACCCACGATCGCGCATGAGATCTTTGGCCCTTCCTCTCCTGGAGGGGTTGTCTTCTTCAGTGATGGTAACCCCTGCATCATCTCCGATCGCAAGAATTCCGAGGAAAATTGCAAGTTTCATCCTCGCTGCCGGTAGTCTGCCAACCAAGATCGCAGCTCTGGCCATCCCCACGGGGGCTTTCGTCGTACTTGCAGATCACCACGACCTCGCAACCTTGCCGTCACAGCACCGTCATCACCGTCACCATCAAAACCGCGATCCTTGGCACAGCAAAACTCCCATCGGAGGGAGAGATAGATTCAGACCAGATGGAGGGGAGAGAAACAGGCAAAAAAATATTAATAATAATGGAGGAGAGAGGGTAAATGAGGAGAAAGAAAATACATCTAACCAAAAGGGTAAAATGGCCAAATGATAATTTATTTTGAAAAGAAAAGAAAACATATGCTATAATTTACTATGATTTTAAAAATATGCTATAAACTTCAAAAGTATACATAAAATATGCTATATGTTGCTATATCCCAGTGAAAAAATAATAAACGTGTGATTTTGAGGATTACTCCTGAAAAAGTACATCATTGGAACATTACCCTTTAAAAAGCACTCTTTTGGAATACTACCTTCCATAACATAAGTTAAATATCAATATAATATATTTTTTTTCCAACCTTATATCTGACCAATTAAAAAGGTTGTAAGGTAGGTAATCTACCGGAATACTCTCTGACAACGGGAGTCAACTAGGACCACCGATGTTTTCTGGTCGCCGGTGACGGTCACAAGTTTTTTGTATCCCGGCCTATTGAATTTTTTTTTTTTAATATTTTGCCATTCAATGTTTACTCAATAAGTACAAAGTTCTTTTTTACTTAACATTATATTTGCTATTGGATGACTAAAGTTAAAAAAAAAAAAAAAAAAAGAAGAAGAAGAAGAAAAAAGAGAAAAGAGTAAAATAAGAATATAAAGAAAGCTTGTGCCTTAAGTAATGACGTTTAAAACATAAAGAACGTTCATATTATACTTAATATTATAATACGTTCATATTATGAAGAACGTTTAAAACATAAAGAAAGCTTGTGCTATTGGATGACTTAGCTTTCTTTATACTTAATATTATATTTTACTTAATATTATATTTGCTATTGACGAAGGTAATAAAAAAAGAGTAAAATAAGAATATAAAGAAAGTTTGTGCCTTAAGTTAATGACGTTTAAAACATAAAGAACGCTCATAAAGTCGAGAAAAAAAAATATTACACTGACGTGGTTCCGGGAAATTCTTCTTTTCTATGAACTTGTCAACTCACTTCAGTTGATTAAAGGGAAAACGACCGTAGTATTTAATAAGTTAGATTATTGGAAGATTTTTTAAGGCATTGCTTCGGCTTAATATTATGGCATCAGTTTCTGTTTTAGCCTGGATGGGATTTTCCAATCAAATTGTAATCTATTGGTTTCTTTAATATAAACTTCTGTTTTTTCCTTTTATTTTAATAAATTGAATTAGAAACTTAATGCGATATGAGTTAAGGTTTTGGTTGTAAACCTAATTAAGATGCTTAATCTTTACCTTAATATCAATTGTTTCTATTCTTCATTTTAAAAGGAAAAAAATGTTAGATGTAACGACCCGCCTAGCACAGGCCGTTACCTTACATACTTACTTATATACTAGATCCAAAACACAGCGGAATTTTTTTTTTATATACACTAATTATGTAATATTCGAATTTTTCAGTGTACATATTTTCTTTTAAAGAAATTATTTTCACCTTATGAAATTATTTGTGAAAAAGCTCGATTGAGGGCTTTTGAAAGATTTTATGAGTTTTGATGGGTCGAGAAGACTCAAAATTGATTTCTAAGTTCGAAAACGGACCTTTCAAGTCGAAAGGGACGCAACAGTGCAAGATTTTACGAAAGTTAACTTTGACCGAAAAAGTCAAAGTTTGACCGACAAAAGTCAAAGTTTGACCGACAAAAGTCAAAGTTTGACCAACAAAAGTCAGAGGGTTGACTTTACGAGATTTTCGAGGTACAGTCCGGAATGAGTTCTGAGGATGAAGTTTTGTGAGTTAGATAGCAAGAATAAGCCTGAAAACGTCCCTAGAAAATCAAGCACACCAAGTTAGATTTAAGGGCAAAAAGGGGTTCAGAAAAATTGAGAAAAATATTTTTCGATCCAAAATTCACACAAATAAATGTTGGTACTTTGGTACGATATGAAAATATTGTGTTTTGGTAAACCACAATATTAGAATTATCTGTGTAGCACAAAGAAAGAAAAATGAGTTTTGGAGAAGCAAAATAGCCAAACAAAGCCTAAGCAAGGGAGGACAATTGCCCATACCTCATGATCTCACCTTCCACTAGCTCAAGCTAGCATATGTGGAGCCTTCTCCTCCACTCAAGTGGCCGGCAATCATGGGGAAAAGAAGGAAAAATCAAAAAATTTTGGGGCCAAAGTAGATTAAACCAAAGTTCTTTCATGGCCTATAAATACCCCCCCCCCCCCATTCTCCCTATTCATTTTTATTGAAAAACTAAGGGAAACTCTTGCATTTTCTCTCCAAGAAGTTCGGCAGCTAAGAAGGAGAAAAGGAAGAGAGAAAAACCCAAAATTTGTTGAGGGCTTTTGTTCCTTGGAGTGTGATTGAGAGCTAGGAAAAAGCTAGAGCAAAGTTTGCAAAAGTTTTGGTGGGTTTTGGGGAGTGTGGCCGTGTGGGTAAGGGAGGAGAAAAGGGTGAGGTAAAGTGAAATTTTTTAGGGCTTTTCTTTTAGGAGGAGTTCGGTTTCTAGGAGAAGCAACCAAGAGACCAAAACAAAGTTTTGGTGCTCATTTTCCTAGTGTGGCCGTGGGCTAGAGCACAAAGGGGAGGAGGAGAAATTTTGGGTAACCAAACTAGCTTTGGTTCAAGCAGAAGAGGACTTATAGCTGTACTCCAAGATAGGACAGCGATAGTGAGGACAAAGCAAAAGAGGTAAGTACAACTCCGCCTACAGCATAGGCTTTAGTTGATACTTACCTAAGTAAAGTTAGATGTATGCTAAGGTTGTATGTTATATTATGCCATGTGCTGCTATGCAATATGTTAATTGCCATGCTATATGTGCTAGTATGCTATGTTATATGCAAATTCCATGCTATATATATTAGTATGCCATGTTAAATGATGATCGATAGAAAGCATGTTAAGCATGATGTGAATGCTAGTATGATTTAGGATCTTGTGACATCACGATGCATGTTCACCAATCCTTATGAGACTAATGAACTCAAGATAGAGTCAAAAAGAAAAGAAAAGAAAGAAAGGAGGCAAGCGAGCTTACCGGTGTAGTATCACCCGTCCGAGGTCGGGTAGGACTATGGGTTGAGTTGGACTGGGCTGGCCGCCCCAACCACTCCATAGTTGCGCGTCGGGTACGAACACCAAGGTAAGGGCCTTAAAAGAAAGATAAGCAAAGAAAGTAAAGATGAGCATAACTGGACCATGCATGTATAGGCATTGTTAGGTTATGCAATTATGAATGATGTTATGAATGGTTATGTGTTGTACGTATGTTAAGATAGAATTGTATACGATATGGATATATGTACGTTGCAGACGAGACAGTTATACTTGCTGAGCGAAAACTCACTGTTTTACGTCTATGCTGTAGGTAAGCAGCCTGTAGGCAATGCATGATGCAAGGTGGCGAGGCGTGGCGAGGCGAATTGTGAAATCGTGGGATATTAATGTCGCTACGCGTTTTGGAAAAATTAAGTACTCAGTATTATGTAAATATGTTTATTTAAAGACATCTTTTTAAGTTGCGTGTTTTAATTATGTATATGAAAAAAAAAATTTCCGCTGTGTTTTGGCCCTATAAGTGAGTATGTAAGTAAGATAACGGCCTGTGTTAGGCGGGTCGTTACAAATTAAAGCATGCTCTTATAGACGACGTCTTTGATAAAACATATTTACATAATATGAGAATTTAAAAGAGATCAAAACGCGTAGATGATGAACTTCCCACGATTTCACAGTGCGCCTCGCCACGCTCGGCCATCTTGCATCATGCATTGCTGACAGGCTGCTTATCTACAGCATAGACGTAAGACAGTGAGCTTTCGCTCAGTAAGTACAACTGTCTCGTCCACGTCATACACATAACCATATCGTGCATAATTTAATCTAACATACATGGCAACACATAACCATTCATAACATCATTCATAACAGCATAACCTAACAATGCCTATCATATGCATGGTCCAGTTATGCTCATTTTTACTTTCTTTACTTATTCTTATATTTCCTTGGGGCCCTTACCTTAGTGTTCGTACCCGTAGTCCAGCCCAGTCCAACTCAAACCGTAGTCCAACCCGACCTCGGATGGGTAGTCCGACACTGGCAAGCTCGCTTGCCTTCTTTTCTTTTCTTTTCTTTTCTTTCTCTCATTCTTGAGCCTATTAGTCTTATAGGGATTAGTGAACATGCATCATGATGTCACCCAATCCTAATTCATATTAGCATCATCATCATGCTTAACATGCTTTCTAAACTTTGCATCTCATATTCATATCATTATTTAACATATAACATGGCATACTAAACACATATAGCATGGCAATTAACATATCACAAACAGCACATAGTGTATAATTTGCATGCACCCCTAGCATACATCCAACATACTTCGGCAGTATCAACTAAAGCCTATGCTGTAGGCGGAGTTATACTTACCTCTTTTCCTATGTCCGGTACGATGCTGTCCTTCCACAGAATACAGCTGCAGGGCGTCTCCTGCTTGAATAAGGACATAGGTGAGATTTTGATTTTCGTTGTGGAATGTTGGTACTCTAACCAACATGCCTATTAAATCTAGTTGTATGTTCCTGACTTGATACCTGACTTGGTCCAGCTAGCTCTCTTGCTGTTTGGGAATAATCTAAACCTTGATTATCTCATTAAGAGGCTACATTGGATAACCTCTTGGACTAGGTCTTGATTTACTGTTGAGTTTTCTTTAAAATCTTGGGTTTTACTCTTTCATTATAGCTTATTGGGTTAATTTCCTTAACCCTCTTTTCTTGGCCCTTACTTTAGACCACTGGTATTCCTTAAGGTTACGTTGGATAACCCTTAAGGTTACCCTTAACTAATTGTCTGGTCAACCAAAGCTAACATTTGGTCAACTACTGGTCAACCCTTGGTCAACTCTGGGCTTTTGGGGCTAAGTCCGGTAACTCAGGTACTATTCCCGGTTATGGTCCGTAATCGGCTTGGTTACCAACTTTTAACTATAAAATCCATTTTCCTATCTTAAACTTTCCATTTTACTTTAAAACTCCCCTTTTTGCACTTTTTGCATTTTTTGAGTAACTTAGCTTTAAAATCCTTTAAAACTTTATAAAAATTCCGATCTTTGAAATATATCTTTATAAAGGTCGTTTAAGGTCAAAAACTGCCTTTGGAATAGTTTTCATAGTTGAAACAACGATTTCAAAACATTTTACAGTTTTTCAACAACATTTGTAAAACTAAGGTGCAGGAATTTTCGGTTCCCCTGCGCACCTTTCATAAAACAGTCTCAGTTTAAAACGTTCGTAATCTGAAAAACTTGTCTTCACAAAAGTTGTAGCTCTCGAAAAATGATAAAACTTTCATGTTTTATGAAAAATCTAATTCATCCTGCATTGGTACCAGTTTTTGTTTGAAGTCGGCTGACCATGAAAATTGGGTCTGGATGGATCAGCCACGGGTTTTACTAAAAACGGAGGCCATTGGAGCCTCATTTAGAGATTCCGTCCATGTTGCCCTCTAGGAAAAATTGTTCCAAGCAACTTTTGTGTTTTGAGTTTTACCCAGTTCGGCCCCTAAGGGTCTTAAATTTTCACTTTTCCGAAACTGGCCAGATTCGAATCCGAATTGGCAGTTTTGGGGATTACGTTCGGTTTACGTCCTATTTCGCGAATCTATCTCGACCGACCACTTCGGGAGCCTACAAGCCAAGCACACAGCATTTCTAACGTCCCATATGAACCCAGTAGCCGTCCCATTTAATCCATGCAAACCAATTTCTAAAGCCATGAACCTAGATTTGCATTTGGTTCTAACATTGCATCCAACACATCCAAGCACCAAAATTTCCTCCTTAAGCTAGCATGCTTCAAGGCTGCCTAAGGGCAGATTTTTGGCCACACTAGGGGACATACAACCCTACTCTTCTAGCATGAAAAAAATCAATCACAAACAAGCACATACAAAGCAAGATTTCAAGCCATACACCCCTAGATCTACAAATAGAGCACAAGCAACCAACTTAGGGCTAGAAATTGGAAATGAACTTAAGTCCTTACAACCCAATTGAATCTCAAATTAAACTTCAAATTGAGCTCAAAATTAAAGTGTGATACCTAGAATTTTCATGATTGCCATTTTTCCTCTTTTAAAGGAATTATGAGCATATGTTGTGATGTTTATGGAAAAACTCAGTTAAGAGTTTTTCACACGTTTTACGAAGTCTTATGGCTCAATAAGACTCATAATAGATTTTTAAGGATAGAAAACGCCATTTCAGGTCGAAAAGGACGAAATAGGACGTAATTCCGAAAAAGTCAAAGTTTGACCGAAAAAGTCAACTTTGGCCAAGAAAGTCAAAGTTTGACCAAAAGTGGTCAACGGTTGACTCGACAGTGAAAAATAGTGCAGTATGAGAAAATACTGCAAAATATATCAGTATGGGCGAGATAACCCAAGTAGACAGTAGAAACACCCTAGAAATCAAGCATCCCTAGCATTAGTTAAGGTCAAGAATGATATTTTTAGTCAAAAAGTTACCCAAAAGGACCGGTCAAAGTCAAAGGGCAAAAATGTCAATATTTTCACTTTTGGGGCAAAAGTGTAAATTTTGGAAAATATGTGAAGTAAGTAAAGTGACGTCGTTAGAAGATGTCACAATGAGGCAATGACTTGCCTAACAAGCAGAAATAAGGACTGGCCACTTTTGGGGGTGAAATTGAAAGGATTTTTGTCTTTTGGGGCAAAAATGTAAATTTAGAAAATATGTGATTCAAGTATGAGAAAATCACATAAAATCATGAAAAGAATGATATTTGCTTGAAAAGCAAGCATTATGGTCAATTATGAAGTTTAAGGGCATAAAGGCAAAAATTTTCACTTTTGGGACAAAAGTGTAAATTTTAGAAATTTGACGAAATGAGCATATGAAGTCACCGAGATGACGACATCATAAAATAAGATGGGTGTGTTGATTTATAGGACAATCGGACACCTCGAGGGCATTTTTGCAAGAATTTCCATTTTTTGGGGCAAAAGTGTAATTTTAGAAAATTGTGAGGTAAGCGATGATGTAAGCAAGTGACATCAGCCATGATATCAGCAAAACCTAGCTGTAGCTGAGCTTGGGACAGCCGGCCACCTTGGGGAGAAAGCAAGAAAAATTGAAACTTTAGGGGTCAAAATGCAATTAAGCCAAAGTTGAAAAAGCCTATAAATACCCATGCATTTGGCTGATTTTGGTGTTGAAAAAATTGAAGAAAAGCAGCCAAATTATGGCCAATTTTCTCGAGAAAAATCCGTGAGCCAAAGGGGAGAGAAAAGGTAAGCCAAAAGTTGGAAAATCACATGTTATCCACCATAGGGAGTGCTCGGTTTTGAGCATGGAGCAAGAAGGGGAAATCTGGAAATTTTTCCAGATTTTCTGACCAAAAAGCCGTGGGTTGGGGAGGAGAGAAAGTGAGAAAATTTCGGGTCCAACCATGGTGTGTAGCCGAGCAAGAAGAAGAGGAAGAAACCAACCAAGAACCAAGGTGATTTTGTGCCTTGGTGGTGCATGGGTTTCCGTCAAGAAGGAGCAGAAAATTTTCATGGGTTTTGGACAGCAAGAGGGTCGGCCTTGGCTGCAAGGTTTCACCAAGGATGGTGCAAATTTTTGGTGCAATTTGGTGACCCAAAACCGAGCAAGTGAGCAGCCAAAAGGGGGATGGAATTTTCGGATCCATGAACCCTAACCAAGCCAAGGGTAAGTCAAGGTAAACCCTTGAATTTTAAGTGAATTTTTCCATGCAAGATGATAGATTAATTATGGTATGTTTGTATGTGTGCGTGGCTGAAAATGGAGCCCATTTGGTGGGAGTAATTCGGTTGCAAAGAGGCAGCCAAAGCAGTGAGGAAGTTCGGCTCCCATAGGTGGAACCAATTTCCGAAAATTTCCAAGAGGTAAACCCTAAACCTAAGCTTTTGGTTCAAGCTTTAAATTGGGTATTTATGATGTATTTTCAAGCATGATTGTAAGGGCTTAAGCTCATTAAATTTTGGTTATGCCTAGGCTAGGAATGTGATGCTTGATTAGGGTGTATGGTTAGTAGTTAGCTATGCATGGTTTATGTTTGTTGTGCTATATTTTATGCTTGCATGAGTGCATAGTTTGCATGGTTTATTGGTTGATTACGTCCCTGCCCTAGGTGCAGCCGTGTGTGGCATGAATGCTAGGAGGTTAGACCTAGCTTCGGTTTGGTTTATGTGATGCCATTCCATGTTATGCAACCCTAGAACACATGCAAACCTAGGGTTAGTAGTCCGGATTTGGTTTGCATGGCCACGAGAGGATGACATGTCAAAACATGTGGGACGTTAGTTAACGTTGCATGTTGTCTAATTAGGCTCCCGAGTGATCGGTTGAGTTAGATCCCGCGAAGTAGGACGTGTAAAATCAAGTAAGCACGAAACTAGTAGGTTCGGATTAATCTACCCAATTTTCGTAAACAAAAAATAACAGGCCTTTAGAGGCCGAATTTGGGGAAACGTAAAACATGAAAGTTGTCCAGAACAACTTTTCCTAGGGGGCTTCGCAAGTCGTTTTCCAAAATAAGGCTCCAATGGCCTTCAAAAATGCCAAAACCCGTGGCTAATCATTTAAGTCCCCAGACCCAGTTTCGTTTCAGGGGTCAGCCAGTTTCAACTCAAAAATGGTATGAAACTAGGCCGAATTAGGAGTTTTGTAAAACATGAAAGTTTTAGCATTTTTCAAGAGTTAGAACTTTCGTGAAGAAAACTTTTTCAGATTATGTACCGATTTTAAAACGAAAATTGTTTTACGAAGGGTGCTCAAGGAATCCGAAATTCCTGCACCACAAGTTTTACAAGTATTGTTAGAAAAATGGTTTTTCAACCTTAAACGAGTATTTTGACTCGGAAAATCGTTCCAATGACGATTTTCGACCTAAAATGATTTTACGAAACATAAATCCATGAGTTTGGATTTTATGAATTAAGTTAAGAATTTTTACACGAAAAGTGAAATTTTGGGATTATTTCCCTAAGTGTTTTCCAAGAAAGGAAATTAGAGTTTTCAAGCAAGTTTATAGCTCACGTTTAGTTCACGAATGGTAACCGGGGGTTATACCCAAGTTACCGGGTCAAGCCCGAGACCCAAAAGGTTGACCATAGAGGGTTGACCATAGTTGACCGCAGTTGACCAAGGTTGACTTTAGTTGACTTTTGGTTAACTCATAGCATAGAGTTAGTTTATCTTTACGGGTTATCCAAAGTAACCCTAAGGGATACCGTTTAGCTCAACTAAAGGGTTATCAGATATGACCCGATAGTTTCAGATTAAGATAAGTAACCCTTAGAGGTTTAGTTTTGGCTTAGCACGCCAGGTTACCGTTGGTAACCAAGTTAGACGCTTTGCACATAAGGGGACATACAACCAAGATCATGTAAACATGTTGGTTAGTTTACCAGCATTTTCACGAGTTTAAGTAGATCATGTCCTATGTCAAGCAAGCAGAACCTGCAGCTGTACCAGGAGTGGAACAGCATTAGGAAGGGACAGTTAAGCAAAAATGTATGACGGAAAGGTAAGTACAATTCCGCCTACAGCATGAACATATGTTTGTTGCATATGATGTGTTTAAGAAATCATGAATGGGATTTCATGATGCAGTATGTTTATGATGTTATGCAGTATGTTTATGTGATAAGTTAAGTATGTAGTATGTTCATGTCAAGTGCGCAGTATGTTAAGTTCATGTAGTATGAGTTAGTGTGTTATGCAGTATGTTTCATGATAAGTATGCAGTATGTTATATGCTATGTTATGAAGTAAGTATGCCATGTAAGTTCATGCTATACAGTATGTTTTATGCTAAGTATGTAGTATGTTATGTTAAGTATGTTAAGCAGTATGTATGCATGTTATGTATGAGTTCAGTTATGCAGTAGTATGTTTTATGTTAGATATTGTGACATCACGAAGCATGTCCACCAGTAATAAGTCACATGGTAAGACATGACATAAGTTAAGTAGGACATGTTGTGTTGTACTAGCTTGCCTTCGTGGTAAGTTAAAACGGCATGTTCCATGGTTTGACTTGATATGGAAGGGCTGCCTCCACTACTCCATGTTAAACTGTGTGTTTCATGGTTTAAGTTGGTTTGGACGGACCGCCTTCAATCACTCCATGGTTACGTACGTAAGTACATACAGCATGGTATAGAGGCAAGATAAGATCAGTAGTGAGACCTTAAATGATTTTAATAATAAATCATAATTGGTTTACGTTTTTGTGCATTTAGTTGCATGCGGATAGGATGTTGTGCTTACTGAGCTTTTTAGCTCATTACTTACGTTCATGCTGTAGGTAAGTTACCTACTGACGATTCGTGATACAAGCTGTGGAGAGATGGCGCAGTGGATTGTGAAACGTGGGTATGGACTGCTACGGGGTTTCCGAAATGCGTTTAAAATGAAAATGTGTTTTCATTATGTTCTCAGTATGTATGATTAGTTTTCAGTTTTAGTAGTATGGCAAGCCAGTTGCCACGTGTTGTACCGGTCCGCTGTAGGTCGGATCTGGTCCACGATTTAGATTATGTATGTATGTATGTATGGAGCTTTCCTCATAGGTGAAAGCTCAGTACTCGAGTGAGTACATCAGATAAAGTCTATAAAAGAAAAGCAGTTTTAAGTTATGCTTTAATCGAGTTTAAAGTTTTATAATTTCCGCAATAAAGGTTTTCTACTAACGATTTTTAGAAAAGAAGAAAAAAAAAATTTACTCTAAAATTTGGGTAACTTTATTTTTTTCAAATCAAGCAAGACAAGTAAGTAAGTAATTGTTACAAACCGAACCCAACCCCAGGTTCGCGTGGTCGGACACCGCGTAGCCTTGGTGGCGATAAGTCGGGTCGTGACATAAAGAGTTAGGGTTCAAGGGTTTACATAGACCAAAGCCAAGTTTGGTCACCCAAAAATCCTCCTCCCCTAGCTTTCCTTCACTCCACGGCCACACCTCAAGATTGGGCACCAAAATTTTTGCTTTGGCTTCCTTGATTGCACCTCACCAAAACCGAACTCCCCTTGAGTAAAAACCCTCAAAAATCTTCAACTTTACTCTCCCCTTTTTCCTTCCTCACCTATTCGGCCACACACCCAAGGAAACCCACAAAATTTCCAAACTTTCTCTAGCTTTCTCCTAACTCAAATTCACACTCCCATGAACAAAAGCCCTCAACAAAATTTTGGTTTTCTCTCCTCCCTCTCTCAATTTTTGGGCTGCCGAATTTCAAGGAAGAAATTGGCAAGAACTTCCCCACATTTTTTGAATAAAATGAATAGAAGCAAGGGGTATTTATAGAGGTTTTGAAGCCTTCCTTAATCCCACAAAAACCCCAAAAATTTTGATATTTTCTTGTGGAACCCATGAGGTAGCCGGCCAAGGGAGGTGGGGGCCTAGCTTCCAAAATTTTATAAGCTAATTAAGGGATTAATGATGTCATTAAAAAGATGCTTAATGAGGTTATCTCCCTTACCTCACACAAGGGCCTTGTTTGGTTGGCTAATTGTCTCCAAAAATCCATTTTTAGTGTTACACAGATATTTCTAATACTGTGTTTTACTAATACACAGTATTTTTATACTGTACCAAAGTACAAAAATTTTATCTATGTAAAATTGAATCGTATAATTTTTTTTCTTATTTTTCGGAGCCATTTTTGCCCTTAATCTTCACTTAGTGTGCTTGATTTTTTTCTAAGGATATTTTAAGGCCTATTCTTGTTATCTAGTTCACAAAACATTTCTCAGTACTCTTCCTTACTGTTTTTCAATATCTCGTAAAGTCAACCCTTTGACTTTTGTCAGTCAAATTTTGACTTTTTCGGTCAAAGTTGATTTTCGTAAAATCTACACTATTTCGGCTTTTTCGACTTGAAATGTCCGTTTTCGAGCTTAGAAATCAATTTTGAGTCTTTTCGACCTATTAAAATTCACAAAACTTTTCAAAAGCCCTATATCGAGCTTTTTTATAAGTACCTCCATAAAGTGAAAATTAATTACTTAGAAGGAAAAAAATGTATTTTGAAAAATCGAATATTACATTAGATCATTGGGAATTTTTAATATTTATCTTTCTCCATTTTGTACTTCGATGCTTGCTTTCTTTTTTTTTCCCCCCCAAATAAGTCTTGCTTTTTTTTTTCCTCTTTAAAAATGTTCTCCTTATTTTTTTTATTGACTTTTTGTGCTTCAATGCTTGTCGTTTGTTTGTTTGTTTTTTTAAATATGCAATTAATCAGGCATTTTTAAATGCTTTTTCATTAAAAAAAATTAGGTAATTTTATCTTATTATTTTTTTAATAATTATCATCAATATATATATTTTTATCAATCTACTTAAACAATTTTCCATAGAGTAAATAAATTTTCTCAAATACATATTAATAAATACTTTCTCCTAACCAGCCAACTGTAATAATCTTTCTTAAACGGTTAATTCCCCATTAGTCCCTAAACTATTGTATCAGTAACGTTTTAGCCCCCTAGCTAAAATGACCTGGCCGAATAACAGATTGACTTAGTTACTCGGTTTGTTCCTAAGCTATTACCTTCGTGATGTTTTGATCCTCATTTTTTTTATAGTTGAAAATATCAATTTATTTATTAGATTTACTGAACTAACATTAAGAAAATTAAAAAAAAAAAAGGTTAAAAAAGAAAAAAATCAGGAAGAGAGGAACGATCTTGATTGGTTGCAAAGAGGGTTGGCATCAGAGGGAATTGGTGGTGGATAGAGATCGAGAGGGGGAGAGGAGAGGAGAGAGGGAGATCGAGAGGGGAGAAAGAGAGATTGAAACAGGATCCACTTTAATTTTTCTGTATTCTAATTTTTATTAATGTCAACATAAAAATGACAAATTGACTTGGTCGCCCATCATCATGTGTATTTACTAAATAAAAATTTTCAAGTCACTACCCGGGAAGTGTATTTTTTATTTATTTTAAAATGAAATTCAACTCTTGAACAGTATCGAGTTGATTAAGGGAAAAATTTTATAATATTTTATGACAAGAGATAAGGTTTTTGATAGATTACAATAAGAGATAAGTTAGATCATTGCCAATGTTTAATGTTAACCGTTCAATCTGTAAAAAGCTTTAGCTTTGTCCATTTTTCTCTTATGTTTATATGCTTCGTTTCTTTTTCCTCTCGACTCCATAGTCCTTAAATTCTTCTTTGTTGCTAATTTCTTCATCAACCAAAGCTTTGTTTGGATTTGCGTGGGAACACTCAGCATCTTTTCTGGTAAGTTTATATTGTTCTTTTTCTGCCTGTTGGACTCCCAAATATTCAATCTCTGGCTCCTAAGAAAATAGTGAGTAATTTGACCACAAAAAATATACTTCAGTTTTACATAAAATTAGTAAAAATTGGACATTCATGGAAAAATGGAAAGGAGAGTTTTAACTCATAGGAATGTGAACTTTTTAAAAACCTGAAAAATGATATATATTAGTCTTATATAACATACATAATGTATGTATGTCTATCTAAATAGTATACTATTATCCAAATAGTCGAGATCTCTTATGTTCATTGTTTCAAAAACCCATCGTATGAACGGGTCCAGGGTTATTTAGAAAAATGTCACTTGTTCATGCCTTGCATTGATTTTTGCCACATGAGAAAAATTGTCACAAACAATTCCATAACATGTCATCACATAATATTTATTTATTTGCGTACGATAAAATACTATGATACCTTAAGTTGCCAACTTGTATCTATGATGATACCTTCATCCATGATGAATACGTTCAGTAAATGGTCACCGGCTGGTTACTATCCGGTCTCCACAAGATACCATTTAGTAACCACCACCACCAGTTGGTTACTAGTTGGTAACCAACTCAACCGACAAGATGTCAGACGGTTGCCTAGTGGTAACCACCTTCACTGGTAGGATACTAGTTGGGACTGAAACCATCTAAGCTGGGAGGATACAGATCAATAACCACCTCCACCAACAGCAAAACAGTTGTTTATCGGTCGATAACCACCAAATTCATTGTATTTTATCACTGAATTGATAAGAAAAATATCATAAAAATTCATCAAAAATAACAAAAGCTAGCAAACACCAAAATAAAGAAAACAAATCTAAAAAAAAAATTACATATGGGAAAAAGAAATTGTAATGATTAGAGACCACCTCAACACCGTCACCACCGTCCCATGTAGAGAAGATTTGACCTCCTCCACAGGGCCACTGCCGTACGTGACTGCACCTCGAATGGAGAGATCTGCCCCATTGCTGGAGGAGGAGATCCACCAAGATCTCTTTTGAGTGGCGGAGATATCTACTTGTTCGTGACCTTACATGAGTTAGGCACGGCTGGTCGGTGCTTGGCCATATGGCCATTTCATCTCCTTTGGTGTGCCTGACAAATTTCGGACACCAAACCTTTTAAAATTTAACCACAAAATTCTGAAATATAGAAAGACGAACTTGGAATTCTTTTATCCTTTCCATCTTTGGATCTTCATGGTCTCCATCCCCAAAGAATTAAATAACAAATTCCTTTATCATTTCTAGCATTCCAAAATGCTAGAATAGCAATAAAGGACTTGTAGGGAAAATACAGTCATGATAGATTGCCCCTTTGACATTACATTTCTTAATAAATTCGATTAAACTATGATTCATATTTAAAATACATTTCTCAATGAATTTTGAATCTTTTTACTGCAAATAGAAATTGAAATTAACATTTAAAACATATCATGAAAGCCCATGAGATATGACACATATTGGGTTTAAGTTACATAATCATTTACTATAAATTTCGCCAAACACTTTCATTGTTGTCATTGGGATCCCAAATGTTGTTATCACTTATATCCCTTTTGGGACCAATCTGTGGGTATCAATTCGTCCTAATGACACTATTGTTGTGGGGTTACCACATTAGTAAAATTATCATCATTTCATAGGCCACATCTAGAATTGGAAACCTTTAAAACATTATAAACATGTCTTAAAACCTTTCAATAAACTATATTTTCTTTTAGCTTTCACACTTGCAAATCATACTCTTTCCAATAAGAGGAAACATTCTATCTATCATCTTATTTTAAAATATTAAACATGTGTCAAAAATAATAAAACGTTATATCATATACTTTTAAAGTTTATATGGCACGGTAAATAGAATTCCTACTCACCTCTTTTAAAGTTGAACTATTGCAGAGAAGTTGATTCCACTATTTTGAGAAAGCTAATTATGCTTGTCCTAAGGTTCATGATCAAGTTATTTTACATTTATAAGTATCTTCAATCGATCAAAAGTCTTATAAAATAGAAAATATGTATTATAGTATCACTTTTCAATGTTTTAAACCATTTAAGGTCCTTTAAGGACAAGTTATGAGTGCAAATAAAGTCTTTACATAGTTGCTGCTACAAATTTCCGGCAATAGTAGCTTTGAAAATTTACCAAAAATCCAATTTACAACATTTTTACCTGAAATTTCGTGGAGCGTAAGCTTCATATGCCTACTTTAAAGCCACAAAATATCAGCTTCAAACACCAAGTATAAGTAGAGAAAACAAACTTGTCCTGCTGCCCTGTTATAGAAATCTTAGTTTTCTCATTCAAACATTTTCACAAACACCTTTTATACAACTTCATAAAATTCTTTAAAAAGAATAAAAATTCTTTTCCAATCAGACCTCACAATGTTTTACATCTTAAATAACATAGAACCACAAAGAATCTTGAATAAAATCAAAAGCTACACACTTGGAAGAAAAATCAAAGCACACTTTTATTGTGAAAGCATATCAAGTAAATTAATTAAATCGAAGAACAACTTAAAACCCCATATCTCTAGCTTCAAATAGCTTCAAAATCCATTAAAAATCATAATTTAAACTGACCTTAGGTATTCAGATCCCAAAAATGATGACAAACTCCATTTTGAGCTCAACTAATCTGAGAATGAGCTTTTAAAGGAAGCTTAGTCTTGGTTTGTTTTGTGATTTAGGAGGGGAAGAAGGTCTTGTTTGGCTTTGGTTTTGAAGAGGGCAGAGCTTCCTTAGAAGATTTGACAATGAAGACCCATTTCATTGAGGTTTTTTTTACTTTCTAAAGAAGTTATGAAATATCCACATAGGACTTGAGCAAATAAGCTCTCCATCATATTTTTAAGCTAGTGTTTGGTTCGCTAGTTAGAGATGAAATTTTTAAGTTGAAGTTGATTGACTTTTCAAAAAATAATTATAAATTTTATTGATTTTTTAGAAAAAGACAAAAATTGATATAAAAAAGTATAATTTAGTTGGAGTTAAACTGAAACGCCAAATGAAGCATAAGTCTTTAAGGACAAGATTAAGGCTCATAAAAGGACAGCTATAAAATGCAGTTTCTAAAATTATGAAAAGTGCCCCTGAAAACTTGAAAACTCACTAGAGTTATGATAAAACATTTTCATTGCAATTGAGTTCATAGAAATTCTAGAAAGTAACTCATTATTATAATAATTAAAAAAAAAGGTAATAATAACATACGGACTAAACGAGATCACCAGTTTCTCTTCCACAGTTGTCACCTCCTTTCTGCTCAATTACTTAAAACCATATAGGTAAATAAATTCAATCTAGCATTATGTGAAAATTCACTTTATATAAAACAATAAACATTACTATAACTGCAAAACATAGTAAAAATTATTTTTAAGTAAACAACATATTTATTCAAATTTGGTTTATGAAATTAATTAAGCTCGGTGTTACAAATTAATTACATCATCACAAATTCACAGTGGTGCAGACAATTATTGGATTAGAAGATCACTATCCTAGCAGATCAAGAAGAATATAAGTATGGTTGTCAAGAAGTTGCTAGTTATTTTTGTAGCGTGCGTATTGGCTACATATGCATTATCAGCATCAGAAACACCACTCCAGATTGCCAAGGATAACTGTGAACCGCAGTGCGGGAACGTGAAAATCCCATTCCCTTTCGGGATCGGCTCTAATTGTTCTCTTGACAAATGGTTTGAGATATTCTGCAACAAATCTACTACCCCTAATAGACCTTTCCTCAAACACACCCAATGGGAGGTGCTTGACATTTCGGATTTTTACACAAACAGCTCCGGCGCCTCAGATGATCAGCAATTTCAGGTCAAAAGCCCGATAAGTTTTTTCAATTGTGCAGACAAGCTGGAATTAACTCGAGAAGTGGGGATCAATTTAACAGGAATGCCATTTGATTTCTCTTCCGGAAATACTTTTGTTGCAGTGAGTTGTGGGGTTCTTGCAAAGATTGATTCCAGATCAGACAACATTTACTCTCAAACAGGGTGCACATCGATCTGCTCATCAAGTTCCAATAGCACTGCAAGTAATAGTTTCTTTTGCGATGGCGTAGACTGCTGTCAAACCTCGAATATTTACATTTACGATGCCTTTGAAATCTCATTCGACAATAGTTCCATTACCGCAGCTGAACAAGATCAGGACGGCAGAGAAAACCAATGCAAATTTGCATTCATGGTGGATGGTGACTATTGGTATCACCATGAGAACAGTTCTACAACTTTTACGAGAATCCGTAACTCGGATTATGTTCCTGTCAACCTAAGCTGGTACATAAATTATACAGACATGGAAATGTTTGGAAAAAATATGTCAGCAAGTATAAACCGCTTCCACTACTGCGATTATGGATACTCGTACTCGTCGACTTACACACAGTATCAGCTAAGATGTTACTGCAATGGATTTTATGGAAATCCGTATCTCATTGGGGGATGCAGTCAAGGTATGATAGGCCTTTTTATTTGTGCAATCCTAAAGGACACCAGTGGTCTTAAACATTATTCACTAATAAAAGATGAGTCTCAAGAAATGAGACACATATAGGACTCGCTTTCTATTAATGATGATGCTTAATATCAGCGGTGTCCACAAGCATTTGTTATTTTAATATCGAAAATCTTTCCAATTATGCATGTCGACTCTTGAAAAAAAAGGCATACATCATTTTATCGACATAAATTTGTGAATCGAACATCATAATACAAAACACAAAAATGTTATTCTTTTGAACCTACCATACATATAGTATCTCAATTTTCAGCAAATTTATAAGTACTTTTGTGTTCTAAATTCGTCGCTCTTTCGATGTCAGACACTAATTTTAAATGACATGGATACGCCATAATCTATACGTCCTGTTTTAATATTATCACATGAGAGTTGTGTTTTTCAAAATTCAAAACTAACTTTTTTTTTTTTTTGGTGGTTTTACTGCTAGATATCAATGAATGCGAGGTCCATCCATCGTACTGTAAGAAACGGGGCACTTGCGTGAATACTTATGGGGACTACTATTGCAGTAACAAGCACAAGTTTATACTCGTTGGTCTCTCTCTCTCTCTCTCTCTCTCTGTCTCTCTCTCTCTCTCTTCATTAGTAGTTTTGACTTCTGGCGTTAGTAGGGAAATATCCAAAAGTAATTATCAAATAATTAGAAAGAGCAACAAAACTATCTTTAAAGAAAAAATCAAAGAAAAGAAAGAAAGAACAATGCCCTAAATTTGTCTTTCTTTCGCAACTTACTCAAACTTTTAACTCCCGAACTTTCTGAATTGATGCAGTATCTCATTTTTACTGAATCCATGCAATCTTTGAATTGAGTCCTACAGGTGTTGGTTCTGCTGTTGGAGGATGGCTTGTACTGTCACGTACATTGGGCTTGTACACGTTCATAAAGAAGACTAAAGACAGGAAACGAAAGCAAAAGTTTTTCATACGGAATGGCGGGCTGCTGTTACAGCAACAGATATCTACCAGTGAAGGCAATATTCAGAAAACTAGATTGTTCAATACGAGAGAGTTGCAGAAGGCCACTGATAATTTTAGTATAGATAGAATTCTTGGTCAAGGAGGTCAGGGCACTGTGTATAAAGGAATGTTAGAAGATGGAAAAATTGTTGCCATAAAGAAGTCTAAGATGGTTGATGTGGCCCAACTCTCGCAATTCATTAATGAGGTTGTCATCCTATCACAAATCAATCATCGGAACGTGGTTCAGTTGTTGGGATGTTGTCTAGAGACCGAAGTTCCTCTTCTAGTCTATGAATTCATACCAAATGGAACCTTATCCCAATGTATTCACGTGCAAAATGATGAGTTTCTTCTTACGTGGAAAGTGCGTTTACAAGTTGCAGCAGAAGTTGCAGGAGCGCTTTCTTACTTACATTCAGCAGCGTCTTTTCCAATCTACCACCGAGACATCAAATCTTCAAATATACTCCTTGACGAGAAATATAGAGCAAAAATTGCAGACTTTGGCATATCAAGAACAATTTCCTTAGAGCAAACTCACTTAACTACTGAAGTACATGGAACATTTGGTTACTTTGATCCAGAATATTTCCAATCGAGCCAATTCACAGAGAAGAGTGATGTTTTTAGCTTTGGGGTGGTTCTTGTTGAGATCTTAACCGGACAAAAAGTATTATCTGTAACGAGGTCAGAGGAAGACAGAAGTTTAGTAGCATATTTCAATAGGATAATGGAAGCTGGCAGCTTATTCGAGATTGTTGATTCCCAAGTTCTTGAAGATGCACCGAAAAAAGAGATCAGAGCAGTTGCCAACCTTGCACAGAGATGCTTGAATTCCACCGGAAGAAATCGGCCAACAATGAGAGAAGTTGCATTGGAGTTAGACAAGATACAAAAGCCTGATAGAGCCTCTTCAACTGTTCAGTCAAATCATGATGAAGAGGTTGAATATGTAAGAACTAGGGGCATCGGGCCTTCGGATGCGGTTTCCACTTCAACGGCATCAACTTTCGAGGAGACCGATAATGTCGATGCTTCAAAACTGCTAGAAATTTCACTGTTGTCTTTTTGAGTGACACTGAAACAAAATTTCCCTTGTAATTAATAGGAGGAACGTACCTGTTTTTGTGAGTGCCAGGTTAAATGTGTCGACATCAGTTTTCTTCTAAGCATTAAATGGATAATCGAGTAGAATTAGAACTTAAAACAGTTGCATACTTGAAGTTAGCATTTTAATTTAATAAACTATGCATGTTTATATTATGTGTGTATATAATTAATTTCTTGAATAATATTTGTATTCTGATACTACAAAATACAACTGCAAATGGCGTAAACTGTAATAACCCATTTTTCTACAAATTACGATTTCTGTCTTTTGAAATCAAAGTTTGTGTTATGTAAGTTTATATGAAATGTCTAGTCTGATTTTATCAGAATTAGAATTTATGTATGATTTTATTCCGGTCAACGTTTGACCAGAAAAGTATGAAATTATACTGCGAAAAACCGTCATTACGAATACGGAAGTAAGAATAAGGTACGGGACCATTGTAGAAAAATCAAGCTCAATATTTAAAATAAAAAGGCCAAGTGACTTCAAGTCCAAAGAAAAATTTTTTACGCAGTCCAGTTTAACACAGATGAATTTTGGACTGCAGTTTAACATAACAGTACTGTTGTTAGTTATAATAGTACTGATAATAATAGAATCAGTATAATAATGGACTGCAATTAAGGAGACAAGCCAAATGGCACCTAAGGAGGAGACACCTCATCAAGTTGATAATTAAGCAAAATTTTGGATTTTTGGAAATTATGGAAAGTATTAAATGTTGACCATTGACATTTGCTTAGCCACTAAGCAAGCCTCCTTGGCCGGCCACTTTATGGGAAAATTGAGCAAATAATTGGCTCTTGTGGGTTATTATGCAATTAAGAGAAATAAAATTAATTTAAAAAGCCATATATATTAAGGGTGGTGGGGCATAGTTAGTCATCTAATGAAGACTAACTCTATAGTTCACTCTTAAGCCTTCACTCTCCCCACAAGGCCGAGCAGCAAGAAGGAGAAAAAAAAAATAGAGGGCTGGTCGGATTTTTGAGAAGAGCAAAAAAAAAAAAAAAAAAAAAGGGAGAAGAGTTTGGATCCAAGCTTGAGTTCTCATCTCCTAAGCTCTAGAGGTAAAACCTCGTAATCTATCAAGCTCTCTATTAAGCTTTGGAGCAAGATCTTGTTATGTATGCCAAGTGTTTGATGAAAGAGCATAAGCTCCTTTTCTTCTTTTCTTCTCATGTGGTGGTTGATTGAGCTTGGTTAGGGTGTTGTATGTTGATTTCTTTGTGGTTGGTGGTGTTGATGAATTAACACTCTAGAAAAATTTCACTAAGGGTGTATGCTCACCTAATGTTTGATTTTAGGTCCCCACATGCCAAAAAGGGTTATGGAATGCTTGGAGATAAGTCTTGTGAGGTAGGAGGTGTAAGGGTTTGAAGTAACCCCAAAAACCTCAATTTTTGTAGAAAATTGCCATCTTGGATACATGTATGTTATGAGTTGTGGATTGAATGATTGATGGGGGAAAATGATTGGAATATGCTGCATGATTGGTTGTGGACTCACGGTTTTAACCGTTCGAGTTATAGTGCATGAAATTTTTGCGTAGAAACCAACCGAAAGATAATTCCCAGGTTCAGACCAAAACAGGGCAGCTAACTGGAATCAGAATTTTGAGGACCTTAGAGGACGAATTTGAAAAAAGTTAAAACACGAACGTTGTAGAAAAAAGAAAATCCTACGGGGTAGCATGGACCATTTTCAAAAATAAGGCTCCTACAGCCTCAGTTTTCAGTAAAACCCGAGCCTGACCTGACCAGGCAAGTGCTCACGGCCAGATAGATTCAATGGGGCAAATGGGCAAGTTAGGGGTAGAACTGGGTTTTGTGTAAAACACAAAAGTTTTAGGAAATTTTGAGGTCTACAACTTTCATGGTGAGGACTTTTGCAAATTCAAAACCGATTTCAAAGTAAAGCTGAATTTTAAAAACTGGGCAGAGAAACTAGAAATTCCTATGCAGAATTTTCGAAACAGTGCAGGATTAGACAGTTTCTGCACATACCTTGTTAACTACGTTTCTGGAAATGTTTTTAAAAAAGGTTTTCAGAATTTTATAGTTTTGTTATTTTTAAAATAAAATGACAAGGATCGGTAACAAAGTTATATGTTAATTAGGCCGAGTAAGTAAAGGATGCTTATAGTAACCGAAAGGGTTACCAATTTTTATGTAATAAGTTTTGTAATCAAGGTTACCCTTAGTAACCAAATTAAATACTAACCTTTGGTATGTGGTGGGACATATGGTCAAGATTATGAATAAGTGTTGGTTGGGTACCAACATTTAATATAATAAGCTTTGGTAAGATAGGATGACTCTTATATTACGTCTTTCCTTTTTATTGAACACAGGTTTGTAAACTGTGTTGCGTTTTGTGAAGCCTTGAGCTCAGATCAAGTAAGACAGGTAAATACAACTCCGCCTACAGCATAGGCTTTTGTTGTGCTATGACATGTTAAGTGTTATGTTAGAATTCTGTGTTTGGTAGGATATGATGTTTCAAGATTATGATATGGTTATGTATGATTGTATGTTATGTTACGATTGTGAAATGGCTATGCTATGAGGTATGTTATAAAAAGGCTAAGACATGATTATGAATTATGTATGTGTGACATCACGAAGCATGTTCACCAACTAATTTAAGTATGATAATAAGTAAGCTTGCCTGTGTCGTGCCGACCCGCGTTAGGTCGGTTGGACTGTGGTTTGAGTTGGATATAGTCTGGCCGCCCCAACCATTCCATAATCGCGCGCCCGGTACGAACACTTATGTTAAGGGGCCCTTAGTATGTTAAGAAATGAAATAAAGCATAAATGGTTCATGCATTTATTATGAAATGTTTGCTGATTCATAGTTGTACTTGCTGAGCGAAAGCTTACAACTTACGTCTATACTGTAGGTAAGCTCCCTACTGGCAGTGCTTGACAAGGCGTGGAGCTGCACAGGACTGCTATGAGATTTTGGGCTGGTAACCACTACGTGTTTTGTTATTATATATGAATGCAGTTATGTCCTATAATAAATTTCAGACTCAAATATTTGATTAAAGATTTATACACAAGTATATGAGTATGTTTGTATGTAAGTATGTAATCTATGTTTGAAAAAAAAAAAAAAAAAAAAAGTCCCTAAAATTTTATACTCCAAATTTCCGCTGTGTAAATAAGTCTAATAAGTATATAAATTATGTACGGTAACGGCCTACATAAGGTGGGTCGTTACATAAACCTTATGCATGAGTGCTCGGATGCTTCATTCCTTTCTGTAGACTCGCATTTTATCCAAACATATGACTTTATTTTGGATTATATGCAAATATATATATGTGTGTGTGGGTGGAAAAATTAAAAAAATATTCGTACTCCATCCTCCCAATTTAGAGCCGTAGATCTTCTTTATTCTAGCTAGTCTTCTAGGTTTTTCCTTTGTTTTGTTTTTATTTTTATTTTTTGTTTTCAATTGAAGAGTAGAGAACACCAACTAAGGAAACTTTCACCTACATTTATCCCAACAAGAAAAAAAAAAATCAAAGAAAAAAAAAAGGGGGACAGAATAAAGTTATGACCATAATCCGAACTAAAGAAAAATACTTGAAAATCTGAAAAGACTAAAATCATAACTACCAAAGAATAAACTTATGAATGGTTATTTTGTATAGCAATCTGAGAAGTATCTCATGTGGTAAAGAATAAATAGGTTACAAGTGTCTCTCAGGTTGAAATAGCTTTTGTCTCAAACAAGTATGAACAGCATCAGAATTTAAACAGGAATTCTCGCATCTCCCAACATCTGTAAATAAGGGGAGATTGGTGGTAGAAAGGTATTTTCTTATATTTGAATTCACATACCACTAAGCCTAGTATTGATCTCTGGTTGACTTGAGCGTCGAAGAGTTCTTCTTAACCGAAAACCCATTTTACCAAGTGGATCTCAAAGAGAGTAAAAGGTAAAGTAGTTCTTGACGATATTTTTTGTTGAGTGCATGATGTGATAATCAGTTGTCTTAATATTTTTTTTTTAATTTTTATTTTGCTGGTTGACTTGTCCAAAATATATTACTTTTGGGCGGCTTCAATTTATTATTATTATTATTTTTCCTGCTAAAAATACAATACCCCTTTTCTTGCCCACCACACAAAGCCTTTTCAAGTCAACCATACTTTGTATCACGTCATAGAATCCCACTCCCACATTGTTATTTATTTATTATTATTATTGTTTACAGAATTTCTACATTAGGGTCTTTTATTTGGTACTATTGATATATGACTGTCCGCATAAAAATTTGCAACGCACCGTATAGAGCTGCATTAATCATCTATCATATTGTTGAAAAATTAATCCAATAATTTCAACAGTAGTATCCATTGGTAGTGCAAAATAGCAAATGACACCATAAAATTCTCTACTTTTAGTAGCCACTTGTATGTTTAGTTGGATAAAACAATTCTTTCTATTAGATTTTCGGATCATTCTAAGGGTATGTTGGGTTGGGGAGACGAGTGGAGGGAGATGAGAGATTAAATGAGATGCTCTCGCTTTGGGCTCATCACTTTAGGCCCATCATTTTGAATTCTTTTATTTACGGAATGATTAAATAAATCCATCAATATCTAGATAAAATAAAAGGAGCATTTTACTCTTATAAATGAATTATTAATAAATAATAAAATAGATAATATTGTAATTAAATAACTATCACTCATCCTTGCAACTCTCCTTTCATCTTACCAAATAATATAAGAAATTGATACAATCCTTTCCATCCTTTACAAAATATATCATTCCTTTTCTCGAGTCCCTCTAATAACCAAATGGAACCTAAGTGGCAGGACATCAGTTTTTTACCGTCATATCGTCAAAAAATTTAGCTAAATTATTACTCTTTTCTTCGTATGATATCATCATCAGGTGATCTAATAATACCATAGAATTCTAATGTGTTTTTAGCATCTTATAAGTAGGCAATTTTGGTTGGAAAAAAAAATAAAAAATAAAAAAAACAAAAAATAAAAAACACAACTGCAAAGAAGTCGTCTTACATTTGGTAAAGCTTTCACACTTCCAACAAAGATCTTTCCCAGAAGTTGCATAATCAAAATAACACATGGTGGCATCGTTCCGTACCTCTGACTTTTGACAAATGCATTTGGTTATTATCAATTGTCATAATAATAGTTGTTATGTAGATGACAAGTTTTCACCTACTGCATGGATGACAAATTAATGTCGGGTCCTACCATAGGGACTATTGATTTCCACCTTACTTTTGACAAGGGTGCAACAGTGCAATCCGAAAAATCATGGTGTAGATATCCATTCAAACTCCTTTTAACAAACCGGTTGATTTAAATCATGCGGTTGCAATCAATGTCCGCGGATGTAGCCCTATGGTGAGGTGCCCCGTAGAGTACTACTAAATTGATATTTGGTTTTGACTAAATGAGAAAATAAATAAATAAATAAATAAAAGAAAATATTTCTAATTCTATCTATTTTGCAGAATTGAAGGTCAATGAACAATGTTAGCTTCACTTTCCATAATTGGCCATGGAGAGAACATCTTCCTTGGCCTTGTTGTTCTCTTTCATATCGGCATCAATCTTCCTAAAATCGGCCATTGCAGCCGATACAATAGCTTCGAAACAGTCCCTTAATGACACCGAGACTCTAGTTTCCGCCAATGAAGTCTTTGAACTAGGCTTCTTCTCTCCTGGAAACTCCAAGAACAAGTACTTAGGAATGTGGTACAAGAGAACTCCCGGCAAAGTCGTGTGGGTCGCAAATCGAGACAACCCGATTACTAACTCGTATGGAGAACTCGTTGTCAGCGAAAACGGAAACCTTGTTCTTCTTAATCGAAGTAAGAGCACTATTTGGTCTTCTAACATATCAAGTGTGGCCAAAAGTCCTGTTTTTTTGCAGCTGCTTAATTCGGGAAATCTCGTTCTAAGGGACGACACAAGCTTAAATTATTTGTGGCAGAGCTTTGATTATCCGTGTGACACGCTTTTACCGGACATGAAGATAAGCTGGGACAAGGACAGCGGTCGAGAAAGGTATCTGACTTCATGGAGAGCCCCTGATGATCCATCAAGTGGAGACTCGACTTATAAAATCGAACACAAGGAGTTACCGCAATTAGTACTTTTCTTGGGATCGGCCAAAAGGTACCGGACGGGAGCTTGGGACGGTGTTCGATTCACTGGTTTAACTCCTATACCCAATTCCGTTATCAAGCCTTTTGCAGAATACGATGGACATGAGTGGTCCTTCTGGTTTGAGCCGAACAAAAACGAATTTTTCGCGACGGTGATAGCAGTGACTCAGTCTAGTTCTGTGCAGCGCCTAGTGTTGAAAGACGAGGGCTCCGAGTGGAACGTTCTGTACTCGATTCCAAATCAACCTTGCAACAATTATGGAAGCTGCGGTGCAAACGGTATTTGTAGGCTTTCCAAGATTCCAACGTGCGAGTGTTTGCAGGGTTTTGTTCCGAAGTCGGACAAAGAATGGAAAGCGTTTACTTGGACTAGTGGATGTGTACGAAGGACTCCTTTGGAGTGTCATGGCGGGAATCGGTTTTTGCATCTTTTGGGGGTCAAGTTGCCTGATCTGTTGGAGTTCTGGGTCAACAAGAGCATGAATTTAGAGGAATGTAAAGCCGAGTGTTTGAGTAATTGTTCTTGCACAGCCTATGCTAATTCGGATATTAGAAACGGAGGAAGCGGCTGCGTGTTGTGGTTCGGAGATTTTATTGACTTGAGAGAGTTCATACAGGAAGACAATGAGCAGTCTATCTATATAAAACTCGCATCTTACGAACTTGGTAAGGATTTCTTTCACTTGAAATCAACTTTGAGATAAAATTAACAATGGCCTGCTCTTCTTGAAACAGAGGTTTCTTTTATTTCCTTTTTTTTTTTTTCCTTTCCATTTCTTTTGGTTTAAGAAACAAGTGATGAACCGAAAAAGAAGAGAATACGGATAACCATTATAGCGGTTGCAATAACATCTGGAATTTCTGTCTTGGGCCTCACAATCTGGTGCACAATTTGGAAGAGAAGAGCAAACAAAAGAGGTAAGAATGTCCATCAAAATAGATCGAAACGTAGTGCATTTTTGATAAAGTTTCATTAAAATTCTTGCTAAAGTATTAGCTACTGCAATTAGTAGGATTGGAAAACAAGAATGAAAAAATCGACTTGCCTCTATTTGATTTGGCCACCATTGCTACTGCTACGAAGAATTTCTCAGATGCAAGTATGCTCGGAGAAGGCGGTTTTGGTCCTGTTTACAAGGTAACACTTTCTTTCATAAACAAGGTCTTAATTTTCTTTAAAGAGGATACTAAACTCGAATGCACCTTCTACTCAGGGAAAGCTTTCATCAGGACAAGAAATAGCGGTCAAGAGGCTATCAAAAGATTCATGTCAGGGTCTCGAAGAGTTCAAGAATGAAGTATTTCTGATTGAAAAACTTCAGCACCGAAATCTTGTCGGGCTTTTGGGATGCTGCATCGAGGGACAAGAAAGGATGTTAATCTACGAATACATGTCCAACAAAAGCTTGGATCATTTCATATTTGGTTCGAGAATCTTGGCTGTTATTTTCTCTACTTCAATCACTTAGTTGTTGCTTGATAAGTTGGTGAAATATCCGAATTCTTTTATGGAACTGATTTGCAGGTCATAACGGAAGTGCACCGTTGGATTGGAAGACGCGGTTTAGTATTGTGATGGGAGTAGCAAGAGGCCTTCTCTACTTGCACCAAGACTCAAAGCTTCAGATTATTCATAGGGATTTAAAAGCAAGTAATATTTTGTTGGACGGCAATATGAATCCCAAAATCTCTGACTTTGGCCTAGCAAGAACTTTTCGCGGTGATGAGATTGAAAGAAAGACAAAGAGTTGTTGGTACTTAGTAAGTGCAAAGGGATCATATTTTTGCATATATCTCGTTGTAATTCATTAGACAGATACATTTTAAACTGATATGTTTCTATGTGCAGTGGCTACATGCCTCCGGAGTATGCAGTTGATGGGAAATTTTCTGTAAAATCTGATATTTTTAGTTTCGGCGTGGTTTTGTTAGAAATTATTAGCGGGAGAAGAAACAGGGGATTCTCTCACCCAGATCACCACCACAACCTCCTGGGACATGTGAGTTCAACAAAATGACATCCTATGATGCCATTTTCACTTTTAATCACAAGTTGAAGTTATTTTTATTTTTTTGGGAGAATTACAGTGACATTTGTCTGTTTCATCAAAATTACAAAGACATCCCTTGGGAAGAAAAATTATATGTTGAAACCCACTCAAACGAAGTCTATTAACTTTTTCATATAACAGAAACAAAATTCCAAAGCACCCTCATCCATTAATATAATATATAATTTTTCCTTATCTTAACCCTTCAGTCAAAAACCCTAACATATTAACACCAAATAAGCCCTTTTAACTTGGGAGGTTGAGGATCTAAGATTTATATTTTTAGTAGAGTCAGATATTAAATTACTTCTAAGATATGTCTGTAATCACGGTTCTTTCTTATTATTGCAGTTGCAGAGAAAAAGCCACAGACTATTATACTCTTACTAAAAAGAAAAATAAATAATCCCTTAATATAAATAACTCCAACACCTGCAAGCAAGTCACAGCCGCAAGCAATAGATTTTTCTAATTCTGAAAGGGGTGTTGACATAAAATGTTTAGATTAACAGGGTCTCTTTGTAATTTTTGTTAAAACACATAAGCGCCGGTGTACTTCCTTTTTATTTTTTTTAATTTAATTATTCGGGAATACAAGTTAAAGTGAAGTACCAACCATAATAATTTCGGTTTATTTTTTAGGCATGGTTGCTATGGAATGAAAGCAAAGTCTTGGACATAATCGATCCATCCTTGGAGGATAATTCATACATAGAATGTCAAGTTCTAAGATGCATTCAAGTCGGTTTATTATGCGTTCAGAAATTCCCAGCGGACAGACCAACAATGGCTTCCGTGGTTTCCATGTTGGGAAACGAAGGAGTGAAGTTGCCTTTGCCAAAACAGCCTGCTTTCTTCACAGAAAGAAGTTCTTTTGGTGTGGATACGATGTCAACTAGGAAAGAGTCGTATATTAAATGTGACACAACCATGACGTTGTTTGAAGGTCGATAGATTGAGAACTTATGCAATGTTTTACACAATTACTTTTATATACTAATTTCGTCGTTCATTTATTCAAAACGAATAAAAAATAAAGCAAATATGCATTATTTCACTTTCTTTTCGATGGAGAAAAAAGGGATTTTTTTTTTCTTGTAGTTTGGGATGGGGGAGTTGAATTTTTCACTTTTTGATTGGTATGGTTTTTTAGTAAGGCTGTCAATTTTGACTACTGTAGGAATTGTATTAGGAATTGTATAAGGGAACTTAAGAGAAATGCCAAAAAATCATGCATTGTATTAATGCTTTTCACACACGAAAAAGCTCTTGTAAAAAATATCATAACGTGACATCATAAATATTTATATATTTATTTTAAAATATCAATTTTAATTACTATCTTTATCGTGGATTACTAGTTGGTTATTAACCACCAGCGAGTCACTAGTTGGTTACCACTTCTTTACAAGTTGGTTACCAACCAGTAACCACCTTCATCAGCAAGATACTGGTCGGAAACCGTTAAATTCCACATATTTTAAAGAATTTATCACCTTGTAACGAAAAAAAATTAAAAATTCATTGCAAACACAAAATATCCATTAAATTTACAGAAATTGTTAACTAGCTTACTTATTCTTATTTAATTTAGTCTTAATGTAATGCCCTAAATGATAACTAACAATAATATTAGGAAATTAACATTAGAGTTAATATTGGTAATGTGATGAGATAGAAGCTTCTTAATTCTAATGTGATGTTGAGTTACTTTTCACAGGTGACGTGACGAGGACTCGATGTGCTAAAACAAAGTTCATGCCAAATTGATGAATTTTTTTTATGATGCCTTGATAATTTTGTGTGTTGGTTTAAATATATATATATATATATATGGTATGTAGTATTTGTGATGATGTTAATGTTTAAAAAAAAAAAAAAAGAGGGAAAGTATATTGTCCGAAAAAGATATATTCTATATGATGTTAATTTCCAACTCAATTATGAATCGTTAAATGTCAAAAATTATTCTGCAAACTAGATAAACTTATAAAGCTTTTCATATGCTTTCTAACGCCTACTTATTTGTGTAAATCCGAACTAGAGCAAGAAGTTATGGCTAGTATACTATCCGGATACCTACTAGTCACCAACCAGTTTACCATGTGCGACTTTAAGTGCAAAAATTCTAAAAGTTAACCTAATTGTTTCCTTTTCCTTCCACACGGTTTCACACCCTAATGACAGCCATTCCACAGATATTAAGAGACAATTAAACCAAAGAATTCAATCCTAATTAATTTCAAAATAAAGTCTGTAGACACAAGTTCTTTCTCTCTTGTCTCATATCAATGGATTGGAGATCTACACCTTCTCCCATACAAAGCTTCATAAGGAGACATTTCAATTGAAGCTTGGAAACTGTTGTTGTACGAGAACTCAATCAAGGGAAGCTTCTTATCCCAAGTTCCTTTGAAGTCCATCGCCCATGCTCGTAACATATCTTCTAGAGTCTGAATGGTCCTCTCTGATTGTCCATCCGTCTGAGGGTGAAAAGCCGTACTAAAAGTAAGCTTTGCACCCATTGCTTGATGTACACTTCTCCAAAATTTAGAAGTGAAACGACCATCACGATCTGAGATAATCGATTTTTGAATCTCATGGTAGCGAACGATCTGCGCAACATACAGTTCTGCTAGCTGGTCTACTGAAAAGCTAAGCTTAATAGCTAAAAAGTGCATGGACTTCATCAATCGATCAACAATCACCCAAATAGCATCGTTGCCACTTGCAGTTCGAGGTAGACCTGTGATATCCGAATTTTCCATGTACAATTTCCTCTTAAGGAATTTATTTTCACCCAATGAAAATAATTGTGAAAAAGCTCGATTTGGAGCTTTTGTTAGATTTTGTGAGTTATGATGGGTTGAGAAGACTCAAAATTAATTTTTAAGCTCGGAAACGGACTTTTCAAGTCGAAAGGATCGAAACGGTGTAAAATTTTACGAAAGTCAACTTTGACCGAAAAAGTCAAAGTTTGACCGGCCAAAAAGTCAAAGGGTTGACTTTCCGAGATTTTTCAAGTACGGAGCGGGATGAGTCCCGAGATGATGTTTTATGAACTAGTTAGCAAGAATAAGCCTTAAAACGTCCCTAGAAAATCAGGCACACCGAGTTAGAGTTTAAGGGCAGAAAGGGTTCGGAAAAATTCGAGAAAAATATTTTTCGATCCAAAATTCACACAGATAAATTTCGTACTTCGGTATGAGATAAAAATATTATGTTTTGAATAATCACAATATTAAAATTATCTGTGTAGCACAAAGGAGAATGGATTTTTGGAAGTTAACTAGACAAGTTAGAACCTAACCAAGCTAACCATCACCTTGTTGCATGACATCATTCCCCTACCAACTCAAGTCCTTCAAGTGGCAGCCTATCCCCCTTCATGGCCGGCTGTAGCTGCAAGAAAAGCAAGAAAAGAAAGAAAAGAAAAGAATGGAAAAGAAAAGAAAAGAAAGCAAGGAAAAAAAGAGATGGGGAAAGCCTTAAAACAAGGCAAGCAACCCATCACTTCAAATCCCTTTTATTTAATGCATTTAATGCAAAAATTTTTCAGCCCACCTCACCCCCTTTATTCGGCAGCAGCTAGGAGAAAAAGAAGAGTGGACAAAAGCCTTGAAACAAGGCAATTAACCAACCACTATGTCAATCAAAGAAACCCCACCATTCCCCATTCAATTTTATTGAAAAAAAATGAGCAAATCCTTGCCCATCCCCCTAGAAAGTTCGGCAGCTTATGGGGTGGTATAGGAGAAAGCCAAAAATTAAGGAAAAGTGGGTGAACCAAAGCTCCAATTACCTATGAGAAAACCCCTTCAATTTCCTTAGTCATTTTGTTGAAAAAAAAAAAGGAGCCAAGCACTTGCTTTTTCACTCCAACTTCGGCAGCTAAGGGAAGAGAGAGAGAGAGAGGGAGATTCAAAGAAGTTTCTTGGAACTTTGAGCTTGGAAGTCCGGTTGTCAAGGGTGAGAGCCAAGAGAGTTTGAAAAAAAATTTGGTGCTCATTTCCTTGGTGTAGCCGTGAGCCTTGAAGCAAAGTGGAGAAGAAGAAAATTTTTGCAACCAAATTAGCTTTGGTTCTAGGTAATTTCTCAACCCTAATCCTCTTTATTTTAAGCTTAATTTCAAGTTTAATTTGAGGTTCGATTGGGTTGTAAGGACGTAAGTCCAATTTCGTTTTTATGCTTTAGATTTCGGTGTGTGCTTGATTTGCTAGAACTAGGGTGTTTGGTTTTAAAATCTTGCTTGGTTTGTGATGATTTTTTTTGTATGAATTTCATGCTAGAAAACGTTGTGTGTTTGAATCTTAGGCTCCCGAAGTGTTCGGTCGAGTTAGATTCGCGAAATAGGACGCAAACCGAAAACGAAACCGAAACTGTCCAGATTCGGGTTGAACCTGACCAGTTTTGGAAAAGTGAGATTTTAAGGCCTCTAGAGGCCGAATGGGTTAAAACTCGAAACACGAAAGTTCCTCGGAACAAGTTTTTCTAGAGGACAACACGGACGGAATACCAAAATAAGGCTCCAAAGGCCTTCGTTTTCAATGAAACCCGTGGCTGACCCCTGGGCGCAGTTCCACCGGATTTTTCGGAGTCAGCCGGTTTTAAAAAAAAAACTGGTATCAATCTAGGCAGAATTTGATTTTTTGCAAAACACGAAAGTTTTAGCATTTTTCGATAGCTACAACTTTTGTGAAGACAAGTTTTTCAAATTCCCGACGGATTTTTAAAATAGACGTGTTTAATGAGAGGTGTGCAAGGAATCCGAAAATTCCTTCACCAAAGTTTTACAAAGTGTTTTTCAAAAAAATTGTAAAGTGTTCTAAACCGTTATTTTAACTGCGAAAACCGTTCCAAAGGCGGGTTTCGACCTTAGATGACATTTATAGGGAATTATTTCAAGGGTCGGGATTTTATAAAAAGTTTTACGGGTTTTTGAGAAGAATCTTGAAAAGGTGCAAAAGGAAGAAATGTGATTTTTAAGTTAAGAAAGTAAAAATCTAGAATAAGAAGATGTATTTTCAAAATAAAAGAAAACGGTAATTAAGCCGATTACGGGCCGTAGCCGGGATTGGACCCGAGTTATTGGGCTTAGGCCCAAAGAGCCCAAGATTGACAAGGGTTAACCAGTAGTTGACCAATTGTCAACTTTGGTTGACCCACAACAAGAAAGAGGTAACCTTAAGGGTTATCCAACGTGACCCTAAGGAACACCATAAGTTTAATAGGCCAAGCAAAATGGGTCAAGGCCATTGACCCAATATGCTATAATAGAATGGTAAGCCCAAAGTATTAAGAAGTAATCCAATGGTAGATCAATGAGATAATTAAGAGGTTATCCAACGTAGCCTCTTAAGGGATTAATCAAGTTCAAATTAATCCCTAGCAGTAAAAGGCCAATTTTGGACAAGTCAGTTATCTGACGGGGACATACAACTAGGTTTCAGTATGTATGTTGGCTAGGACACCAATATTCTACAATTAGAAACAGAATCTCACCAATGTCCATTCTCGAGCAGGAGAGGACTCGTAGCTGTGCTCCAGAGCAGGACAGCGTCAGTGAGGCTATAGCAGGAGAAGAGGTAAGTACAACTCCGCCTACAGCTTAGGCTTTAGTTGATACTTGTTCAAGTATGTTAGATGCATGCTAGGAATATATGATTGATGGTTGCCATGATGTGCTTATTGTATGTTTGTGGTATGTTAGACTCAATGCCATATTAAGTTATTATGTGCAATATGACATGATACTATGCTATGTATGTAAAGGATGTGCAAGCCGAGCAAGAAAGGTAAGATGCAATGTATGATATATTTTACACAAAGGTGACATCACGATGTATGTTCACTAAAGATAAGATAAGACAAAAGAAAGAAAGCAAGATGGCAAGCGAGCTTGCCAGTGTCGTACCATCCGTCCGAGGTCGGGTTGGACTATGGTTTGAGTTGGACTGGGCTGGCCGCCCCAACCACTCCATAGTTGCGCGCCGGGTACGTACACGTAAGTAAGGGGCCCATAAGTAAGATAAGCCAAGAAAGTAAGATAGAAAGAGTTAAGAAAAGCATAATACGAGCATAACCGGATCATGCATACATTATGCTATTATGTGGTTAATGTGACATGAGGTGTTACAATATGCTATGATGCCATGATAAGTATGCCATGTATGAAAGGTATGTTATGCTATGTAGATAGAATACGCTACGCTATGTATATGAAAGGTTATGAGATGCTAGTAGTTAGTAAAAATATGTTATGTTACGAAAGTGTGTGATATAATTATAAGCTGCGAAATTAAGATATGCTATGTACATGATGCGAGGTCATGTTTTATAATTGTCGCGGCTTAGATTGTTGTGCTTACTGAGCGTTAGCTCATAGTTTGTCGTCTATGCTGTAGGTAGGCTGCCTGACAGCAATGGGTGATGCAAGATGGAAGTGCGAGGCGGGGCAAACTGTGAAATTGTGGGAATACGATGCCGCTACGCGTTTCGTTCAATACGTATTTTTGTATGTTAAAGATTTTATTCAAGATAAGCTTAATACGTGTAGACGTATATAAGCTAGTAAAAAAAAAAAAAAAAAATTCCGCTGCATTTCGTCAAATAAATAAGTAAGTTAACTAAGATAAGTAAGTATGTAAGTAAAGTGTAACGGCCTGTGCTAGGCGGGTCGTTACAGAGTTGGTATCAGAGCGGGTTCCTGCGACAAAATTTCACAGTCTGCCTGCCATCGCCGCCATCATTGTAAGTAAGTTAGATTTTATGTTTACGAATATGTACTTACTATGGGTTTGCGATATGATGGACGAGGAGAAATGGAACCGAATCCGATAAACGCTGATCGCGAAGCAGTTGCGGCGTTCTACGGAGCACGACCTTTATTATACGATGGTACGATACGAGCAGTTCCAAGACCTCGATATTTATCGGGACATGTACCACACGTAGTACCAGCATCTTGTGGCGGATTGGCACGCCTACCCACAGGAGTCGATGCTTCACTATTGCCGACGGTTTCAGGAGGCGATGCTGCCCCGTATTCCTCAGGATCTACCGTACTCGCAGCTACAAGCTCTAACGATACTGCGGAACGGAGTTCCACCTCCGATTCGACGATATGTTTTTTGGCCTACCTTGGAAGGACGGTTGGGGATATGACGAACTCTATCATAGAGGCCGAGATCACCGCACGTCTGGTGCAGACCGACGTCTACCTGAATTAGTACCAGGTACCAATGGAGGACGCTAGTCAGCGGAGTCCTGTGTACGGGCCAAGTCCAACTTTTCCCGATGACCATGTAGAGGCCGAGGGCCATATGGACGATGACGACGACGATGACGTGGTAGTGGTATAAAGACATATATGTACTTTTAAAAGTGTACTAAGGACCGTGCAAACACGGGATTTATAACATGAGTATGTTATCATTATGAAAAGCTATGCTATGTTATACTAAGTATCTAGAGTGATACTATAGTACCCCTTATGTTATGATATGAATAGTATGTTGTTATGGCATGTATGATATGATGTCAAGTTTTGATGTGTTATGTTATGCAAGGATGAAAGGGTATTAATAGCGTGTTAATATCTTTTCTTACGTTATGATAGAGAAGATGGTACGTCCGCGTAGAACGATGCCGCTGAATCGGCCCGAACCAGATCTTGCGACTATGGTGGCAGATCTACAACGACAGCTGCTAGAGCAGCAGCAAGAGACGCAAAGACTACGAGCCCAGATAGCTCAGATGAACCAAGGACCCCGAGTTAACGAGGTCCCACCCCAAGTCCAACCAGTAGTACCACCAGTAGTACCCCCGGTACCCGAGGTTCAACCGGAAGCTCAACCTGAGGTTCAACCAGAGATTCCGCAGAACGTCAATATTCCAGTGGCACCCGCTGAAGTGCCAATGAACCTACAGCCCGTAAGGGAGGACTTACTGTACGAACGATTTAGACGCATGAAGGCGCCCGAGTTCGAAGGGCCGACGGACCCGATAGCCGCAGACAATTGGCTGATCGATATCCAAGTTATCTTGGATTTCATGCGACTGACGGAGCAAGAAAAGGTCCTTTGCGCTTCATTCGCCCTCAAAAAGGACGCACGGCACTGGTGGAGGACAGTCCAGATGCCCCGAGACGTCGCGGCCATGAACTGGCAAGATTTCGTGACGGTGTTTCGAACGATGTACTAGAACCAAGAGATCCTCACTGCTCAGCAGGACGAGTTTACCAACTTCCGACAGGGGTCGATGACGGTCATGGAGGCCGTGAAGAAATTTGAACAACTGGCTCGGCTATGTCCGGATTTGGTGCCGAGTGAAAAAGAAAAGGTGCGAATGCTGATGAAGATGTTTCGGACTGATATCGCCAAGCAAGTGAGTGCTGGCAGCAGCCCACCTACAGTGGTGTCCGACTGTATCAGTCGGGCAATAAGGGCTGAGTACTGGATCAACCAAGACAAGGAGGCAAGAGCTCAAATCTTTAAGGCAAGGAAGGAAGAGAAAGCGATGACAAGGACAACGCAGCCCCGACAAGATTCGGAGTCACACCCGAAAGGCCAAGCGAGTAACCCCGCGCAAGACTCCAATCAATCTGGGAGGAACAAGCGGAAAGGAAATTTCTCGGGCCAGGGCCAACAAAGGAATTTTCCTCAGAAAAAAAACCATCGCGAGAATGAGGATGCCTACACTGACTACCCCGTGTGCTCAAGTTGCGGGAGGAAACATCCGGGAGTATGTCGGATGGGATCAAATGCTTGCTTTCTATGCGGCAAGGAGGGACACTATGCAAGGAGCTGCCCCCAAAACATCCAGAATCAGAACCCTCCGTATCCAAACCGGAACCCCAACAGTCAACAGCTGCATGCAGTACAAGTAAGGCTCGAAGGACCATCGATCACGCAAGGAAGACTAGAGGCTCCAGAACCCCAGACCAGGATTTACGCCTACACGGATGGAGAGGCCGAAGCAGGAACTTCGCACGCAATGACGAAATAGACTCCTATCGCTATAATTATATTTTCATATTTATATATATGTGACTTTATCGTATGGTATTTTTTTGGTGCCACTCTTTGTGTGTATTTATGGAGTGTGCTCAGGAATTTGGAAGTAGTATGAACAGCTATGACAGTTCTTTTTGCTGTATAAGAGATTTTGTGGATAATTATGGAATGCTAATTACCCCATAATTAGTATGGTAAAGACTCTTATAGCTAACATGAGGAATGAAATGGCGAAAAACGTGTCAAAATACTTAACTTACTAGAAAGTTAAGGACGAACAACGACAAACTTGAAGGAAAGTCACAGAGATTTGATGTCTCCAGAAGGAAAATGGAAGCAACTACCCTGAAATTATGGTAAGATTGCCTAGGACTACGAGTGAGAACGACACAATTTGGAATTATCGTGGAAAGACTAACCACGACAGCCACTATATCGCGATTAAAGCTACCTTTTCAACAGAGAATTGGTAGGAAATTACGTAACTAAGGTCGTTAGACTGCATGGAGTGCCGAAAACGAGCATATCAGACGGCAATGGACGCTTCACTCCACAAGGTTGAAGAAGCAACTTGGGAATTAGAGGAAGAGATGTGGAAGAAGTACCCCTAGTTATTCTAATTTTCGAGGACGAAAATTTTTAAGGGGGGTAGATTGTGATATCCGAATTTTCCATGTACAATTTCCTCTTAAGAAATTTATTTTCACCCAATGAAAATAATTGTGAAAAAGCTCGATTTGGAGCTTTTGTTAGATTTTGTGAGTTATGATGGGTTGAGAAGACTCAAAATTAATTTTTAAGCTCGGAAACGGACTTTTCAAGTCGAAAGGATCGAAACGGTGTAAAATTTTACGAAAGTCAACTTTGACCGAAAAAGTCAAAGTTTGACCGGCCAAAAAGTCAAAGGGTTGACTTTCTGAGATTTTTCAAGTACGGAGCGGGATGAGTCCCGAGATGATGTTTTATGAACTAGTTAGCAAGAATAAGCCTTAAAACGTCCCTAGAAAATCAAGCACACCGAGTTAGAGTTTAAGGGCAGAAAGGGTTCGGAAAAATTCGAGAAAAATATTTTTCGATCCAAAATTCACACAGATAAATTTCGTACTTCGGTATGAGATAAAAATATTATGTTTTGAATAATCACAATATTAAAATTATCTGTGTAGCACAAAGGAGAATGAATTTTTGGAAGTTAACTAGACAAGTTAGAACCTAACCAAGCTAACCATCACCTTGTTGCATGACATCATTCCCCTACCAACTCAAGTCCTTCAAGTGGCAGCCTATCCCCCTTCATGGCCGGCTGTAGCTGCAAGAAAAGCAAGAAAAGAAAGAAAAGAAAAGAATGGAAAAGAAAAGAAAAGAAAGCAAGGAAAAAAAGAGATGGGGAAAGCCTTAAAACAAGGCAAGCAACCCATCACTTCAAATCCCTTTTATTTAATGCATTTAATGCAAAAATTTTTCAGCCCACCTCACCCCCTTTATTCGGCAGCAGCTAGGAGAAAAAGAAGAGTGGACAAAAGCCTTGAAACAAGGCAATTAACCAACCACTATGTCAATCAAAGAAACCCCACCATTCCCCATTCAATTTTATTGAAAAAAAATGAGCAAATCCTTGCCCATCCCCCTAGAAAGTTCGGCAGCTTATGGGGTGGTATAGGAGAAAGCCAAAAATTAAGGAAAAGTGGGTGAACCAAAGCTCCAATTACCTATGAGAAAACCCCTTCAATTTCCTTAGTCATTTTGTTGAAAAAAAAAAAGGAGCCAAGCACTTGCTTTTTCACTCCAACTTCGGCAGCTAAGGGAAGAGAGAGAGAGAGAGGGAGATTCAAAGAAGTTTCTTGGAACTTTGAGCTTGGAAGTCCGGTTGTCAAGGGTGAGAGCCAAGAGAGTTTGAAAAAAAATTTGGTGCTCATTTCCTTGGTGTAGCCGTGAGCCTTGAAGCAAAGTGGAGAAGAAGAAAATTTTTGCAACCAAATTAGCTTTGGTTCTAGGTAATTTCTCAACCCTAATCCTCTTTATTTTAAGCTTAATTTCAAGTTTAATTTGAGGTTCGATTGGGTTGTAAGGACGTAAGTCCAATTTCGTTTTTATGCTTTAGATTTCGGTGTGTGCTTGATTTGCTAGAACTAGGGTGTTTGGTTTTAAAATCTTGCTTGGTTTGTGATGATTTTTTTTGTATGAATTTCATGCTAGAAAACGTTGTGTGTTTGAATCTTAGGCTCCCGAAGTGTTCGGTCGAGTTAGATTCGCGAAATAGGACGCAAACCGAAAACGAAACCGAAACTGTCCAGATTCGGGTTGAACCTGACCAGTTTTGGAAAAGTGAGATTTTAAGGCCTCTAGAGGCCGAATGGGTTAAAACTCGAAACACGAAAGTTCCTGGGAACAAGTTTTTCTAGAGGACAACACGGACGGAATACCAAAATAAGGCTCCAAAGGCCTTCGTTTTCAATGAAACCCGTGGCTGACCCCTGGGCGCAGTTCCACCGGATTTTTCGGAGTCAGCCGGTTTTAAAAAAAAAACTGGTATCAATCTAGGCAGAATTTGATTTTTTGCAAAACACGAAAGTTTTAGCATTTTTCGATAGCTACAACTTTTGTGAAGACAAGTTTTTCAAATTCCCGACGGATTTTTAAAATAGACGTGTTTAATGAGAGGTGTGCAAGGAATCCGAAAATTCCTTCACCAAAGTTTTACAAAGTGTTTTTCAAAAAATTGTAAAGTGTTCTAAACCGTTATTTTAACTGCGAAAACCGTTCCAAAGGCGGGTTTCGACCTTAGATGACATTTATAGGGAATTATTTCAAGGGTCGGGATTTTATAAAAAGTTTTACGGGTTTTTGAGAAGAATCTTGAAAAGGTGCAAAAGGAAGAAATGTGATTTTTAAGTTAAGAAAGTAAAAATCTAGAATAAGAAGATGTATTTTCAAAATAAAAGAAAACGGTAATTAAGCCGATTACGGGCCGTAGCCGGGATTGGACCCGAGTTATTGGGCTTAGGCCCAAAGAGCCCAAGATTGACAAGGGTTAACCAGTAGTTGACCAATTATCAACTTTGGTTGACCCACAACAAGAAAGAGGTAACCTTAAGGGTTATCCAACGTGACCCTAAAGAACACCATAAGTTTAATAGGCCAAGCAAAATGGGTCAAGGCCATTGACCCAATATGCTATAATAGAATGGTAAGCCCAAAGTATTAAGAAGTAATCCAATGGTAGATCAATGAGATAATTAAGAGGTTATCCAACGTAGCCTCTTAAGGGATTAATCAAGTTCAAATTAATCCCTAGCAGTAAAAGGCCAATTTTGGACAAGTCAGTTATCTGACGGGGACATACAACTAGGTTTCAGTATGTATGTTGGCTAGGACACCAACATTCTACAATTAGAAACAGAATCTCACCAATGTCCCTTCTCGAGCAGGAGAGGACTCGTAGCTGTACTCCAGAGCAGGACAGCGTCAGTGAGGCTATAGCAGGAGAAGAGGTAAGTACAACTCCGCCTACAGCTTAGGCTTTAGTTGATACTTGTTCAAGTATGTTAGATGCATGCTAGGAATATATGATTGATGGTTGCCATGATGTGCTTATTGTATGTTTGTGGTATGTTAGACTCAATGCCATATTAAGTTATTATGTGCAATATGACATGATACTATGCTATGTATGTAAAGGATGTGCAAGCCGAGCAAGAAAGGTAAGATGCAATGTATGATATATTTTACACAAAGGTGACATCACGATGTATGTTCACTAAAGATAAGATAAGACAAAAGAAAGAAAGCAAGATGGCAAGCGAGCTTGCCAGTGTCGTACCACCCGTCCGAGGTCGGGTTGGACTATGGTTTGAGTTGGACTGGGCTGGCCGCCCCAACCACTCCATAGTTGCGCGCCAGGTACGTACACGTAAGTAAGGGGCCCATAAGTAAGATAAGCCAAGAAAGTAAGATAGAAAGAGTTAAGAAAAGCATAATACGAGCATAACCGGATCATGCATATATTATGCTATTATGTGGTTAATGTGACATGAGGTGTTACAATATGCTATGATGCCATGATAAGTATGCCATGTATGAAAGGTATGTTATGCTATGTAGATAGAATACGCTACGCTATGTATATGAAAGGTTATGAGATGCTAGTAGTTAGTAAAAATATGTTATGTTACGAAAGTGTGTGATATAATTATAAGCTGCGAAATTAAGATATGCTATGTACATGATGCGAGGTCATGTTTTATAATTGTCGCGGCTTAGATTGTTGTGCTTACTGAGCGTTAGCTCATAGTTTGTCGTCTATGCTGTAGGTAGGCTGCCTGACAGCAATGGGTGATGCAAGATGGAAGTGCGAGGCGGGGCAAACTGTGAAATTGTGGGAATACGATGCCGCTACGCGTTTCGTTCAATACGTATTTTTGTATGTTAAAGATTTTATTTAAGATAAGCTTAATACGTGTAGACGTATATAAGCTAGTAAAAAAAAAAAAAAAAATTCCGCTGCATTTCGTCAAGTAAATGAGTAAGTTAACTAAGATAAGTAAGTATGTAAGTAAAGTGTAACGGCCTGTGCTAGGCGGGTCGTTACAAGACCAACCACGAAATCCATCATCACTTGGTCTCATTTCCATTCTGGGAAGGAAATTTTCTACAATTCTCCCCCTGGACATTGATGTTCAGCCTTCACTTTTTGACACATAAGGCATTTACTGACAAATATGGCAACGTCATTCTTCATTTTGGGCCACCAAAAACTTTCCTTCAAGTCTTTGGACATCTTGGTGGCTCCAGGATGAATGGAATATGGACTCTCATGAGCCTCTTTCATGATTTGCTTCTTCAACTCATCCTCATTAGGAATGCATAATCTATTTTTCCGATAGAGTATGTCCTCATTAAATATGTTGAAGTCCGACTCCTTTCCTTCTAAGACTTCATTTATCGTCCTAAGTAGCGAGGCATCTCCTTCTTGACGCTCCTTCATGTCATCCAAAATGGTAGGTTTGAAGGTTAGGGCAACTAAACTTCTCGTAATAACTCTATTCCAGCTTCCACTAGCTCCTTTTGAAGGAGCTCGATCAATGACTGAATTGACATTAACGAGGAATATGGCTTCCGACTAAGGGCATTGGCTACTTTGTTAGCCTTCCCAGGATGGTAAAGGATGTCTATGTCATAATCTTTCACTAATTCGAACCATCTTCTTTGTCTCATGTTAAGCTCCTTCTGTGTGAAGATATATTTCAAACTCTGATGATCCGTATAAACTTCACACCTAATACCGTAAAGATAGTGTCTCCAGATTTTGAGCGCAGACACTACCGCCGCAAGTTCCAAATCATGCGTCGAATAGTTCTTCTCATGATCCTTAAGCTGTCGTGAAGCATAAGCGATCACTTTTCCCTTTTGCATGAGAACAGCTCACAATCCTATCTTAGAAGCATCGCTATATATCACGAAGTTCCCTTCCTCTACAACTGGTATTGTAAGGATTGGAGCACTAGTCAGCTTACTTTTTAGCTTTTGAAAGTGTTCTTCACACTTTGCAGTCCATTCGTACTTCTTTCCCTTCCTTGTAAGTGCAAGGAAAAGCGCTGCGATCTTAGCAAATCCTTCGATGAAACGTCGGTAGTAGCCTGCTAAGCCAAGGAAACTACGTACTTTGGTGACATTTTTCGGAGCTGGCCATTTACTTACTGCTTCAATCTTGGCCGGATCTACAGATATGCCTTCCTTAGAGACCACATGTCCTAAGAAATTAACCTTCTCCAATCAAAATTCACACTTTGTGAATTTAGCATAAAGCTGGTTTTGCTTTAGAATCCATAAAGCAATCATTGGGTGCTCCTCATGTTCCTCCTTTGATCTTGAATAAATCAAGATATCATCTATAAAGACAATAATGAACTTGTCCAAGTAATCCTTGAACACTTGATTCATCGGTCTATAAAGGTAGCTGGAGCATTTGTCAATCTAAATAGCATAACAAGGAACTCGTAGTGTCCATATCGCGTACGAAAGGCTGTCTTGGGAATATCTCTTTCCCTAATTCGGAGCTGATGATATCTTGATTGCAAGTCAATTTTTGAAAAAATTGAAGCTCCTTTCAATTGTTAGAACAAATTGTCGATCCTAGGCAAGGGATACTTATTCTTGATGGTAATCTTATTAAATTCATGATAGTCAATGCACATCCTAAGAGTACCATCCTTCTTTTTAACAAACAAAACTGGGGCTCCCCATGGTGAATAGCTATGACGAATGAATCTTCGATCCAAGAGCTCTTGCAACTGAATTTGCAATTTTTTAAGTTCGGCGGGGGCCACCCTATAAGGTGCCTTAGATACTGGTGCCGATCCAGGAAGCAATTCAATCTCAAAAGAGATCTCTCGCTCTGGTGGCAATCTTGGCAAATCTTCAGGAAAAATCTCCATAAAATCCTTGACTATCGGTACTTCTTCCAGCCTACTCTTGGTTTCTTGCGTCTTATCCACCATGCTGGCTAGAAATCCAATACATCCTTCTGCCAACAACTTTCCAGCCTTTAGCGCAGAAATGAACATTTTCGGCTGTTTTGGAGTTGATCCTCTAAAAATAAACTCCTCGCCTCCAATTGGCTTGAACGTGACAATACGACGTTGACAGTCTGTAACTGCGTTTTATTTCCCTAGGAAATCCATACCCAAAATAACATCGTAGTCATATAGGTCAATGATGTTCAAATTGACATACATTTCCCTACCATATATAATTATTGGAACGTAACGTATCCAATAATCTGACAACAAAATTTTCCTGGAGGGTAATATAGTTTTAAAAGTTCTTTCGATTCTATCGCTTCCTCTACCTAGTTTCTTAGCGAACTTAGGTGATGTAAATGAATGCATAGCTCCAGAATCAATTAACACGTAGGCATCTTGTTGTGCAAAAGGAAGCTGACCTGTCACCACTGTGGATGGTCCAGCTTGGACATCTTCCTTAGTGTAGGCGTAAATGCGTCCTTGAGGTTTTGGAGCTTCAAGTCTACCTTGAGAGATTGCAGGTCCTTCGAGCTTCATCTGTGCTACGTGAAGTTGATATCCCTAACCTTTTTGATGGTTCTGCGGATTCTAGAAATTAGCATTGCAGTTCTTAGCATAATGGCCTTCCTTACAACACAGATAGCAACGATTGGTTCCAGCACAGCAATCTCCCGGGTGCTTGCTCCCACATTTCTGACAAGTGGGATTACTGTTGTTATCAGGAGCATTTTTCTTCTGGGGAAAATTCTGTTGATTCCCCTGTCCTCCTGCATTCCATTTCCTCTTCTGTTGATTATTGCCGTACTGCTTGTTGTTGTTGTGTTGACCAAAAGATCCTCCTTAACCTTTCTGCTGCGGAGTTTGGCTTGGTCTTGCCTGATTCTGCTTAGCTTGGGCCTTGTCTTCATTCTTATCCTTAAAGAACTTAGCCCGTTGTGCTCTGTTTTGTCCTACCCAATACTCTGTTCGAATTGCCCGACTGACACATTTAGCAACGGTGATTGGTGGATAGGGGCCACTGCTAATTACTACTGTCAAATCTGAGTGAAACATCCTCATCATCCTTCTTACTTTGTCCCTCTCAGAATTGATAAGGTAAGGACAAAGACGTGCTAGCTGTTTAAACTTTTTGACAGCTTCAGCTACGGACAGATTTCCCTGGCGAAAATTATTGAACTCATCTTGTTGAGCTTCGATAACCTCTGTGTTGAAGTATTTCTCCTTAAATTCATCAACAAAGTCCTCCCAAGTCATTTGAGTAACATCTCGGCGGATCTGGACTATTTCCCACCAGAGACTAGCATCTTTCCTTAGCATAAAGGATGCACAGAGGACTTTCTCTTGATCATTGAGCCTGAGGAAGTTTAGGATAACTTGCAGGTCGATCAATCAATTGTCGGCCTCAATCAGGTTTTTGACCTTTCAAATTCTGGTGCCTTCATGCGCCGAAATTTGTCATATAATTCTTCCAGAGTTCGAACCAGGGGTACTAGTGGAACAGCTACAGGCGTAATAGGTACTTAGGGGCTATAGGGTTTTTTGGAATCACCGGGTCAACATCAGGAATTTCTGTTGCAGCATGCTAATTTACAGGTGCTGGTGGTACCCTAGCATCAGGAGGTCCCTGATTCTGCTGAGCCAATTGAGCTCTAAGCCCACTTATCTCTTGTTGTTGGGCTAACATCATTTATCTTAGTTCATTCATCTAGGCTGCAAGATCAACGTCTTGGGTTTGTGCCATTCTACATTTTGGTGGCATGGTTCTATACCGAATAAATTAATGAAATAAGTGTAACGCCCCACCTAGCGTAGGCCGTTACCTTGCTTACTTAACATACATTCATAATATAAACTTAAACACATTGGTTGAAAACACAGCGGAAATTTTTTTTTTTTTTTTTATAGCATTGACAAAATACTATAAACATAAAGTATTACTGTTTTTGCATACTAGTATATTAATTACCGGTTAATATAAAATATTTCATAATTTACATAAAAACCACAAAACACGTAGCGATACCCATAATCCACTCATTCACAGTCCCTTGGCTCGCTACTCCATCTTGCATCTTTTTCATATAGCTGGTTCCTTACCTACAGCATAAACTCAAACAGTGAGCTAGAGCTCAGTAAGTACAACTCTTAAACCGTAAAGAAAATATAGCATAAACAGGAAATACACATAGCAAGTATTGACCATGTTATGCTTTCTTATCTCTACTCATTATGGGCCCTTACCTCGTGTGTTCGTAACCGGCGCGCGACTATGAATTGGTTGGGGCGGCCAAACCTTATCCAACTCAATCCACAGTCCAACCCAACCTGGCGTGGGTGGTACGACACATCGCTTATTAACTTACTTATTCTTACTATTAGTGAACATACATTCTGTTGTCACCTTTTTGATTCTATTATTTATGCCCTAGCATAATAATCATATTCATAACATAATTATATTGCATACATGTTAACTAACACATAGCACATAACACATCATAGACATCTAGTAATATATACTAGTAGCTTATGCTGTAGACGGTGTTGTACTTACCGTCTATCCGTGTGCTGCTTGTCTTACTCCTCTTCGAGCTTTAATTGCAGAATCCCTCCTGCTCGATCGAAGGACGTACATGAGATTTCTAATCTAGTTTATGCGGGTTTTCGGTGATATGTCCCCCCTAACATAAGATCATGCATACATAAGGGTGACTACCTTAGTAGTCTTATGGATCATGAACCATGATCTAGAAAGATACGTTGGATATCCATTTCATACTCTTAGCTCATATTGAAAACATGTCGGGTTAGATGAACATCAACCCTTGAGCTTTGATCAACAATTTACGGGTCAACCAAGGTTAACCCTTGTGATTTTTAACGTGAATCCCTATTCGGCTTACTTTAGGATTGTGGGAACTAGGTCCCGATAACTCGGGTATAGATTCCCGGTTATCATACGTCTTAACATTTCTTTGAACACTTAGCTTAAAATCCTTTTGCTTTGAAAACCTTAACTTAGAAACCATTTTCTTTAAAAACCTTAACTTATCTTTCTTACTTCATAAAAACACTTAGCTTTAAAATCTTAATCTTAACAACTTTTTCGTAAAAATTCGTAAATCCTGGCTTATAATTTCATAAAACATTTGGGGGTCGGAAACTGCTTTTGGGACAGTTTCCATACTTGAAACAACGTGTTTAGTGTGAAAAACGTTTTTCCTAAAGGGTTCTATAAAATCTTGCACAGAAACTCTTGGATTCTTGCGCAGTTTTGGCATTTCAGTTTTTTAGTTAAAAATCGCTTTCGAATTTGAAAATGTTTTCTTCATGAAAGTTCTAGCCCTCAAAGAGTTCTAAAACTTTCGTGTTTTGAGAAATTTCTGATTCTGTACCGATTGGTACCAGTTTTTAATTGAAAACGAGATTAACTTTGAAAACCGAGTCTTACAGACCTCTATCGGGTTTCCTTGTAAAAGAAGGCTGTTGGAGCCTTATTTTGGAAAACTGGCCACGTTGGCCGCTAGGAAACAACCTAGTCTACAACTTTTTGTGTTTTAACTTTTTGTCCATTCGGCCTCTAAAGGCCTGTAATCCGTGTTTTACCGAAACAGCTCCCTGGAACCCGAGAGCATGTTTTGGTTCTTACATTTCTTGTTACGTCCTAAATCGCGGGTTCTAACTCGACCGCCCACATCGGGAGATAATCAACAAACATGCAGCGCATTCTAACGTCCCTTAACCCTATCATACAGCCCATGTGATCTTTGCAACCCAAAAATCCGAACTCCTAGTCCTAGGGTTGCATATCCACTAGCTTAGCATACATCACACCATTCATGCATTTAGCTCATAAAAACATAACATACATGCATAAAACTACTTAACCTAATTTGGGTACATATTACCTACATCAAACCCTAACATGCCAATCTAGCATATCAAGCACATAGCATAAATTATGAGCATAAAATAAACCAAACCACACCTAGAATCTATCTAACCAAGCACTAAGCATACAAGCACATATAAGGCAGCCATTAAAACGCACATAGGAGCTTATGCTCTTACACAAATTTTGCATGAAATACACGTAAATCACATGCTTAAAAACTCATTTAAACTTGTGAAAAAGCTTTTAAAAATTTTACCTTCCAAGAGGTGACTTTCGGCTAGGGTTTGGATGACCCGAAAAAAATCTGCTTGCACTAAGACTCCAAGGGTTCGGCTGCTCACTCCACACGCACCAAAAATCAGATTTTTGGCTCCCTTTTGGTCTCCTCTCCTTGCTCGGCTACTCAAGGAAGTTTAGCCCCAAATCTGAAATTTTTTCCTCTCCTTTCTCACTCAAACCCGAGGGCTACAGGGAGCATGAACCAAGCTCCAAAACTTGCACCAAACTCACTCCTTTGGCTCACCAATCAAACCCGAACCTTAAACCCTAATTTCTACCCCAAAATTTTGGTTTTCCCTTGTGTTTCCCCTGCTCCAAACCCACGGCAACAAGGGCTGCTTGGCTGCCAGAAAAATTTTCTTTTCTCTCCCCCTCGGTTGCTAGCCTACCCGAAGCACAAAGGATGGATTGAACTTGAAAAATTTTCTGATCTCACTCTCCCTTTTCTCTCGAATTTTGAGCTGAGATTTTGCAAGAGTTTTGTTGCATTTTCTCATTAAAGTGAATAGAGGAACTCACCCCCTTTTTATAGACAACTTGGAGAGCTTTTAGAAATAGGATTTTGACCCCTAATTTTTCAAATTTTTGGCCTTCTAGCATGCAAGGTGTCCGGAGCTTTGGAGTGCAAGACAACTCATGGTGAGTTGGCATAGGCTAGGTGTCCTCTTGTGATTGGTCCAACACATCTCACATAGAATAAAATATTATTTCTTTTTGAGATATCTTGGAATTTTAAGGCTTTGTTTGGATAAAAACATTGAAACTTTGATTGTAAAAATTTAAATTCCAATACTGTAATAATTATTTTACAGTTTGGATTTTTCATAATTACAGTCAAAAAAATCGGATTGAAGATCTTTTCTCAAATCCTTCTGCCTCGTGACTTACTGTGGCGTGCTTGATTTTTCTAAGGTGGTTTTAGTTTCTAACTGTCATAAAAATTAGTTCCTGCATTATTTTTCGTAAAACGCAGATCTTAAAATTCCTTCGTCATTATTTCGGCCATTTTAGTCCAACTTTGACTTTTCGGTCAACAGTTGACTTTTTCGGTCAAAATTTTGACTTTTGTGGAATCGAGTCGGTTTCACTCCTTATTGTTCAAAAAGGCTATTTGCTTCTTCGAACAGTCATTTTTGAGTTTTATTAAGCTATAAAAACTCATAACACATATTAGAGCTCTGAAACAAGCTTTTTCATGAAATTGTATGTACTATTTACATTCAAGTCTTTACAGAAGCTAGTTACATGAAAAACTAGATCTCACAATCTACCCTCCTTAAAAATTTTCGTCCTCGAAAATTAGAACAACTCGGGGTAGTTCTTCTTCATAGCATCCTCTAGTTCCCATGTTGCTTCTTCAACACTATGGTTTCGCCATAAAACTTTGACCATAGGAATAATTCTATTCCTTAAGACCTTATCTTCTCTGTCGAGAATTCGTACAGGCTTCTCTTCGTAGGTTAAATCCGTCTGATCCTCTACTGGTTCTTGACTAAGCACGTGTGAAGGATCTGGAACATACTTCTTGAGCATTGAAACGTGGAAAACATCGTGCATGGAAGCTAATTCTGGCGGCAAGGCGAGCTTATACGCAACCTTTCCAATCCTCTTGAGGATTTCGAACGGTCCCGTATACCTTGGACTGAGCTTTCCTTTCTTGCCAAATCGCATCACTCCCTTCATAGGAGCAATTTTGATGAAAACAGCATCACCAACTTGAAATTCTAATGGTCGTCGACGTTTGTCCGCATAGCTTTTCTGTCGGCTAAAGGCTACGTCGAGTCTCTGTTTGATTTTCTGAATATCTTCGGAGGTCTTTTCAATGAAGTCCGTCGTTTGCAACTGCTTTTGTCCGACTTCTTGCCAGTGAACTGGCGATCTACATTTTCGTCCATACAACGCTTCAAATGGAGCCATTCCAATTGAGGCATGATAGCTGTTGTTGTAGGAAAATTCGATCAGTGGTAGCTTTTCATCCCAATTTCCCTTGAAATCTAGGACGCACGACCTCAACATATCCTCTAAAGTCTGGATAGTTCTCTCTGACTGACCATCCGTTTGAGGGTGAAATGCTGTGCTAAACTTCAATCTTGATCCCATGGCTGCGTGTACGCTCATCCAAAATCGTGACGTGAAACGTCCATCGCGGTCCGAAATGATTGATTTTGGAATTCCATGCAGTCTGACGATTTGAGCTACGTAAATTTGTGCCAGTCTTTCCACTGAGTGGGTAGCTTTAATCGCAACGAAGTGGGCTGACTTGGTCAAACGATCTACTACAACCCAAATCGTGTCGTTTCCACTCGTAGTTCTGGGCAGTCCAACTACAAAATCCATCGTAATCTGCTCCCATTTCCATTCCGGAAGTTCTATCTTCTGTAATTCTCCTCCCGGGTGCCTGTGTTTAGCCTTAACTTTCTGACAAGTTAGGCATTTTGACACAAATTCTGCCACTTGGTTCTTCATATTCGGCCACCAGTAGGTCTCCCTGAGGTCTTTGTACATCTTGGTAGCTCCTGGATGTACGGAGTACGGTGTTTGGTGTGCCTCTGTCATTATGCGTTCCTTCAAACCCTTCACGTTTGGAACACAAATCCTCCCTTTGAAGTGGAGTATACCATCGTCGGAAGTCTTGAACTCTGTGCCCTTCTCACTAAACATACGAGCCTTCAGTAAAGAAGAGTCATTTTCTTGATGGGCCTTAATGAAGTCCAGCAAGTCAGACTTTAAGGTAAGCGAAGATAACCTTCCTGTTATTACTTCTATGCTGAAATCAGCGATCTCCTTCTGTAGGGGGCTTAGGAAGTGCTTCAATGGACATCAGCGTGGCTACTGACTTCCTGCTTAATGCATCTGCTACCTTGTTAGCCCTTCCCAGGGTGGTAAAGGATTTCGCAATCATAATCCTTTACGAGTTCCAACCACCGTCTTTGCCTCATATTTAACTCCTTCTGAGTAAAAATATATTTGAGACTCTGATGGTCGGTGTAGATTTCGCATTTATTCCCATATAGATAGTGTCTCCATATCTTGAGGGCGAAGACCACTGCTGCTAGCTCCATATCATGAGTAGGGTAGTTCCTTTCATGATTCTTCAATTGACGCGACGCGTAGGCAACTACCTTCCCATTTTGCATCAAGACAGCTCCTAATCCATTTTTAGAAGCGTCACTGTAAATCACGAAATTTCCTGCTTCTACATCAGGAATTATCAGCACAGGTGCACTTGTCAATTTCCTCTTAAGCTCCTGGAAATTCTCTTCACATTTCTGCGTCCACTCGTACTTCTTCTCCTTTCGAGTGAGAGCTGTAAGAGGTGCTGCTATCTTCGAAAATCCTTCGACGAATCTTCTATAGTACCCTGCTAACCCAAGAAAACTTCTAATCTCTGTGACGTTCCTGGGTGCTGGCCACGAGCTAACTGCTTCCACTTTTGTAGGGTCTACAGAAATTCCTTCTTTCGTCACCACGTGCCCCAAAAAGTGAACTTTTTCTAGCCAAAATTCACATTTCGTGAATTTAGCATACAGCTGGTGTTGTCTCAACATTTGCAGTACCAGCCTCAAGTGCTGCTCATGCTCCTCCTGGGACCTCGAGTAGATCAGAATGTCATCAATGAAGACGATCACGAACTTGTCCAGGTAGTCCTTAAACACTCGGTTCATCAAATCCATGAAGGCTGCTGGGGCATTGGTTAGCCCAAAGGACATGACCAAGAATTCGTAGTGCCCATAACGCGTTCTGAAAGCTGTCTTGGACACATCTGACTCCTTGATCCGAAGTTGGTGATAGCCTGAACGCAAATCAATCTTCGAGAACACTATCGCTCCCCTAAGCTGGTCGAACAGATCATCAATCCTTGGGAGAGGATATTTGTTCTTAATCGTGATCTTGTTCAACTCTCGGTAATCGATGCACATTCGGAGCGATCCATCTTTCTTCTTTACGAACAAAACAGGTGCTCCCCACGGAGAGTGGCTCTGCTTGATAAACCCCTTATCTAAAAGCTCTTGTAACTGCGTCTGAAGCTCCCTGAGTTCTGCAGGTGCCATTCTGTACGGTGCCTTCGATACCGGTGCTACTCCTGGTAGTAACTCGATCTCGAACGAGATCTCACGTTCTGGTGGCAGTCCTGGTAGTTCTTCTGGAAACACGTCCACATATTCCCTGATAATGGGAACGTCTTCCGGCATCAACTCCTTTTCTTGCTTCTTATCCACCATGTTTGCTAGGTATCCTTGACATCCACTAGCTAACATCTTCCAGGCTCTTACAGCTGATACGAGCTTAGTGGTGGAATTCCGAGATTGCCCATGGAAGTTAAACTCATCCTTCTCGCCTAGGTTGAACGTTATCCGGCGTCTTCGGCAGTCAATCCTAGCGTCGTGTCTGCCTAAGAAATCCATCCCCAAGATCACATCGAAATCATGGAGTTTGATTACGATGAGATCTACAGCTAATTCTCTGCCATTGATGATAACAGGAACATTTTGGATCCAGGAATTGGACCACAAAATTTCACCAGATGGTAAAGAAGCACTGAAGGGTTGTCCTATCCTATTAACACTGTCTCCTAACTTCTGAGCAAGTTCCAAGGATATGAACGAATGCGTAGCGCCAGAATCGAAAAGTGCAATCACATCATAAGTGGCGATAGAGATCTGACCTGTCACCACATGTGATGTTCCAGCTTCTGCATCTCCCTTCGTATACGCATAGATCCTAGCTTGGGGTTCTGGGGCTTCCAGTCTGCCTATCACTGTCGCAGGTCCTTCCAATCTAGCTTGTACTGCGTGTATCTGCCGTTGGTTGGAGTTGCGATTCTGATACTGTGGCTGCGGGTTCTGATACTGCTGTTGCTGATTATTCTGAGGGCAATTCTTCGCAAAATGTCCCTCTTTACCACAGATGTAGCAAGCGTTGGATCCCTTCCTACAGACTCCTGGGTGTTTCTTCCCACAAGTCTCACATGTAGGGTAGGTGACATTGTTGCCATCATTTCCCCGGTTGCTCCTCTTCTGTTGGAAATTTTTCTGTTGCCCCTGGTTGTTAAAATTCCCTTTTCGTTTGTTCTTCCCAGATTGCTTGGGCTCTGACCGGGGTTGCTTGCTTGTCCTCTATTACTTGCTTCCGTATTCTGTCGAGGTTGTGTCGACTTAGCAGCAGACTTCTCTTCCTTCCTGGACTTAAAAATCTGGGCTCTAGCTTCCTTGTCCCGATTAATCCAGTACTCAGCCCTGACGGCTCTGCTGACACAGTCTGACACTGTTTCAGGTGGACTACTGCCGGCACTGACTTGCTTCGCAATGTCCGTGCGGAACATTCTCATCATCAGTCGCACCTTCTCCTCTTCATTCGGTACCAGTTTTGGACATAAGCGAGCCAGTTGCTCGAATCTTCTGATTGCGTCCAGAACTGTCATAGATCCCTGTCGGAAGTTTATAAACTCGTCCTGTTGTACGGCAAGGACTTCTCTGTTGTAGTACATCGAGCGAAACTCGTACTCAAAGTCTTGCCAGGACATAGCTGTAACGTCTCTCCTCATCTGTACCGTAATCCACCAATGTCTCGCGTCCTTCTTTAGGCGAAGGAAGCGCATAGTACCTTCTCCTGCTCTGTCAGCCTCATGAAATCTAAATGACCTGGATATCTATAAGCCAATTATCCGCGGCCATTGGATCTGTAGGCCCCTCAAACTCGGGTGCCTTCATCCTTCTGAAACGTTCATACAGCAGGTCTTCACGTATTGCTGGCGGATCTACTGGCATGGCAGCTGGTGCCATTGGAACATACGGAGGGACTTCCGGTTGAACATTGGGTACCTGAGGTACCACTGGAGGCACTGGCTGTGGAGCTTCTTGGACTGGGGGTGCTGGATTCATACGTTCTAACTGTTCGCGGAATCTAGCCATTTCTTGTTGTTGCTGCAGCATTTGCTGTTGCAGATTCGTCATAAGAGTCACTAGATCCGGCTGGGGCGGATCTGCGGCTGCGTTTCCTCTTGTTCGTACCATGCTTATATTCCTACTATCGGAAACAGGCATTATCATAAGCTAATAAACTTATCATACATTTCATACATATCATCACATCAGCATACATATCATATCATAACATAACATAATCATATCATCATACTTCATACATACTTGACATAACATGTGACATCATAACATAACTTTCATATATCCCGTGAACACACGGTCTCTTTTTGTACAATAAGCAAAAGTACATCATCATATCTTATATACTTCAAAATACATCATACTGTACATATTTACATATTTACGGGCAGAACTTCGGATGGAAGTGTCTAACACTTTCTCATCCTACATATATGTACAACCTAATATCCGAATACATATACTATAATCGTCCTAACAAAAGAAAAAAACGCGATATCGGCCCTAATCTAACTAGTGTCGTCGAGGGTGCTCGCGGACGTGTCGGTATCGGAAAGTACTACTACGGGTGCAGGCGCGTCATCATCCGCTGGCTCGTCGGGATCGTCAAGTGGAAACTCCTCAGGATCATCCTCGTCGTCCATGTCATCCTCATCGTCACTGGAAATGTCGACAACGGGAGGGTCTTCCTGTTCCGGTGGATCTATCGGTATGACATCGTCATCAGAAGTGTTCTCCGCGTCCATCGGGTCCTCTGCCTCTTGGGCAGGCATCTCCGGTAATGGCTCCTCGGGTCCGACCTCGTACTGCGGATCCTCGGGCCCTACCTCATACTGCGGATCCTCCTCTCCAGCGTCATCAGCAACGGGATCCTGGGCCTCATCTGCATGATCAGCGGCAGGTACGGTCTGAGCTATCGTCTCGCTGCTAGTATGTCATCAGTGAAGCTACCAACGGTCATCTCACGGCGGGGTGATGGCACAGACTGTCTGATGTGTGTCGGTACTCCGTTCCGTAGGAGCATCAACGCCTGTAACTCGGGCTCTGGTATATCCTGGGGAATGTAAGGAAGCATCGTCTCCTGGAATCTCCAGCAATAATGGACCATAGTCTCCCCTGGATAGGCGTGCCAGTCCTGTGACATCATCTGATAGCGAGTAAGTCGCATGTCCTTGTATATCGCAGGATCACGCATCGGCTCATCAGCTCCTCGTGCTGGAAGTGGACCATATCTGTTCACCACGGCTGCACGAAAATGTGCCCAAGTACGGCTAGGTAGCTGCGGCTCTCCTAATGTAACCCACCATATCCTAGCATCACCAATCAGACATCGGCTGGCTAGGGTGACCTGTAAGTGCTCCTCGATGTGGCACATCATGAAGATCTGCTCCATATCATGAAGCCATATGCTGATCGATACTGATCGTCTGGTGCTGTCGAAGTACTGAGGCTGCGATCGGTAGAAGAAACTACGGCATCCCGATCCCTCTTCACTTGCGTCGTGTCCATGGTACCGCGTCTATATCACGTAACATAACCATAAACACTATAGCATAAAACCATATAGCATATAAGAAAGAAATCTAAACTTACTTGCAATGATGGAGGCGATGTCAGGTAACTGTGAATTCGTGTCGCAAGGGAACCGCTCTGATACCAAACCTTGTAACGCCCCACCTAGCGTAGGCCGTTACCTTGCTTACTTAACATACATTCATAATATAACTTAAACACATTGATTGAAAACACAGCGGAAATTTTTTTTTTTTTTTTTTTATAGCATTGACAAAACACTATAAACATAAAGTATTACTGTTTTTGCATACTAGTATATTAATTACCGGTTAATATAAAATATTTCATAATTTACATAAAATCACAAAACACGTAGCGATACCCATAATCCACTCATTCACAGTCCCTTGGCTCGCTACTCCATCTTGCATCTTTTTCATATAGCTGGTTCCTTACCTACAGCATAAACTCAAACAGTGAGCTAGAGCTCAGTAAGTACAACTCTTAAGCCGTAAAGAAAATATAGCATAAACAGGAAATACACATAGCAAGTATTGACCATGTTATGCTTTCTTATCTCTACTCATTATGGGCCCTTACCTCGTGTGTTCGTAACCGGCGCGCGACTATGAATTGGTTGGGGCGGCCAAACCTTATCCAACTCAATCCACAGTCCAACCCAACCTGGCGTGGGTGGTACGACACATCGCTTATTAACTTACTTATTCTTACTATTAGTGAACATACATTCTGTTGTCACCTTTTTGATTCTATTATTTATGCCCTAGCATAATAATCATATTCATAACATAATTATATTGCATACATGTTAACTAACACATAGCACATAACACATCATAGACATCTAGTAATATATACTAGTAGCTTATGCTGTAGACGGTGTTGTACTTACCGTCTATCCGTGTGCTGCTTGTCTTACTCCTCTTCGAGCTTTAATTGCAGAATCCCTCCTGCTCGATCGAAGGACGTACATGAGATTTCTAATCTAGTTCATGTGGGTTTTCGGTGATATGTCCCCCCTAACATAAACCATGCATACATAAGGGTGACTACCTTAGTAGTCTTATAGATCATGAATCATGATCTAAAAAGATACGTTGGATATCCATTTCATACACTTAGCCCATATGAAAACATGTCGGGTTAGATGAACATCAACCCTTGAGCTTTGATCAACAATTTATGGGTCAACCAAGGTTAACCCTTGTGATCTTAACGTGAATCCCTATTCGGCTTACTTAGGATTGTGGGAACTAAGTCCCGATAACTCGGGTATAGATTCCCGGTTATCATACGTCTTAACATTTCTTTGAACACTTAGCTTAAAATCCTTTTGCTTTGAAAACCTTAACTTAGAAACCATTTTCTTTAAAAACCTTAACTTATCTTTCTTACTTCATAAAAACACTTAGCTTTAAAATCTTAATCTTATCAACTTTTTCGTAAAAATTCGTAAATCCTGCTTATAATTTCATAAAACATTTGGGGGTCGGAAACTGCTTTTGGGACAGTTTCCATACTTGAAACAACGTGTTTAGTGTGAAAAACGTTTTTCCTAAAGGGTTCTATAAAATCTTGCACAGAAACTCTTGGATTCCTGCGCAGTTTTGGCATTTCAGTTTTTAGTTAAAAATCGCTTTCGAATTTGAAAATGTTTTCTTCACGAAAGTTCTAGCCCTCAAAGAGTTCTAAAACTTTCGTGTTTTGAGAAATTTCTGATTCTGTACCGATTGGTACCAGTTTTTAATTGAAAACGAGATTAACTTTGAAAACCGAGTCTTACAGACCTCTATCGGGTTTCCTTGTAAAAGAAGGCTGTTGGAGCCTTATTTTGGAAAACTGGCCGCGTTGGCCGCTAGGAAACAACCTAGTCTACAACTTTCGTGTTTTAACTTTTTGCCCATTCGGCCTCTAAAGGCCTGTAATCCGTGTTTTACCGAAACAGCTCCCTGGAACCCGAGAGCTGTTTTGGTTCTTACATTTCTTGTTACGTCCTAAATCGCGGGTTCTAACTCGACCGCCCACATCGGGAGATAATCAACAAACATGCAGCGCATTCTAACGTCCCTTAACCCTATCATACAGCCCATGTGATCTTTGCAACCCAAAAATCCGAACTCCTATCCTAGGGTTGCATATCCACTAGCTTAGCATACATCACACCATTCATGCATTTAGCTCATAAAAACATAACATACATGCATAAAACTACTTAACCTAATTTGGGGACATATTACCTAATTCAAACCCTAACATGCCAATCTAGCATATCAAGCACATAGCATAAATTATGAGCATAAAAATAAACCAAACCACACCTAGAATCTATCTAACCAAGCACTAAGCACACAAGCACATATAAGGCAGCCATTAAAACCACATAGGAGCTTATGCTCTTACACAAATTTTGCATGAAATACACGTAAATCACATGCTTAAAAACTCATTTAAACTTGTGAAAAAGCTTTTAAAAATTTTACCTTCCAAGAGGTGACTTTCGGCTAGGGTTTGGATGACCCGAAAAAAATCTGCTTGCACTACTAGGTTCAAGGGCTCGGCTGCTCACTCCCCACGCACCAAAAATCAGATTTTTGGCTCCCTTTTGGTCTCCTCACCTTGCTCGGCTACTCAAGAAGTTTAGCCCCAAATCTGAAATTTTTTCCTCTCCTTTCTCACTCAAACCCGAGGGCTGCTGGAGCATAATCAAGCTCCAAAACTTTGATCAAAACTCACTATCTTGCTCACTAATCAAACCCGAAACTCAAACCCTAATTTCTACCCCAAAATTTTGGTTTTCCCTTGTGTTTCCCCTGCTCCAAACCCACGGCAACAAGGGCTGCTTGGCTGCCAGAAAAATTTTCCTTTCTCTCCCCCTCGGTTGCTAGCCTACCCGAAGCACAAAGGATGGATTGAACTTGAAAAATTTTCTGATCTCACTCTCCCTTTTCTCTCGGATTTTGAGCTGAGATTTTGCAAGAGTTTTGTTGCATTTTCTCATTAAAGTGAATAGAGGAACTCACCCCCTTTTTATAGACAACTTGGAGAGCTTTTTGAAATAGGATTTTGACCCCTAATTTTTCAAATTTTGGCCTTCTAGCATGCAAGGTGTCCGGAGCTTTGGAGTGCAAGACAACTCATGGTGAGTTGGCATAGGCTAGGTGTCCTCTTGTGATTGGTCCAACACATCTCACATAGAATAAAATATTATTTCTTTTTGAGATATCTTGGAATTTTAAGGCTTTGTTTGGATAAAAACATTGAAACTTTGATTGTAAAAATTTAAATTCCAATACTGTAATAATTATTTTACAGTTTGGATTTTTCATAATTACAGTCAAAAAAATCGGATTGAAGATCTTTTCTTAAATCCTTCTGCCTCGTGACTTACTGTGGCGTGCTTGATTTTTCTAAGGTGGTTTTAGTTTCTAACTGTCATAAAAATTAGTTCCTGCATTATTTTTTGTAAAACGCAGATCTTAAAATTCCTTCGTCATTATTTCGGCCATTTTAGTCCAACTTTGACTTTTCGGTCAACAGTTGATTTTTTCGGTCAAAATTTTGACTTTTGTGGAATCGAGTCGGTTTCACTCCTTATTGTTCAAAAAGGCTATTTGCTTCTTCGAACAGTCATTTTTGAGTTTTATTAAGCTATAAAAACTCATAACACATATTAGAGCTCTGAAACAAGCTTTTTCATGAAATTGTATGTACTATTTACATTCAAGTCTTTACAGAAGCTAGTTACATGAAAAACTAGATCTCACAATAAGCTTCTTATTTTAATAAATCAATGAAATCATGTCTTTTATCCAGAACTATAATCTTAATTCCATATTACAGTATAACATGGAACATATCTGAATCCATCATAACCTTGTTCATATCTGCTTCATAACATGAGTACATAATCATAACATTTAGGAAGGTATAAAACTTTCCCATCATGTTCGTGCATTATTTAATTGCCACCACCAAGCTAAGGCACTGCCCAACGTCATCCTCGTACCCAACATTATTCTTATGTGGGCAAAAGTTCCACAAATACAACATATAACTTCCATAATGTTGATCCAATTCCTTAGTGCGAGAAGTTCCCAGCTATCACCATACCAGGGTGGAGTAGTTCCCTTAAAATACCAGGAGTATCATTTTCCAGCGCGACCATTGAAGAAATATGCTTACTACGCACGTAAGATCTTTACTAATTCTAATTATAAGGAAAATAACTTAACTTACTTAGGCCGTTGCGGAAACGATGTGAAGTAATGTGAAGTAAGTTGATAGGATATCGCTCTGATACCAAATTGTAACGCCCCGACCTATGTAAGGCCGTTACCATACATACTTGTACTACATCTTGGTTTTAATAATTTAAACTTACTTGAAAGTTTGAGAATACTTTTTTTTTTAAAACATATATAAATAGATTAGCTCACATAGTAAACTTGTTATGCATACATATTGAAATGAAAAGACATTCTCAAGTCTTCAACTCCATATATACTGTACAACATAATTTTTTTTTTAAAGATTTATATATATACTAGGGGTGGCAATACGGGTCGCGACACGACGACACGAATCGAAAACGACACGAATTTTACGAATCAAAAACGACACGAATAGTGGACGGGTCAAATTCGGGTCACCCGAAATTGACACGAAAAAGAACGGGTCGTGTTCGGGTTGAACCTGTGGACCCGAACACGACACGAATTGCCACCCCTAATATATACATATCAACTCAAAAGAGCTTACGGAAAACTTGCGTAGTGGTATTTCACACCGCCCTTCACTCGCCGCATCGTCTACATGACCCACCAATTAAGCTGCAGGCTTTTTATCTACAATATGAAATATACTGATGAGCTTTCACCCAGCAAGTACAAACATAATCTCACAAAACGTAACAAATATCGTGCAACTTATGCATGAACCAATTATGTTCATTTATGAATCTTTTATGACCAATTATTGACTTGAACTTATTATCTTGTTTTAACATGTGGACCTCTTGTGTACATACCAAATGCGCACAATCCACAGAAAGTTAGGGTTTGCAAGATCCTTAACAATTCTAGGAATCATGTATACCTTCACGATCTGGCGAAAGACCTTGGTAACTTGAAACTTGTAATCCTCCACGATCTGACGGGAGGTTGGTATGACACTTTACTTGTCTTAGTTTAGTCTTAGTCTTGTTACTTTACCAAGACTAAGATTCTTTACATGTGATCTCAATAGTCATGATGCATGTACTACATAGACATGACATGACTTAAAAGAAAAAAAGCATAAAATAACTTGTGACATATTTATTTCTTACAACGTGGCATAACCATAAATCATGGCATAACTGGACATATCATGACTTAACATGACTTAACATAATATGACTTAACATGGCATAACATGACTTGACATAACATAATATAGCATAACATGAATTGACATAACATGTCATATACTTGAAAATAATTTACTATTTTCCATACTGTAGGTGAGATTTGTACTTACCTGATATGCTATGTCTTAGGTTTTGTTGCTCCAAATCAGGTCATAATAGCAGGTTACTTCCTGCTATTTAAAGAATATAGGATAAGGATCCTATAAATCATAATCATAAAATGTAGGTAAACAAACCAACATCCTTGAGAAAACTTAGTTATATGTCCCCCATACATGTCTATGACAACTTACTTGGTTACTAAATGTAACCTTAGGGTTTTGGGTCCAACTGACGTACTTAATATCTTGTTAGGTTACATTGGGTAACCTTTGGTGTGAGCCTAGGTCAAACTTGGGTTAATCTTTTTGGGTTGCTAAAGCCCAAACTCCTAAGTCATATCCTATCGGGTTACTATAGGTAACCTTGGGCTCTAGGCCCAATCTAGTAACTCGGGTATCCTTTCCGGTTACTATTGGTCATCCTTTTGTTACCAAGTTATTAAGATAACTTGTGGTCCATGAACTTATTTTTCTTTGCTTTGGAAAAACTTAGTCTTTTCTGTCCATTTCATATACAAAAATCCTTGTTCAACTTGTGAAAAATTATAACTCTTGGAGTAGGGTTTGTAAAAATTATCAACTGTTGGAAACTGCATTTGGAACAGTTTCATACTGTCAATTATCAATGTATGTGCAGGAATGTCCTTTTCCTGCACTGTTTTAGAAAATCCTGTGCAGGAATTTCCTGTTTCCTGTACAGTTTTGGAATTCAATTTTTATTTAAAAATCTGGGTTGAATCTGAAATAGTTTTCTTCATGAAAGTTTTAGACCTTGAAAAACCCTATAGCTTTTGTTTGGCTCAAGACCCAATTCGGACTCTAACCTACTCATTTCCTTTGTTGAATCTGCCTAGCCATGCATGAATTCTGGGCATGGCCAGCTTCGGATTTTTGTTTGGCTTCGAATTCTGCCTAGCCATGCATGGCCAGCTCTCCACCACAACCGGCCTTCCTTGGCTTTGTGGGTTCCAAAATTTTCGGCTACCCTAGTTGGTGTTTCACCAAAAATCCGAACACCACCTAGATCAATTCCTTCACTTTTTTTTTCTTCTCTCTAGTGTTCGGCTTCTAAGGGGAAGAAAGGGTGAGGAGAAATTTGGCCATAGTTTTAGGACAATTTCTCAATTTATGAGGCAAATGAACCACCCCCCATCATCTATTTATAGCTGAAAATTATTTAATTTTCAGATTTATTTTTAATCTAAAAATTGCTTATGAGCCCTTGAAAAAAAAAATTTGCCCATATATCCCTACATGTGGTGGCCGGCCATTGCTTATCTTGGAGAGCAAGTTGATATATATATATTTTTGCTTACATCATCATGCCACATCATCATGCTTACATCATCATGACATCATTATGCTCACATCATCATGACATCATCATGCTTACATCATCTAGCTTATATCATCATGACATCATCACTTACTTTTCTAAAAATTACACTTTAGCCCTGAAGGACAAAATATTTGCAAATTAGTCCTTGTAGGTGGCCGGCTTTGAGTGGAGCCACATGGCTTCCAATTCATGCATAATCATCCACTTGATTCCAAAAATCCCTTAATATAATTATGTAGTCCATTTCTTTACTAACTTAGATAATATCAATACTGTTTTTTATCAAAACAGTATTGTCATATTGGACTACAGTCCAGAATTCATCTAAGTAAAAATTAGACTGCGTATGGGATTTTCTTAAGACTTAAAACTACTAGGCCCTTGTTGTCCTAAATAATGTACTTGATTTTTCTAGGGTGGTCTTAAACCTTATTCTTGCTTATTCATCCGTAATGACGGTTTTCTGCAGTATAATTTTCATATTGTTTATTATACTGCAGTACCATCTCAGTTAAACCTTAGATCATCTGGTCAAAGTTTGACCGGAATAAAAATCATAAATTCCTATTTTGCCCTTTTCATCAAAAGGTCTCATACATGATTAGGCAACTTACTTATTTAGTCTCATAGCTAATTAAATGAGAACTCAAACATTTACTAATAAAATTATGAGTTTCACATTGATATTCATAATTTTCATGAAACATTACATAAACACATAGCACGGATTTAAATTTCTTTACATACAAGAAAATCACGAGTTCGTAAAAAGTTCGATTATTACAGTTACATTTCTCGCATAAAGGCAGAACAAATTATCTGCATTCAACATAACCTTCTTGTTGAGAACATTGAATAGTATCAATCAATGTTTCATAGTTGTGTCACTTTCATACTCCTTTGCCCACCAAAATCTTCTAGTCATTAAGTGCCCTAATAATTTAACAAAGTTCAAAAAATTAAAACAAGAACAATGTAATATCAAATCACAATTTGGAACATAAAAATTTACTTACAACTTAATTAAGTCAAACATATAATATGCAAAAGCATAAATCACAAAATCAACAAATTTTTCCGGAAAACAATCTAAACCAAATCCTCACCCAAATATTTTGAATCAATCTAAAACTAATCATCACCCAAACATGTAAATATCATATAATCGGGCATTTTGTCGAACATGTAATATGTAAAAGCATAAATCACAAATCAACACTTTTTTTCCAAAAACAATCTAAACCAAATCCTCACCAAAACATTTTAAATCAATCTAAAACTAATCTTCACTCAAACACATAAATATCATACAATCGGGCATTTTGTCGAATATGTAGTATGGAAAAATATAGTCAAGTTATCAAAACTTTTTTTTTTCCGAAAAAAAATAATCCAAAATCACAAACACAATTAACAATCACCAAAAATCACAAACATAACCAACTAAATGGTCTAAAAATCATAATATGTGCAGTATAAGAGAGAGCAAGAGAGAGAGAGACTTACCAATTCCACGGGCGTGGGTGCGAGCGACACTATAGTGGGTTAGGCAGCGGAGGATGGGTTTTGAGGAAGAGATTGGACGGAGGAGTCATGGTGGAGATTGGAGGCGAGAGAGAGAGGGAGAGGCACGAGAGAGAAGGAATGGTGGAGTCGCGGCTGGCAGAGATTGGAGGCGAGAGATAGAGGGCGAGAGGCGAGAAAGAATGGAGGGAGGGTGGCAGAGATTGGAGGTGAGGTAGAAAGGGAGAGACGCGAGAGATAATGGAGGGACGAGTCACGGAGGAGGAGATGGGTTTCAAGGGAGAGACTAGAGGCGAGAGTGAAAGAGGTGTGAGAGAGAATGGGTTTTAGGAAGGAATGATGTTTTTTTTTTTAATAGTAATTTATGCTCTAAGACCCATGGCCAAAAATCTGAAAAAAAAAATTAAAAATTAAAAAATTGAAAATTCATGTTTCCATAACCATTTGTGAAAAAACCCATTTTTGCACCATGCTTTTGGCGTACTTTTCATGACCGTATTTTAAAAATGGTCATAGAATCTATGTCATGGAATCCATATTTTGTAGTAATGGACTATGGTCAACTTAGGACACTTCCAATACATTTTCGAATATAGTTTCTGTAATGACCTAACCATGTAGGGTTGTTACCATGCTTACATACCATGCTTAATTAACTTAAATACTTAACTTACTTAAACATACTCTTGTTTTTCGTAAAAATATGGAAATATTATTTTTTTTCCTTTTTATACTCAAATTCAAAACTTAACTTATTCTCATACTTATTTATCTATACTCAATTGAGTACTGAGTTTTAAAACCATCTGAACACATTTGATAAAGCATGTTAATTACCATAGTAGTAAACACTATCCTAGTACTAAGTATTTTAAGTACTGGTACCATTATATTATCATATCGTAACATAAACATATTTTACAAAACACGTGATAGGGTTCAACCCAAATTTCACAGTCTGTAATGTCAACTCTCCATAGTCTTGCATCAAGCTTGTCCAGTAGGTTACTTACCTACAACATGAACGTAATTTATGAGCTTATACTTAGTAAGTACAACTTTTTATTCCCACAAAAATCATTTTATTAAAAGAATACATGAACCAATTATGCTTTCTTATGTTAACTTAACATGAGTCAATTATACTTTATTGTTTTAACTTAGTTTTGGGCCATTTACATAACATGAACATGAGTGTACGTATCGTGGCACGCAGTCATAGATTAAATATAAACCCGTCCATGTGGCAGGTCGATACTAGACAAGGCAACTTGCTTGCCTTCATTATTGAAAACTTGTTCTTACTTTGATCATACTTGAAAACTTATATATTTATTATTTCTTACTTGAAAACTTGATCTTATCCTTGTCTTGTGATTTATTATTAGTGAGCATGCTTACATGATACCACAATAATAAAACATAAATCATATGCAGCACATACATTAACACATGATGCTTTGAAAAATATGTAAAGTAGTAAAAACATTTAAATCAATGCATAAGTTTTTGAAAAACATACAAAGCAATAAAAATATTTTGCCCATGCTGTAGGTGGAGTTGTACTTATAAATTATCCTATACCCTTGATCTATCATCCCAGCAAGGCACGACAATATGTTATATTCCTGTTTTCAAACAGGGCGTAAGATAAGAATCGTTCTATCTTACTACAAACCATAATATACTAAATCGGTATCCAATCCGATTACCATTGGTAATCGTGATAATACCTTGAAATTCTATATTACTGTTTCCTTTTCAAAGGAATTAAATACATATCATGGAGGTATTTGTGGAAAAGCTCAGTTAAGAGTTTTTCATACTTTTTGCGAGATCTTATGGCTCAATAAGACTCAAAATAGGTTGCTAAGGCTAGCAAACACCCTTTTAAATCGAAAAGGACGAAAAAGTACGTAATTTTAAAAAAGTCAAAGTTTGACCGAAAAAGTTAAATTTGACCAAGAAAGTCAAAGTTTAACCAAGAGCGGTCAACTAGTTGACTTTGCAGTAGTATGTGATGCAGTATGGAAAAGATACTGTAAAACGCAACATTATGGGCACAACATTATGGGCAAGATAGCTTAAATAGACGTTTAAAACCACCTTAGAAAATCAAGCACACCTAGTAAGGATAAAGGGCAAAAAGGACTTAAAAAATAAGAAAAAAAATTTTATACTGTCCGTTTTTACACAAATAAATTTTGGATTATAGTACAGTATAAAAATACTGTGTTTAAGTGAACACAGTATTAGAAATATCTGTGTAGCTTAAAAATGGACTGAATATTGAGGAAAAGCCAAACAAGACTGAACATGGATGACATCATCCTATACTCAACTTATGACATCATATTAGCTTGGAAAGAAACTTTTGGAAGTCTCTAGAATGGTGACATGGCCGGCCACCTAAAGGGCAAAAAATGCCAAATTTTTATCTTTTGGGGCAAAAGTGTAAATTTTAGAAAATTGATGATGTAAACATAGTGATGTCATCAAGATGAGATAAGCTTGGCTTGTTCTCCAAGCAAGTGACCGGTCACCTAAGGGGTAAATTTGTAAGAATTTTAGCTTTTGGGGCCAAATTGCAAATTTTGGAAAATTGGTGATGTAAGCATAGTGATGTCACCTAGATGATGTCATCAAGATGAGGTCATACTGCCTTGTTCTCCAAGTTGATAACCGGCCACCTTGCATGCTAAGTGTGCAAATATGGATTTTTGAGGGACTTTTTAGCAAATTTAGGAAGTTTCCCCCACATCTATAAATACCCATGAGGTGGGCGGATTTTTGGGCTGGAAAAATGGGAAAAATCAGCTAACCTCTTGCAAAATTTTCTCTCTAAAATCCTGACAACAGAAAGCAAGAAAGAACAAAGAAAAAAATTTGAAGATCCAAGGGAAAACCTAGGAGGGGTGTTCGGTTTTTCAAGCTAGGAACCAAGAGAAAGTTGAAGAAAAAAATTGGAAACCCATTTTCTGCTTGTGGCCGAGTGTGGGAAAGAAGAAAAGGAAGAGAAAATTTTAGTAGGAAGAGAAAATTTTAGTGGAAAAATTGATTAGTCGCCAAGAGTGAGGAGAAATCACCAACTAAGAAACCAAAAGAAGTTTTGGGTGCCCCTAGGTGAGTGTGAAGTTCGGCCATGGGTGAGCAAGAAAAAAGGGAAAGGAAAAATTGAAGAGGGCTAGTTAGGAGAGTTTCGGTTTGCCTTGAAACAATTATCAAGTAAGGTGAAAAATTTTGGTGCCCAATTGGAGGGCAAAACCGAGTGATTTGAGGACCAAGGGAGAGGGAGAAATTCGGTTCCAAGTCCTAACCCATCTCTAGGGTTAGCTAAGGTAAATCTCCCATAAACCCTAACCCTCCCATTTGATTTCAATTAGAAATTTATTTGTATTTCAAGTCAAAGTTTGTAAGAGCATAAGCTCAAGTTTTATTTCAAATGCCCTAGACTAGGTGTGGTGCTTGATTAGGGTTTTAAGGGTGGTTTGTTTATGCTTTGCTTGCTATATGTTTATGCTTGCTTGCATGCTAGGATTTGCATGATTAGATGGTTGGTATGTGCCCTGTTTTATGCAAGCCGGTTGTGGCAATTATGCTAGGTTGCTAGTGCTAGCCATGGAATAGAAAGTGATGGATGAATGAAATGTGATACAAACCTAGAAGCATGCAAACCTTAGGCAAGGGCAGATCTGTTTTGGTTTGCATGGACATGCTAGAGTTACATGTTTGCTCATGTGGGACGTTAGAAAACGCTGCATGTATGCTATTTAGGCTCCCGCGTGTTCGGTTGAGTTAGTTTCTGCGAAATAGGACGTAAAATGAATGTAAACACAAAAACTGCCAATTCGGATGGAACTGCCCAGTTTTCTAAAAAGTGAAATTTGAGGCCTTTAGAGGCCGAATCAGGAAAAACGTAAAATATGATAGTTGATCAGAAGAGTTTTTCCTAGGGGATAGCATAGACGTATTTTCAAAATGAGACTCCAATGGCCTCGGTTTTAGTGAAAACCCGAACCTAACCATGCCCAGGTTTTATGCATGGTCAGATGGTTTCAACCCAGATTATGAACATGATAGAGTCCGAATTAAATTTTTTGTAAAACATGAAAGTTTTAGGATTATTCGAAAGCTAGAACTTTTGTGAAGACAACTTTTTCAAATTCTAAATGGATTTTTAAACTGATGCTGTTTTCTAAAGACTATGCATGGAGCAGAAAATTCCTGTACAGGATTTTCTAAAAACTATTTAGAAAAAAAAACTGTATTTTTCCAAAACGTACTGTTTTAACTATGGAAAACTATTCCAAAGGCAGTTGTCAGCCTCAAATGATTTCATAAAGCCCTAATCCAAGAATATGGATTTTTATGAGTTAAGTGAAGAATTTTTAAAGTTAATCTACCAAATTTTCCAAGTTAAGGAAAATAAGAATTTTCAAACTAGGGTTTAGTAACCAAATGGTTTACGGATGGTAACCGGGAGTTATGCATGAGTTACTGGGTCAAGCCTAAGGCCTAAAGGTTGACCCATAAGGTGTTGACCATAGTTGACCGTAGTTGACCATAGTTGACTTTGGTTGACTAACAATATAGACTTAGTTGACCTTAAGGGTTATCTAATGTAACCCTAAAGGATACCAATTAAGCTAAGATAAAGGGTTAATGGACATAACCCGATAGTTTGTGGATTAAAGAAGAAGCCTAAGGTTGGAAGATGATCTAACCCTAATGGTATATTGTGGGCTTAGCATATGAGGTTACCCAATGTAACCTTTTTAAGAAACAAATTCATAACAATAGGGTTACTAAGTGTAACCAAATAAGACGTTGTGCACGAAGGGACATACAACCAGGATCATGTAAGCATGTTGGTTAGGACACCAACATTTCACGAGTTTAACTGGACTATGTCCTTCATCGAGCAGGAAGTAACCTACAGCTGTACTCGGACGAGGAGTAGCATTTCGTGGGACATAGCAAGAGAGGTAAGTACAACTCCGCCTACAGCATAGACTTTGTGTTGTTACTTGCCAAAGTATGTTAGATGTATGCTAAGGTTATGTGTTATGCGTTGTATGCTGTGATGCTACAACGTAAGCACAAAGGGACATACAACCAGGATCATGTAAGCATGTTGGTTAGGACACCAACATTTCACGAGTTTAACTGGACTATGTCCTTCATCGAGCAGGAAGTAACCTACAGCTGTACTCGGACGAGGAGTAGCATTTCGTGGGACATAGCAAGAGAGGTAAGTACAACTCCGCCTACAGCATAGGCTTTGTGTTGTTACTTGCCAAAGTGTGTTAGATGTATGCTAAGGTTATGTGTTATGCGTTGTATGCTGTGATGCTACGTTCTTGTGTTACATTGTTATGTGTTCTTAATATATTATGAGAATGGGTATGTCCATGATATGGCTTATGTGAAGCCAAGTTATGACGCAAGCAAAGCCAAGGTACGTTCATGATGTATGATATGTTATGTTATTATAATTGAGACATGAAGCATGTATGGATGTTATCATGAAGCATGTTCACCTAATCTTACAAGAATGATAAGATTAAGTATGACATGACAAGATGAAAAGTAAGCAAGATGGCAAGCAAGCTTGCCTGTGTCGTACCACCCGTCCGAGGTCGAGTTGGACTATGGTTTGAGTTGGAAATGGACTGGCCGCCCCAACCACTTCATAGCTGCGTGCCGAGTACGTACACTCAAGTAAGGGGCTCATAAGTAAGATAAGCTAAGAAAGTAAGACAGAATAAGTAAAAAAAGCATAATACAAGCATAACTGGACCATGCATATATTATGCTTTTATATGTTAAGTATGCCATGTTATGTATGAAGTGGATGTTATATATGAAGTGTATGTTATGTTAAGTATGATGAGTATGCCATATCAAGTATGTTATGAATGTTTATGCTATGTTACGAATGTTTACACTATGTTACACTATGTTATGAACGGTTATGTTACGTTATGAGTTGAAATTTAAGGTATGCTATGCACATGATGAAATGTCATGTTTTATGTTTGTCGCGGTATAGATAGTTGTACTTGCTGAGTGAAAGCTCATTGTTTTATGTCTATGCTGTAGGTAAGTAACCTGCAAGCAGTTGCTGATACAAGATGGAGGAGCGTGGCAGGGCGAACTGTGAAACGTAAGAAAGTATGCCGCTACGCGTTTTGATCTTTTTAAGTATATGATTTGTTATCTGAACTTTGTTCGTTCAATTCAGTTATGTGCTCGTTAGCACTGTATAAAAAAAATTTCCGCTGTTTTTTATGTAATTAAGTTATTACAAAGGGCCCATATGTATGTATGTATAGTAGTTGCCTGTGCTAGGCGGGTTGTTACAATCGTAGATACAAATCTAGACATAATTAATCGGTATGCAATCCGATTACCATCCGGCATAGAATTGTTACTTATATTCATAAGTAACTTCAGTTTAAAATTCCCTTTTTATTTAAAAAAAAAAAAAAAAAAAAAACCTTACGTACTTGGAAAATATCTTAACTTTACAAATCAAGTATTTCTTAACATAAATACTTGAAATTTCATGAAACTGCCTTTTGCAAGACATAATATGTATTAAAATTAACTTGTAAAATTCAAATTGATTTAAACCTTTTTTGAAAATTTGAAACTATTTTCATTAAGCCATAGTTCCTTTGTAAGACTGTAAAACCTTGAAAATTGCTTTCTAAACTGCCTTTTAATTTGCTTGAATGTATCTGTGTAGGAAATTTCCTATACCACGCACAGTTTTGAAAATCTAGTTTTGTCTTTAAATTGGTTTAGAATTTGAAAAAGTTTTCTTCATGGAAGTTGTAGATCTCATCAAATTTTACAACTTTCATGTTCTTCTTAAAGCTCAAATCTGCCTTTAACTTACTCGTTTTTCTCCTTGAAAATTACTGGTTGTGTATAGTACATAGACCGGCCAGTTTTGAAAACTCATAAAAACAAAAGCCTTCGGAGCCCTTTTTTCAAAAACTATTCATATGACCTCCTAGTGTTTTCTGTTCACTACAGCTTTGTAGTTATAATTTTTTCCAAATTCGGCCTCTAAAGGGCTCAAAATTGGGTTTCTGAAAAACTGTCCCAATTATTTTTAAAAACCGACAGTTTGTATTTTGTGGATTCTTAGCTTAAAAATCTGCACACATGACCTCAAACAGTCAAAGCCGTGAGCCTACGTCAACATGTAGCATGTTGGTTTTATTCTTAAACTTCAATCATTCACTTGTCTATTTAATTGAAAAACACAATATTGATAACCTTACTAGCTTACCAAGTTGTGTTTTTAGGTTAATTTATTAACCAACATGCAAATAATATTCACATCATCATAATTCATAAAATTTCCCTACTTAAACATGTGAGTGCATAATCACAAACACATAGTGAGCACACATAACTTTAACACTCATCCTAGAGCATAAAATCAAACCCATGCTCAGAGCTAGCAAACAAAATAACCTAAGCATAGATCTAGTATAAACCAACCATGAAGGACCATAATATGGGAAAAATAAGAAACATGAGTTTATGCTCTTACATGCTATAACTTGAAATACACATAAATCCTCAAACTAAAACTTAATAAAATTCTTAGTTAGAGGAACAAGAGTAATACGTCTAAGCTTGGAAAGGTTGCTCTAGACCTTGGGATGAGAGAAATTTTGCTCCACCACCTCCATCATACCAACAGGCCATCATGGCTCTCTCTCTCTCTCTCTCTCTCTTTAAGGCGAGAGAATAATAGTTGAGAAAGAACTAGAAATTGAGAGACTAACTAAAATGGTTCAATTCTCATAGCATATCTCTATTTATAGGTGGAAAATTCATAATTTTCCACAATTATTTCTATAACGACCCGCCTAGCACAGGCCGTTACACTTCACTTACATACATACTTACTTACATACTTATCGTACTTATTTACTTTGACGAAATGCAGCGGAAATTTTTTTTTTTTTTTTTTTACTAGCTTATATACGTCTACACGTAATAAGCTTATCTTGAATAAAATCTTTAACATACAAAAAATGCGTATTGAACGAAACGCGTAGCGGCATCGTATTCCCACAATTTCACAGTATGCCCTGCCTCGCACGTCCATCTTGCATTACCCATTGCTGTCAGATGACTTACCTACAGCATAGACGACAAACTATGAGCTAACGCTCAGTAAGCACAACTATCTAAGCCGCGACAATTATAAAACATGACCTCGCATCATGTACATAGCATATCTTAATTTCGTAACTTATAATTATATCACACACTTTCGTAACATAACATATTTTTACTAACTACTAGCATCTCATTAACTTTCATGCATAGCATAGCGTATTCTATCTACATAGCATAACATACCTTTCATACATGGCATACTTATCATGGCATCATAGCATATTGTAACACATCATGTCACATTAACCACATAATAGCATAATGTATGCATGATCCGGTTATGCTCGTATTATGCTTTTCTTAACTCTTTCTATCTTACTTTCTTGGCTTATCTTACTTATGGGCCCCTTACTTACGTGTACGTACCCGGCGCGCAACTATGGAGTGGTTGGGGCGGCCAGCCCAGTCCAACTCAAACCATAGTCCAACCCGACCTCGGACGGGTGGTACGACACAGGCAAGCTTGCTTGCCATCTTACTTTCTTATTCTTTAATCTTATCTTACTTTTAGTGAACATGCATCGTGATGTCACTTTTGTGTAAAATATATCATACATTGCATCTTACCTTTCTTGCTCGGCTTGCACATCCTTTACATACATAGCATAGTATCATGTCATATTGCACATAATAACTTAATATGGCATTGAGTCTAACATACCACAAACATACAATAAGCACATCATGGCAACCATCAATCATATATTCCTAGCATGCATCTAACATACTTGGGCAAGTATCAACTAAAACCTAAGCTGTAGGCGGAGTTGTACTTACCTCTCTTGCTATATCCACGCGGTCGTCGTCCTAACTTGGAGTACCGCCACAAGCCCTCTCCTGCTTGAGAAAGGACATTGGTGAGATTCTATTTCTAGATGTAGAATGTTGGTACCCTAACCAACATACCTACTATAACCTAGTTGTATGTCCCCGTCAAATAACTGACTTGTCCAATTTGGCCTTTTAGTGCTGGGGATTAATTTGAACTTGATTAATCCCTTAAGAGGTTACGTTGGATAACCTCTTAATTAACTCCTTGATCTTCTATTGGATTTCTCTTTAATACCTTGGGCTTTACCATTCTATTATAGCATATTGGGTCAATGGCCTTGACCCATTAAACTTATGATAGTCCTTAGGGTTACGTTGGATAACCTTTAAGGTTACCTTTTCCTTGTTGTGGGTCAACCAAAGTTGACAATTGGTCAACTACTGGTCAACCTTTGTCAATTCTGGGCCCTTTGGGCCTAAGCCCAATAACTCGGGTCCTATTCCCGGTTACGGCCCGAAATCGGCTTGATTACCATTTTTATCTTGAAAATCTATTTTCTTATCTTAAACTCAAATTCTTAACTTAATTTTCCATTTCTTTACCTTAACTTCATTTTCTCCTCTTAAACTCTATTTTCTTACTTTTTGTGCTATTAAAAGATTTTAACTTAAAAATCCATAAAACTCTTTATAAAATTCCGATCTATAAAATAATTCCTTATAAATGTCATTTTAGGTCGAAAATCGCCTTTGGAACGGTTTTCGCAGTTAAAATAACAGTTTAGAACACTTTAAAATTTTTTTGAAAACACTTTGTAAAACTTTGGTAAAGGAATTTTCGGATTCCTTGCGCACCTCTCATAAAACACGTCTATTTTAAAAATCTGTCGGGAATTTGAAAAACTTGTCTTCACAAAAGTTGTAGCTATCAAAAAATGCTAAAACTTTCATGTTTTGCAAAAAATCAAATTCTGCCCACATTGATACCAGTTTTTTTTTGAAACCGGCTGACTCCGAAAAAATCTGGTGAAACTGCGCCCAGGGGTCAGCCACGGGTTTTGTTGAAAACGAAGGCTTTTGGAGCCTTATTTTGATATTCCGTCCACATTGTCCTCTAAAAAAACTTGTTTCGAGAAACTTTCGTGTTTTGAGTTTTAACCCATTCGGCCTCTAAAGGCCTCAAAATCTCACTTTTCTAAAACTGGTCAGGTTCAACCCGAATCTGGACAGTTTCGGTTTTCATTTTCGGTTGCGTCCTATTTCGCGAATCTAACTCGACCGAACACTTCGGGAGCCTACGATTCAAACACACAACGTTTTCTAACGTCCCATAAAGCCCAAAAACCGTTTTCAACAGTCCATGCAACCCAAAAATTAAAATCAAAACTCTAGGGTTGCTTGGTTCTAATCTAGCATTCAAACACAAACATGCACCAAAATCAATCTTGGCTACATGCATCAAAGGGGGGCTGTAGGGGCAGATTTTTGGCCACATTTGGGGACACACAACCTAAGTTTTTCTAGCATGAAATTCATACAAAAATCAACACAAACCAAGCAAGATTTTAAAGCCAAACACCCTAGTTCTAGCAAATCAAGCACACACCGAAATTTAAAGCATAAAAACGAAATTGGACTTACGTCTTTACAACCCAATCGAACCTCAAATTAAACTTGAAATTAAGCTTAAAATAAAGAGGATTAGGGTTGAGAAATTACCTAGAACCAAAGCTAGTTTGATTCAAAATTTCTCCACTTTTTCTCTTGCTCACACCCTTGCAAAACCGAGCACTCTAGGACCAAAAGCTCTCAAAATTACTTGATTTTCTCTCCTCTCTCTCTTCTCCCTTGGCTGCCGAACTTGAGCAAGAGTTTTGGCTGAAAACTTTCAAGAGTGAAATACAAAAGTTGGCTGCACTTTTTACAATAAAATGAAGAGGATTTGGAAGGGATTTTGATTGGACAAGAGTAGTTGGTTGCTTGTCCCTATTTCAAGGCTTTAACCCATGCTTTTCTTTTCTTTCTTTTCTTGCTGCAGCAGCCGGCCATTGAGGGGAGGAGATGGCTGAAAAAATCTTGCATTAAATGCATAGATAATGGGAGAGTTTTGATATGAAATGGAGTGGTTGGAGACTAGTCCTTAAAACATGGCTTTTGTCCATCCTTTTTCCCTTGAATTGTGGCCTTACTCTCCCCTTTTCCTTGAGCTGCTGCCGACCATTTGAGGGGAGGAGAAAGCTTCATTTAATGCAAGCTTTAGTTGGTGGGGAGGTGGGGTCAAAGGCATAGCAATGTGTACTTATCTTGCTTAGGCTTTGTTTGGCCAATTTATGCTCCAAAAATTCCATTTTCTTTTTCTTTGTGTTACACAGATAATTCTAATATTGTGATTCCTCAAAACACAATATTTTTATCTCATACCGAAGTACAAAATTTATCTGTGTGAATTTTGGATCGAAAAATATTTCTCTCAAATTTTTCCGAACCCTTTTTACCTTTAAACTCTAATTCGGTGTGCTTGATTTTCTAGGGACGTTTTAAGGCTTATTCTTGCTAACTAGTTCATAAAACATCATCTCGGGACTCATCCCGCTCCGTACTTGAAAAATCTCGAAAAGTCAACCCTTTGACTTTTTAGCCGGTCAAACTTTGACTTTTTCGGTCAAAGTTGACTTTCGTAAAATTCTGCACCGTTTCGATCCTTTCAACTTGAAAAGTCCGTTTCCGAGCTTAAAAATTAATTTTGAGTCTTCTCAACCCATCATAACTCACAAAATCTAACAAAAGCTCCAAATCGAGCTTTTTCACAATTATTTTCATTGGGTGAAAATAAATTCCTTAAGAGGAAATTGTACATGGAAAATTCGGATATCACAATTTCTTTTTCTAAAATTCTCCTTGAATTACACATTTGGCCCTAAAATGTAAAATTTTTGCTTTCCAAGTCCCATAATGGCCGGCCATGTGGAGCATTTTGAGGTAAAAATCCTTTCATAATTATTCACTTAATTAAAAATTCCCAATATTACATAATTATCTCTGATGTGTTGTCCCCAAGTAAGGCCATGTTTGGCATTTCTCCTAATACGCAGTCCATTTTTTTAATAATCCAAATATTACCAATACTGTTTTAACTATTAATAGTATAATATTGCTGGACTGCAGTCCATAATTTATTTGCACTTAACTGGACCGTATATAGGTTTTTCTTAGGACTTGAAACTTCTTAGTCCTCCTTACTCTAAATATTATTCCTGATTATTCTAAAGCAATCACAATCCTTATTCTCAATTCTACATCCGTAATGATAGTTGGCCACAGTATAATTCAATACTGCTTATTATATGGCAGTATCATTTTAATCATGTTATAAATTATCCTGATCATTCATTGTCCAAAACAAAATCATAAATCATGTTTCTGCCTTTAATCATCATAAGGCCTCATACTTGATTTAATAAATTATCGTTGAATCTTATAACATGTAATGACTCAAACATATTCTGATAAATCAAATCATGAACTTCACATTGTCATTCGTGGTATAGACTTAGATTTCTGTTATTTCTAAGGAAACCACAAGTCTCTCAAAAGTTGGGTTGTTAAAGTTTCACTCCTTCTCTTCCTACTTTCCTGTTGACTGTTTTTCCGGTTCTACAAGTTTGTCCAGTTGACTATTCGACCAACCAAAAAAAAAAAAATGCCTGTCTTTTGACTGGTGACAGGACAGGTCATTTGGCCACTGTTTAGTGTAAACTATGGTTCAAAGAAAAAGGTCGATGAAAATGTATATTATGGGGTCCACAGATGTATAAAGGTCTTGGCATATAGAAAATAATTTGTGTAACGCAAATTACGAAAAGCGCCCCTAACGAGTATTGTATTAGTACGAGAGTATCTCTAATGTAATATTAAATTATTGTAGTAATGATAAATTTTGATATTTGAATGAAAAACCTCTTCAATGGATTGCTATTTTTGATGTTAAATTTGTCACATGCTAAAATTTGTAGAAAATTTGCAATAAAATATAACAAATGTCCAATTTAATGTTTGATTATTTTTGATTGGTGTCTATTTTTTCATGTAATCATTACAATATACAAATAGATATAATCTTGAAAATAAAGTTATAAAATATTTGTTAATCAACCAGTTAATAAAACAAAAATGAACAACGACAATTCATTAATTAAATAATATAATTAATTGATAACCGGCAAATAGAGTTTTGAGTACAAAGGCCCACCTGGACCCATGCAAGCTCTACATTTCTCTTGCTAGAACATAGGAATATTGTCAGCTAATTAGTTGGTCATAACATCTTGGAATCGTTGCTGTAAAATTAGTTATTGACGGGATAATTTTGTATTGTTGAAAATCGCCTAAAAAAAAACTCCGGGACATCTGGATGACAGTTACCATATGACATTGAATTTATATTTTATGTAACAAATTAAATATCAGTTGTGCGGGGCAAACATTTATTTTATAGGATAAAACAAGTAGTGTGTAGTAATTGATTTTTATCGGGTTGATGAAGATTAATCACATGGATTATAAAAAATTATTATTTATTATTTCAAACAAATAATTATAAGTTTTTAATTAATGGTTGTATACATGGTGAAAAATAATTGGAGTAAACTGCACTAGTAGTTGTAGTTGGAAAACGACACGTGGCACCTGCCTGTGCCACATGTCACACGCACATGGGGATGTGCGTGAGTCTACTCCTGCCCTAGACTGGTATTATAAAAGGACCTTAACTAGTGTCTCCTAGTTCATATTATTTTTTACGACCATCTAGGATTCCGTCTCTCCCTTTTAGAGAAAAGAAACCTCAACCATTAAGGATTGGATGGAGAAAACTGATAACGCGAGAATTGCCTAGTGCCCACAAACCGTTTTTTCTAAGTTGAAGAGAATAATGTGGAAGGTTTTGGGTTGAGAAGCCTTAGAGGATCTACCGCCCTATGAGGATTGTTCGTTGTGTGAAACATTGACAGAACACTGCATATAAATATTATCAATAGAGTAAGTCGTGCAGTCTCACATCTTTTGAGAATAGATATATTTAATGATTCATAAGTAAAAAAACCACTTCTTAATAGTATTAAGCCTTTATAGGATAAAGCCTAAGAGCAAAGCCGTGCAGACCGATGCCCAAAATGGACAATATCATAACAAAGGGAGGCATATTATAAATAGAATTAGAGCTTGTACTCAACTGGAAGTATGGCCAATAAGGACATTGGTCTTTAAAAGGAGGAATGATTGTAACAGTCATTTGTCCATATAAGGAAAAGAGTAAGCTGTGCAATTTCACATTACTTTGGAATGGTTAACACCCAAGTATTCATTCAATTAGTTAATTACTATAGATTTCCTAAGTGATCATAGGGCCTAGTATATATTGATATTGCTAACGTGTTGTTAAGTTAATTGTAGGTGACAGTGACAAGAGCTTCAATACGCTTAAGAGTTCGTGTTTTAGGTAAAAGATAAGTAAAGAAACAATTATAAAGTTTTACGTTAGTTTTATATTGATTATTAGATGACAGATTACCTATGTATAATTGATTTGGTATAAAATAGGTTAACATATAAATAGATGAGTTCGAATGCTGCTAATTAGAGGCTTGGACTAGCCTCGGGCGCTATGGCACTCTGGAGGCTCTTTTGGGCTAAAATCTGAGCCCAGAGCGCCACGACGCTCATGAAATATATGTTTATGTATGTGGACAAGAAATTAGTTTGGAAAAATATCCAAATTCTTTCTTTTATTATTATTTTTTTTTTGAGAATGAAAAATAGTCGACTCTAATGTCAATAAGCATACCTAATAGAATCAATATTAAACATATGGTTAATTATACTTCCGTTTGGAATACAGATTTGAAATAAAATTTTTAAGTTGAAATTGGTTGATTTTTCAAAAATTAGTTTTAATTTTTTGTTAGCATTTCAAAAAGTACAAAAACTGCTATAAAAATTTTAAATTTGGACTTGCAAACCAAACATAAACCAAGTATTTGATATAAAGTCCACATCTTATGAAATTAAAGAAAATTTTCAAAACCATATAGGTGTTATTACCATATATACCACCAGCTCCTTTTATTCTTCTGAAAAAATAAAAAAAAATTTAAAAAATTTAAAAAAGAAACTCCAGTAACTATTTCTTTTCACTTTGGCAATGAATAGCCTTGAAGTGTGAATCTGAGAAATAACACAAGTTTGTTAAACTTTTCTCATGTAGAACGGCACTCTTAGCCTCGGAAGGTACATGAAACTTTTAGACACACTACGACAAATGACGATCGTTTAAAAGTATGCTTTGTCTCTCTATTCTTGAAGTGACAACTTTAATTACAATATTCTACTTTTTAACAACAGTTTACCTAAATGACCCTAGTCAAACGCCACTAAAATTTGAAAAAGAAAAAAGAAACAAAAAAACAGAACTCTAAAAGCTACATCTTTGCTAATCAACACAATACGATTTTCCTCCAAAAAAAAAAAAAACTAGAATACAGGTAGCAGTTTTTTAAAAAATCACATTTACAAATCATCAAAATTTTTTGTAAACGACAAATCATCAATTGAACTAGTACAAAATCTAATTAATTAATACAGATAAATGTATACACAAATCCAAACAATGATTAAATACAAACACGATAACACAACAATGAAAATTTTGGGTCAAACATGACATGACACATGATTATATTGGGTCGGGCTAAGCATGACTGAGGTGTATAGGTCATGCTAGGCTCACAATCACGTGATGAAAAGGACCCTTCATTGCATTATGTTGGAAGGTTGTTAAGGACTCATGGTACTTTAAATCATCTTAGGTGAGTTTGCTCGTGTACACAAGGGATTCAGATCCTCTATCTAATTTTTATTGTCTTAAATACAACAACATATTAATGGAAACACTATATCTCATAACACCCAACATCACAATATCTTCATTGCTATTGAGTTTGGATCCATATATATATATATATATATTTTTTTTTTTTTTTTGAAAAAGATAAACTATTTACCACTTGGAATACTGAAAATTATTATAATTTCTGAATAGAAAGCTTCAGCACTTCATGACTTTGAGCACTTAGTACTCGAACCCCTTTCCATCAAGAAACCAGGCCGCTTAGGCTGAGGCAAGATAGCTCCCTCCATTTTTTTTTTTTTTTTTGGGGAAAAAGATAAACTATCTGCCAAATGGGATACTAATAGTCATCGTATTTTCTGAGTGGAAACCTTCAGTACATCTTGATGTTGAGCACTCAGTACTCGAACCCCTTTCTATGAAGAAACCGGGCTGCTTAGGCTGAGGCAAGATAGCTCCCTCGTTTTCCAACATGAACACGACCGATGACATTGTTGGCCTGTCCCGAGGGAACTTTTGGACACACAATAAACCGACTTGAATGCATCTCAATACTTGAGATTCGACGCATGAATCCTTCAAACAAACATCTAGTAGATCTAAGGCTTTCTCATCATTCCACAACAGCCATGCCTGAAATATATTATTCTTTGCCATTAGATAAGACTGCTAATATCAAAATAAAGCTGGCACTAGCATATATGTGGAAATGTTTTTTAATATTTCTTACATGTCCGAGTAGGTTATGGTGGTGATCTGGGAAATTGAAGCTTCTATTCTTTTTTCCGCTCACAATCTCCAGCAAGACAACACCGAAACCAAACACATCGGATTTTATGGAGAACTTCCCATCAACTGCATACTCTGGTGACATATAACCACTGCCAGAAGTGTACAAATTTATGTTATGGTGAGTCAATAATCCAACCTCCAATCCAATCCATTTTAAGTAAAGACCAATCCATCATGATAAAAATAAAATAAAAATAAAAAGAGAGCGAGAGAGCTAGCTTCATGACTTACTGTGTTCCCACAACTCTCCTAGTTTCAGCTTCTTTTTCATCATCTCTAAAAATCCTCGCCAAACCGAAATCTGAAATCTTAGGATCAAGGTTGATGTCTAACAAAATATTGCCTGCTTTGAGATCTCTATGAATGATTTGAAGTTTAGAATCCTGGTGGAGGTAAAGAAGACCTCTTCCAATTCCTTTAACAATATCAAAGCGCTTTTCCCAAGGCAATAGTGAACTTCTTTTACTATCTGCATATAGAACATTTGAACAAAAGTTAACTTTTAAAGTTTCATTAGAAATCAATGAAAAATTTGGTGTGGATTTTATCAAGAGGCCCAAACCAAAGATAAAGTGGTCCAAGCTTATGTTCGGCATGTACTCATAGATCAAAATCCTTTCTTCTCCTTGAATACAACAACCAAGAAGAGCAACCAGATTCCTATGTTGAAGCTTTGCAATTAACTCGACTTCATTCTTAAGTTCTTTAAGACCTTGTCCTGAAGTCTTTGATAATCTTTTCACCGCAATTTCTTGTCCTGTAGAAAGGCTACCCTGACCAATGCGATGGATATGAATATTTCAATTTACTTTTGGCGGAGAAAATAAAAATACTAGATTCGCCAAAAGAATAAAAGAAATTACAAATTACCTTATAAACAGGACCAAATCCACCTTTTCCTATCATGTTTTCCATTGAAAAATTGTTCGTAGCAGAAATAATGGCGGCCAAATCAAATAGAGGCAAATCTATATCTTCATCCTTGCTTTTACCTGCTAAATTTGACATGTAAAATCCCAAACATAACATACTTCATAAATGAGAATTAATGAGTACTTTTTTTTAATGCTTTTTTCTTACCTTTTACCCTTTTTTTTAGTTTCCAAGTGATGCACCAAAATGCAATAACACAGATACAGATTCCGGCTATCACTGAAGCTCCTAAAATGAACTTCAGTGGTTTCCTCTTATCTGCATCTCTGAGTGATCCTGAAATAAGGCAGAGCAACAAAAACTATAACTTTCAATACAAATCTTAACACACATGTCTATTTAGTATAGAACTTAAATAAAAATAGGAAGTTGCAAGCTAGACTTACTTATATCCGAGGCAGATAATCTAACGTAGATGTTTTGTTCACTGCCTTTTACATGGATTTCTTTAACATCGATTAGATCTCTGAAGCACATCAAACAGCCACTGCCTCCTCTTCTGACATCTGAATTTGCATAAGCTACACAAGAACAGTTCTTCAAGCAAGCCACCTCGCATTCTTTAAGGCTCATATTCTTGTCCAACCAAAAGTCCAACGTGTCTGGCAGTTTCACCCCTACAACCTTCACAAACCCCTCACCCTTCTCACAATCCAAGGGCTTCTTCCTCTTGCATCCACTGGACCAATTGAACTCATTCCATGCTTGTTGGGATTTCGGCAAATAGCCTGGAAAACACTTGCAATATGGAGACTCAGTGACCGCACAAATAGCATTAGCCCCGCAGGATGCATAATTCTCACATATTTCACTGGATGGCGCAGAGTACGTGATAGACCAGTTAGTACTCCCTTTGTGCAAAATGAGATGCTGAACCACCCCCGAATAATGTATCCTATCGATTGATACAACTGAGTTCACAGTGGGTTCAACCACCCTAAGATACGCCTCATCATCAGTGAACACATAAACACACTTGTAAATTGTTTCGGAAATCAATTTCAGACCACCGAACCGAATTCCATTCCAAGTCCCCGTCCGATACTTCCTCGTTGATCCCATGTCAAGTACCACTTGAGGCAGCCCTTTCACACTCATTCTTAAAGTACAGTCCCCGGTGGACGGATCATCAGCGCTCTTCCATGATGTTAAATATCTTTCGAAACCCGTGTTCAAGTCCCAGCCCAGCTTCATGCCTCTCAAGAGTGTATCCGTCGGATAATCAAAGCTCTGCCATACATAAGCCTCGGAGTTCACACTTCCTTTCTCTTTAAGGACAAGATTTCCCGTGTCCAAAAGCAGACAAACTGGATTATTATTCGCCACGTCCCTTGACACATTCGAGGACCAAACGATACTCCTTGTTCTGCTGAGAAGAACAAGGTTTCCGTCTCCGATGGTCAACTCGCCATTTGAGTCGTTAAGCGGGCTATTTCTGTTGGCAATCCAGACAACCTGGTCAGGTGTACTCTTATACCATATTCCTAAATACCTGTTCTTCGAATTTCCGGGGGAGAAGAAGCCTAACTCGAAGGTTTGGCCGGTGGAAACCAAAGTAGTAGCGTTGCCAGCATCATCAACGATTGACCGGATCGGTGTTATGGTGTTGATATGAGCCGCCCTTGAGAATTTCAAGAAGGATTGGAGGGAGACAATGGCATGGAAGATGTTGAAGAGATGAAAGGCTACCATTGTAGTTGTATATAAGGGAAAGAAAGACACTGCAATTATAGGACTTTGAAATGAATCAATTGAAAGGAAAGAATATTATAGGTTAAATTTATGGACAAGAAATTAGTATGGAAAAATATCCAACTTCTTTTTTTTTTTTTTTTTTTGATTGAAAATATCGAACTCTAATGTCAATATGTAAATCTAATAGAATCAATATTAAACAGACGTTTATTAAATGTCTGATATAGCGTCCATATCATATGAAATTAAAGAGATGGTTCAATATTTTAGCCCAAAAAAAAAAAAAAAAGAGATAGTTCACAATCATTTTTCTTTTATTTTTATACATGTTCTTATCATAAGTATAGTCATTCTCATTTTGTTTTTTTGAATTTAATTTAAAAACTCTTACTTTGCCCTTATCTTGAATTTTGATATAGCCCAAAAAAATTAAAGAGATGGTTCAATATTTTAGCCCAAAAAAAAAAAAAAAGAGATAGTTCACAATCATTTTTCTTTTATTTTTATACATGTTCTTATCATAAGTATAGTCATTCTCATTTTGTTTTTTTGAATTTAATTTAAAAACTCTTACTTTGCCCTTATCTTGAATTTTGAATTTGTTATTCAAAATATTCAAAATGGGCGTGCTGCAAAAAATGACTTTCAAGTGTCAACTACAAGAGAAAAGGTCCTCACTACGGGCCACAAAAGAAATAAAAACCCTTCTGCAAATTTGCTCAAATTGATGACAATTGAATAATCCCGCTAAAAACTACCGTTATAAAAAAACAAATTGCTTAATTGAAGAAAAATAAAATAAAATTCTGGACTCTAGTTTACTTTGTAAAAAGAGGACAGAACACCTAAGAAAATAATTATTAAAATAAAAAAAGAGAAAAACAATGGCCGCATCTTTGTCTTAAAAAAAAAAAAAAAAAAAAAAAAAAAAAAAAAAAAAAAAAACATATCTGCAGGTATAATAAAAATTGAAGAATAGCGAGGAGTTTCTTTGTCTTCCTCACAAATTTCAAGAAATGAGTAATTTAACCAATGAAAATGATTAGTAGTCTTACTTGACTTTGCATACAAAAAATTAAAAATGAAATAAAAATCCTGATTTGACATCGGAAGCTAATTATTTAATACTGGTTTTGTATTTAAAAAAAAAAAAAAAAAAAACCAGTATTAAATAACTAGCTTCCGATGTCAAACCCACTTGAATGCGTCTGTCGGTCGCGTGTGAATTTTTAGACACACAACAAACCCAACAAACCCACTTGAATGCGTTTGTCGGTCGCCTGTGAATTTTTAGACACACAACAAACCCAACAAACCCACTTGAATGCATCTCAACACTTGAGATTCGACATACGAGTCGTTGAAACACGCATCCATTAGATCCAATGGTTTGTTTTCATTCCACAACAACCATGCCTGAAAAAATGGATATTGTTAAACATTAAGCAAACCAATATATATGACAAAAATTTGAGTTATTGTTCTAATACCTTCATGGTTGAAGTCTATATCTTCACCGTTGCTTTTACCTATTAAAATTAACAACTGAAATCCATATTTTATATACGTTGTCTTCGATGTTTAGAAATAGAATTACGAACACGAGCGGTGAGGGAAAGATTTGCTTACCTTTCTTTAGTTTCCTAGTGTTAGAAAGAAAGAGTTCTCGAAGAAAGAGAGAGAAAGAAGAGAGAGAAACAAAATCTGAGAATGAAGATATTTTCTCATTAGACTAAAATTGGTTACAGCTAAGAATAAATACTCTATACAAGCCTATCAATGGTTACCACGTATACAAACTATAACAAACTTATAACAAATCTAACATACACATCAGTAACCACAAAGGCCTAACACATAAGCATGCTCTGGCACATAAGCGGTCTAAGTCTTATTCCTAATACCTAGTTATGCACCACAATGCGACCCCACAAAGGCATGTGCTAGAGGTCAACGAAGCCGATAAGATGATATAAAGTTTTTTCATTTTATCCGATTCGCGGATTGATTCTACGATAGACAAGGCAATATCAAGACCTCAAATTATTTTGTGCAAGCTTTCCTAATCAATTCGACTACGTTAGAAGATGGTCGAACTATATTTACTTATTTCTGATGCACATAGTCGTATATAGAGATCTTGTTCACTTCCTTCCACATTCGCATCCCAGACATCAATCAAGTCTCCAGACCACATCAAACAGCCATTGCCTCCATTCGTGACGTTATAATTAGCAGCCAAAGAGATTTGCAAAAAAGGTAGGCGTGGGAGTATAGAAGAGATCAAAACGGTAAAGGGATGAACGGCTTCCATTGATGGGACATTAGAGGTTTGTTTTCGTACTTGGTTCTTGAAATAGGTTGTAAGTGATCCTGTACTGAGAAATTCTAGGAAATAGTGTTTGTACATAAATAATTGGAATAAATATTAAGATTTTAAAATATTTGAATTAAATAGTATATTTTATCAAGTAAATGAAAATTTTACTAGATAAATTACATAAACATTTACCTAATAAATCAATTTTTTGTTCCAAATATTTTAAAAATTTTCTACTCATTTCCTTTTTTTTTTTTCCTGCTGAAAACTGCTATTTATTTGTTTATCTGTAATACATATAAGGGCATTAGACCATTGACTCATGATGAAAGTTCAATCCATTGAAAGTTTCAAAGTTTACAAGATTAATGGGTTCAGAATTTCTAAAATGAGGCATTTGTTATTTTCCTAGCAGAAACAAAAGAAAAAAAAATTCCCAAATTTCGCATGCGACTCCGGTCTACTTAGGACACTTCTAAATTCTAGTACATGTTCCTTTTCTTCCTGCTTTCGTGTTGACCGTTTATCCCGTTCTACACTTTTGTTTTGACTGGCGACAGGTCATTTTGTCAATGTTTCGGGCAAACTGATTCGAAGAAAAATGTCCATGAAAATGTTGATCATTGGGTCCACAGACGTGGAAAATAATTTGTGTGACGCAAATTACACAAAGCACCCCTAACGAGTATTGTGTCGATGTAAGAGCATCTTCATTTATTATATCAATGATAAATTTTTATATTTTGATGAAAAAATGTAGTCTTCAATATATTTATATTTTTTATGTTAAATTTGTCATATGCTAAAATTTGTGAAAAATTTACAACAAGTTATTGTCAATATCAAATTTAATGTTTGATTCTTATTTGTTGGTGTTTTTACTTTTATATGTAGCCATTACAATATGCAAGTAGATTTAATCTTTAAAATAAAAGCATAAAATATTTGCTCATCGACCAGTGAGTGAATTAGTTAACAACAATAGTTAATTAACCAAATAGTTTACTCAATTAATAATCAGTTGTAAGAGTTTTGAGTACGTAGGTCCACTTGGACCCATGCAATATTTCAAGGTCTACATTTCTCTTGCTTGAACATAAGAATTATTTCAACTAATTAATTGGTCATAATGTCTTGGAGTCGTTGCTGTAAAATTGATTTGCGATAGGATAATTTTGTACTATTGATAATTGCCTATAAAAATGTAGCATCTCTAAGCTAGTAGGTCAATGTTAATTTATTCATTATTGGCTAGTTTAAAAGGTGCCACATCTATAAAAGAAAAATATAAGAAACATCAACTTTAATCTCAACTTTTGAGTACCAACCTACGTGGTCTGTTAGTTGTCATTCTTTTATTGACAAGTGTTTAAAGCATTGTTATATTAATTGATTGCTTCTACCAATGAAAATATAAGACGTAAGTTAGTACTCAAAAAGTTGGGATTAGAGTTGATATTCCTAGCATTGCTCCTCCAAAAAGTCAATAAAAACAAAAATAACTTCCAACAGATAACACTTGCATTTGCATGGGACTTATGACTCTCGTATTTAGTCAACCTTTTGAGTTCTCAAAAGAAAACTTGTATCACAAGAAATTAACTGAGCCAAAGCTCAGTAAGTATAAAAATATGCATGAATACAATCATGTATAAAATCCTCAACTTTTAATTGTACCTCAAGGGATGTCGCCAATAATATCTAGGTCCGACAATCCCTCCGACATTCCTTGCCTACCCAAGTTGTAAACGATACTTCATACTTTATTTTAAAATAAGAAACAAGGGTACAATAGCTTTTCTGTCTATAAACATGCATTTAAACCAATGTCATGAATGCACAAGTTAATTAATAGGCTATGCATGTAACGACCCAACTATGTAGGGCCATTTTCGTACTCACATACCCTGCTCACTTAACTTAAATACTTAACTTACTTAAATATTCTCTTGCGTTTCGTAAAAATACGAAAATATTTTTTTTTCTTTATACATTTTAAATTCAAATTTAAAACCTATCTTATTCTCATACTAATTTATATGTACTCAATTGTGTATAGAGTTGTAAAACCCTTTGAACATATTTAATAAACCATACTAATTACCAATGTAAAAAACTTTAAATGATGTCCCAGTGCTAAATATTTTAAGTACTGCTACCATGATATTATCGTATCATAACTTAAACATATTTTACAAAATACGTGGTGGTATCCAACCCAAATTTTACAGTTTGTAATGTCATCTCTCCATACTCTTGCATCAAGCTTGTCCGATAGGTTGCTTACCTACAGCATAAACGTAAGTTATGAGCTTATGCTCAGTAAATACAACTTTCTATTCAGCAAAATAATTTTAATAAAAGAATGTTTGAATTGATAATGCATGAACCAATTATGTTTTCTTATGTAAACTTGGTTTTGGGCCCCTTACGTATCATGAACATGAGTATGCAAATCGTGGCGCGTAGCCAGGGAGTGGTTAAAGCGACCAACCTTGTCCAACTCAAACCATGAACCAAACTAAAATCTACCCATGTGGTAAGTCAGGATGACATGAGAAACTTGCTTCATTACATGAAGACTTGTTCTTGTTTTAATCATACTTGAAAACTTGAATCTTAACTGTTTCTTACTTGAAAATTTGATATTGTTCTTGTCGTGTAATTTATTATTAGTGAGCATACTTGCATGATGCCACAATAATAAAACATAAGCATATGTACCTCATGTAAATCAATGTATGATTTTTGGAAAACATGCAATGCAATA